>CM040128.1:172476412-173676412 GCA_022559845.1 Amorphophallus konjac | reverse complement strand
AGCGGAATATAACTATCTTATCGAAGAACACTATGATTCGCTTGGCAAGATGAGCAACTAATATATCGATTTGAACCTAAGCATGCATCTAGAACGAAGCAATCACATAAAAAAATCACAACACAAAGGATTTTAAGGTGGTTCGGACTGAATCCCCAGTCCTACGTCCACCCCTCACCAAATTCGGTGAGGCTCCACTAGTGCCACGCACTGAATCACAAATCGGAAGAACCTCTGATTGCCTTCCTACTAACCACCGGTAGGGACGTCAACACCGCAGATCGGAAAACTTCCGATTGCCTTCCTACTAACCACCGGTAGGGACGTCAATCACCGCAGATCGGAGAACTTCTGATTGCCTTCCTACTAACCACTGGTAGGGACGATCTTCAGTTTCGATTGTTTGAAAGAAATGGAAAGAGAACAAATAGAAATCACTCAAACAAGATATAGAATATGCTCAGAGTAAAAAGATCTTGTCTGAGTTGCAGGAGCTTGAATCTGATGCTTCGATGGTGTCTTCTTCCTTGAGAGATGATCTTCCTTGAGTTGATGAAGAAGACTATGGTTGTAGCTTTGATCTTCCCTTTGATCTCTTTGAGTTGATGAAGAGTTTGATGCAGTTTAGATCACCCTTGAGAGCCTTGATTACTTCTTACTTCCTTACAGGGTTAGATAGCTTCAGATCTAGGCTTGAATCCCTTAGAATGGATGAAGATCTCTTCACGAAGTACTGTTCATGGCTACAGTACCATCTCCCTTGAACAGCCTCCACAAGCCTCCCTTGATCTCCTTTGATCCAAATGAAGCATTAGGGTTTCTAACTCTCTTGTATGTGTTTTATAGACTTTGAATGGTCCTTAGACATCCCCCAGACCAGATCCACAATCTATGGAAGATTGGGTGACTTTGGGGTTAAACAAATACAAGGAAAGGGGCTCTTCTCGAAGTGGAAAATAAAGTCAACATTGAAGGCTCGGGGCTGGTGGTCGACCTGCAGCTTCTGGCGGTCGACCGCTACTGAGAAACCTGCAAACGGGCGGTTCCTGGAAATTCCGGTCGACCGCTACTGGGCTGGCGGTCGACCGCTACTGAAAGAGTTACAATCTGGAAGTTGCTGGTTGGGGCGGTCGATCGCCCCTGTGCTGGCGGTCGACCACCAGCTGGGCAGACCCTGGGCTTTCCCGGGTCGGTCCGTTAACTACTTTAGCTCCATCGCTTGACTCCTTTAGCAGCCCGTTCATGTCTGTGGCATCACCCTTAATAGTCTTGAAGATTTCTGTTGATTATATAGCTTCTATAATCAGATCCCCGCGACCTGACCGGGCAGGTCGATCCCCGTGACCTGACCGGGCAGGTCGATCCCCGCGACCTGACCGCGCAGGTCGATCCGCTTTCACATTTGCCATCTCCACTTCATTCCTTGGCAATTCATTGGCATATCTGTCATGAACAAAACATCATGTATGTCAGTCATATGAGAGTTAAAATAATAATGACTTATAGTGTTTAGCTATTATCAAAACCAAGAATATCTAATAACTCGAATGACCACAAGACGATGTCGAATGACCCAAACCACAGGAAGACTCAAATGATCACAGGGGCACAACAAGAATTATATACGAAATAAGTAAAAATGCCGAGTGAGGGGAGCAGACACGATACCTCCACGCTACCAGGCGTGGGAAAGGCGACCCCGGCCAAGACTCGTATTCCCGGTACAATGGTAAAACTTAATTACAGCAAGGATTTTATTGCCCACTCCATGCAGGGAGGTAAAGGGCGACAACAATAACCCGGGAATAGTGAACTTGGGTTGACGGACAGCGATTCGGACCGCTCCGTCGGTGGTGTCCGGACAACGCGGGCTGACGGTTGTGGGGACCACGTTCTGCTCGGACGGCCAATTGGGGAGGGGTTGGTCCCATTGCGAATGGGACTCCTGGAGGATCGATTGTTGTGAAGGGCTCGCACTGGATCACCTTGTGGAAGGCAAGGTGGCCTGATCTGTGAGGCGTTGCTAGTTGCTGTCCCGAGCCTGTTCTGCAATTTCTGAACTGCGCGACCTGGCGGTAAAAATTACTGAGACCAGCTCCGATCTCGGATCAACACGAAATTGGTGCCGTTGTGAAGCTCTCTCACATATCTATAACCACCTGGCGTCACAGGAATTTTGCTGTGGCAGGATTTTCCATGGGGGAATTTCAAATAGGAAAGTTTCATGTCTCAGATCTGGCTGGGCAGATTGAGGTCTGCCTGAAGAAGTGAGTTGACCGAGGCTCAAGCGATGGATCTAGGAGTTGAGATTTTTATGGGAGATAGAGGGGGAAGTAAGGAACACGAGAATAATTGTTTTGTATTTTTCTGAGGTGTTTTGACAGGGGAAATGGATTATATAGCTGGTGGTGGTCGGATCTGGACTGTAGGAGAGATAACAGATTTCGGATTTTACAGTGGATTTTTGGATAGGCAAACAAACTCATAAAATCATGAAAAAAATTGTGGAAGAAGGCTTTAGTGGACAAAAATCCTAGTTCAAATTTCAGATCGATCTGAAATTGGGAAGGGGGGAAAAGGGTGAAGATATGGCTTGCTGGAACACAGATCTGCACAGGGACAGATTGTGTAGACTAGGGAAGACTATGGTGGAACGGGGATCAAACGATGGAGGAATAACCTGGAAATTTTTTTGGAGAGGGGGAATTCCGTAGGGAACTCACCCTCAAAATTTGAGCTCGATCAGATCTTCTGATTGGGAGATAAAAATTGGGAAATAGCATGCTATCCAGGGGTGGATAGAATTCCGACGGTGAGGCGGTGGTGGTGCGATGGCGGCTCGATGGCGGCGGCGGCGGCGGCGGCGGTGCTGAGCTTCTCACTCAGAGAGGGGTTGATCGGGAAGCTTCACACCTCAGAAGATCAGCCTTCACAGTTGCAAGCGGGTGGAGAGAGGAAGAGGGCTGCGCCCTTGGCCTTCTTGAGCAAAAAAATAGAATTTTTCTTCATTAATTGCTATGGAATTCACAAAATACAAGGGTTTTATAAGATTAACTAAAAGTCCTAAACTAACCTCAGATCTAGGATTAGAGAGGGACAAATGGGGGATAGGATATTAATCTCCCATGTGGTCAAAATGACCAAAATAAAAAAATAAAAAAATATAAAGGGGGGGCGCCCCTTGGACCAAGGGAGGCAAATTGGAATTTACTTCTTGGTCAACCTTCTCCCATGGACCAAAGACCAGCCCATGTGGGCCCTAGAACCTAGATGGACCAATGGGAAAGAGGGTGGGGGACCCTGCTGGACCTACTAACATTTTACATAGAAATCCAAAGGCCTTTTGCAAAGATACCCAAATATTTCTAAGGACTAACACATTGGCTTATAATTGCCATACAATTGCAAACCCAATTAACACAAGGGTATAAATGCAAAATAAAAAAAGTTAGTGGTTTTGCTTTGATGTCCCCATCAGATGGACAATAATCCTCTCCTCTTCTGGAGATACACTTCCCTTCAAAACGATGGCACCCTAGCCTTCAAGCAGCGAGCAACGATCTACACCACTTCAAGAGATAGACGTATGCTCCCCTCAAAGGTGTTAAGGATGGATTTGTAGGAACCTCCTAGAGACGTGGTGTCTCTCTCCATGGGGGGACTAAGCCCCCTCCATGATGAACCCGATTGAATCACGATCCCAAGCATACCCTTCGAAATTGCTCCTAAAGGTTGGCACTCGAGCATTTCTCTTCCTCGGAAGAGAGCCAGATGTACCCCTTAGGAACCAGAAAGGGACGACTAGTGGACTCCCCAAGCATCGCAAGGGGGTTCGGACTCATTCGTGGCAAGCTAAAAAAAGGCAAATTAAGTAGATATCAAAGGAAGAAAGGGACAGGGACCGACCACATCCAATGGAGAGAAAGAGATAACAAAGAAAAAATTTATTACTGCAAAGGGGGTACAAAGGTTCATTCATCGTCCTTGGGATGATATAGGTCATGGGGGAGGTCCAACACCCCCTTGATATAATAAAAATGATGAGCCTTCATAAGGGCATCTCGCCAGTCCTAAAGGTATCCCCTCTGGTAGTCTTCAGAGACTCCCTATACTGCTATCTCTGATCGTGGATGAGCCCACCACCGACAGAGCCTCCTTCCGAAAGCAAGGACATTTGGGGGAAGACTCCCTCGATGACGACTCAGAATCCTCTAGCGACATAGCTTAAGGGAGTAGTCCATAAGGTGAAGGGAAAGGCGTCAAGTGCCCCAAAAGCTCTGAAGTCCCGCGATCAATGACACCCAAGAGGGAGGGTGAATTGGGTGATTACAGTTTTTAGAAGATTTTTACCCGATTTAAAAAGATATGATGAAATAGCAACTTATAAACTCAGATCTGTTATATTACAGATTAGATCTATCAAAATCTATCACCACGATAGTTCTTCGGTACTAGGCGGAGGTATGAATCCAAGAATCTACTCACGCAAAGTGTTATCGTCTTGACAGGACTGGCCTTGTCAATTCAAATCCACTTTTCGATATTCCAAAGATCTATTACGGAAATGCTCGATTATGCTAGATCTGAAAGATCAAACGCAGAAGAAATAATATGCCCAAACAATCACACAGAATGGGGGTAGATGAAAAGGACCAAACCACACAATAGACAACGATTTTTAGGTGGTTCGGATGTAACATGGGCAACTTACATTCACCCCTCACGATCCGTGAGGATTCACACACTATCTTATAAGGGATTACAAGATAAAAACCATACACACGGATCTGAATAGATCCACACACATACGCAGATTTGAATAGATCCACACACACACGGATCTGAAGAGATCCACACACACTGATGTTCACAGATTTAGAAGGAAATACACACTTGAAGCTCAAAACAAATTTGATGAAGAAATGAAATGAAAAGTTCAGATCTAGGTTCCCCATGTTTGATTGATGCAGATCTAGGACTTGATTTTTAAATCTTCAGTTGAACACCACTTCTTTGGCTTCAGAAGGATCTTGAAATGCTTGATCTTTAATGAGGATGGCTGGACGGATCACTGTTCACGCAGGTTCTTGCAGCAGCCTTCTTCCTCCCTTGATAGCCTCCCTTGAATCCTCTTGGTTTATTAGGGTTTCTTGGCCCATAAGATGTTTTTATATAGCCTAGGATGGTCAAGGGACATGCCAAAATAGCATCCCACGTTTCCTGGAAGATTAGGAGACTTTTGGACTCAAAAGTCCAAAAGAGAAGCTTTGCCCACGTTGGAGAATGCAAAGTCAAAGTTGTGGCTTCGAAGGGTTCGATCGACTCAAATATGTAAGTCGGTTGACCAATCTCTCGGAAATGCCAGACCGTTCAGTTCTGGGAAAGTCGCTCGACCGAAAAAAAGGCATCAGTCGACTGAACTCTGTAACACTACATAGTTCTGAATTTCCATTCAATTCTGGGAAAGTCAGTCGACCGAAATAAAGCCATCGGTAGACCGAACTCTGTAACACTGCAGAGTTCTGAATTTTGGGAGATTTGGTCGACTGATCCAAACCCATTGGTCGACCGAAACCAGTAAAACCGATAAAATAAGCTTGTTAGCCCAAGAAAACATGTCCGGATAAGAAGGCCTTGTATTTGAACGACTTTGACATCCATTTGGCGTGTGTTTGGCTCATTTTATGTACTTTGGAAGCTTTAAACATTTTGAGCATTTGTCATGACGAAAATTGCCTTAATTACTTTCTAATGCTCGCTCTTGAGCAAATATGCACAGGACGAGATGAAAAACACGTCCGTGATTTTGTTATCATCAAAATCACCTGGAGAAACTCAACAAGCTCCTCACAAACGTCATATTTATAGGGGATGGTCGAAGTCTCCAGAAAATCACAGGGGCCACCTTCCTCTCCTGTTTGACGGAAGACGAGGCAGAAAAGATCCTGAGAATCGCACCAATCATCGCCTCACACTTCCCATAAAAATCCAACCGACGATATGTGTCCCCCAGGGAGACCAAACGATAGAAGGTTGCCCAAACTCCCATCAAAGACATGTCAACCACAAAAGAGACAGGCAAAGTGACCAAGAAACAAGGCTAAGTGGTCTCATTCAAGAGGAAGTGAAATTACAAAAGAGGGCAGACCCATTCAGACGCCCTCAAGAAGAAAGGAGAAGAAGGATAGAGAAGGGCCTCATGCTGTAGGAGCAACCTTCCCCGTCACACTTGCTCCAGTGGCATCAGGCTCCGATGGAGTGACCTGCTCGGCAACAGGCTCCGAGAGCACGGCTTCGGGTGGCACAGGGCTGTCAGTGATGACGATTGGCTCCAGACTGCCACCTGGCCCATCCTCGGGTTGCTCAGTCTCCACGCCCTACTCGCCCATGGATTCATCCGGGGAGACGGGGGGCTGCACATCAGGCACTGGGGCACTGGTGGCGTCCACAAGATGGGTGCGACGGGGACTTGAGTCGGAGATGAAGAAGACGAGTAAGCCCCTCCAGAAGCCCTTCCACCCTTATTTATAGGTCCGAAAGATGAAGTGGTCACTCCGGTCGGTCACACGGGAGGAAAGCAACCACCATTGGCAGGGTGCACGGCGGGAAACCCAAGCAACCGCCATGTTCATTTCTCCAGACGGAGAACGGCTACGCCATGATGACGTTGACGTCACCTGACAACCCATGAGAGGCCGCCTTGTGTGCCAAGGAGGGTAGTAGGTGGCGGGCCCTACATTCGAGAAGATCCTTCTAGACATTCTCCTCAACTAACCTAGTGAAATTCCTCTCGGGCTCTGAGCATGCTCAATGTCCGAGAGTGGGGGATAGTGAGGAGGAAAATGTTCGCCAAGCCCAGTACGGCCCAACGTCGCCAGGCCCGATGCGGTCTGGATCAACTGAGCCCAAAATGGACCCATGCCTACACGACATGGCCCAAGTAAGGCCCAGCGGGGCTCTATCAGCCCACCGGAGGAATTACTACACGCGCTTTGAGCGTCATAGAGTTCGCCCAATGGGAGGAACACCATCATCGTTACAAAGTTTCGTCCGGCGGGGACTGAGTCGCTCCCACGATGCTGAGATCCTCGCCACATAGCGTCCTTTTTGGTGTTGACAGGTACGCAACGGGCAACCCCGTCCCACGATCAAGGATGTGTTACTTCAAGAACTGTGCCATTTCCCAGTTGAGGAATGACCAGCACTAGGACACCTCTTATAAATAGGTCCCCCTTCGGACCTAAGGGAGACAAAGAGAGAAAGAGACACACTGAGAGTAAACTCCACACAAAGAAGCAGAGACCACCTCCAGCGGTGAACATACATCTTTATACTCCCGCGCATCCCCAGGGTTCTCCAGGAAGACACAAAAGGTGAGAGAGGGGAAGGTCCCTTCATCCCCCATCAAGAGAGATCGCCAGCTGAGAAGTAGAGTCAGGAGGTCCTAAAGATTCTTCCTCTACTCCAAATCTTTGCCAACCACTCCGAGCACCCTTTGGGCTCTCTGACCACTCTTGGACCCCTCATTCCACCACATAGGCTTATCTTCTCCACTCCCATATCCTCCCCCTTATCATCTTTCTTATATACATCCCTGACTTAAGTATCGAAGGGTTGTCTCCTAAGCTCACACCCAGGGTTCCTTCTGACACAATTTCTCTAGTGCTTGTAGGTTTTCGCGGGTGGTCGGCTGCTCTTCCCCGACAAACAAATCTTGAAAGTGTGGTACGAGGACTAGAAACTATATTTCTGTCTCTACAGAATGTATATCTTCTTCATTATTACCTGAAAAATATTAAAGGAAACTGGGTGAGTAAAAAACTTAGTAGGAAGTATATCTCTTTAATCAGGTAGAATATAAGTAAATTAACATTTTAACTATGTAGAGTATGCTATATGATGATTGGTACAAAATGAGAATCAGATCGAGATATAAACAGTCAAAACTAAAGAGCAGAATAGAGGTGCTAGTAACTAAATAATGAACAATAGAGCATCAAATGGTAAGGACTCGCATAGATATCAATATGAAGATTCATGAGCCAATATCAAGATAGCAATGCACAGTGAACAGTACCAGTGAACATAACTTAGGGGATTGGCCAAATAATAGTAGAATTCCAAGCAAATAATTACCCTTTCGGGCCAAGAATATCAGTATCAGTCATTCATATCAGTCATGTAACAAGAACAATATTCAGTTCAGTAATTTCACTTGTAGTAGAATTATCTAGTTCAATTACGATGTCAGTATTGGTGTAATGCCACATCCCAGTATATCTCATGAACCCAGTAATATTTGGACATTCCGTCCGAACTGGCATTGATTGTCAAGCGGACCCAAAGCCCTTTATTAGATACTAGACAGTTTTCATGTAATATTTATGGTCAAGTGGAATCAAGAAGAGTTATGTCCGGAAATAATATTTAACACATTATGCACAAGGACCATGATACAGCAAGATACCAAACGAATTGAGACCAAGTGTAAGACTTAAGAATTCCAGTTGTCAAGGAAAATTCCAAGGATTTATCACTCTAGAGTCAAAGATAATTGGAAAGGTTAGAATGATAACAGGTTGCGCAGAAACACGGGAAAACTAGGTTGGAAGGTCAAACGAGAACGCGTCAAACGAGTGACCGCATCAAAGCGAGTGACCGCGAGTGACCGTAATGCCCTAGATCCTTATTGGATTCTTATTAGGTCTTTATTTATTTCTTCTTCACTCTCTCTCCTCCCTCATTTCTCTCATCTCTTTCTCTCTCTCGTTCTCTCTCGTCTCAGGACCGTTCGACGCGGGGCGCGCGACCGTGGAGAGCTGGCCGAGGCGGGGACGCGATGGAGTGATCGAGACGCGGGATGGAGCGACGGTTTGAGCGTGGCGTGGCGCGATCCCTCGGTGGATTTCGAGATCGGCGCGGTTCATGTTTTGACATTTTCGGCGTGGATTAGTCGCTTCGGCGCACGGTTTCTTCGGTGGAGGTAGGGAGACGGATCACCTACTTCTCTTGCACGTTTTCCCTGCAGTTTCACGTTGTTCGGTGCTAGAACGGGTGAGTTTGGGCTCGTTTAGGTAAAACCGTGGTTTTGGGAATTCGCAGGGTTCACCGAAAAATGGTGATGGTTTTTAGATCAGTTAGTCTCAATGGACTCCCTGGAACGTTCGCGTTCTATGGTCACTGATTTCGTGTCGATTGGCGGTCATTCGGGACCGTTAGGAGCCCGGGAAGTCCGGTGATTCCATTTGGGTCGATTTGAAGAAATCGCCCGTTTCTCACTGTTTCTTGGCCGATTCGACTCCCGTTGGAGTCTAAGTGTTGTATATCGTCGTTATGGATGTATCCCCTTCGTTTCGGAATGAACGGGGCGTGGAAAGGCCACGATCGGGCCGATCCTGTGGTTTGCTCGCCGTGACGCCTACTCGGTTTAACATTAACCACGTTGGGCTTAGGGCTGCTGGTTTTGGACCATTTAGAGTGAGTCGGTGGGCGTCTGCGCGGTCGCGCGACATACCACCCAGTGGATGGCGCTACCAGGTGTGAGCCGCCCAGTCCACTTGAGCGGCTGGTTCCCAGCCGTTCTATTTTTCCCGTGGTGTTGAGCGGCCAGGTCTTGACCGCTTAGCACGGTTGACCTTGGGTCAACGTTTTAAGGCGGTTCATGGGGCGGTTCTCCCTTAGCCGTCCTGTGCGTTGAGCGGTCTGTCCCTAGACCGTTCTGACCGTCGTCTGACCGAGTACTGTAGTAGGTCGGTTGGCTTGAGCGGCTTTCCCTTAACTGCTCTATGCCTTGGTGCGGTCCAGCCCTAACCGTCCAGTCTTTCAGTACCTTGAGGTCTGTCCCGTTGAGTGGTTCCGTTTAAACCGTTTTGTTCGATTGAGCGGCCCTGTCCGGACCGTTCAGCTCATTGAGCGGCCCCTTTGTGACCGCCCAGTGAGTTGAGTCCGTGGTTGTATCTTCTGGCCGTGATGGTCTAATCTGTGTCCGTCTGTGTGTGTGTGTGTCATAGGACGGTTAGCTAGTCCGTGTCGCGTGTCTTCTATAGACCGCTGGGTGGTTTGTCGGCCAGGTCTGCCTGAGTTGACTGATCCTAGTGGTCATATCCTTGATCGCTATAGTCATCTCGTGGCCCTACCCACGACTGCCGGTATCCTTGTCTCTGTGTGCGTTGCGGCTACTTCCTTGGCTGCTTGGTTCGCCTGGCGGCTGGATAAGGAGTCGTTTATGCCCAGAGGGTTGTTCTTCGTCGTTTCGATTTCCGTATGTCTTGGCTTGACCTTGTGGTCTTCCTGTTGTCCTGTGGATGTCTCCTGACGTCCTATGAGGGCTAAGACTACGTTATGAGGTAGCCATGAGTTTTCTTGCTTGGAGTAGGATTCTCTTTCCTACTGTTGAATCATCATTGTCCGGTTCCGGTCAACCCGGGGTGACCCAGTGGTTGACAGGGGACCTTGTGTGTCTCGGCAGATCTGTCCAGTTCGAGACATGGTTCTGGGTGCCTCGAGGTATCGTCTTACCTCGGTTTATGTGTCCAGGTGTACTGAGGGTCTCGTTGATCCCTCAGGTCTCCGTGTGTCATTTTCTACGGTTGTTTCCTCTGGCTTAGGATTAGACCGATTGGCGGCGTGTCTCTGCCGTTGTACAATGATCTTGACTCCGAGTTGTGAGACTCAAGGATCATTATGTTAGTAGGTCTAGTCACCTTGTCCTGAGTCTGTTGGTAGTTGTCTTGCTGCCTTGGTGCTTCATAGTACGTGCGATAGTGCTTCCTTGCCTGTCTGTACTACAACACTCTTGTTTCAGAGTCTCTGTGTCTAGTGAGCCTCCACTAGTCGTAGCCTTACGACACGTTACGACGTGTCGACCCACCTGAGAGTTGGTGGGGAAGGTAGTTCCCGATATACAGTTTGTAAGCTAGTTTCCGTGGGCCCCCGCTGTACAGTGGCGTCCTGCTGGGTGGGGAAAACTAGCTAGAGGCCTGGCTCTCCAGCAAGAGTCGGTGTGTGCACACGTGGTCAGGGGCGTTGGACTGACATCGACGGGCGTTACCCTGTCTAGTCACTCGCTACTGTAGTTACTGTTCTGGTTCTGATCGTGTCTTAGTCTCTGTCATGTTTTGGGCGACAGCGCAGACAAGACACTTGCAAGCGCAGCATAAGACGTCAGTGGACGCAGCTGACTGTTCTTCTAGCGAGGAGGTGCTTCCGTCACGTGGCACGTGACTCTCGTGTTTCTGGCACGTCGTGACCTTTCCGGGTTAGCCCTCTCGTGGTCTTACCCGAGGTTAGTGTTGCGTCGTGTGCACGATGTTCTAGTCGTGTGTGTGTGGTCGTGTCTAGAAGAGTGTGCATGGCAATCGAGTCATGTATGCTTTAGAGCGTCGGTGTCTGTCTAGGTTCTTCCTAGGCTTTTTGCCCATCTTTGTAGGCCTGACAGATCGCTAACTCCTGACCTTGTCAGATCAGAGTTCGCCTTCCTGTTGCTGCCTGGAGTAGTTTGGGGAGCCGAGGTTAGTCCGACAGCCGCGCTTGTTCGGTATGGCTTTTCCCTTTTCTTTGAGCTGTTTCTACTCCTTCCGTTCCGGTTTTCTTTTACATCTTTCTAGTGGTAGTTTTCCTGCTTTACTACTACTGCTATTTTAGTTGTTGTTCCGTGTTACTGCGTTATTTTTCAGTGGGGATCCTCATGACCCCTACTGGGCCAGTGACACGAGGCTCACCCCTGCTTTTCAGGTGGGTGACGTCGTTCTGCTTCCGCGATGCCTAGTGTGGTGTGTCTGTAGCTGCCAGCGGTACCTACGTCGGGCTTCCCCCGACCTCAGTGTACGTCCTTCCTTTCTGTTGACTGTACTGCTTGTCTTTCCTTTGGACTGGACTCTGGTATAATTGTTAAATTAAAATTGTTAATTAAAAAGTAATTTTATTTCTGCTACTTTATCAAACCGATCTAATGAAATTTAATTGCTTACTGTTATATCTCTGTGGCTTCAATGTACTCTACACATGCCTTTTATCCCTTCGGAGCTTTACCGCTCTTGGGAGGCCTCGCGGGTTCCAAGTGGTATCGGGTCTACTCGGTAGTTCTATCCGGTATATCCGGTATCCGGGATCCGGGTCGTCACAGGTGGTATCAGAGCAGTGTTCTGAGATGTTCGGAGTTCTTTTCTGAGCTATCAGAGCGTTGTTGTGTGAAGTACATGGGAATCCGAGATATATAGTATCCAGAGTCCTGAAAGTCCAGTACAGTCTTTCGCTGGCTTGGGTTTGCGATTCTTTGTCGCTTCATTTTCTGTGTGTCATCTTGTGCGTGCTGTATTAGCATTGGACGAGATGGTTTTGCTCTCGTCAGAATGTGACGGGATGCTCCTTTTTCGTCGTGGTGTTCGTCTCGATCATGCTGTACTTGGCAGAGTACGCCGATAGGCTTGAATCTACGATACATTGTTCGAGATCTTTTCCGTGATTTGTTCAGGTGGCTGGTGACTTTTCGAGTTGGTGTGATGGCCGTACACGTTCTTACGTTGTTTTGGTCGTCCCAGCTTAAGTCTGTTCAGCTCCTGATGCGTTTCGCTTCGGTTGAAGTGGTCGATTAGATTCCTTGTTTGAGAAGATGCTCGGGTGAACCTAGGATTTCCCTTCTTGGTTGTAGACATGTTAAAATTGATGCTATGTTGAGTAAATCTCATGTCACCATGTGACGTCCCAAAGCGGACTTCAATATTGATTTAATATGAAGTTTTTCTATTTTCTATAAATTAATTGTGATTTCTTGTTTTTTTTCTTGGGAAATTGGAATTAACGCCCTGATCAGAGGCGCGATTTAAATTGACGGCATGGCCAAGGGCGCCTCTTTTAACAATGGACGACTACGAATACGGGCGTCATTTTCTGGATTTACTGAAAACTCCGAATTTCAAATAAAATGAAAATTGTATAATTAACGTCTCTCCTGAAGGCGTTCATTATTTAACGTCTGTCTGGCAGGCGTCAGTTGATAATTTTAAATAAGGAAAGTTAATCATTTCTATAATTAAATCCAGGAATTGACGCCTTGATGGATGTCGTTATTTTAATTAACGCCTTTGGGCGTGTCGTCATTTTGGAATTGATGCCCTTAAGGGGGTCGTCATTTCCACTTCCGTCTCCCTTTCACCCCCCTTCTTTCCAGTAATGGTTCCTTCCCCATTTTGAGCCTTGTGTTCAAATATGAGGGGAGTTTCTTGACGGAGAATCTTTGCCGTGTTTTGATCCTTATTCTCTAAGGATCTTACCCCTATAAATACCCCCCATGGGTCTCTTCGCGCGAGGGCAGATGAAAAAGAGAAGAGTTAGAGAACAACAAGAGCAGAGAGAGCTGACAGAGAGAAGAGTGTCTTATTTGTTTTGCAGGTTCTTCATCCAAACGAGCTCTCCTTCCAGGCGATTCTCTTCTTCTTCCACAGATGAACCACTGCAGTTCCATCGCATACTGAAGCTCTCCTCCCTTTACTACTGCACGCACAGCAGAAAGGAATCCTTCCTTTAGTTATTTAGTTGTTATTTTCGTAACATCATCACACATCCTCCCTCCCTCTAGTTCTTGTTAGATCTCATACTCTACATATCATTGCTTAGCATTGCATCCATATTTTTCAAACCTTGTTACTCCTCTTAGGGGTTTTAAAAAAATCAAAACACACAAGGTGTGTTCATGCACAATTTGATTGATTTCATGCTTTTGGAACATCGATATTACACACTTGGCTAATCTATTCTTTTACTTGTTTTGTGTGTTTTCTTACAAGGGTAATCAAAGCTACAAACCCCCTTCGTCGGCCGGCCGATAGAAGGAGGAAGAAAGGATCCACAATCTCTCCCGCTCAATACAAGGTACCCGCGATCATCCTTTTTCTTATTTGAGGTAACCCCTCTGGCGATCACATTCCCCTTTAGCATCCCACGCATGCTCTTCCTTTCACCATTAATTTTTAAGCTTTAGAAATTGAGTTTGGGTTTCATTCCCCTTTTCTTAAGTGGATTTTTCTTAGAATCTACAAATTGGCGATCACGGTGGGACCTCTTTTATTTTTAGTTTGATTACCTCTCCTTTGGTACCCTCGGTACCCCTCCATTGTGCTCCACGTAGCACCCTCCTATTGACACCCTCGCGTGTCCCTCCTTTGGTACCCTCGGTACCCCTCCATTGTGCTCCACGTAGCACCCTCCCATTGACACCCTCGCGTGTCCCTCCCATTGGTACCCTCGCATACCCCTCCCTTGTGCTCCACGTAGCACCTTTCCTATTGTGCACCACGTGCACACCTCCCACTGTTTAGGCCATTTTGGAGCCCCCATGTCATCTGTCATATCATCTGTTTAATGAGAAATCTGTTTTCTGTTGACTATCAGGGTTTCGATTCATTGAGCTGAAATAACGCCCTCGTTGCTGCCGTTATTTTATAATTCACGCCTCTGTCAGAGGCGTCATTTATTCATTCAACGCCTTACCGCAAGGCGCCATTTGCATTATTACTGTTCCTGTCCCCGCTCCCCGATCGCTGTTCATTGGTTTTGACGCCCTAACTCCCGGGCGTCATTTTATAATTGGACGCCTTACATCAAGGCGTCATTTGCATTATTACTGTTCCTGGTTACTGTTCACTGTGATTCACGCCCTTTACAGAGGTGTCTCTTCATCATTTAACGCCTCACCCCAAGGCGTCATTTTCTATCTCACTGCCCGCAGTGACTAGCGCCTACATCTCAGGCGTTATTTATTTATTTGGCGACCCCATCTGAGTCGTCATTTTGTTCTGTGCCCACAGAACTGCTGCTCTTGTCTGTTTATTTGGCTGATATTATCTGATCATCATATCTATTGATTGATATCACCTATTTGCATTCATCTTGGCATACGGTTTGGGAGACCTCCTCTCCCCACACTTGTTAGGAGTTTTCACCCCTCTTGGTGAAGGAGAGACCCTCCATTGAGCATTCCGTCTCTTTGGACCGGAAATTCCTAAGTCAAGCCTTCGTAAGTCCTCGCACCCGTGGATTCCCTCACGGACGCTAGGCAGGTTGTACCATTGAAGTACCCGGAGTATAGTTGACCCATTCGTTGGAAAGGAGAGAAAATCTAGATACCCGGAGATTATACCCAAATTTTCAACCAGGATCCACCTTCGAAAGAACCTAATATTGAATCCACCCTAATTTCCAAGAGAAATCTTAAAATCTTGCGCTCATTACAACTTGTGTGTTTCTTTTGAAAAAGGTGATATCTTTTGGGTTATATCTTATTGTGAGACATTCATCTCTTTCTCCTTAAGCATGAAATTGCGTTCAGGTAAAATCGTCAACATGGCCAACTACGGGTACACATATGATGACTATGAGGAGGGTCATTTTGACTCGTTTAATGAGAATCCGTCTCAAAATCCTCTTTACTGTGATGGGAACTATGTTCCCTCTCCTACGCATGTCCACATGATGGACTCTACTCTTCCGGAGGTTGACCCTCCTTCCCAGGCTCAGCCTACCACTTTGAATACCTCTGGGGATACTCCCTCCTCCCTCAATTTTAATGATGCTCTCAAGGTCCTTTCCCAGCTGGATGATTCCCAGCGCTATGCGGTTCAAGCCGCTTTGAAGGGAAAGTCTGTCCCCTCATCCTCCAATCCTCCCCAGGCCACGGCTGGTCATTCTACTAATTTTCCTAACGACCAGGCGGTCGCGTCCAGGGTGCCCTCGCGCCCCCCTACTCCGGTCATGACTATGCCGGCCCAACCGGTAAGTCATTATGTTGCTAGGCCTCAGCAACCTTCTGCTCCCCAAATCTTGAGGAGGCCTACGCCACCTATGCCAAATCCATATTCTTTCCGAACGGCCCCAGTTGAATCTGATGATCATACTTTGCTCCTCCAAAGGCTGGCCAGTATGGAGGAGCAACTTAGAAAAGTCACCATATCAAATGCCACTCCCAAAATTATGCTTCCTCTGTTGCCGGTTTTCCACCTTCCACCGTCCGAGATGCCCAACTTTCGACGGTATAATGGCACGGGTAACCCGCACATCCATTTAAAGGATTTCTTGTATGAAGCATCCTTCTGGCAGGGCAACAAAACTTCACTGGCTTATCTTTTTAGGCGGTCTTTGGATGGTCCGGCGCTTGAATGGTTTTATTCCTTAGAGCCGACTGATGCTGGCGATTTTGATGCAGTTCAAAGAAAGTTCCTACAGAAATACAAGGACCGTGTGGGTCCCTCCTTGTCCGTTACAGATCTGGTTGCGGAAAAGATGAAGCCCGAGGAGGACTTCATTTTATTTGCTGATAGGTGGAGGGCCATGGCCGAGAAATTGAAAGACACATTGTCAGAGACGGAGCAAGTCAAAATGATTATTTCAAATTCTACTCCACAATTCCGTCATATCCTGGCCATGAATAAATTAAGCACTATGGAAGAGCTCTATGAAAGAGCTAGATATATTCAGACGCAAATAAAGGATTTGCCAATCATGGGCATGTTCGAGCCAAGGCCAAAGGTGATAAAGAGGAATGTTAATATTGGCAATACTGGGGCAACCACTGAAGGCACCGTTACCAACGAGCAGGTGAGCGCGTTCGGCAATTCCACACCCTTCCGCCACCCTTCAAACCCAGGGCCGTCACCACAACAGCCCGCCTTCCATAATCAAGTCCACCAGCCAAATAACAACCCTCCTCAGACCTTACGGCCTCCTCCACCTCCTCAACAACAACCCCACATTGCTCCACCAAATCAAACACCACAATATCACCAAGTGCCCCCACCGGCCAATTATGCACCACAACAATTCAACAAAGAAGGCCTTTGGGCCTCCGAAGGGCACAGTACTCCCCTCTTCCCGAAAGCTTATTGGATATCTTTAATGCCCTCATGGCCGCTAACCTGCTCACATTACCAAAGGAAAGAGCAATATGGCCCCAACATGTGGATACATCCCGGTATTGCGTCTTTCACCGACAACCGGGGCACAATATCGATCATTACTTTCACTTCAAAGATTACATACATGACATGAATGATCAAGCTGATATTGATTGGGATGAAATGAGGAAGGTCATTGCTTCTCTAAAAGTCCGAAGGCCTCCTCGGCAGCCAGCAGCTCAACAGCATCAGCAATAAGGACAACCACAAGCCCTTCAACAACAACAGGTTCCTGCTCCCCAACCCAATATGGGGATTGTTAATAATCCACTACCGGAGCATCCGGTCCCAAATCAGCAAGTGAATATTGTCACCTCGATCCATGAAGTGGAGAGAGGACAAATTTGGCACAATGAAAATGCCTCTGTCGGGGCTATTAATCAGAATTCTAATTCACCACCCTCATTGATAAGAAGGCACCAGCCTATCCCTCCTTCCCAACCACAACGTCCCCTTATACGCTCCCTCACTCCTAGGCCATCCAATGCCAATATCGTCCCTTCACGTCCCCTTCTTTTGTGCCAACCCACAAATTCTCCATCACCCCAAAACCCTCCACCAAACAGACCTCCTCTTATTCGTACCTCGCCGGCAGCCGTCGCCCCTCCCGTTCCACCTCCATCTACCACCACCATGATTCCAAGGCCCCTTCTTGTTACACAATCACCATCACCTTATTCCAATAATCCACGGCCAGTGAGGCCCCTTATAAGAACCCTTCCTCCCACCAACCCTGCGCCTACACCCAACACCACTCCCTCTACTTCCTCCACCCCTTTACCCACACCGGTCCCGACAGAGGCGCAAAGAACAATGGTGCTTTGTAGCGGACGGATGTTTCAACGAGTGTTTCCCCAGCGGGAGCAGGAGCCACCACAGGAACAAGGAGAGCAAGAACAAGAATCTACACAGGGCACGGAGTATGATTTATTGAAGCATCTGGATAGAACACCGGCCCGTATTTCTATTCTGGAACTGATTAAAAGATCTGCCACACATCAGCAAGCTTTGAAACAATACCTGCAAAAAGTAATGGTGAATGAAGATATCCCGGCCGAACAGGTTACTACTGTCTTAAACCCAGTTAGCAATCAACCGGCTATTACTTTTTATGAACATGAGTTGGCTCCGCAGCCGGCCAGGAAATATGCACTGTGCATCACCATTGATATCAACAAAATAGCCGTGAAGCAATGTTTGGTTGATACTGGGGCATCCATTAATGTTTTGCCACCAAGCACTTTAAAGATGTGCGGCATTCCAGAGAGTCAGATTCGGCCGTCCACTATAACAGTCATAGCTTATGATAACACAAGAAAGCCTCCATTGGGAATGATTACTCTAAAAGTTGGTTTGGGTCCACTCTCAGTCACGGCAGATTTCCATATTTTGGATATGGACCCGACATTTAATGGTATTTTGGGCCGCCCTTACATTCAGGAACTGGATGTCGTGCCTTCCACGAATCATCAATGCATCAAATTTCCACATAAAGGACATATCATTAAAGTGACCAATATGCCCATTTTGCCGACCGAAGATATACATTCTGCAACATCAGTGCCCTCCATGTGGCCTTCCAATATGCCTTTGCTCTCAGTGTTGGATGTTGCCGATCTGCGGCAAGACCCGATGAGGTCATCATCTCCTTCAACCCCTTCCACCACACAGTTATCCAAGGGCAAGAAAAAGAAAGGTTTGATGAATACGCCCGGATGGAACATTTTAATGAAGATGGGGTACCGAACTAGTAAAGGCTTGGGTGCCAATCTCCAAGGGAGAATCAAGCCTGTCAAGCCTCAAAAGATGATTCTCCGAGGTGGCCTCGGATATAAAGCACCAGGCAAAGAGGAAAAAGAACCGTGGGCCGTTATGACTTCCACTCTCAAGACTGACCGGCAACCTCTTACATGGACCCTTCAAACACATTTTGTAACAGGAGGTATTCAGAATGATGATGAGCATACTACAGTAATCACTTCTATGCTGGATTGTCAAGACGTACATGCACGGCAGTTTGCTCGCCATATAGCGCCACTAGCCACATATAAAGCTTTGGAGTCATTAAGGCCAGATAAGCGAAGGAAAATGGATGATCCTGAATGTGACTGGTATAGGTGGTTTGACATGAATGATATCTCTATTGCTCTGAGCCGCTTGTTCATGCCGACTGATCCAGAATGGCCGCCGTTGATTCATGAGTTGATTGAAAAGCCAGCAGTAATTACAGACAAGAGGCAGCTTCTGAGTGACTATTCAGATACTGGAGAACCCGATGTGCCGTTTGAAGAGGGTTTCAATACAGACAGGCTGTGGGCCCGCCTTTTCTTTACCAAATCCATTCACCCGACGGCTGTTGTCCGTTTGATTGATCGGGTGTTCTTTTCAGATATCTCTAGGCCGCCTGCGGTCTTAATAAACTTCTCTCCAAATTCACTACAAGTTTCTCTTCCAATTCCTCCCTTGCTCCTCGAGCAGTTTTCCAAACTCTCCATTACACCCCCGCGTGGGTCATCATTGATTCAATCCTTCACCAAACTTTCAATTTCAACACTCTCCCCTGTTTCCACCTCCCATTGCTTTCTCCTTGAAAACGAAAAAAAATGCCAAAATTCAAACTTCCCAATCCATCTCCGTTGAGGAGACCTCCTATCTTCTTCCCGAGTGTGTCCCGATCCGGGGCCGCTCTTCCCGGATCTGTTAAGGGACCTCCCCTACCCCTCCGGTGAGGGTACTTCATCTGTATCCCCTTCTGTACCCGCTTTTTCTCATTCACCTTCACCTTTATTGAATTCTAGTGATCAAGCTAGTTGTTCTTTTTCCTCTAGTTTTCAAACTCATGGGGGAGCTTCACATATGAAATCCAAGGGTAAGTAGATTCCCCGTAGATTCTTGTTGGAGTTAGCTAGAAGATGTCAGGCTTGCTTAGCCGTCCCCGAATTTGTGGAAAATCCGATCATCCTGCCAGAGATAGAATATGAGGATATTTATGCTTCTAATGAGGGTTTTGGTGTCTATGAAATAATGAATGATGAAGACTCTATTGAAGAGGGGGATGAAGGTTACGAAGAATATGAGGATGAGGCTGATGCCTTTGCTAGTGGCATGAGGAGATTTGATGAACCATCAGCCTCAGTAGAAGAACCTACCAAAGAAATAAATCTGGGTACGGAAGAAGACCCTAGGATCATCCTCATTTCAAAGAACTTGCCGCCATCCGAAGAGGAGGCGCTTATCTTGGTACTTCAAGAATACAAGGACACGTTTGCATGGAGTTATGAAGATATGCCCGGACTAGACCCTGTGCTCGTTGAACATCGGCTTACACTTAAGCCAGGGTCTGTCCTGGTCAAACAGTGGTTGAGACGTTTCCACCCTAATATGGCTTTAAAGATGAAAGAAGAGGTCGACAAGCTTCATAAGGCTAGATTTGTTAGAGTTGTCCTCTATCCTAATTGGGTGGCTAACATTGTCCCAGTTATGAAGAAAGACGGGGAGGTTCGAATTTGTATAGACTTCCGGGACCTCAACCGCGCGTGTCCTAAATATGACTTCCCCCTCCCTCATATTGATGTTTTGATTGACAACACGGCAGGATATGAGACTCTCTCCTTTATGGATGGCTTTTCAGGTTATAATCAGATTCGCTTGGCTGAGGAAGATCAAGAGAAAACATCGTTCACTACACCGTGGGGAACTTATTGTTATGTGGTCATGCCTTTTGGACTTAAGAACGCTGGAGCTACCTATCAAAGGGCTATGATGGCAATTTTTCATGATATGATCCACATTTATATAGAGTTGTATGTAGACGACCTGGTAGTAAAATCAAGAACAAGGATTGAGCATCCTGGGGTTCTAACTAAAGTCCTGCAAAGAGCACGGGAGTATCATTTGAAAATGAATCCCAAGAAGTGCGTATTTGGTGTTTCATCAGGGAAGTTGCTTGGATTCATTGTTAGTAAGAGGGGTATTGAGATTGATCCCAACAAGGCGAAGGCCATGAGAGAAATACCTCCTCCCAGGAATTTGAAAGAAGTTCGAGGATTGATCGGGAGGTTGCAATTTATTCACCGATTTGTTTCCCAGCACTCACAAAGATGTAAGCCGTTCTACGAGCTTACTAAGCCGGGAGTCAAGTTTATTTGGGATGACAAGTGCCAGGCAGCTTTTGACGGATTGAAGGATTATCTCTCAAATCCTCCTGTCCTGAGGCCGCCAGTTCAGGGCAAACCGCTTGTTCTTTATATTTCTGTCCTGGATGACTCTGTAGGCGCTGTCCTAGCCCAAGTTGACGAAGAAGGAAAAGAGAGGGCAGCCTACTACTTGTCAAAACTTCTTAACCCCTGTGAGCAGAGGTACTCAGCCATAGAGAAGACTTGTGCAGCTTTAGTCTGGGTAGTTCAGAAACTTAAGCATTATTTTCTAGCTCACGAGGTTCATCTCATTGCTCGTATGAATCCAATCAAGTTCCTTCTTGAAAAATCTGTTCTCACTGACCGATTAGCACGATGGCAAAGCTTCCTCTCTCAGTTCGACATCATCTACATTCAGTAAAAAGTGATTAAAGGCTATGCCATAGCAGAACATCTTGCTCATCATCCTCTCCCTCGATTTGACCCTGTTCGCTCAGAGTTTCCAGATGAGGAACTAATGTCCGTCAATCAATCCGATTCGATGTGGACGTTACATTTTGATGGAGCTTTGAATTCTAAAGGGAAGGGGATCGGCATTATTTTTCTATCACCGGAGGGTATCACTATTCCGCTCGCCTCTCAGCTTGCATTTCTAGTTACAAATAATATAGCTGAGTACGAGGCTCTTTTGGCCGGACTAGAGGCCGCTCATCAACTCGGTGTTACCCAATTGCGAATTGTAGGTGATAGTCAGCTTATTCTTCGCCAAGTGCTCTCCAAGTGCCGTACGCTCAATCCTAAACTCAAGCCCTACCAAGAATTGACTTCTGCTTACACCAAGCTTTTCACCAAATTAATCTTCGTTCACGTCCCTCGTGACCATAACATTCTAGCTGATGCTCTTGCTTCTCTTGCATCTTCCTTGGTTCTCCTTCCCGAAAGGGATTCCCACTCCAACACTGTTCGTAAGCGGCTCATTCCCGCTATTCAAGACCCATCTTTTCTTAGGATTAAGGAGGAGGTGCTTAGGAAGTTTGAGCAAGGCAGAATTATTGAGAATAAGGAGGTCATGCTATTGGACTTGGAAGAAGAATTGGATGATGAAGAAAAGCCGTGGTATTATGAAATTGCTAAATATTGCCAGGATCAATCATATCCTGAAGAAGCTACAGCGGAAGAAAAGAAAGCCATTAGAAGGGTTGCTCAGCGATACACTCTAATTGGAGGTGTGCTTTATAGAAAAAGTCTCACTGGAGTTTTATTAAGATGCCTAGATGATGATCAATCTTGGAAGATTGTGGAAGAGGCCCATTCGGGAGTGTGTGGTGGTCATGTCAATAGCCAGATGCTTGCTAAGAAGATCTTAAGGCTAGTTTTCTATTGGCCCACTCTAGAAGAGGATTGTTCTATCTATGTCCGAAGGTGTGTTAAGTGCCAACTGCACGCCGACAAAATTCATTCTCTTGCTTCTTCACTCCATCCCGTATCTTCCCCATGGCCTTTCTCCATGTGGGCTTTCGATATCATTGGACCTCTTGGTGATCCGACCCTCCTCACAAAACCAAAGTCATTCATACTGACGGCGATGGAATACTTCACCAAGTGGGCGGAAGCGGAAGCTTACGTGGAGATAAAAGCGTCAACCGTATGCAAGTTCATAATGAAGAACATCATCGCAAGGTTCGGCATCCCAAGTACCATCGTCACCGACAATGGACCGCAATTCATCTCTCAAGAACTTCAGGACCTGTGCAACAGGTATAACATTGCATTGCATCATTCATCTCCTTATTATCCGCAGGGCAATGGCCAAGCAGAGGCAACTAATAAGACTTTGATTAAAATTGTCAAGAAAACGTGTGAGGCTAACAAATTTGCGGATTGGCCAGAAAAATTGGTTGAAGCTCTTTGGGCCTATCGCACTTCCATTCGTACTCCTACTGGGCAAAGCCCTTTCGCCCTAACTTATGGAATGGAGGCGGTAGTTCCTTACAAGATTCTTGTTCCTTCTCTGCGAGTACAATTGGACAAGGAATTCTCTATTGATGAGCGTCGCGAATCCCTCCTTGCCCAGTTGGAACTTCTAGATGAGAAGCATCTGGCCGCCGCCGAGCACGTGCGTATTTATCAAAACAGGCTTTCACGTTTTTATCAAAAGAAAGTAATTGAGAGAAAATTTAAAATCGGTGAGATGGTAATTAAAAGAATCTTTGTAAAACCAGGTGGGCCTCGTTCAAAACTCCAACCTAATTGGGAAGGCCCCTTTATTATAAAAGATGTTTATCCTGGCAACGCTTATAAATTGATTAATGTTGAAGGCGAAGAGCTAACTCATCCTTGGAATGGTCTCTATCTAAAGAAATATTATCCCTAAAAATGAAAAAAAAAGAAAAAGAGAAAAGGAGAAAAGAGCAAAAACAAAACAAAATAAAAATTAAAAATCTTGGAGGCTGGTATAGTACATGGGCCACGACACCGAAAAAATTAAAATCTTTAATTCATTCTTCAGTCTCAACGGTTTAACTCTTGGGTCAATTCACGCACACACTACACGCTTTATTCTTAAACTCGAGTAGCCCAGAATTCAGGGAAAGTCCGACCCAATCAAGAGTGTAAAAGCCTTATCTATTCTCTTCCTTTCGGCTCACGAGAGGGAATATAAGTTAAGGGTTACCAACCAAGCCTGCCCGCCGCCCTAGTAGGTAGAAGTCAGGGCCCAAAAGGGAACAAAATGCTTAAAGTCCAAGTACAATTAGGTCTTTATCTGTTTAAGAAAAGAAGAAAAGAAAAGGAAGTTCTGATAAAAGAAAGCATGTCAAGAGGGCAAAGTCCCCGTAGGGAAAACCCTGGTTGTAAGCATGCATGAATAAGGGCAAAAAGAGCAACAAAATTTCCCTAAGCCGAAGACCGAATCCCAACAGGCATTAGGGCAAGGGAGGAGTGTGCCCCGTTCTTGAAAATCTTTCGTGAGCTTCCTTAATCATTCTTCCCTTCTCCCTCCATGGTGGGTTGTGAACTCGAAGAATGGCAAAGACCAACTAAGAAGGATGGGCTGCGAGAGAATATGAGTAAAAGCCTAAGTATAAATCACGTTGACTCTTTTGTTAAGTCTCTTAAGAAAATCTAATGAATTTTAGATTATGATGGTTAAGGTTCCAAAGCTCTATACCATACTCGCCTCCAAAACAAAATTTTTCAAATAGGCGTCCTTTTCAAAATTAAGTGTCACTTTCAAAACAAAAATTCAACAAAAAAAGCATATATACCAATAATAATAAAAAAATGACTGTGGAATTTCAAGCCATTTGTTTCTCATATACTTGATTGCATTCTTGTATGGGCATCTTTTATTTTCAGTATGCATTTGCTTGCTTGCATGACGCATTTTATATCTATCATTCACCTTCATTGATTAAAGGCTTGGCCCCTTGACCCGTTATCAAGGTCAAAGTGAAGACATCCCTTGCTTATTAAGCAAGGGGCCAAGTCGAACAGATGAATTAACCTGTTTATTCAAGTGTGGAAGTACAGGGCAAAAGTAAAAGACGAGAAAGAAAAGAAGGTACAAGTACACAACTACACAACTGCTCAGGTAACAAAATCTCAATTTCATATATACATCATAAATGTCTGAGTACAGGTGTGAGGCTGGAGGAGTACAAGTAAGTCTCTCAGCTCTCGCCTCCACCCTCCTCTCTCCTACTCTCTGCCTTACTCTCGTCCTCCCGACGAGGCGCTGGTGGAGCGGGCATGGGCCCCCGGGAAGTAGCTGGAGCTCGAGCCGGCTCCTCTGCCTTGCTCCTCTGCAGGAGAGAGGAACCCGCCACAAAAGTAGAGCCGGTGAAGCTGTACCCTGCAGCTCGTGCCCACTCCCGACCTCGCTGAAGTCACTCCTCGGTCGCTCGTAGCCGCTCCTGTGCAACGGCTAGCTGGGCCCTCAAGGCTGTAAGATCCCGATCGCAAGCTGACCGCTCCTCACGATCCCGGGCACGCTCCGCCTGGTGCTACTCACGATCCCGGGCACGCTCCGCCTCGTATTGCTCACGGTCCCGGACACGCTCCGCCTGGTGCTCCTCGCGCTCCCAAGCACGGTCTCTCCGCTCCATCTCGCGGGCGACTCGCAGCTCCGCCACATCCTGAGGCAACTCCTCTCGCCGCCTCAAGGCCCGCTCCAGCTCCACGACCCGTTGCTCACGGATCGCCAACTCTGTCCCGGCCAGGGCAGCCCGGGTATGTGCCGCTTGTAACTGTGAAGACTGCAAACATTTAAACAAATCATCAGTTCCACATTTAATGCAATAATTCAATAATTAATGGAATAAGCAACATACAATTGAAAATAAATAACTCACCTGCGTGGCCATCACCCGCTGTCCCTCCTCGATGCAAGTAAGAGTGGCCCGGAGCTCCTCGGTCTGTAAGAAACGATTTTCATGAGTATATCAC
Organism: Amorphophallus konjac; assembly: GCA_022559845.1. Classification (NCBI taxonomy): domain Eukaryota; kingdom Viridiplantae; phylum Streptophyta; class Magnoliopsida; order Alismatales; family Araceae; genus Amorphophallus; species Amorphophallus konjac. The sequence continues at coordinate 173,650,884 of CM040128.1, read as the reverse complement.
ATAAATAATTTAATGCAAGGTTAAGTTTGAGTTTGAAATTTACCCGTGAGGCGAGGTCGCGCTCTGCTGCCTCGGCCCGTGCCACTACCCCTGCTAGCTGCTCTGCTAGTGCAGTCACCTCTGCACTAGGCCCTCTCGAGCTGGAGGCCTCTCCCGTCTCTCTCCCTACTGCTCCCTGCTGGGTACGCTGCATTTATTGAGATTGTCAGTGGCTAATCATCAATAATTCAAAAAAAATCATATGCATATAGGAATAAATTAAAAACTCACCAAGGTCTCAAGGTCTGCCCGTGTGGTGGCTAACTGTGCCTCTAGGCTGCGTAGGTGGGCCTATGCATCCATCGCCACTATGTCCCGCGCATCCTGCATTCATCACATATTAATTGCATGATAGATATACAAAGCATTTGCATTTAATTTAAAAATAAGTGCATTCATACATACCCCTAGGACCCTCATCTGGGGTCGGCCGGCGTAAACCTCCCAGTAGCGTCGGAGGTACTCGGAGCTATCGGTCGCCTGAGAAGTGACCCGGGTCCCGCCACGCTGCCAGTCTGTGTACTGGTCGGAGAACCGCACTCTCCAGTTGATCGCCTTCATGCGACCGCGCGTCTTCTTGCCTATACCCCGCGGCTCTCCTACCTCGATCCACTCCTGGTGTAGGTCGAGGGTCCTCATCACTAGCCTAAGCCGTAACGGCTAAATCTCGTTCAGGCAATGAACCCAAAGCTCATGCCCAAAGCGAGGTCGGCCCGCTACGACCCAGGGCTGGCCTTCATCGGTCATCCCCTCATAGGGTCTCCATCTCACCTGCATTCACAAGCACACTTATCAATCATCCATCATATCATATCACATTCTATAATAAAAATAAAAAAATTGCATCACATCAAGCATGCGTACCAGTGAGGCGGGGAAGTCGCGGAACTCCCGTCGCAACACTCGCAACTCGTAGGCGAGTGGGGCTCCGATCACCACTGGTAGCCAGGGCCGTGCTAGAGGGAAGGACCCCTCATCTCCGGGTCGTAGATCAACACGCCCCATGGGCATGTACAAGTGACTCCATATCTGCATTCATGCATCGCATTAGTAAAGCATTCATATGCATATGCATTCTAATAAGGAAAACAACAAAAAAATGCATACCTGAAGAAAAGGTGAAAAGCCACTGATTGTCGTCTCTCTACCTGTCCCCGTGGACAGGTCGGCTATCAAGTGCGCCAGCAGCGCTGCTCCCCAGGCGTATCTGCCCACGCCCTCTAAGTCCTCGAGTATCCCCAGAAGCGGCAGTTGATGACGTCGCCCTTCGTGCCGAGCAGCAGCCTCCCAAGCATCAAAAATAGAAACCTCCTCAAATCTCTGTCTGCTCTCTCCCTGTCAGTTGGATCCTGGCAGTAGGCAGCCCTAGCCCCATCTATCAATCTCTGCGAAAATTGCTCTAAGGACTCCCTAGATCTCTGCCTAGAGTCCCCCAACCCCATAGCTATGGTAAGGTCAGTGCGGAAGATGGTCCTGCACTCGCTCGGTGTCTCGTACACCGTCTCTAGCCCTAGTAGCCTCTGGGTAAGCTCACTATAATCAGGTAGGGTGATCCCGCTCACCGCCTCTCCATCTACCCTCAGCCCAGTGATCCTAGTGACATCCTCCAAACTAGGAACCATATGCCCCCATGGCATCAGAAATGCCCGGCTAGACCTATCCCATCTCTCTCTCAAAACCTGAATCAAAGGCAGGTCTGGTCTGACTGGCTCAATGCTAAGGAAGGCCCCAAACCCCATAGCATCTATCCTAGCTCTCTGGAACTCGGGGAGGCCGTAATACGCTGCCCGGACCTGGACCCAAGAAATCCGTGTCCTCATCAGCCCCTGCATGCATATAAAAGAACTTTTTGCTTAAGTTTTCATGTGGAAATTCATTTAAGCTCATTAATTGTGATATTTGTTGTTTGGATAATTAACGACCTACCGTGGGTCGTGGTTTTAATGATTGACGCCCCTGAGGGCGACGTTATTTCCAAATAGGTTTCAGGCGATACTGTACGATCATTTAATTGACGACCTACCCTTGGTCGTTGTTTATCTAATTGACGCCCCTGTGGGTGACGTTGTTTTGAAAGTGATATTCTAATAATCTGAAAAATTTAGAATTGACGCCCAACCCTGGGTCGTCAGTTATCTAAGTAACGCCCCTGTGGAAGGGCGCGGTTCATGAAGTAACTTTCTATCCTAAATTGCATCTCTGGAAAATGTTGAATTGACGGCCACCCTGTGGTCGTTACCTATCTAACTAACGTCCCGATGGGGGGCGTGGTTTTCCTGGGGTTTCAAGGTTTTAATGTGCGAAATTGAAATAACAGAAATACATACATTTTAAAATTTAAATGAAATCACAGGGAAATAACATCATGCTGGCGAAACATGATAAAATTAAAAATAACAACATGCTGCAGGGCGTTTCTTTCATGCGATTAATTATTTTTAGAAAATGAAAAGATGTAATTAACGACCCATTGTGGGACGTTATTTAAATTCACGACACCCCTGGGGGCGTCATTTTACTGTGTCTCTGGTTTTGTCATGCCCGAGGGCTATGGAAATGGGGAAATAATGGAAATAAAATAAAAAAAATAAAGAATAGGGGTATGGGGACCTACCTTTTGACGTTCGGGACCGATCAACCCCCCACGGAGGGGTTGTCTTGGTTGCCTTGGTCGCCGGAGCTGGCCGGGCCGACGGGCCACCGTCGCCGCCACCTCCGGTTCTCCTTCTTCTTCCTCACCATCTCTTTCTCCTTCTTCTCCTTCGCCTTCTCCTTCTTCTTCCTCACCATCTCTTTCTCCTTCTTCTCCTTCGCCTTCTCCTTCTTCTCCTTCGCCTCCTCCTTCTTCTTCTTCATTTCCTTCTTCTTCATCATCTTCTTCTTCTTCGTCGTCTCCTTCGTCTTCTTCTTGTTCTTCTGCGTCACCGGCCGCCGCCGCCGGTGTCTCTTCGACCGCCGCAGGAGGGACCCCCTCCACGGCTGCTTGTTCCCCTTCTAGGTCCACCACGTCGGGGGCCATAACCCTCTGCCGTTTCTGTCCGCCACCAGCCATCGGTTTGAGAGGAGAGTGAGAGAGTAGAAAGAGTGAGAATGAGAGAGAGGGAAATGGGGGCTCGGTTAGGGTTTGCAAGAAGGGAGGGAAAGAAAGAAAGGAGATGAACGAAGAAAGAAGAAAGGGGAAAAGTAGGGTTTAACGGTCGAGAATAATTGACGCCCGAGTGGAAGGCGTCTCTTCTTAAATTGACGGTTTGAGGTAAGGCGTATATTTCAGATTTGACGCCTTGAGGATGGACGTCATTTGTGTTCTGCATGGGAGTTTGTAAACGTCATCAGACGCATTAATGGGATTTGATTGACGAGAGAGGGTGTAATTATTACCCCTTTAAATTTGACGACGACAAGAACGGGAGTCCATTTGTGAATAAGCGACGTGAGTAGAGGCGTGTTTTCTAAGAAATTAAGGAATTATCTCGAAAATTATTTGAAAATTTGAATTGATTAACGCCTTGTTTAAAGACGTGAGTTAAGAAACGCCAGTGGCTTGGGCGTCAATTATGAGTTTGAAATATAATGGACGGCTTCAACTGAGGCGTGTCTTAAGTAATTAACGCCGTTGATAGGGGCGCTGTTCAGAACAGAAGGACCGGAACTCCTTGTTATCAGACAGAATTGCTTGAAATATCAGAACTGATCACTTTCATACATTGCTTTGGCTCAGATAAAAGAGGAATTCTTATTGCATTCATGAAAATCTTTGATTACATTTTAAGCCACTGTGGGCCTTATCTTCTTGAGAGCCAGTACATAAGCTTTACATTTGTTCTCTTCTTCTTCAACATGAGTCTTGGATTTGTGGAGAAGGCCCACCTTCCATTGAGCCATTATGGTCCTGATTTCTTCATGGTCACCACTTGAGCATAGCTCCCTTCTTTTGATTGGAGGAAGGTGAGAAGGTCCTTCGAAGAGATGTCGAGGAAGTCCGAGTTGTGGGAGGCATCGGTGTGCGTTGTAAAGGATGAAGTCGGTCCCGCCAATTAAACGGAGCTCGATGCCGGAGGATAACCTTGAGCGAAGTTCTTGGGTTTTGAGAAAACCCGGTGTGCATGTGAAATTGCTCTTTGGCATTGTTTTGAAGTAATCTCTCCATTCATTCCTCTTCTTGAGCTTGGGAACTCTATTAGTAACTCTTTCACATAAGCCCAATGAGCTTGTCATATACCTAAGTGGGCTCTTGGAGAAGATTTTGGAGGCCGCTTGGTTTGCTTGACATGGATCAAACTTAAAGTGTAAATCTATCCAACAAACTAGAAGAAGCATTGATCCGAATAAGGGCCGCCCTAGTGAAGCCGAGGTGAGCCCATTGTATAGGTTGGCTAGTATTGCCCCACCTATTCTCTTTCCCTCCCACATGCTTGCTATTGCACTCAAGTGTTGTTCCTCTAAATGATCCTCCAATGAAGGGAAGAATAAAGCTCCACCTACACATATGACAAACCCCTTCATCACTCTCTCCAAAAGACCTTCATCTCCTTGAGCCTTATCCATGTTTTTATATACCCAAGAAGCCAAGTTCAAAAGATTGATTCCCTTGTTGGCCTTCATTTGATTCACCAAATTTGAGCTTTGGACAAGACTCATGAGCATATCATGGGCTTGTATGGGCTTAGTCATATGGGCCATCTTTGTTTCCTCTCCTTGCTTTATCTTCTTCAAATCCAAGAGCATCTCCACTTCTTCTAGGAGGATGGTTGCTTCAAAGGTTGGGAATAGAAAAGTATGGGTGTGAGGGTGCCATAATTCTATAAGAGCTCTAATGGAAGCCCAATCAAGATGGAAATCATTGTAATGGGTGGCATGGGTGATAAGGCCTAGAAGGTTCCACTTAGCAAGGAAGGATCTCATGTCTAGAGAGAGCTTGGAGAGTAGCAAGGGAAGTCACTTGACCTTTAGAAACCTTCTTGGACCAGGAATAATGGGGTAATCCTGAAAACATAAAAGAAAGAAGAAGAAGAAAGAGAATAATAATCAGAAATTTTGAACAGAAAGAAAGACAATACAAAATAAAAGCTTCAACATCAAGAACACTTACTTGGCCCTTGGTGATTTTCTCACTTATATGGCCTGGCAATTCAGAAATTCTTGAGAAATTCATTCTTGGCCTTTTGGAAAGCCTTTGCTGCATCAGTTGATTCATCATTTTGACAGTATTGCTGGTTCTTCTGCTTCTATTCCTCCGTCTACTTGACAAAAAAAAATAGCTTCAATGCTCTGTTTTGCTTCTGCTTGGTTCTTTCTGTCTACTTAAATAGAAGATAGCTTCGTCTCAATGCTTCGATGGTCTTGATGCTTGAAAAACACCAAGAGTTGCCCTATTTATAATGTTTTGAACGTTAATGAGTATCATGGTTTGAGTTTGAATCAAATAGTTTACTGGAAGTTTAGTTCCGAGATGGAAACGAAAACAGGTAATTGACGACGCGCTGTTTGGCGTCATTTGTTAAATTGACGACATCTTCATGGTCGTCATTTATCCCGCGCCTCCATGGAGGGCGTTATTTGCATTCCAATTCCAAGTTAAACCTTTAATGCAATTAACGCCTCAGTGCACGTCGTCATTTCTTGTTTTGACACCGACCAGAAGGGTCGTCATTTTCTGAGCTTGTGCATTTAAATTGCTTTGGTTATTTCATGAACTTAAGTGCTGTCATATCATGATTAAATTATTTTTATCAAGCACTTATGATCATATTTTGAGCTAATGATCTTTTGAGCTTTGAAGTGCAGGTTGTGCAAGTCTGAGCATTGTGGGTGCAAAGTCTCTAAGTCTACACACTCTAAGCATTCCATTCATAAGTCTGTACATACATCCTTCACAAGTCTACACATCCTTCACTAAGTCTATACGTTCCATTCCCTTCACCAAGTCTATACATCCTCACCCAAGTCTATACGTTCCATTCCCTTCACCAAGTCTATACATCCCATCCCTAAGTCTATACACTACATTTCATAAGTCCATACATTCTCTGAGTCTATACATTGCCAAGTCTGTACATTCATAAAGTCTATACGTTCCAAAGTCTATACACCACATTCCATAAGTCTATACAATGCTAAGTCTACACATTTGTTCTTCATTCATAAAGTCTATACATTCCAAAAGTTTGTACGTTCCAATAAAAATTCATAAATTCTCAAAATTCCAATAAAAATTCATAAATTCTCAAAATTCCAATAAAAATTCATAAATTCTCAAAATTTCAATAAAAATTCAATAAATTCTAAAAATTCTAAAATTCTCAAAACTCCAAAAAAAATTCCAAATAAAGCCAAAAAAAATTCTAAAAATTCAAATCAATGTTGTTGAGTATGCTTTATGCATCTTTATATCATGGCTAATGAAATTTTGAGTGCAGGTTAAGAAGCTCTTGGTCCCATCAACTGGGCCTCGGCATCCAAGCCCCACGGTGATTGCACCTCATTTCTCAGTTCCCACATGCTCATGTTATCACCATCTTCCTGTATGCATTCCTGTATGCATTGTTACTATAAGGTATCTACGCTATTATAACATATCAAGGACCTTATGGTTCTGATGAACCTGGAATTTGAGTTCCCCTTCATCAAAAACAGTGATAATTCCACGGGAATCTTGATCACACGGATAGACGTTGAGTCATTCAAGGTTCGGGATGATGGTTCCTGATGCGGGACGAGACCACGGACACGATAAGCTCGTGACTGCCCCTTAACGAGGGAAGCGCCGGATGTGCGCGGTTGAGAAACCGGCAATGAGCTAGGGTGATCGGCTCTCTTTTGTACCCGGATCGGGTCACGGGACGGTCTCGCACTCTCTCGTAGCAGCGGTAATGAATAGATAAAGCGAGCTAGATATCCCTACACATGCTCTCTAGCAGCGGCATAAACAAATATATATGAAGTAAGCAAAATACCGAGAAGGGAGCGAAAACGATACCTCCACGCGCTCGGCGTGGGGACGACGGACCCGGCCGAAACTCGTACTCCCGGGACAATTAATACACCATATTACAGCAAATGAATTACTGCCCACTCCACGCAGGGAGGTAAAGGGCTACACAAACGGGCCCAGGAGGACCGAATTCGGGTTGACGGGCGGCTTCTCGCGTCTCTTCGGCAGCACCCGAACTAGTGATGGTGGGACCCACGTGCTGTCCGGAGGGACCGTGCGGGACCCGGTGTCACCACTATGGTGGGAACACTTGTGGTAGTGTTCCCTGGGCTGGCGGCACGCTGGTTCACCGGCCGGAGGTCGGGCGGCTCCGTTCGGCACCGGTCGGAATGACCGGCCACGGACCTGCCGGTTCTATTTTCCGGCTCGCGCTCCGGCGAGAACGGACGCTGCGATCAGCCCCGACGTCGGAATGCAATGAAACTGGCGCCGTTGGAAAGATGCTTCGAAGGGCTTCAACCCAAGGTGATTACATAAAAATAATCAAGCATGTACTTCTGATTGGCGAATTTTGAAGGTTGCTGTTGTACAGTTCCTGAAATCTCAGGTCAGCAGAGAACTTTCCTGTGGATTGCCTTTGACCGATATGAAGACCTCGGATTCAGACTTCGACTTGTTCATGAAAGTTGTAGAAAATCAAGTAAGGAAACCAAGAATATTTTTGGATCTGGATTTGGAGGTGATGGTGATTTGTTCTGATTTTGGAAGTGGAGGGTGATTGGATCTGGGATCTGACTGACAACACTGTAGCTGAGGAAGAACACGAATTTCTAAAAATAGATATAAGGCTGATAAAAAATTAAGAAACTTTTTGGAAGTAGGAGGTGATGGACAAAACTCCCAGTAAAATTGGGAGGGTTTGAAAAAATCAAAAAGATGGCGGGAGGTGGGAGACACAGGGCTGCTGTCACTGTAGACAGAGACAAAATAGAACTAGGAATGAAAGATGCACGAAAATGGGAAAATACTAAACGATGGAATTTGGGCGTGAAAATTTAGGTGGAGCTTGAGATACAAGGGAAGAACACACCATAAAAATTGTAGATCACGAAGAGGCCGTGGCTGATAGCAGGAATTTCGGGAAGGGACCTCTGTCCAGCAGGACAGAACACCGAGAACGGTTTCGCGGCGGCTCGAAGGCGGCACGAACGGCGGCGACAGCGGCACAGATGATCACCGGAGATAGAGGGGAGGGGATAGAAGATAAAAATCACTCTAGAACTGGAGGTTGGAGGAGATGAACCAGAGGGAGAGAGGGGGGGCTCAAGAACACTCTTGATTTTCCAACAATTTTCTATTCATTAATGCTAACAAATGGAAAATACAACCTTTTATATGCCTTACATCAAACCTAATCTACACCATTAGATCTAGGGGAGGGGGATGAAAGGCTGGGATTAAGTGTGATAAACACACAAAAATTAATAAAATACTAAGGGGAGAGGGGCGCCCCCTTGACCATGGTTAATGGGGTTGAATGGGTAGGTGAGGTAGGTAACCCACCTTGGACTAATTAAGTCACTTGTCTCCCATGTGGTCAAATGGCATTCAACCCTTCTAGATGGCCACCTAGGATGGTTGACCAGCCCCACATGGATGACATGGACCAATGGGAAAGTGCTGGGGGCCCCCTTGCTGGTCCTACTGACAAATTACAAAGAAACCCAAATAATTCGTGGGAATGACGCATTGGCTTATAAAGCCGTACAATTGCGCATATACTTTCCCGTGGATATATAAATAAACTAAAGGACATAAATGCAAAATAAAATGTACATGCTCGGCGTCGATTCCCATCAACTCTCCCCGGGTGGGAGGAACTCGACCCCGTCGAGTAGGGGTATGGATGCTCGAGTACTCCGGCGGATCCGTCACCGTGCCAAGTAGTGCGGGTATGCTCCACTCCAAGTGATTGGCACCTGCTCATTCTATATATACTCGATATGCACAAGCTGCCATGGGCTAGAGGTGGACACTTCGGGTGGGGCACTCGCAAAGGGAAGGAAGCAGCTCGAAGACTCACTAGGAATCACCGCTGAGTCCCTGTAGGTGACTGATCCGGGTATAGATGTAGAACCGATCCCATACTCATCAAATGAGTCCACTCGTCTCTTACTCATAATAGAACGACAACGAGCTTGCACAAGACACATGCAGACAAACAAACGACACACAAACCATGCAAACAAATCACACAAAACAAACCACACAAGGAAAACACACGGACTCATCTATGACCCTAGACACACCTAATGTTAGTCTGACCTACGCATAGGCGATGGTGGACCAGGACACTCGAATGTGTGCCATGCATGCATTTGACGTAACCGGAGGTTGACGTCATGGGGAACTCCTAGACATCCTACGATGCACCACTCATGGACATTTGGATTGGAGGTGGGAAGTCCGGGAGGTTCGGGTGGTTTAGGTGGACTCGGGGAACCAAAGTTTTCATTACCCCCGAATGAAGGTTCGGACCTATGACTATGTGGAGGTTGCTTGGCCCGAGTGGAAAAGGCTTGATAGTGAACTCCGCGGAGGAAGTGGAGTGAAGATGGCGGCTCGGGAGATTCACTAGTGAGGGGATCAAAAGGGTCGAAGAAGGTATGACCCCGTGAGATGGGTTCCAACATGACATGGTCCCAAGTTTAGAATTCATAATCACCGCCATACATTATGATTGGTGGGACGACGGACATGTGTAGGAAATAAGATTCCTCCCTTGGGCAAAAGGGAACGAAGTCGGACTCGGCCGGTATCGGGAGGAGTAGAAGAATCTCCGTGGTGACACACCCCACGGTGTACACGGAGGTAATGGACCCTAAGGCCGGATGGGTGAAGCTAAGACTAGCGGGTTGGTCAAAGTCTCGGGCCAAAAGATGCATCAACTTCCATTGTGAATCTAATCCCATGACAAGATCGTCCAATGTGTCAACATGGTGACTAGATCGAAATGTGGTATGGAAGGAGTTGACCGGCACTAAAGGGAGGATGGGGTCCATGGATGGAAAGGGAGGTGGGACCAAGCCATCCTTGAGCCAACTAAAAAGTGGCTCGGCGATGTATAGCGTTCCCGTAAGAAACACGGGTGGCTCGGGGTGAGACGGCTCCAAGCATAATGGTTCCGAATGTGGAGTGGGCCGCTGGGGTTGAGTGACTGGACATACGAGGGTGATCTTACAGGGTAGGTAAGGTGGGTGTAAGGTGCAAGTCCTCTTGCCCCAGCCAAGATTGGCTCTTCGTTCTCCTAACCATGTTTGCCCTAAAATGATGCATGAACCAGCAAGTGTGCCGATCCTGCACCATGCGCCATCGGTGTAGAGAACAGAGCCGATCCTCTTATAGAACTCAACACAAGCAAAATCACCATCGCGGATAATCTCGCCTGTCTTGGAGAGAGACTCCACGATGTCAAGAGAAACCCAATTATCCGACTCCCTATCGGTGAAATGGAGTTCCGTTGTGGACCCGTTGGGTAGAGCGACTTTCATAGTGAGAGGGGTAAAACCAAGGGCTCGGTCCATGAGGACATTGACTTTGGCCACAAAGGTTGACCACTCGGATGTATGGTCTTGGGGAACGGCCATGGGTAGCGGATATGGACATGCATACACACGGTGACAAGACACTAGACCGACTATGCAAGTTTGGAATGCATGCACACTAAGGACCCTAGACGTAAACCAAGACTCGGTACGGGGCAGAGTTAATCGATCCAAAAATCACTCGCGCAAGAGTGCGGCCTTCCCGATAGGCGTAGCCTAACGTTCGGACAACACCTTTTTATATACCGACTAATGGTATGCAAATGCGATCCAAAAGACACTTTTTTGTTTGTTTTAAAATAATGATGACCCTAAACACGACTTAGACGTAAATGACTAATGAATGACACTTTTTTTTTGGACACCCTAGACTCAAACTCGCTCTGATACCAAATTGATGCGGGACGAGACCACGGACACGACAAGCTCGTGACTGCCCCTTAACGAGGGAAGCGCCAGATGTGCGCGGTTGAGAAACCGGCAATGAGCTAGGGTGATCGGCTCTCTTTTGTGCCCGGATCGGGTCACGGGACGGTCTCGCACTCTCTCGCAGCAGCGGTAATGAATAGATAAAGCGAGCTAGATATCCCTACACATGCTCTCTAGCAGCGGCATAAACAAATATATATGAAGTATGCAAAATACCGAGAAGGGAGCGAAAACGATACCTCCACGCGCTCGGCGTGGGGACGACGGACCCGGCCGAAACTCGTACTCCCGGGACAATTAATACAACATATTACAGTAAATGAATTACTGCCCACTCCACGCAGGGAGGTAAAGGGCTACACAAATGGGCCCGGGAGGACCGAATTCGGGTTGACGGACGGCTTCTCGCGTCTCTTCGACAGTACCCTAACTAGTGATTGTGGGACCCACGTGCTGTCTGGAGGGACCGTGCGGGACCTGGTGTCACCACTATGGTGGGAACACTTGTGGAAGTGTTCCCTGGGCTGGCGACACGCTGGTTCGCCGGCCGGAGGTCGGGCGGCTCCGTTCGGCACCGGTCGGAATGACCGGCCACGGACCTGCCGGTTCTGTTTTCCGGCGCGCGCTCCGGCAAGAACGGACGCTGCGATCAGCCCCGACGTCGGAATGCAATGAAACTAGCGCCGTTGAAAGATGCTTCGAAGGGCTTCAACCCAAAGTGATTACAGAAAAATAATCAAGCCTTTACTTCTGATTGGCGAATTTTGAAGGTTGCTATTGTACAGTTCCTGAAATCTCAGGTCAGCAGAGAACTTTCATGTGGATTGCCTTTGACCGATATGAAGACCTCGGATTCAGACTTCGACTTATTCATGAAAGTTTTAGAAAATCAAGTAAGGAAACCAGGACTATTTTTGGATCTGGATTTGGAGGTGGTGGTGATTTGTTCTAATTTTGGAAGCGGAGGGTGATTGGATCTGGGATCTGACTGACAACACTGTAGCTGAGGAAGAACATGAATTTCAAAAAATAGATATAAGGCTGATAAAAAATTAAGAAAAATTTTGGATGTAGGAGGTGATGGACAAAACTCCCAGTAAAATTGGGAGAGTTTGGAAAAATCAAAAAGATGGCCGGAGGTGGGAGACACAGGGCTGCTGTCACTGTAGATAGAGACAAAATAGAACTAGGAATGAAAGATGCACGAAAATGGAAAATACTAAACGATGGAATTTGGGCGTGAAAATTTAGGTGGAGCTTGGGACACAAGGGAAGAACACACCATAAAAATTGCAGACCACGAAGAGGCCGTGGCTGATAGAAGAAATTTCGGGAAGGGACCTCTGTCCAGCAGGACAGAACACCGAGAACGGTTTCGCGGTGGCTCGAAGGCGGCATGAACGGCGGCGGCAGCGGCACAGATGATCACCGGAGATAGAGGGGAGGGGATAGAAGATAGAAATCACTCTAGAACTGGAGGTTGGAGGAGATGAACCAGAGGGAGAGAGGGGGGGCTCAAGAACACTCTTGATTTTCCAACAATTTTCTCTTCATTAATGCTAACAAATGGAAAATACAACCTTTTATATGCCTTACATCAAACCTAATCTACACCATTAGATCTAGGGGAGGGGGATGAAAGACTGGGATTAAGTGTGATAAACACACAAAAATTAATATAATACTAAGGGGAGAGGGGCGCCCCCTTGACCATGGTTAATGGGGTTGAATGGGTAGGTGAGGTAGGTAACCCACCTTGGACTAATTAAGCCACTTGTCTCCCATGTGGTCAAATGGCATTCAACCCTTCTAGATGGCCACCTAGGATGGTTGACCAGCCCCACATGGATGACATGGACCAATGGGAAAGGGCTGGGGTCCCCCTTGCTGGTCCTACTGATAAATTACAAAGAAACCCAAACAATCCGTGGGAATGACGCATTGGCTTATAAAGCCGTACAATTGCGCATATACTTTCCCATGGATATACAAATAAACTAAAGGACATAAATCAAAATAAAACGTACATGCTCGGCGTCGATTCCCATCAGTTCCACTTTCTGAGTTGATACGTGGACAAACGGGCTTCGGCTTAGTGTCAGCTTAGAGATCTGGATTCTTGACCAAAGCTAGGTGGCTTAGCAATACTATCCTTGATTATCTTTTATTTTAGTTTGCTTTAATTTTCCTTTTAGCCCAGCATGCATCATGTCGGACTTTGAGCTTAATGATGAAAATCTTCATATTACACCAATAATGAAGGTCGCTCGTTCTTAATTGAGTTGACATGAGATATTCTATTCCAAATCAAGTACTTTATTCTCCTTGAAGCTGCTCAGCCTGGTCTCTTGAAATCATCCATTCGTTGGATCCTTATCTCAATTCACTTTACTTTTCTGTAAATCCAACTTGGTTGTAGCACGTCCACATTGGCTGGTAACCGCTCTCCAATGGTGCCTCCCTATCGTGCCCTCGCGCACATTTTGTTTATTTAGTTTACTCTCCTTTATCCAGCTGATCGATGCTTTCTCAGAATTATCCGGAGTTGTTTCATTCAGAATCTTGGAAAGATTTCCAACGCTTAGTGTCAGAGGCGTGTCACATCACACTTTGACATCTACTTATCAGTTTGTTCCATCTCATTCCGCTTGTTTTACTTCCACTCCATTCCGTCTCACTCCCTTGCAAAGCAGACGCCAAGGCGAGGCAGCTGTAGACACGTTAAAATTGATGCTATGTTGAGTAAATCTCATGTCACCATGTGACGCCCCAAAGCGGACTTCAATATTGATTTAATATGAAGTTTTTCTATTTTCTATAAATTAATTGTGATTTCTTGTTTTTTTTCTTGGGAAATTGGAATTAACGCCCTGATCAGAGGCGCGATTTAAATTGACGGCATGGCCAAGGGCGCCTCTTTTAACAATGGACGACTACGAATACGGGCGTCATTTTATGGATTTACTGAAAACTCCGAATTTCAAATAAAATGAAAATTGTATAATTAACGTCTCTCCTGAAGGCGTTGATTATTTAACGTCTGTCTGGCAGGCGTCAGTTGATAATTTTAAATAAGGAAAGTTAATCATTTCTATAATTAAATCCAGAATTGACGCCTTGATGGATGTCGTTATTTTAATTAACGGCTTTGGGCGTGTCGTCATTTTAGAATTGACGCCCTTAAGGGGGTCGTCATTTCCACTTCCGTCTCCCTTTCGCCCCCTTCTTTCCAGTAATGGTTCCTTCCCCATTTTGAGCCTTGAGTTCGAATATGAGGGGAGTTTCTTGACGGAGAATCTTTGCCGTGTTTTGATCCTTGTTCTCCAAGGATCTTAGCCCTATAAATACCCCCCCTGGGTCTCTTCGCGCGAGGGCAGATGAAAAAGAGAAGAGTTAGAGAACAACAAGAGCAGAGAGAGCTGACAGAGAGAAGAGTGTCTTATTTGTTTTGCAGGTTCTTCATCCAAACGAGCTCTCCTTCCAGGCGATTCTCTTCTTCTTCCACAGATGAACCACTGCAGTTCCATCGCATACTGAAGCTCTCCTCCCTTTACTACTGCACGCACAGCAGAAAGGAATCCTTCCTTTAGTTATTTAGTTGTTATTTTCGTAACATCATCACACATCCTCCCTCCCTCTAGTTCTTATTAGATCTCATACTCTACATATCATTGCTTAGCATTACATCCATATTTTTCAAACCTTGTTACTCCTCTTAGGGGTTTTAAAAAAATCAAAACACACAAGGTGTGTTCATGCACAATTTGATTGATTTCATGCTTTTGGAACATCGATATTACACACTTGGCTAATCCATTCTTTTACTTGTTTTGTGTGTTTTCTTACAAGGGTAATCAAAGATACAAACCCCCTTCGTCGGCCGGCCGATAGAAGGAGGAAGAAAGGATCCACAATCTCTCCCGCTCAATACAAGGTACCCGCGATCATCCTTTTTCTTATTTGAGGTAACCCCTCTGGCGATCACATTCCCCTTTAGCATCCCACACATGCTCTTCCTTTCACCATTAATTTTTAAGCTTTAGAAATTGAGTTTGGGTTTCATTCCCCTTTTCTTAAGTGGATTTTTCTTAGAATCTACACTGGTGAGCTGCTGTTAGTCGAGCTTGATGCTTCTCATCCCGTCTGGTGGAGTCTTTTCGAGGTAAGCCTTGGAATTATTGTCTTGGGGATGCCTTTATCCTGCGTCTACTTAAGGGTGGACTTTGTTTAATCTGAGCCGGATCTGCTCCTTGTCTTACGGTTGCTTGGCTTCGGACCTAATCCTTGTGTTGAGAACCGTTGTGCGCCGTATTTGTCGTGCCGTGTCTAACGGCCGATGTGTTGTGAAGGTTCGTTTATTGTTTCAGGACGTATAGGTAAGCTGAGACTAGCATTTTCTTTGTGCCTTGTGCTAAAGCTCATACTCTCCTTTGTTTGCACTTAGGCTATTTGTGATCGGTTGCTCGTAGGATCAGTACTCGTGGCGTGTTATGTTACGATTTTTATGAGTTGCGATGGCACCGTGTGTGTGCTGAGATGCGGATACCGAGATATTCCCTGTTGCATGTGTGCGTTGTTTGAGTGCGTAGCGAAAGCGTGTGGGCTGGTCACCCATAGGTCGAGAATCGTTGTTGTGGGATTCTGGACAGTCGAGAATTTCATTCTTCTCGATATAACTTCATCTTGGCTTCCTGTGCCTTGATGTTGCCTATTGTCGTGCTATTGCTGGAATCATTCTGGTGTTGGCATTGGCATTTGTGAGCATTGGGGAATCTGTCGGCATTCCTGCTGATTGAGTACCCTCTACTCCGTATTCTCTTTTCTTGGGTATTGTCTTCTCGAGGCGTGCTCGTGGTCCTTGAGATGCGTTCCCCGAGATTGTTTTTCTTGTTGTTGTGGGTCTGTTCTTGGTGAGCTGCTCGATGCATGACTAGTTCCTTGTAGTCGTGTGTTCAGCTGTCGTTGTACCTTGATGTGACCCAGCTTGCGGTTGTGTTCCGTGGTTCTGTGTTCAGTACGGAGCCGGGATCCTGCAAGTGTTGTGGCTGCCGTTGTTGTCGTTTTAGCGCTGTTTCTCTATGATTTTGTCTGTCTATTTTGGCACTATGTGGACCAGGTCTTGTTGGTTAGCTTTGCTATACTCTCTTCTCCTGGTAGAGTTAGCATGCGACTTGATCAGATATAATGTCTGAATGAGGGCTGACTTGATTGTGCTTGTGGTCCAGTGATGTCGTTGGCGTCCTGTGTGCCAGGTGTTCCATGTTGCCTTTAGCACTGAAGCCGATGTTATTATTGAGCTATCAGCCGAGAGGACTGTCTCCTTGTTTAAGCTGATACTCGCCGTGTCTGTCGTTTCATTTTCCCAATATCTATTTTTGTGGCATGTGTCGTGTCTCCTTCCCTGCGAGACGTAAGCGACGTTGCCCTGTTTCGGAGGTGTTGGACTTGTGTTCACTTGGGTATCGTGCTCGATCCAGAGCGTGTGTCGGTGATTATGGTCTGACTATGTTCCTCTGAACTGTGTTCTCTTGAGATTCGTGTCATTTCAAGTTGTGTCGTGGGATTGTTCTTCCATACTTCTCCTTTGCTAGTCCTTAAATTTTGAGGATGAAATTTCTTGAAGGAGGGGAGGATGTAATGCCCTAGATCCTTATTGGATTCTTATTAGGTCTTTATTTATTTCTTCTTCACCCTCTCTCCTCCCTCATTTCTCTCATCTCTTTCTCTCTCTCATTCTCTCTCGTCTCAGGACCGTTCGACGCGGGGCGCGCGACCGTGCAGAGCTGGCCGAGGCAGGGACGCGATGGAGTGATTGGGACGCGGGATGGAGCGACGGTTTGAGCGTGGCGTGGCGCGATCCCTCGGTGGATTCCAAGATCGGTGCGGTTCGTGTTTTGGCATTTTCGGCGCGGATTAGTCGCTTCGGCGCACGGTTTCTTCGGTGGAGGTAGGGAGACGGATCACCTACTTCTCTTGCACATTTTCCCTGTAGTTTCACATTGTTCAGTGCTAGAACGGGTGAGTTTGGGCTCGTTTAGGTAAAACCGTGGTTTTGGGAGTTCGCAGCGTTCGCCGAAAAATGGCGACGGTTTTTAGATCAGTTAGTGTCAATGGACTCCCTGGAACGTCTGCGTTCTATGGTCACTGATTTCGTGTCGATTGGCGGTCATTCGGGACCGTTAGGAGCCCGGGAAGTCCGGTGATTCCATTTGGGTCGATTTGAAGAAATCGCCCGTTTCTCACTGTTTCTTGGCCGATTCGACTCCCGTTGGAGTCTAAGTGTTGTATATCGTCGTTATGGATGTATCCCCTTCGTTTCGGAATGAACGGGGCGTGGAAAGGCCACGATCGGGCCGATCCTGTGGTTTGCTCGCCGTGACGCCTACTCGGTTTAACATTAACCACGTTGGGCTTAGGGCTGCTGGTTTTGGACCATTTAGAGTGAGTCGGTGGGCGTCTGCGCGGTCGCGCGACATACCGCCCAGTGGATGGCGCTACCAGGTGTGAGCCGCCCAGTCCACTTGAGCGGCTGGTTCCCAGCCGTTCTATTTTTCCCGTGGTGTTGAGCGGCCAGGTCTTGACCGCTTAGCACGGTTGACCTTGGGTCAACGTTTTAAGGCGGTTCATGGGGCGGTTCTCCCTTAGCCGTCCTGTGCGTTGAGCGGTCTGTCCCTAGACCGTTCTGACCGTCGTCTGACCGAGTACTGTAGTAGGTCGGTTGGCTTGAGCGGCTTTCCCTTAACCGCTCTATGCCTTGGTGCGGTCCAGCCCTAACCGTCCAGTCTTTCAGTACCTTGAGGTCTGTCCTGTTGAGCGGTTCCGTTTAAACCGTTCTGTTCGATTGAGCGGCCCTGTCCGGACCGTTCAGCTCATTGAGCAGCCCCTTTGTGACCGCCCAGTGAGTTGAGTCCGTGGTTGTATCTTCTAGCCGTGATGGCCTGATCTGTGTCCGTCTGTGTGTGTGTGTGTGTCATAGGACGGTTAGCTAATCCGTGTCGCGTGTCTTCTATAGACCGCTGGGTGGTTTGTCGGGCAGGTCAGCTAGAGTTGACTGATCCTAGTGGTCATATCCTTGATCGCTACAGTCGTCTCGTGGCCCTACCCACGACTACCGGTATCCTTGTCTCTGTGTGCGTTGCGGCTACTTCCTTGGCTACTAGGTTCGCCTGGCGGCTGGATAAGGAGTCGTTTATGCCCAGAGGGTTATTCTTCGTCGTTTCGATTTTCGTATGTCTTGGCTTGACCTTGTGGTCTGCCTGTTATCCTGTGGATGTCTCCTGACGTCCTATGAGGGCTAAGACTACGTTATGAGGTAGCCATGAGTTTTCTTGCTTGGAGTAGGATTCTCTTTCCTACTGTTGAATCGTCATTGTCCGGTTCCGGTCAACCCGGGGTGACCCCGTGGTTGACAGGGGACCTTGTGTGTCTCGACAGATCTGTCCAGTTCGAGACATGGTTCTGGGTGCCTCGAGGTATCATCTTACCTCAGTTTACGTGTCCAAGTGTACTGAGGGTCTCGTTGATCCCTCAGGTCTCCGTGTGTCATTTTCTACGGTTGTTTCCTCTGGCTTAGGATTAGATCGATTGGCGGCGTGTCTCTACCGTTGTACAACGATCTTGACTCTGAGTTGCGAGACTCAAGGATCGTTGTGTTAGTAGGTCTAGTCACCTTGTCCTGAGTCTGTTGGTAGTTGTCTTGCTGCCTTGATGCTTCGTAGTACGTGCGATAGTGCTTCCTTGCCTGTCTACACTACATCACTCTTATTTCAGAGTCTCTGTGCCTAGTGAGCCTCCACTAGTCGTAGCCTTACGACACGTTATGACGTGTCGACCCACCTGAGAGTTGGTGGCGAAGGCAGTTCCCGATATACGGTTTGTAAGCTAGTTTCAGTGGGCCCCGCTGTACAGTGGCGTCCTGCTGGGTGCGGAAAATTAGCTAGAGGCTTGGCTCTCCAGCAAGAGTCGGTGTGTGCACACGTGGTCAGGGGCGTTGGACTGACGCCGACGGGCGTTACCCTGTCTAGTCACTCGCTACTGTAGTTCCTGTTCTGGTTCTGAGCGTGTCTTAGTCTCTGTCGTGTTTCGGGCGATAGCGCAGACGAGACACTTGTAGGCGCGGCATAAGACGTCAGTGGACGCAGCTGGCTGTTCTTCTAGTGAGGAGGTGCTTCCGTCATGTGACACGTGACTCTCGTGTTTCTCGCACGTCGTGACCTTTCCGGGTTAGCCCTCTCGTGGTCTTGCCCGAGGTCATTATTGTGTCGTGTGCACGACGTTCTAGTCGTGTGTGTGTGTGGTCGTGTCTAGAAGAGGGTGCATGGCAATCGAGTCATGTATGCTTTAGAGCGTCGGTGTCTGTCTAGGTTCTTCCTAGGCTTTTTGCCCGTCTTTGTAGGCCCGACAGATCGGTAACTCCCGACCTTGTCAGATCAGAGTTCGCCTTCCTGTTGCTGCCTGGAGTAGTTTGGGGAGCCGAGGTTAGTCCGACAGCCGCGCTTGTTCGGTACGGCTTTTCCCTTTTCTTTGAGCTGTTTCTACTCCTTCCGTTCCGGTTTTCTTTTACAACTTTCTAGTGGTAGTTTTCATGCTTTACTACTACTGCTGTTTTAGCTGTTGTTCCGTGTTACTGCGTTAATTTTCAGTGGGGATCCGCATGACCCCTACTGGGCCAGTGACACGAGGCTCACCCCTGCTTTTCAGGTGGGTGACGACATTCTGCTTCCGCGATGCCTGGTGTGGTGTGTCTGTAGCTGCCAGCGGTACCTGCGTCGGGCTTCCCCCGACCTTAGTGTACGTCCTTCCTTTCTGTTGACTGTACTACTTATCTTTCCTTTGGACTGGACTCTGGTATAATTGTTAAATTGAAATTGTTAATTAAAAAGTAATTTTATTTCTGCTACTTTAGCAAACCGATCTAATAAAATTTAATTGCTTACTGTTATATCTCTGTGGCTTCAATGTAATCCACACATGCCTTTTATCCCTTCGGAGCTTTACCGCTCTTGGGAGGCCTCGCGGGTTCCAAGTGGTATCATGTCTACTCGGTAGTTCTATCGGGTATATCCGGTATCCGGGATCCGGGTCGTCACACTGATCTTAATAGATCCACACACACACACGGATCTGAAGAGATCCATACACACTGATGTTCACAGATTTAGAATAAAATACACACTTGAGGCTCAAAACAAATTTGATGAAGAAATGAAATGAAAAGTTCAGATCTAGGTTCCCCATGTTTGATTGATGCAGATCTAGGACTTGATTTTTGAATCTTCAGTTGAACACCACTTCTTTGGCTTCAGAAGGATCTTGAAATGCTTGATCTTTGATGAGGATGGTTGGACGGATCACTGTTCACGCAGGTTCTTGCAACAGCCTTCTTCCTCTCTTGATAGCCTCCCTTGAATCCTCTTGATTTATTAGGGTTTCTTGGCCCATAAGATGTTTTTATATAGCCTAAGATGGTCAAGGGACATACCAAAATAACATCCCACGTTTCCTGGCAGATTAGGAGGCTTTTGGACTCAAAAGTCCAAAAGAGAAGCTTTGCCCACGTTGGAGAATGCAAAGTCAAAGTTGTGGCTTCGAAGGGTTCGGCCGACCAAAATATGTAGGTCGGTCGACCGATCCCTGGGAAACACCAGACCGTTCAGTTCTGGGAAAGTCAGTCGACCGAAATAAAGCCATCGGTAGACCGAACTCTGTAACACTGGAGAGTTCTGAATTTCCGTTCAGTTCTGGGAAAGTCAGTCGACTGAAATAAAGCCATCGGTAGACCGAACTCTGTAACACTGTAGAGTTCTGAATTTTGGGAGATTTGGTCGACCGATCCAAACCCATTGGTCGACCGAAACCAGTAAAACCTGTAAAACAAGCTTGTTAGCCCAAGAAAACATGTCCGATAAGAAGGCCTTGTATTTGAACGACTTTGACATCCATTTGGGGTGTGTTTGGCTTATTTTATGTATTTTGGAAGCTTTAAACATTTTGAGCATTTGTCATGACGAAAATTGCCTTAATTACTTTCTAATGCTCGCTCTTGAGCAAATATGCACAGGACGAGATGAAAAACACGTCTGTGATTTTGTTATCATCAAAATCACCTAGAGAAACTCAACAAGCTCCTCACAAACCTCATATTTATAGGGGATGGGCGAAGTCTCCAGAAAATCACAGGGGCCACCTTCCTCTCCTGTTTGACGGAAGACGAGGCAGAAAAGATCCTGAGAATCGCACCAATCATCGCCTCACACTTCCCATAAAAATCCAACCGACGATATGTGTCCCCCAGGGAGACCAAACGATAAAAGGTTGCCCAAACTCCCATCAAAGACATGTCAACCACAAAAGAGACAGGCAAAGTGACCAAGAAACAAGGCTAAGTGGTCTCATTCAAGAGGAAGTGAAATTACAAAAGAGGGCAGACCCATTCAGACGCCCTCAAGAAGAAAGGAGAAGAAGGATAGAGAAGGGCCTCATGCTGCAGGAGCAACCTTCCTCGTCACACTTGCTCCAGTGGCATCCGGCTCTGATGGAGTGACCTGCTCGGCAACAGGCTCCGAGAGCACGGCTTCGGGTGGCACAGGGCTGTCAGCGATGACGATTGGCTCCGGACTGCCACCTGGCCCATCCTCGGGCTGCTCAGTCTCCATGCCCTACTCACCCATGGATTCATCTGGGGAGACGGGGGGCTGCACATCAGGCGCTGGGGCACTGGTGGCGTCCACAAGACGGGTGCGACGGGGACTTGAGTCGGAGATGAAGAAGACGAGTATGCCCCTCCAGAAGTCCTTTGATGTGACACCACCTATGGACCTATTTTGCAAGCATTCAAGTTTGAGCAGCGGACTCACACTAGCGAGCTCACCCGTATGGCACACACTAGTGCCCGATGGTGACTAGGCGATGTTGGAGAGGGTCCGAGGCGGGACCTTTAGGCTCCAATGGTTGGCTAGCTTGGGAAGAACCCCAAGTGGGCCTAGGATGCCCAAATCATGGGCGGCCAACACACCAAGGGTGTGGGTTAAGTGGATTCACTCTCAACTTGCCCGCGGTGGTCACTCACGGTACTAGCAATTTGGGCCGAGCTCTCACTCACCGTCCGACGAAGCAATAGCAATAATACTAAGCTAAGCAAGTGATTAAACCAGTCAAGAGAGGGACCGAGGCTCACCTAGCCGGCGTGAAGACGCCGACTCCGACCAGAGACGGGGGCGAGCGGGGAGGCGAGGGTATGCACCCGCACGCCGCGTCGATTGAAGCTTCAAACCTGCGACTTAATAATTACATGAACTACACCCCATGCAAGGGGGGGATCTCGGGATGGGGATTATGTGAATTACAGTCAAAACTACCTCCACGCAGGGAGGGGCCTTCAGCCGGCCAAGCGGGGTGGGGGAATTATGAAGAAATCTCGACGCTCGGAGCGATGGCGGTTCTGCCAATCTTCAGAATGGCTGGACAGGGGTGCGGTGATGATGCTGCCAAAAATTCCACAGAGCTCAGATATTGATGAAACTGGCGCCAAAAGCTTTCTAACGGACCACGGATGATCTCTGAATTTTTGCTGAGCCTGGTACAGTCGTTGCTGGCCGGGCAGAGTCTGGAACCGGACTGATTGGTTCTGCCTCATCTGTCTGGTGCAGAACAATGTGACTGGTTGCAGAGGGTGCCACGATCACTACCAAGCTCTGATTGAGGCGAGACCTGAACCGTTGGAACCGTGGTCGAGTCTTCTTTCTGTCAGCACCGACGGAGAGGTCGGCAGATGTCGGAGAAGACCGGGACAATCAGATGAGTAGAGGGGTGTCGGTTCTGGCTCCTGTAAACTGACCTGACACACTTGGAGTAGAAAATTTGTAACTTGAGATGCCGATGTCCAAATGCAGCTCTGCTTCTTGGGGATGAAAGAGGACTTGAGAGGGAAGAACTTTTCTGAAGAACACTTGATCTGAATCCCAAAAGGTTCGCCGTGGACGAGCTTACAATCTCGCTCTGGTTCTCTGCTTGGGGTCTTCTGCGCAGTCGAGGGAGATCGGCTCCTGCGGACAGCTCCGACCTCGGATGTCGACGAAACCACCTCACCTAGAAAGCTCCTTGGACAACCTTTCCAACGGTGTATGCCATGCCCCCAGAAGATGAGGGGAAGTGTCGGAGATGAAGCTGCTTCCAGGACTCGATCTTGCTGCCTGCGAACTGCTAATGGAGCTGCAACTTGGTGGTGGCAAATGGTGTAGGAGAGAGGCAACTAAGCAAGAGGGAGGTTGGCTGATGGCTGGGGAATATGGTAAGAACGTGGCTAGGGCTTCAAGGGGTCTGGAGTGGCAGGGATAGATGGGGAGAGGGGGCTGGAACAGCTAGAGGTGGAGATGGGGGGGTGGGTGTGCACTAGAGAGAGGGTGAGTGAGAGAGGAGGTGGGGGGCGAACTTGGCTGTAGGGAGGAAGGGAATTTCGACCTAGGGTGATTAAGGAGGTGGGGAGATGGAAGGGCACAGCCCTAGGGAGAGGGAAATTCGAATTTGGGCTTTGGGAGGGGTTAATTCAGCCTTGGGAAGGTGGTGGGGTGCTTTGGAAAGTGGAAAGGTGCCTAGAAGAAGGGGTTTCCACCTAGGGGTTGGAGGGGGAATTGAATGAGTGCATGGGGAAGGGGAAGGGGCCTTAATGAGGGGTGAATGGGGAGGAGAGAGAATGAATTTCGAAATTGGGGTGGGGAGGACAGAGAGAGGGGGTACAACCCACTTAGAGAGAGTGATAGTAAGAGAGAGAGAGAGGGAGATATTGAGAGGGAGATGGCAAATGCTTTTCAATATTCATCAAAAGTTGTTACAATGAGAGGGAGGGGAGGCCTATTTATAGGATCCATACTTTCATATGACCATAATGACCCTGACAAGCTCACTAATGACCAAAGCAGTCCAAGGGAGGGGTTCCCCTGGGCCTAGCCCACTAGTTGGGCCCAATAGCTTAACAAACCAACATAATGACACAAGACTTTGGTAGATAACCTAATAACCTAGGTACATGACTCAAATAATAGGAAAATTACATGGTTTAAGACTCAAATAAAATATAAAAATTACATGACTAGACTCACAAACACATGACGAACATAATGGCATAAGTCGACGACGATTCGAGCCTCAAAAAAGTGGAGGGGCAAGGGATGCCCCCATCCTAGGCCCACTTACATAAGCATTCCTCTTCCAACCCCAATCTTACCCCAACCTAGGCCACCACTACTTCCACTTCCAACCCCAACCCAAATCCGACCTCGTTCACCACCCCGGATGCACCATGCGCCAATCATTATCACCCCACCCACAAAGTACCTACCCACCTCCTTGGAAGAAGAACCCATAATCCTGACACCCAGCCCCATAGTGGTGAACACCCCGGATCCAACTCCCACCTTGAAAGAAACACATGCCCAAGATGAGGACAAAGCCTTGCATCACGATCTTCACTCTATGCCCTCTCTTCTAGTAGGGAGTGAACTCATCATAAGTGGGTCCTTGGCTAGATGGTTAAAAGAGAGCCCAGCTCACCCGATCATGGCCTACCCTTCCTTGGAGCGACACCTCCCCATAGTGCCCTTCAACTCCTATTGCACCACCATCCAATCATCTTATCAAGTGGAGACACTAGGGGACCTTCTCAAGGGCTTAGCATGGCAATTAGAGTTGACTAGCATGTTGACCCCCATGACTGAACAACCTAGGAGCCTTGACCTCCTACACCTATGTGTTGGGTCTATCACCTCAATGTGCACCATTGGTTGCTACACTAGTGACCTTCTATTATTCCTCCCCACACCCGATGAGCCCGACCATCTCCTCAAATTGGAGCTTCTTATCTCGGGTAGAAAGCCAAGCTCTTCCCTCATGGTCGATCTACCTCCCAAGAGCTTCGACCAAATTACTTCATTAGAAGAGGATGACCCACCTTGTATGAACCTTGTGGGCATGGAGTTCCTTCCTCTAGGAAGCCCGATCCATGACCCCTTTGATCCC
Source organism: Amorphophallus konjac (assembly GCA_022559845.1). Taxonomy (NCBI): domain Eukaryota; kingdom Viridiplantae; phylum Streptophyta; class Magnoliopsida; order Alismatales; family Araceae; genus Amorphophallus; species Amorphophallus konjac. Next base: position 173,625,867 of record CM040128.1, on the reverse strand, counting down.
TTCCAATGGGAGCCTAGTTACCCATGTGACCCGCCCACCTTACCCACAACCCACCTTTCTCTACCCCAACCAACCATGTTTGACCAAGACCAACTCTTCCAAGACTCAGGCCCCACAAAGGGAACCATCACCATAAACAACATATGCCTAGGAGACAAGGAAGAGCTCCTCTCCATAATGCCCACCTTCTTAGATCCCTTCGACCCATTCACATAGAAGTTCAAAGGTCATCCCACATATATGCACATGGCAGTCACCTTTGGGATAAACATGCATATGCTTAGGCATACCACCCCACTTGACATGATTAGAAAGTCGGGTCCATTCATTCATATCACCCACATGTCAAGAAGAAAACATGAGTGGTCAATATTTGGTTGTAATGGTCCACCATCATTCATCATAAATCTCAAGCATGTTAGGAGCATTCATGGATGTTCGGGTCCCCCGGCACTCATCACACTCACACATGAAAGGGACACCTATGGATGCCCCGGTCCTCCCAAGACATTCAAAGTCTTCATAACATCAATGCATGATAGGTCTACATGTGGTTGCCCTGGACCACCTTTGCATACCACGCACTACTCACTCACACCGCATCTTAGTACATGGCAAATGCATCCAAGCAAATATCAAGCAGCAAGCGGTGAGATTCACTATAAGCAAGCAAAAACTCGTGAGCACCACTTGAAATTCCAAGTTGGTAACTTGACGATGATGACTTTGGAGTGGCTCTACCCTGGGGTCACCTCCAAATTGAGGGCACGAGAACTTGGACCTTGCCAAGTTCCGAGTGGCTTTGGCAACCCGGCTTCTGGGTTGAACTTTCAAAAGGGTTTGGGATTCTCCCCATTTCTCATGTGGCGGATCCGGCACCCTCTAAGGGCACCGCGGTGGATCCTAGTGAGTACCTCGAGCTTACACCTACCCTTGTGAGAGACACCCTCGGAGTGCCACCACAAATAGCCTGAGAGCCCGACGTGAGCACACGGCGGCAATACTAGGCAAGCAAGATCCCATCGCCAGCATGAGGGTATGACTGAGCCACTTTGTCGAGCTGAAGCGCCGTTCCCCGACTATGGTCGCGGGTTGAGTATGGAGATCGTGGATCGCCCAGAGCCGCAGTTCGATATACTACTTCCCTGGTGGACCCATACTCGACGGGGTCGAGTTTTCCCCACCCCGGGGGTATGATGGGGGCATCCCTTGCCCCTCCACTTTTTTGAGGCTCGAATCGTCGTCGACTTATGCCATTATGTTCGTCATGTGTTTGTGAGTCTAGTCATGTAATTTTTATATTTTATTTGAGTCTTAAACCATGTAATTTTTCTATTATTTGAGTCATGTACCTAGGTTATTAGGTTATCTACCAAAGTCTTGTGTCATTATGTTGGTTTGTTAAGCTATTGGGCCCAACTAGTGGGCTAGGCCCAGGGGCACCCCTCCCTTGGACTGCTTTGGTCATTAGTGAGCTTGTCAGGGTCATTATGGTCATATGAAAATATGGAGCCTATAAATAGGCCTCCCCTCCCTCTCATTGTAACAACTTTTGATGAATATTGAAAAGTATTTGCCATCTCCCTCTCAATATCTCCCTCTCTCTCTCTCTTACTATCACTCTCTCTAAGTGGGTTGTACCCCCTCTCTCTCTCCTCCCCACCCCAATTTCGAAATTCATTCTCTCTCCTCCCCATTCACCCCTCATTAAGGCCCCTTCCCCTTCCCCATGCACTCATTCAATTCCCCCTCCAACCCCTAGGTGGAAACCCCTTCTCCTAGGCACCTTTCCACTTTCCAAAGCACCCCACCACCTTCCCAAGGCTGAATTAACCCCTCCCAAAGCCCAAATTTGAATTTCCCTCTCCCTAGGGCTGTGCCCTTCCATCTCCCCACCTCCTTAATCACCCTAGGTCGAAATTCCCTTCCTCCCTACAGCCAAGTTCGCCCCCCACCTCCTCTCTCACTCACCCTCTCTCTAGTGCACACCCACCCCCCCATCTCCACCTCTAGCTGTTCCAGCCCCCTCTCCCCATCTATCCCTGCCACTCCAGACCCCTTGAAGCCCTAGCCACATTCTTACCATATTCCCCAGCCATCAGCCAACCTCCCTCTTGCTTAGTTGCCTCTCTCCTACACCATTTGCCACCACCAAGTTGCAGCTCCATTAGCAGTTCGCAGGCAGCAAGATCGAGTCCTGGAAGCAGCTTCATCTCCAACACTTCCCCTCATCTTCTGGGGGCATGGCATACACCGTTGGAAAGGTCGTCCAAGGAGCTTTCTAGGAGAGGCGGTTTCGTCGACATCCGAGGTCGGAGCTGTCCGCAGGAGCCGATCTCCCTCGACTGCGCAGAAGACCCCAAGCAGAGAATCAGAGCAAGATTGGAAGCTCGTCCACGGCGAACCGTTTGGGATTCAGATCAAGTGTTCTTCAGAAAAGTTCTTCCCTCTCAAGTCCTCTTTCATCCCCAAGAAGCAGAGCTGCATTTGGACATCGGCATCTCAAGTTATAAATTTTCTACTCCAAGTGTGTCAGGTCAGTTTATAGGAGCCAGAACCGACACCCCTCTACTCATCTGATCGTCCCAGTCTTCTCCCACATCTTCCGACCTCGCCGTCGGTGCCGACAGAAAGAAGACTCGACCAAGGTTCCAACGGTTCAGGTCTCGCCTCAATCAGAGCTTGGTAGTGATCGTGGCACCCTCTGCAACCAACCACATTATTCTGCACCAGACAGAGGCAGAACCAATCAGTCCGGTTCCAGACTCTGCCCCGGCCAGCAACGACTGTACCAGGCTCAGCAAAAATTCAGAGATCATCCGTGGTCCGTTAGAAAGCTTTTGGCGCCAGTTTCATCAAGATCTGAGCTCTGTGGAATTTTTGGCAGCATCATCACCGCACCCCTGTCCAGCCATTCTAAAGATTGGCAGAACCGCCATCGCTCCGAGCGTCGAGATTTCTTCATAATTCCCCCACCCCGCTTGGCCGGCTGAAGACCCCTCCCTGCGTGGAGGTAGTTTTGACTGTAATTCACATAATCCCCACCCCGAGATCCCCCCCTTGCATGGGGTGTAGTTCATGTAATTATTAAGTCGCAGGTTTGAAGCTTCAATCGACGCGGCGTGCGGGTGCATACCCTCGCCTCCCCGCTCCCCCCCGTCTCCGGTCGGAGTCGACGTCTTCACGCCGGCTAGGTGAGCCTCGGTCTCTCTCTTGACTGGTTTAATCACTTGCTTAGCTTAGTATTATTGCTATTGCTTCGTCGGATGGTGAGTGAGAGCTCGGCCCAAATTGCTAGTACCGTGAGTGACCACCGCGGGTAAGTTGAGAGTGAATCCACTTAACCCACACCCTTGGTGTGTTGGCCGCCCATGATTTGGGCATCCTAGGCCCACTTGGGGTTCTTCCCAAGCTAGCCAACCATTGGAGCCTAAAGGTCCCGCCTCGGACCCTCTCCAACATCGCCTAGTCACCATCGGGCACTAGTGTGTGCCATACGGGTGAGCTCGCTAGTGTGAGTCCGCTGCTCAAACTTGAATGCTTGCAAAATAGGTCCATAGGTGGTGTCACATCACCCTTCCACCCTTATTTTTAGGTCCGAAAGATGAAGTGGTCACTCCGGTCGGTCGCACGGGAGGAAAGCAACCACCATTGGCAGGGTGCACGGCGGGAAACCCAAGCGACCGCCATGTTCATTTCTCCAGACGGAGAACGGCTACGCCATGATGACGCTGAGGTCACCTGACAACCCATGAGAGGCCGCCTTGTGTGCCAAGGAGGGTAGTAGGTGGCGGGCTCCACATTCGAGAAGATCCTTCTAGACATTCTCCTCAACTAACCTAGTGAAATTCCTCTCGGGCTCCGAGCATGCTCAATGTCCGAGAGTGGGGGGCTAGTGAGGAGGAAAATGTTCGCCAAGCCCAGTACGGCCCAACGTCGCCAGGCCCGATGCGGTCTGGATCAACTGAGCCCAAAATGGACCCATGCATACACGACATGGCCCAAGTAAGGCCCAGCGGGGCTCTGTCAGCCCTCCGGAGGAATTACTACACGCGCTTTGAGCGTCATAGAGTTCGCCCAATGGGAGGAACACCATCATCGTTACAAAGTTTCCTCCGGTGGGGACTGAGTCGCTCCCACGATGTTGAGATCCTCGCCACATAGCGTCCTTTTTGGAGTTGACAGGTACGCAACGGGCAACCCCCTCCCACGATCAAGGATGTGTTACTTCAAGAACTATGCCATTTCCCAGTCGAGGAATGACCAGCACTAGGACACCTCTTATAAATAGGTCCCCCTTCGGACCTAAGGGAGACAAAGAGAGAAAGAGACACACTGAGAGTAAACTCCACACAGAGAAGCAGAGACCACCTCCAGAGGTGAACATACATCTTTATACTCCCGCGCATCCCCAGGGTTCTCCAGGAAGACACAAAAGGTGAGAGAGGGGAAGGTCCCTTCATCCCCCATCGAGAGAGATCGCCAGCTGAGAAGTAGAGTCAGGAGGTCCTAAAGATTCTTCCTCTACTCCAAATCTTTGCCATCCACTCCGAGCACCCTTTGGGCTCTCTGAGCACTCTTGGACCCCTCATTCCACCACACAGGCTTATCTTCTCCACTCCCATATCCTCCCGCTTATCATCTTCCTTATATACATCCCTGACTTAAGTATCGAAGGGTTGTCTCCTGAGGTCACACCCAGGGTTCCTTCTGACACAATTTCTCTAGTGCTTGTAGGTTTTCGCGGATGGTCGGCTGCTCTTCCCCGACAAACAAATCTTGAAAGTGTGGTACGAGGACTAGAAACTATATTTCTGTCTCTACAGAATGTATATCTTCTTCATTATTACCTGAAAAATATTAAAGGAAACTGGGTGAGTAAAAAACTTAGTAGGAATTATATCTCTTTAATCAGGTAGAATATAAGTAAATTAACATTTTAACCGTGTAGAGTATGCTATATGATGATTGGTACAAAATGAGAATCAGATCGAGATATAAACAGTCAAAACTAAATAGCAGAATAGAGGTGCTAGTAACTAAATAATGAACAATAGAGCATCAAATGGTAAGGACTCACATAGATATCAATATGAAGATTCATGAGCCAATATCAAGATAGCAATGCACAGTGAACAGTACCAGTGAACATAACTTAGGGGATTGGCCAAATAACAGTAGAATTCCAAGCAAATAATTACCCTTTCGGGCCAAGAATATCAGTATCAGTCATTCATATCAGTCATGTAACAAGAACAATATTCAGTTCAGTAATTTCACTTGCAGTAGAATTATCTAGTTCAATTACGATGTCAGTATTGGTGTAATGCCACATCCCAGTATATCTCATGAACCCAGTAATATTTGGACATTCCGTCCGAACTGGCATTGATTGTCAAGCGGACCCAAAGCCCTTTATTAGATACTAGATAGTTTTCATGTAATATTTATGGTCAAGTGGAATCAAGAAGAGTTATGTCCGGAAACAATATTTAACACATTATGCACAAGGACCATGATACGGCAAGATACCAAACGAATGGAGACCAAGTGTAAGACTTAAGAATTCCAGTTGTCAAGGAAAATTCCAAGGATTTATCACTCTAGAGTCAAAGATAATTGGAAAGGTTAGAATGATAACATGTTGCGCAGAAACACGGGAAAACTAGGTTGGAAGGTCAAACGAGAACGCGTCAGAGCGAGTGACCGCGATCCAAGAAAGGTTAAAAACGTGTCAAAGGGAGTGACCGCGACCCAAGAAAGGTTAAAAATGCGTCATGATGGTTTGCCATGTTATGCTTAAAATGTGTCAACTCCTGATGTCACATTCCAGAGAAACAAGACAAGACGCGTCAAGTGATCATGTCGCGTTCAATAGAACATGTCATACCTGTTGTCGCGTCTCAGGATAATGAGTAACACATGCCAAGTCTCCTTGCTGCATTCAACAAGAACGCGTCAGGTTCTTGCGTCGCGTTTCAAGAAAGGCGTCGAGCACAAAGGACGCGGTTCATGTCGGTTAAGTAAGTCACACGTACTTAACTTAAAGGGTGCCTAAGGTTTTTAGGGTATGACCTGTCCAGTGATCGAAGAGGGAATCCTTCGATGTCGAGATCTTATAGAAGTCTCGTTGAAATATATTCCAGTCTGGCAAGAGGAATTCTCGACAGAGGATCTTTTCTCCGAGAAATAAAGGTTTTCGCATAAAATAAAATAGTGAACCATGTCACAGCTCTGTGACATGAATTCCAAGTTCTCCAGTTATTGGATAGAAACACGGTGTCATAAAACTCAGGAAGAACATGTCAAAGTGTCTTGACATTTATTAAAATGCGTCATGATTGCATGATATTTAAACGGAAAAGCCACGTCAGATGTCCCTGACGTTAATCACAAAAACCCATAAATCTGACTTCTGTGAATCACAGACAAGCCATAACATGCTTCTGTCAATTATGGTAAAAGTAATAACATCATATATAGTAGCAATTCAGGAGGATTGAAGAACGAGCTACAATATTGATAGAAAGGAAGATTTAAAGTTTAATAATTAACTAATCGTTCATGCTTCGTGGTATTTTTGCATTCGGAATATTATTCTTAGTGAATGATTAGCCGATTGTTCGATACGGTAAAACACTTTAGAACGCGTCAGAGGTCCCAGGCGCCTATCATATAAGGCATCAGCCCTTTTGACGTGCAATAAAGTGGAAGATGTCAAATCTATTGATGCTTCTCAACATGGAAATAGCGATACATACAAATAGATGAATCGCGTCAAAAGTTTTTACATTTTAAAGAAAGTAACTTCAATTATATCTGACGTCTTTCAATAATTTTTTAAAAAAATACATGCAAGAAGAAAACTCTATATTGTAATGATCAAAAGATGATCCACACATGTATGACATGTTATTTAATTAAATCTTTGACCCAAGAGAACACCTACCTTAAACCAAGATCAACATAAACTCAAAACCCGAACTCCCACAAACTTCCTATGAACAGCACGAGCAATACCCATGCTCACGAGCAATCCTCCTTTGAGTCCACACAGCAGTTAGGTTTCTACTGGGGTCAAGGGTCCTAGTTATAAGGCATTAACCCGAAGAATCCTTCTAAGAGTCGTAATCCATCATTACCGAAACCTCAGGATTATCTTCTTTTTTTTTGATATTATCTATCCAGAATAGCACCGCTAGCAAGTTTGCTCGTCTGATTAGGGTTTAGCGTTGCGATGGTTAACAGATTAAGCCCATTAAAAAGCCCACGTTCTTTTACGGGTTATAATATATATACGTATATGATGAGTTTACTTATGCTATATACCCCACTTCTTTTAAATCTCACGTTAGATGCATCAAGGCCCACTTAGACAGCTATCTATGCTAGCTTGATTAAAAACTATGCGTAATTACTCAATGCTTATTAATACTAATGCTTTTGACTAAATTCATTTTTTGTCTCCTCTAGAAATATGCATCTTTTATTCATTTATTTATTTATTTACTTTAATCCGAATTACCACAGAGGTTGCCTCTACCTCCTCACTCTGCTATGTTGCGATGGAGAGAGAGAGAGAGAGAGAGAGAGAGAGGCGTCTCGTGAACAGAAAGCTAGGCATAGAGGTTATTTGATATTAAAACCTCTCCTACAATAGGCTCGGCGACAAGATCCTGACTCACTTTGCCGCTAAATTTCCTAAGAACGCGGTCACCGATCTCTCTTTTAAGGTCCTCTGCCCCACCCCTCTACCCGCTCTAACCCTCCACGCAACGCCACTGGCGACACAAACACGAAGACTCCACAAGCCAATGCCAACTCTCCCTCAACTTTCACAACGATACTTAAGAGCGAGTTTGAAAAGGATGTAGGAGAGAGATTTTGAACTCTCCAATCATTATAATCCCTCCTTTTTTAAAAACTTTTCCAAATGTCCCAATGTCCCATCAACTTTTATTTATGATAGATTTTAAGGTTTAGAGAGAGCTAGAGAGAAAGGGAAGAGAAGTGAAAAATCTTCAAAAACTTCTTAAAAGGTGCTTCTTCTCTTTATAAGAGATTTTAAAAAAATCTCTCCACCCTACGTCCTTTCCAAACGCGCCCTAAGACGATGGACTGAACCTCACCAGGCGATGGCGATGATAGTTCCCAAAAGGAGATCGGGCAGAAGTGTCTGATGCCTGCTGCCATCATGGGCATTATTGCAGCCAACCAGGGAGGAATCAGGCTCCTCTTCCTAGTATTCCTCTACATCTACCAGGCCAAGAAGAAGTGCCGGGAGAAATTACAGCAAGTCCAGCAACAACAGGACACAAGTAGAGGGATCAGACCCTGACAAGTACCTACAAGAGCTCCAATGCAGACACCTGCAACACCTTCGAATCGCAAGCTCCACAAAACTCCCCACTGCCCCCTCACTCCACCATGTACCTCTTGACCATACTACCTGAAATATCCCTAGAGAGAAAAGGTTGACTAGAGGTAAGGATATATTAATCATTTCCCTCCTCTTAACTCACCTTGAGTTGTCGATAATAGAGAGCGTTGACTAGAGATAAAGGTAGATTAGTCCTTTCCCTTCTCTTATCTCACCTTGAGTTACCAATCGTGAAAAATCATCGACGACAAAGATACGCTACGTACGACTCTCATAGAGATTTAAGGGCATTGGAGTAAATACCATAAAGATAAGGGTATAAGAGTTATTTTAAGAGATTTCAAGAGTATAGGGGTAATTTTCCATATTTCCCTTGTATTTATTCACATGAAACACCAGTACTGAAAGGGGATTTGCAGGCTGTGTTTCTCCCCTTTTTGGAAACGGAATTTGCAGGTTATGTGGTTTCCGATGTGCTGAGACTTCGAGATCTCAAGATCCCTGTGCTCCTTCCAAGAGGTAAAAATCATGTGTGCTGCATCTGTATTCTCCATGTCAATGAAATATCCTGCCTCAAATCCAATAAATTACACCGACGATAAGAAATTCAAACAAGCTCTAACACCAAGTCGAAAGCAGAAGCTAAAATCTTTTTTTTTTTTGGTAGCAAACATAAACAGGGGATCCTGTCATTAGGTTCCGCTTCTCTAGGCTTATCTATTCATAATATAAGACAGCTGCATGTTCTGTGTTACAATGTAAGGTTACACATCTACAAGTGTCAGAACTCATTTAATCGCCACAACAATCTACAATGTAAGGTTACAACTGGTCGATCAAAGAAACCTGTTCAAGAAAGTAAGAGAATCAGGGCGGTTCATTTTAGTCTGCACAATGGCATGTGTTTTGAACGGAGCATGGTTCTATCTTGTGTACAAAGACAGGGTGTACCTCAGTGTACTTCCACCGTAGGACTTAACGGCCATTGACGCAGCAAGAAAAATGATGAGAGCAGACAGTAAGGAGAGTTCATACATCTTTCAATGTTGATGCAATTCATGCGCACCTGCGACTCTGATCATGACTTCTGCTTTTCTGCTGCCTGTTTTACAATAAATTGAAAAGTGGGTTAGACAGACAATTTCTAGACAACATTGAAAGATCAGTCTTGGCCATGTCTTAACCCCAGGGAAAAGAAATCCAAAAATATGGTAAACTTGAAGTCTGAAATCAAATATCAAAACTATAAAACTAAAATGTGCAAGCGAGGCACAGGAATTGCAATTCTCAACATAAATACTGAAATTCTTAGCAAATCAAAGTCAGCATGCATCTTTACATTTTATTGAGTCCTATTTTAGAAAAAGGTAAAAAGGAATTTTTACATGACTAACACTGGTAAGATTTTATTGCACATAAATATCCCTTAAAATCATAATATCATGAATATGCTCCTCAGAAGAAAGAAAGGTCATGATTACCCTTTCTGATGTTGCTCAAGGGACAAATATGCAAACTGTGCTACTATACAAACGGTATTCATGGCTCTTAAAGAGGATATCATGGCTACAATTTTTAGTCATGTTTACATATATAAAATCTTGTGAAGGATATTCATGTAAAATAAGCCCCCTCCCAAAAAAGTTGAGGGGGGAGCCTCTACTCGTGAATAGAGAGGCAAAGAAGGACCCAACCAAACCGTAAACAGCAATCTGCCAGGCCATAGACTGCTGATGGATGCTGTCTCCACAGCCTGCTGAGGAAGGCCCTGCTGGAGAGTATAGAACATGGGAAGAACTTTTTTGAAAGTGGATAGTACCACTGTTGTATTAAATTGAAAAAAGGGAGTGTACAAGTATAGGCAATGTGCTCCCCAAAAATGAATAAGTGAACTAAACATGGGGAGAATTGAAGCAGTGAACGAAACACAGTGAAACTTGACAGGACATCCAGCAGTTCTCTCCCTTTTCCACTTTTGCCGTGTTCTCCTTTCCTCTTCAATGATGTGACCATTCCACCTCTGAAGATTGTGAAAGCAACATCCATCAGCAGTCTGTGGCAGGTTGCAGCATAGAGCATTCCCATAGTCTTTTTGCCACTTACTAGTTGTAGTGGAATTTTTCCTTTTAAAAAATTTTCATACATGCTGTAAGGGGAGTAAAAGAGAACGAGAAGGAACCCTCTCTATTTGATTATTGGAGCCAACTCATTCTGAAGACATACCATGACAGCAACCACAACACCACCACATAACAGTGAAAAAATCCTTCCAACGCCTCTTGATCCCCATTCATTGAAAATCTTTCACGGTTAGCAACCTCTGCCTAGGTTACAAGTACAACTGAACAGGCACTTTAATTTCTTTTCTTACTTCTTCTACCTTTTGAGGAGGGAGGTAGCTGTTGAAATGCATGAAGGACCATCTCTCCAGCTTTAAATAAGCCAAAAAAGATGCAGATTTCCGTAACATTCACATATATCCATGTATTAAGATAATTTAGCAACTACATCAATGGGACGCGGCATTCATCTTGTGCTTTCCCAAAGTGACCAAGGCAGTACCAGATGAGACTTCTTTTTTTATCAATCTCCTGATGGTCTGTTTCCCGTGACTAGACAAAGATGAGTATTATGGGTGCTAATATGCTTGACATACATAAAATTGAAACCCAAAAATACTATCATAAGCCCAATGAACATAAGAAAATGCCTGCCAGCAGAAACAGAGAAGCAGATTGATTAATGGCACTGACGAGATAAAAGAGTCTCTAATTACCCAAACCCAATCTCCTACATGTCACAAATTATAAACATAGGATCTGGAACTAATGAGGATCCAAGATAAAAGCAACAGTCAATCCCATGACATTATCCAATTTGAATCCGCCTTATTACCGTATTTTTGTTCAATCACACACAGCAACTGACCACCAACACCAGGTCCTCTTCAAGAGACCCATGGTCCACCAAAAGAAACGCCAAGCAACACGTCTTGGAACAAGGAAAGTCTTGCGAGACATCCATGAAAATGCTGCTGCCCACACTTGGGAAGAGACAAAACATTCAGAACAGCCAAGGAGCTCCTTAAAGAAGAATGAGAATTTGATTTTTTTTTTTTTCCTTTTGGAGCCTTGCCCAGCATCTTAAACACAACAAAACATCGTAGATATATGATCTCCAAATCATTTCTTCATCCTCAAACAACTGATTACATCACATTCAGTAATGAGAATTCAATCACTTTAGTCCATGGAAAACCTAACTGTAGTGACCCAATCGCGAGCCATATTGAAGGAGAGGGTTACCTGGCCGTGGGGTGAATATGTGTCAGTGTGGAGCCGCTATGGTGTGGAGCTACCACTGTGTATGATGGCTGGAGCAGGGATGAACCAGATTAGTCCCATATTGGAAAGTGGGGATTATATAAGGAAAGGGTTGGGTCAGGTCATGACACTAACAGATTAGGGTTGTAAAATGATCTCCATTTTTTGACAACTGATCTGATTCTATATTTCCAAAGTTAGCAATATTCAGAAGCTTGAAACTGCCTTCCATGTTGTTTTTGAACTTCTAATGAGTGGAAATTCCTCTCATACCTCGTCAGGAAACATTCAGGCTACTTCCAGACGGAGACATCCCATGGAATGCAGAATCAACCGATCCGGATCAGGATCGGCTGATTCAACTTGGAATCGCCGGGTGGCAATCCAATTCAATCAAGCTGGACTCGACCACAATCGGTCCTGAAACAGCCAGATCAGACCGATTCAGCCGATTCCCTTGGGATCATGACTTGTTTACTGTTGTAACTCAATTGGTTAATTCAATTAGGTTTTTCTCTTTTAATTGTTTTATGCTATTAGAATGATTTTGTAAGTTTGCACTCTTGCTTGGATACCCAGTTAGTTTAAAGAGAATTGTTCTGACTTCAGAATATTTTTATGGCTCTTGACACCATAGAAGGAAGGATCGGATAAAAGCCCAGATCAGCCGATCTAATCAGATTGGGGTCAGACCAATCCGATCCCGACCCCCGGTCCTGATTCGTGGACCAGATTGGCTGATACGGCGCAATCCCCACCCCGTAATTTTTTGTAAAAAATGAACAGTTCATTCCTCTCGGATGAATAGTAAAAGTGAGAAGAAGAAGAACTTACCTGCAGCTGCGGTGGTCGCCCTCGCCGTCGCCACCACCATTGCTGTTGCCACTGGCTGCCAATGCTGTCACCAACGGTCGCCGGTGACGACTCCTCGTCCTTTGTGGGCAAGAGCCTCAGCCGACGTGGGGGAAGGAAGTAGCAACAAGGGTATAAAAACCCTTCCACTTTTGTATGAAAACCCTTGTAAGTTATCCTTCATTCAAATGAAATGAAAACTTACCAGGATGGCCAACCCGGCCGACCTAAATCGTGTTGGGACCGGCTGATCCGATTGATCCTTCCTTCCTTGCTTTACACTAGTACAAGAGATGGTTATATCCTGAAGAATAACCTGTTTACAGAGGTGTTGCGCCCACTATTTGTCTCGGATAAATCGAGACCTTTCCCTCGAGTTGGTCTGGATTCAATATTCAGCGTATCGCCACTCCATGAAATATTTCCACACATTGAGATTCCGTGGCCCGTATATCTCTGTAATTTTAAACCCCTCGCAGCAAACGAGGTGGTTGAGAACCGGATCAAATCCACAACGATTGTTAGGATCGTGTGGTTCTAAGTAAAACCCCAAAAGGATGAGCTTTTTCTCCCTTAGATGTGCGGGGTGAATAAAGAAAACCCTCGCAACAAGGAAAAAGGATGCAAGGGATGGTGTTGAAGAAGTCTCACGCACGTGTACCATGCTGCTCGGACAAAATAAATCCCCTCTTCGCGGTCTACGGCGTGGGGGAAGACGACGAACGAACAAGGAGGCGCGTTTCTCCTCTCTCCACGTGGCGTGCTGCGAACAACAGGTTCTACAAAGCCCTGGGGAGAGTTTTTTAAGCAAAAAGGGGGTAAAAGGACCCGTCTAGGGTCGGGGAGACCCGCGGGGTCGCCCGACCACGGGCAGGCCATCGCGCAGGCGGGCGGCCCTGCCCGGGTTCGCGCGACCTTGGGAGGGACCAGCCCGGGGTGGCGCTGACCCCGGGCAGGTCCCTCTCGGGGTCAACCGAGCCCGGGCAGGGCCCGCCCAGGGTCGATTGACCCCGGGGGAACCCGCCCGGTGTCATTCGCCCCGGACAGGTCTCGCACAGGCCTGCTCGGGGTCATTCGACCTCGAGTGGGGCCCCCGGGGTCACTCGACCCCACCCCCCTTTCTCTCTTGCAAAAAAAAAGAGGAAAAAAGGAAAAAAATGAAGAAATAGACCCTCCCGGGGTCATTTTTATCCCGTTCACTCCGTACGGGTTCAAACACTTCCGGGTAGCCCTCCACTTTCTATAATAGACCCCTGAGGATCCAGAAGGAGGCATCGACGAGAAATCAAGGAGGAGCTACGCACAAGGACACTTGCGCACCGAGGAGAAGAACATTATTCATTGTTTTGACTCTCGAGGGGTAGGTGATCCCCGGGTCATGTATTTATGCCCCTAAGGGCTATGTTTATAATTATGCCCCTATGCGGGTGTTGTAACCAGAAAATAAATGTATATATACGTTTATATATGTACGCATGTGTGCGTCAAAAGCCCATGCTTACGGTGTTGGCTCAGTCCAACCCGTTCTATCCCGCGGAAGCGAGGAGAACCCGCGATAAACCCACGGAGACTATTATAGTCATGTGGTTCCGGGTTTTAATCAATCAACCCAAACCCTAAGGGTGCGAAGACGTGCTATGCACATTATTTTGGTACCTCGACGGCGTGTATCACGTCTCGTAGGATCAAAAAACTCCTTCCCCGACGGACGAGCGAGGCGCGGAAGACAACGAACAAGGCGAGGAGAAGGCTTTTCCTCTTCCACGTGAAGTCAAGTGCAGAAACGTCGCTGTCGGAGCCGTACGGAGACTTTTAAAAGAAGCAAAGGGGACTGCCCGGGGAGGGGGGAACCCGCCCGGGGTCGCCTTGACCCGCCCGGGTCCCACTTCCCCCGGGCCGGTTCCCTACTTTCTATAAATAGACCCCATGGGTCCCATTGAAAGAGGACGGACACGAAGGAAGAGGAGGAGAGGTGGACTTGCCTAGACTTCAAGTTCAAGTTGTTCGTTGTTTTTGGTCTGAGTGGGGTAAGTCCCCGGGCCTTGTGTATATGCCCCTACGGGGTATATTTACAATTATGCCCTTCAACGGGTCGTGTTCGTAATGTGTTATGCAACGGAGTGACGGACTTATGCAATTATGTCATTATGTCATTACGATGACAAATTGTAAAAATGTCCTCCTCGAGGTCATGAAAGGCCTAAGTCCTGTAAATTACAGTTTTACCCTGCAACTTTTGTAATTAGGGGTATGCCCCTACTTCCCGCCATGATGCGGATGTATGTACAGTCGATAATTTGTCGACACCCTCTGTACTCATGCAAAATTATAAGAGCACCTTATTATGCTCGGCACACTTCATTAATGCAATATTGCATATAAACCCTGACTCTCTAAAAACTTGCATACTTACCCCTACTTCCAACCAATTGAACCCGTGAGTGTCTTCTCTAGAACCTCTCGTTGTCGGCTTGGTCTGGGAGTGCTGTTGGCTCAGTCCAGCGCTCGGGGGTCATCTTAAACCTAGGCCTAGGGTTTGGTAAAGTTACCGAAATACCCCTGCGACCTAAGAAGTGATCTAATGGTCTCCTAAACCTTCTGAAAAGGGCCTCAGAGCCTTGGAAGGTTAGTAACCCGGCTTCATGTCTACCCCAGCCCAGAAACTCCTAAATCCCTCTGGTCTGGTTATTTACTAAAATACCCCTAGGTCTAAGACCGCCGCTTAAACCCCAGTGGCCCACTTCAGCGTGTTCAGACTGGGTCCCCGTCAGCTCCCCCGTCCTGTTTTAAGCAAACCTGCCCTATTGGTTAGAGCCTCGAGGAAGAACTTTAAGCCTTCATGTTGTCATTTAATCAAGGGTGTTCGGGCATTAAGCCGATGTAAATCAACGTCGACTCCGGTCGGCAGGGAGAGGTCCAGCACTCGAACCTATATCGTCTGATACGACGCGCACCCACGGAACCCTCTCTACGCAGAGGAGTGTTTCTTTTCAAAAAGAACGAAAATCTACCCTTTATCTACGATAAAGGCCGGCCTTAGATTTTTTCCGTGTCTCACAGCGGGCCATGTTTGTAAGTTTCTACACCCCCGGGACGGCTAAATTATGTAGTTATGCACCTATAATAGGAGAATTATGAAAACGTCCTCCCCGAGACTGCAAGAAACATAAGTCATGTTGTTTGCAGTTCTACCCTGCAATCTTTTGTAATTGGGGCTACGCCCCTACTTCCCGCATTAGTG
The DNA here is from genome assembly GCA_022559845.1 of Amorphophallus konjac. Taxonomy (NCBI): domain Eukaryota; kingdom Viridiplantae; phylum Streptophyta; class Magnoliopsida; order Alismatales; family Araceae; genus Amorphophallus; species Amorphophallus konjac. The sequence continues at coordinate 173,610,071 of CM040128.1, read as the reverse complement.
CGAATCTCTTTGATGTACAGTCAACAACTCGCCGACAACCCTTGTACCCACTTGGGCCCTAAATATATTCGATGTACTATGCAGATTTCCTTTGCACACCGTTCAAGGAAAAAATTACAAGAAAACCTCCGACTTTTGAAAAATTGTATACATGTCCCTCCCTTTGCAAATCGACGCATGTGCACCTTCTATGAAGCCCCTCGTTGCTCCTTCCGCTTAGGGACATTGTCAGCTCAGTCCTACACTTGAGTGCCACCTCAAACCTAGGTCCGCGTGGAGTCGGGTAAAATTATCAAAATACCTCTATGACCTAGAAATGGCCAGGTAGGCTCCAAAACTCTCTGGGAAATGACCTCAATGCCTCGGGGAGTCGGCCCTACCTTCTTTCCAACCCATAAATTTCAAAAATGCCCCTCGTCTAATAAAATTACCAAAATACCCCCTAAAAACATAAAATTACCAAAATACCCCTGGGGTCCAGGAAACCTCCCGACACTTCAAAAAAGCCTACGACTTCTGCAAAATTGCATCCATACCTCAAAATTATAGGGATTTTGCCTAAAATTAAGAGGCCTTTGATAAAGCCCTAGTTCTATCACTCTGCCAGTGGTGAATGAGTGGTAATTGCGAGCCGCCTAAGCGAGCAGGCCTTCAATATCATGAACCTATGGAGGGGATTTAAGGTTTCTTTGACAGATAGACAAAGGTGTTCGGATGTTAGACCGATGTAAATCAACGCTGACTTCGGTCAGTGGAGAAAGGTCCAACACCCGAACCCGAATCATCTGATACGATATGCACCCACGGAATAAACCCTTATACAAAATATTTCTTTTCAAAAAGAACTCCGCCCATATCAAATATATTTTGTGGCCAACATACTGGCACGCCCGGTGGGACCTTTCTCGCCTTTCTTCTTTCTGTCAAAGAAATCCCCAAACCTTCTTTAAGGTTCTGATTGCTCCTCTTCCTCTTACATGACGAGAAGAGGATGGCTTTTCTTTGCTCACTTGAGGGCTCGTTGTGCATTTGCACGCCACTTCATCCATGCTACGCATCACCACCGACAATAACAAGAGAACGACGACAACTGTCACATACGGCCCCCAGGTCATCGCCAACCACGCCAGGTTCGGATACCTAGCAACCCCCATCGCCGTCGGCGACTTCCCAACAGTCGTCGGTTCGCCCTTCTTTTTGGGCATCGTACCTGTGGCTGAAGCCAGTTCAGCCACGCCTGCGACATCAACTACTGAGCGTGTCAGGCCCTCGACTCCAACAACTGGCCGGGTTCGCTCGGTCAACAAACCAACTATTGAGGGTGTCAGGCCCTCTGCTTCGGCAACCGGTTGAGTCCGCTCGGTCGACAGACTAACTGCCGGGGGTGTCAGGCCCTCTGCTCTAGCAACTGGCTGGGCTCGCCCGGCCAACTCTCCATCGACTAAGGGTGTCAGGCCCTTCGTCCCAGCAACCGGCCGAGTTCGCTCGCCTATCATGACAACGGCTGAAGGTGTCAGGCCTTCCACCCAAGCAAACAATCGAGTTTTCTCGGTCAACCAAGTGACTATCAGTGTCGCCCCTGCGCAACGAGGGCAATGCCACCATCGCGACAGCACCAACTCTACTGCGGCCACCCTCAGAGGAGCTGCTCCTGCGCAATGTGGGCAGGGTTGCCGCTACAACAACGCCACGCCTGCGGCAGGCGTCACCAGCGCCGCTCCTACTCAAGGGGGGCAATGTCACAGCCACAAGGACACGAAGCCTGTAACGGCAACATCTCGCTCCGGCAAGACTAATTTTGGGGGATCTTCGCATCCGGCTCAATGGAGACGAGCCGATTATGCCTCGAGACCGACACGTCCCAACTATTTCCACCTCTAACCGCTTCAAGCTTCTTCGGCAAGCCCGGGAGGACGGAGCGAAATTGAAGAAGTCCGTCGTACCAGTGGCAAACCAGGGTTCGATGCAACGACCCAAACCAGTAGCTCCCCGATCAAAGTCAGGGGGCAACCCACTTGAGGATCGTCAGCTCCGCCTGAAAAAGATATGGGTCACCAAGGAGGCAGCTCGAACATCAAGCGGGCGAGGACAGAAGGGCCCTTCTGCATGTCGAATGTACAACATATGCAGAGTCCAGAAAACATTGAGACCTCATTATCTCCGAGGTCCACATGTTAGCCCCGACGTGGGCAGAAACGCCGAGGAGCCGGCAAGAAGTTACGGCCGACCTCTCCGTGGGCCAGTTCAACGAACACGGACGAAGATTGCTCGGCACAGGCTTCTACGTCCCGAGTGTCCATTTTTGACAGACTGGGGATGGCACCCAAGCCCAGTAGACAACCGCCCAGGAAGAAGCGGGTGGTTCAGGTGACCAACGACACTGTCAAAGTGTTCACCTGCTACACAACATCCGCCGATAAGCAGCTGGAGGATATCTCGGGAGAAATGAACCAACCTCTCTAGACTTTGAGGAGGTCAAGGCCCGTCTCTCGGGTTCTCGCACAGATGCAGTAGACGCCGGCTGCCGGAACATCTCAGCCCGAGTCGGCGCGGCAAGAAGAGCATCAAGAAAACATTCATAGTGTCGACGGGGATAGCAACCCCGGGCATGAGGAAGACCTTGCAAGAGAGGTTCAAACATTTGTGTTGGAAGAGCTCCGACGTGAAAATCAAGAATTTAAGAACCTCTTGCAAGCATTATTATGTGAAAAAGAGGTTCATGTTCAGCCCCAAGCGGCGCCCACTGGGATGGAACTACAGCCTCCTCCCGTCCCAGCCACAGCTAACGCCTCTATTATTGTTGCAAAGTTACCAATGGCAGTGGAATTTGAAGCGCCGCAACATGAAGCCAATGCACGATCCTTTGCCACCCCTACTGCAGAAAGCCTCATGACGCAACGACAGATGATCGAGCGAATTGTGGAAGCAAAATTTGCTCAACATGGTGAGGGTGTGGCCACCGCTGATTTGTACAGCGTGCCCTATCCCCTTCACCATCAGTTCAAGAAACTTTCGTCTGATTGCCCGAAGGCCCCGAAACTCAAGAAGTTCAATGGGCAGGGCTCGCCACATGAACACCTGACCTACTACATGACGGCTATGGGTGAACTAGGGCTGGAAGAATCGTATCTACTGCGGTACTTCGCCACATCCCTGACAGGCACTGCCTTCCAGTGGTATTCAAGGCTGAAGCCCAATTCAGTGGTTGATTGGACTGATATGCAGAAGAAATTCGTCGACCGTTTCCAAACGGCTGAACGCAAAGTCTCTCTGGCGTAACTCTGTGCCTTTAGGCAGAGAAAATGTGAGACCACGTTGGACTTCATCAAGCGGTGGAGGGGCGTCAGCATGCGCTGCAATAATCCCCCAATGCCCGAAGACGCGACCACCATATGCCGCAGGGGTCTATCGACGGAGGTTAGTGAAAAGTTTTTGGGCTCAAACATCAGAAACTTCAACCAGCAGAACACGGTGGTGGCGGAGATTGAGATGTTCTTCGCTGACTATCCTACACATACTTCTGCCAAAGGCAAATCCTCCAAAGACCGCTTGACCAGCGGTAAGGAGATGAACTCTGTGGATTTCTCCCCGACGAATGGAGACAAGGGGGAAGGAAAATCAAAGGGTAATGGCAAAAAGCCCGATGCCAAGGCAAATGCGGCTCTGTTAACAGAGCGTATGAAGGCGCCTTACTCCTTCCGGAAAGAGCATACAAAGATGCTCTTTGATTTATGTATGAAAGAAAAGCTCATCACCCTACTTGATTAGCAGAAGCCCTTGGAGGTGGGATAAAACGAATGACCCTACTTATTGTATGTATCACTGAAGGTTGGGTCACACCGTCGAGGACTGTTATGTCTTCAAGAATATAGCGGAAGAGCTCATTCAAAAAAGCCTAATAAATATGTTGGGCCATGGGGTCGACCCGCCATAGCCCCACGCCTGAAGCCGATCAAAATGGTCAGCCAATGTGGTTTATATGGCGGCGACTGTCTCGAGCTCCAATGCCTCTGAAGTTGAGCCATCTAATCAACAGCCCAACGCCGGCTGCAGAGCCGCTCCTTCCTTCCTCCCTGAATGCCTGGCACTGCGGAGAATTATTCGGAAGATCCGAGGGGAGATCCGACAGCTGCAGTTGGAACAGAGGTATATGTTGCAATTCTTGAGAAGTATCGATGAGCAGTTGGCTACCTTCCCCTTTGGGCCATTTGCCAGAAGACTAGCTCCAACATACGAGAGGCAGGTGTATCACCCACTGCCCGTACTCCACTCAGGGGTTGGCTCTTTGAGGAATCCTCTGATTCATCTCAAGACGAGGAACCAGAGAAGTTATATTCTTTCCCCACGAGAAGACTCTGTAAATCTTCTTCGCTTGCCGTCGAGAAGGGCTGCTAAACCTCCCGGCGTCACCCAATCAGCAGGCACCAGGCGCCGCATTACACCAGGGCTATTGCCCATACCACGAGGTGGTAGGCCATATTGTCCATGACTGTCAGGCCTTCAAGGACCTCGCCGAAGACTTGATCAAACGAAGAGTAATTGATATGAGCAACTTCTTGGTCAACCCGCCGCAACCATATAGACGTGAGAGTTTGAATTTCTCTGTCAATGTCATACATGCCTCCGCTACTCTTCAACTCCCGGAGCCGAGAGAGGAAGGAGTCACTTCCTAACCGCCCAAGTCCACATTGTGGTATCCAGGGTGGCGACCCTCTCATCAGTGTTCTTTCCCCAAGGAGGATACGGATAAGATTTTCGACAAGCTCCTAGAAGAAGGTCGAGTAATGGCGCGTGATCCGCCGTCCTACTACAATGAAACAACCAAGAGCCATCCCCGCTACTACAAATATCATGCCAGGGTGTCCCACCCCATTGGGAAATGCCCGGAAGTCTAGGATTGCATTGAAGTCCTCATCCAAAAAGGGGAGATCTATGGGCAGGGGAATTCGACGACGAGGCGGCGTCTTAAAAAGGTCGCTGAGAAGATTCTCCAGCAAACTCAACAAGAGCAGGCCAAGCCACGAGCGATCAAGCCCACCTCTCAGCAGGTCCAGTCAGGCAAGTCTACGGGCAGCAATCCTCAGTCAAACCCTAAAGACAAGGATACGTGTGAGGGGCCTAAGACCCAGAGCCCAAAAAGTCAAGCCGCGGGTGGAGGTTCCAAATCTCTTTGCAAACTGAGTCAACATGGCATCGTCATAGGGGGAAACCCACGGCCAGACAACAAAGGCAAAGCTAGGGCGAGGGAGCCCGAAGCCAAACCTCGTGTCGAGCCAACAAGGCCACTGATGGTAGAAAGGCCTCAACAGCTCGAACAGGCAAAGTCACCAGTCAAAGCAAAATCGGTGGAATTGCAAAACCCCCAAGGGCTCCACTTTGGCCTCGCAGAGTTCCAGGAGTTACCGCCCGAGATAATTGCTCAAGCAATCATTGCCACCTTCCAGGTGCAGACGGAGGAGGCTAACTGGACTCAGGTTATTCCTAGAAGGAGCCATGGAACCAAGGCTCCTGAGGAGCCGACCCGAAGTACAAAGCAAAATTCCGGGGGCAAACCTGTCCCCACCTTCGAAACAAAGTCAACTTTCTTCTCGAGAGGCGGCACGCCAAAAGAAACAAGAGAAGAATTGCAGGAAGAATCTGAAGAGGAGGTTGAAGAAGCAAGCTGAGCAAACAACAGCTATGGAAGCCCCCAAGGAGCCGACTCCTTTGCAACGGTTACAAAAGCTCATAGATGAGCTGGAGGAGTATACTCCCCCTCGCCCCACCAGGGTCGTCACTCTGGACAAATACATTCCCTGGGACAGGTTTGGGCGTAAAGTCCAGCTTCTTCAGTGGCTCCGGGAGGTGGTTCATAGTCTTGAAGAGGGTGAAGAATTCCCAATCCCTGAACAGCTTTCCTTATTTTACAAGGACAAGGACATCACTGTCGAGATGCTCGAAGAAATACTGCAAGAGCTCTCCTGCAATATGGTTGTGATCCCGCCAACTAACAACATCAACTCTCCTCCCGGACAAGGCACTATGGCCGATGACGTCGGGGGCAAGGTTCCAATGGCGACGTATCAGCGCCGTTCGGTGAAAAATAGACGAGGCCGTGGCAGAGGACGGGGGCGCGGACGCGACAATCCCTTAACTCTCGACCGGGTCATATTGTTCAAAGCGGAAAAACCAGGTCCTATCCCGTAAACCCAAATTCGGGGCATCCCTTTTACCCTTAACTCCCCAGAGGGTTCGGGCCCCATCCCAGAAGCCAGAAAATCGGGTGGCGTCTCCTTCATAATCGTCTCTTCTGATGAAGAAGAAGAGCCAGCCAAGCCGCCAATACAGGATAAGGCTTCAGAGCAAGCCGGTCCCTTTGGTAGGGTTGAGCCCGCGAGCCAAGTAGGTTCTTGGTGGGGACACCGGGTCCACTACCGGGCCCACTACTCGGAGCCGACGCCGCACCGCCCCGACTGCACCGAGCTTATGGCTCGGCGACTCGTTTGGAGACTCGGCGTCCTGAGCATAATATTTATTTGCGTGCATTTGTATTGTACGTATTTGTGTATTGTGTGTAAAATACATGTATTAGTATATGTATTTTTACTTTCGTCTTATTAGGCTAAGTCATAGTCAATAAACATGTGTGTTTTGTGTATTTTATTTGGTTAAAACCCCCAAGTCAAAAGCTATTTGTATTTTAATTTTGTTAAACCCACTAGTCAAAGTTAGGTGGGTGGGTTTTGTTTTGTTAGGCTAGGGTATAAACACAATTGTTGGAAGTTAGATGGTATGAATGTTATAGCCTCCTCCTATATAAGGAAGGCTAAGGGTGTATGTTATGATATGATGAATAGAATGAAGTTTGCTTCCTATGTGAGAGAATATCCACTCCTCTTACTTTCCTTCCCTCTCTTCTCCATTTGTGAGATTTGAGTGTGTCGCCCGGTGTGAGACCGTCCGGCGTGAGGCCGAGCTGCGCGAGGTAGCAAGTTATCTGTCCTGTTCGTGATATCGGATTGCCGTCGATCCTGCCCCCGACGCCGTCCCGCGTCAGATTTGGTATCAGAGCCCAACACGGCGTCTCCGTCGACTTCAACGACCCCGGCATCGTCTCTCCTTCTCTCTCTAGGTTGCTAGAAGTGAAAAAAAGAAAGAAAGAGAAAAGAGAAAAAAACATTTAGAGATCCTATCATTCGGTTGAGAGAGAAAGGTTGAGAGACAAAAAAAAGAGATCTGAGAAAAAAAATTGAAACAGAAAAAAAAACCAGTTTTCTTTCTCTCTCCGTTACTCTCTCTCTCTCTCTCTCACTCTCTCTCTCGAACGCCCACAGCGCCCACACGGCCGAGCCGCCTGCTCGCCCACCCCAGGCCCCAGCACCTACGTGGCCACCCGCCCGGCCCCTGCGCCCGCGCGCAAGCGCGCCCGTGCCGACGTCTGCGTGGCCACCCGCCCGGCCCCTGCGCCCGCGCGCAAGCGCGCCCGTGCCGACGTCTGCGTGGCCACCCGCCCAGCCACACCACCGGCAACCTCGCCTCCACGTCCGACACGGCAGCGCCCTCGCGTCCGGGAACGCCACCGCCACTCCTCCCGCCTGCCATCTGTCCTGCTCAGGGCAATCCCCAGCGAACCGTCACCGCGTCCACGGCGCCAAGAAGCTCGCCGGCAAGCACCCCTGCCAAGCCCACCGCGTCGACCACCGCTGGCCGATCTCTTCCTCCCGCCACCACAACCGTGAGCCTCCTCCGCCGTGAACCCTCTGCTACTCACACCTGCGACCGTCTCCTCCTCTTCCGGCCACCGTCGCGTCCCCCGCCACCACACGGTCACCCTCACCAAGCCGCCAGCGACTCCCCGCGGCCACCCTCCTGGGAACCACCTGCAGCGCCTCTACCCCGCAGCCCTCTCCCTCTCTTCATCTTTTCCTCCCTCCACCGCCTATCCAATGCAAGTCCACCCACGGCACTTTCGCCACCGGCCACCACTTTCGCCAGCGCCTGTTACTGCAGGAGGGCGCTTCCACGCGATGTGAGAAGAAAGAGGCTGGCAGCCCGCGTGCCAATCGGTCCACGCCGCGCCTGCAAACCCTGCAAAGTGGCCTGCGCAACGCCGCGCACGCGCGTGTTGACCACCCCCACTCCTGTCTCGATTGACTGACAGGCCGACAGAACTGGCGCCCGCCCAGTTTGGCCACCAACCAGTCTTGACCTAGCCTGCAGGACAAGTTTAAAAAAAAGTGTGAAAAAGTTAAAAAAAAAGTAGGTGAGGTTGAAAAGTCTGCAAGTTTGAAAAAAAAAAGTGTTTGAAAAAACGTGTGGAAAAAAAAAGAGAGGTTTGGAAAAGTCAAAAAATAATAATAAAGTTTGAGAAAAAAAAGTGTGTTAATTATATATATATATATGTTATTTTAACAAGATTGAAGTGGCGCCCGAAGTCCACAACGGAGGCTCGAACAACGCCCGAGATACTGGGTCGTCGACAGACGTTCCGTAATTTGCGGCACGTACGTTCCTTTGAGTCTCCCTGCGCGGAGAAATTGGGCTAATTGTTCCCCTGCGTGGGAAAATTTTTAAAATCACGCGGTTTTGTAATAATTAAATCCTCCCTGCACGGAGTGAATTCATTGTAACCGTGAAGCTTCGTCGACGCCGTGCGGGCACGCACGTCCCCGCTCGCCTTCGTCTCCGGTCGGAGCTTGACTTCTCAGTCAGCTAGGTACGCGCTCCAAACTTGCTCATTTAGTATCTTTTCAAATTACCGCTCGACGAAGTGAGAGAGAGCCCGATCCATGCAACCAATCTCCTGAGTGCATCGCTGTGGACGGAAAGCAAGAGCTTGTATGCACCTATCTTTAAGGCCCTAGACTGTCACATTAGGGGACCCTAATTGTCCGGAGGTAGTTCCACAACTACTCCGCCTACGGACGAGCAACTCTTCCTGACCGGTCCCTTCAAATTGACCCTTTGTATATCAGCTGGGTCCACAACTTGCTAATTTTCGGTCTCAGGATTGCATCATCTAGGTCCGAGGTCATGCATGCCACGTTGGTCTAAGAATTCATCCGACCGTCTAGAACGCATTTCAACTCTACAGACACCCACGGATCAGGAGAGATATATGGCCGATCCTGACCTCATCGCCCAGTTTGAGACAATGGATGCAAGATTTGATGACACGCATGTCGAGTACATGCAGGTTGGAGACATTGCCGAGAGTTCTAGCCAGAAAAGATTGGGTGTAGTTCGTTGTATCTCAACACTCCAGGAGGACGATTGACGTCGAACCTCCATCTTCCAAACCTACATCATGGTGAACTCTCATCCCTGCAAGGTAATCCTTGACAACGGGAGCTGTATCAATGCAGTCTCTTCAGACTTTGTCTCCCGTTTAGGTCTACCTACGCACCCTCATCCGAGGCCGTACAACGTGGCTTGGGTTGACGACACGTCTATCCCAGTCACCACTACATGTGTCATTCCCATCCAGTTCCAGTCCTACCAAGGACAAATCTTATGTGACGTAATGCCTATGAAGGCCGAGAGCGTCATCTTAGGACGACCATGGATCTATGATGTAGACCTCGCTACCTTTGGTAGGTCCAATCAATGTTCCTTCTCCTACAACGGGAAGAAGATTCAGTTGTACCCGGCACCCCCAAAGGTGACCCCGGGAAAGAGTTCCACCTCCACCCCCACCGGAACTCCCAAAATTCAGGAGAATCCCCAAACTCCCACTGAAGGGAAACCACCCCTTCCCTCTTCTCCTGCATCTATCACACCCATTTTTGAGGCCCATAAGGTTAGTCATGACCTAGTTAAGCGCCTTGACTCCATAAATGTCAGTGAGCTAAACAGAGAGGTTGTTGAGGGTGCTCCTGTTTTGACTGTTGACTTCACCATCACACCCGAGGAGTCTCGAGTCTCTGTCCCAACTGAACACCCGGCCATACTGCCGGACTTCCACGGCATCGTCCCCGAGGACTTGCCTTCTCAACTCCCTCCCATGCGTGATGTACAACACGCTATTGAGCTTGCCCCTGGATCCACCCTACCCAACCTTCCCCTCGAGTCTAGACTGTCCAAGTCAGCCGAAGAGTTTGCACAACACGTCATTAGTCTGCATGAGTCAGCTGATTCGCATAGGCGTCACCATAAATTTCAAGAAGGTGACTTGGTTATGGTACGGATCCGGCCCGAACGACTCCCCTAGGGAGCCGTTAAAAAGTTACAAGCCTGTAGTGATGGTCCCTTCCCAATCATGCGGAAGATTGGGGCCAATGCCTATGTTGTGGACTTACCTCCCGAAGAGGGGATTAGCTCGACCTTTAATGTGGCAGACCTAGTGGCCTACAAGGAACCCACAGCGATTCCTAGTGACCCTTTCGAGCCTTCTCCTCCCCTTGAGAGTGACCCACCCCTGCGCGTCCCACGTCCTTGAGAGCACCGCGCTAGCATATTGAGAGGATACTGGATGAGCAGGTGACCACTACACGGAGCAGGGAGTACCAGCGCTACCTTGTCCGCTGGCGGGACCATCCACCGTTTGATGATTCCTGGATCAGCCACGAGGATCTCCAGCGTCTCGATCCAGATCTGCTGGAGCACTACCACGGCAGTGTCCCCCCTTACTCGACGAAGTCGAGTTCCAGCCGCCCCGGGAGGGTTGGTGGGGACACCGGGTCCACTACCGGGCCCACTACTCGGAACCGACGCCGCACCGCCCCGACTGCACCGAGCTTATGGCTCGGCGACTCGTTTGAAGACTCGGTGTCCTGAGCATAATATTTATGTGTATTTGTATTGTACGTATTTGTGTATTGTGTGTAAAATACATATATTAGTACATGTATTTTTACTTTCGTCTTATTAGGCTAAGCCATAGTCAATAAACATGTGTGGTTTGTGTATTTTATTTAGTTAAAACCCCCAAGTCAAAAGTTATTTGTATTTTAATTTTGTTAAACCCACTAGTCAAAGTTAGGTGGGTGGGTTTTGTTTTGTTAGGCTAGGGTATAAACACAATTGGTGGAAGTTAGATGGTATGAATGTTATAGCCTCCTCCTATATAAGGAAGGCTAAGGGTGTATGTTATGATATGATGAATAGAATGAAGTTTGCTTCCTACGTGAGAGAGTATACACTCCTCTTGCTTTCCTTCCCTCTCTTCTCCATTTGTGAGATTTGAGTGTCGCCCGGTGTGAGACCGTCCGGCGTGAGGCCGAGCTACGCGAGGTAACAAGTTATTCGTCCTGTTCGTGATATCGGAGTGCCGTCGATCCTGCCCCCGACGCCGTCCCGCGTCAGTTCTTCTAATGAGGGCGAACAGAATGAACCCTTGCCACCTCCGGAGGAGTCTCTCGCATCGCTATTCCAAGAAAATGCGGAGGACTGGAGTGAGGAACGTCCTTCTAAGAGGGAGAAGCCCCGCGGGGAGCCAAAGACGCTGGCAGAGATCATCCTGCCATTTGATAAGACCCGTGCTCGGGCGGACCGCAAGATTATCTATCATATGAAGCGGTTTCCAACAAATGTCACCATTTGGGAAGCCATCGCTTGGAGCAAAGATCTGAGGGAGGCTCTTATCAAGATACTTCAAGACCCAGAGGCCTATGAAACCCATGTTGCAGAGTTGCAGGCCCAAGCATATAAGGCATTCGCAGCCAACATCACATTTACGGACAAAGACATGTTGTTCTCTCCGTGTCATAATCGCCCTTTATATATGCGAGGGACGTTCAATGGACACGATGCCAATCAAATTCTGGTCGACACTGGAGTGGCCATTAACATCATGCCTTTGAGACTTTTAAGTCTTTGTACTTGATGCCTTACTTGCAAAAGGTGAGCGCGGTCAAGATTTCGGGATTCAACCAGGACTTCGAGGAAGCGCTTAGTCGAGTTGAGGTCAAACTAGCCTTGGACGACTTTATCACCCAAGTGATGTTTTACATCATCAATGCCGACACATCCTACAAGGTGCTACTGGGGAGACCATAGCTCCACAAAAATAGGGTTGATCTATCAACTGTGCACCAATGCCTCAAATATGCCAAGGGAGGGGAGCAACATACTGTCATTGCAGATCAGGCTCCATTCCGCACCAACGAGTGCCATCTGGCATATGCTTCCTTGTATTTTAGGGCGCCCACTCTAGTAATTCCCGAGCCTACAAAAGACAAAGGCAAGCAAATGGCGGACTGTGAAGCTGAGGAAGGGCAACTATTCATGGTCAACCAAGACTTGGCAAGACTACACAGGCTAAGTCTTAAAGCCGACTCAACCAGAGAGGCAAAGCATTGACTTTGAAGCCAACCTCATCAGCCGGGTCGTCAACCAGAGTATCTCCTTACCGCCAAACTGTGTTTAGCTCTCGTTTCAACGGGAAGAGCACGAGGTGGAGCAGCTGAAGACCTTCACAGTCTCCTACCAGCGGAAAAGGAAGGGTAAAAACGGTAAGGAAGTGTTGCACCCATAATTTATCTCACAAATTCCGGGATATTATCCTCGCATTGGACGAGGTCTCTATTTGGCGTATCGCCGTCCTATGGAGTATTTCCACGCGGGGTTCAACATTGGGCGTATCGCCTCCCCACAGAGTATTTCCCCCATAAAGGACTTCATAGCCACATATTTCTGCAAATTATAGACCTCTCGGAGCAATCGAGATGGTCGGGAGCCGAACTCAATCTACTATGATTGTCAGGATCGTGTAGTTCCGGAAAAATCCCTAAGGGATAAGTCTCCCTCCTTTGAACGTGTAACTGCGGGCAAGGGAAGCTCCTACAAGAGGAAAAGCAACACAAAAGAAGGTCTACGCACCAAGAACGAAGTCCCTCGCACGTGTACCACGCAGCACGGACGACGACAAGTCTTCCCTTCACGCCCCACGGCACAAGGAAGACGACAAACGAACAAGACGACGCGTTCTCCTCTCCCTCCACGCGGCGCAGCGAGCACATGAGCCTCCAAAAGCCCCTAGAGACCCCTTTTATTAAAACTGGACGAAGGGAGGACCCGTCCGGGGTCAGAGGGACCCGTACGGGGTCGCCCGTCCCCGGGAGGGTCCGCGCAAGCGTGAGCAGGGCCGCGCGGACCCGGACGGGACCCGCCTGGGGTCAATCGACCCCGGCGGACCTGCCCGGGGTCATCCACCCCGGGGAGGTCCCTCGCGGGCCTGCCAGGGGTCATTTGACCCCGGACAGGTCCGGGGACCTCCCACCCCGAGCCGGTCCCTCTTTCCCGCGCGTGGAGAACCAAAAAAAAAAAAAAGGGTAAAAGGACCTCCCCGGGGTCATTTTCACCCCGTTTAACCCGTACGGGTTCAAACGACCCCGGGTAGCCTCCCACTTCTATAAATAGACCCCCGAGGGTCCAGAAGAAAAGGGGGAAGGAACCTAAGGAGCATCTCCTACACTTGAAGTATCTAGCGCTAGGATTTTTGTTCGTCTGTCTTGGCCTGTGAGGGGTAAGTCCCCGGGTCTTGTGTATATGCCCCCAAGGGGGTATTGTTGTAATTATGTCCCTCAGCGGGCCATGTTTGTAAGTTTCTATGTCCCGGGACGACTAAATTAAGTAGTTCCACTCATATAATGAGAGAATTGCAAAAATGTCCTTCCCCGGGTCCGCGAGAAACAAAAAAAGTCATGTTCTTTGCAGTTGTACCCTGCAACTTCTTGTAATTGAGGCTACGCCCTTACCTCCCACGTTAATGCGGATCTTTGTACAGTCGACAACTCGCCGACGACCTTGTACCCACTGGGACTATAAAATCAATCTGATGTATTTCACAAATCTCTCATGTACGCCAATCGGGGAAAATTACAAGAAAATCTCTCGACTTTCAAAAATTATGTATATATCCCTCCTTCGGTCAAGTTGACATGTGTGAACCTTCTACGAAGTCCCTCGTCATCCTTTTGGTCTGAGGACGTTGTCAGCTCAGTCCGACGCTGAGTGTCACCTCAACCTAGATCCGTGTAGGGTTTGGTAAAATTACCAAAATACCCATGCGACTTAGAAAAGGCCTAGTAGCCCCCCGAAACTCTCCAGAAACGGCTTCAATGCCTTGGCAAGCCAGGAACCCTATCCCACTTTCCTTCCAACCTGGAAATTTCGAAAATACCCCTGGCCTGGGAAAATCACCAAAATACCCTCGGGGTCTAGAAAACTTCCCTCCACATCAAAAATGCCTACGGCTTTCGCACATTTACATTCATACTCCAAAATTTTAGGGTTTTGCCTAAATATAAGCGGCCTCAGTTGAAACCCTAACTCAGTCATTTTGTTGGTCGGTGGTAAGTGAGTGAACACTGTGAGCCCTCCAAATGAGCTTGCCCTCAACATCAAAACCCCCATAGGAGATTTTGGGACTTCTTTGACAGTTAAACCAAGGTGTTCGAACGTTAAACCGATGTAAATCAACACTGACTTCGGTCAGTGGGGAGAGGTCCAACACCCGAACCCAAATCGTTTGATACTATGCGCACCAACGGAACAAACCTCTATACATAGAGGAATGTCTCGTTGCAAAAAGAACATTTTAAATGTCTATTTTTCTACGAAAAATTCCTTGGTCCATAGACTGGCACCCCAGGTGGGACCTTTCCTGCCTTTCTTCTTTCTGTCCAAGAAAGTCTCCAAAACCTTCTTCGAGGTTCTGATCGCCCCTCTTCCTCTTACAAAACGAGAAGAGGAGGGCACATCTCTCTGTTCATTTGAGAGCACTTCGTGCATCCGCACGCCACTCCCTTTGTGCTACACACCACCACCAACAACAATAAGACGACGATGGCAGCCGTCACCTACGGCCCCGAGGTCATCGCCAACCACGCCAAGTTCGGATACCTGGCGACCCCACTCGTCTTCGGCGACTTCCCAGCAGTAGTCGGCTCGCCCTTCTTCTTGGGCGTCACGCCTGTGGCTGAAGCCAGTTCAGCCACGCCTGCAACAACAGTCGGGGGTGTCATGCCCTCCACTGTAATAACTGGTCGGGTCCGCCCGGTCAAGAAAACAACTACTAAGGGTGTCAGACCCTCCACTGCAGTAATCGGTCGGGTCCGCCCGGTCAACAAGACCACTGTCGGGGGTGTCAGACCCTCGGCCCCAGTAACTGGCCGGGCATGTCCGGTCAACAAGCCAACCGTCGGGGGCGCCAGGCCCTCGGCCACAACAATTGGCCGAGTCCGCTCGGTCGACAGAACAACTGTCGGGGGTGTCAGGCCCTCTACTGCAACAGCCGGCCGAGGTCGTCCGGTCAACTCTCCAACTGTTAAGGGTGTCAAGCCCTTCATCCAGATAACTAGCCGAGCTTGCTCGGCTGCCATTACAACGGCTGAGGGTGTCAGGCCTTCTGCCATAGCAAACGGTCGGGTTCTCTCGATCAACCAGATTACTGTTGGCGTCGCTCCTGCTCAACGGGGGCAACGCCGTCGCCGTAACGGCACCAACTCTACTGCGGCCACCCTCAGAGGTACTCCCCCTGCTCAACGGGGGCAGCATCGCCGCCACAACGACGTCGCGCCTACGGCGGACGTCACCAAGGCTGCCCCTGCTCAACGGGGGCAACGTCGTAGCCACAAAAGCGCAAAGCCTACAGCGGCCGCATCCCGCTCCGGCAAGACCATGCTTGTTGGAGATTTTCGCATTCGGCTCGATGGGGGCGAGCCGATTCTGCCTAGGGACCGACACGTCCTGACTATCTCTACCTCCAATCGCTTCGAGCTTCTTCGGCAAGTCTGGGAGGACGGGGCGAAAATGAAGAAGCCCGCCATACCGGCAACAAGTCGGGGTCCGACACAACGACCCAGACCATTTGCTCCCCAATCAAGGTCAGGGGGCAACCCAATCGAGGAGCGTCAGCTCCGATTGAAGAAAATCTGGGTCACCAAGGAGGAGGCCCGAATCATAAGGCAAGCAAGGGCAGAAGAGCCCTTCCGCATGTCAGATCTGCAACAGCTGCGGAGTTCGACAAGCACTGAGACCTCAACATCCCCGAGGTCTACAACTCAACCCCCACGTGGGCAAAAGTGCCGGGGAGCTGGCAAGAAGGTGCGGCCTACCTCTCCGTGGGCCAGTTCAACACACACGGACGAAGATTGCCCAACACAGGCCTCCACGTCCCGAGTGTCTATTTTTGACAGAATTGGGATGCCACCCAAGCCGAGCAGACAACCGCTCAGGAAGAAGCGGGTGGTTCAGGTGACCAATGACACTGTCAAAGTGTTCACCTGCAACGCCACCTCTGCCGACAAGCAACCGGAGGACACCTCGGGTGAACTCAACCAGCCTCTTAACTATTTGAGGAGGTCAAGGCTCGTGTCCCGGATCCTGGCCCAAACACAACAGGCGCCGGCTGCTGGGACGTCTCAGCCAGAGCCGGCACGGCAAGAAGAGCACCAAGAGGACGTCCACAGCGTTGATGGGGACAGCCACCCCCGACACGAGGAAGATCTGGGGGAAGAGGAGCAGACTCCCATGTTGGAAGAGCTCCGACGCGAAAACCAAGAACTCAAGAACCTCTTGCAAGCGTTGTTGCGTGAAAAGGAGGTTCATGTCCCACCTCAATCTGCGCCAATTGGAGTGGAATCACGGCCTCCTCCCATTCCAGTTGCAGCCAACACCTCCGTCACCGTGGCGAAATTACCATTGGCCGTGGAGTTTGAAGTTCCACAGCCTGAAGCCAATGCGCGATCATCTGCCACTCCTGCTACAAAAAACCTTATGGCGCAAAGGTAGATGATTGAGCGGATCGTGGAGGCGAAGTTCGCTCAACATGGTGAGGGTGTGGCTACCGTTGATTTGTACAGCGTGCCATATCCCCTCCACCATCAATTCAAAAAGCTTCCACCGGATTGCCCTAAGGCCCCGAAGCTTCAAAAGTTCAACGGGCAAAGCTCCTCACATGAACACCTGGCCTACTACATGACGGCCATGGGTGAATTGGCACTGGAAGAGGCATACTTGCTGCGGTATTTCGCCACACCTTTAACTGGCACCGCCTTCCAGTGGTATTCCAGGCTAAAGCCCAATTCAGTGCCTGATTGGGCTGATATGCAGAAGGAGTTCATCGACCGTTTTCAGACGGCCGAACGCAAAGTCTCCCTGGCAGAGCTCTGCGCCCTTAAGCAAAAGAAGGGTGAAACAGCGTTGGACTTCATCAAGCGATGGAGGGACGTCAGCATGCGCTGCGATAATCCTCCGACGCCCGAAGACGCGATCTCCATCTGCCGCAGAGGTCTGTCGGCAGAAGTCAGTGAAAAGTTTCAGGGCTCAAACATCAGAAGCTTCGACCAGCTCAACACGGTGGTGGCGGAGATTGAAATGTTTTTCGCTGATCATCCGGCACAAGCTTCTGTCAAGGGCAAATCCTCTAAAGACCGTCTGGCTAGCGGCAAAGAGGTGAATACTGTAGACTTCTCCCCAACAAATGGAGATAAGGGGAAAGGAAAATCTAAAGGTAATGGCAAAAAGCCTGATGCCAAGGTGAGTGCGTCTCGGTTGGCGGAGCACACGAAGACGCCTTACTCCTTCAGGAAGGAGCACACCAAGATGCTCTTTGAATTGTGTTTGAAAGAAAAGCTCATCACCCTGCCAGATCCACGGAAGCCCTTAGAGATGGATAAGACAGATGATCCTACCTATTGTGTATATCACCGAAGGTTGGGTCACACCGTCGGGAACTGCTATGTCTTCAAGAATATTGCAGAAGAGCTCATCCAAAAGGGCTTGATAAATATGCTGGGTCATGTAGTCGACCCACCCCAGCATCATGCCTGGAGCCGATCGAACCGGTCGGCTAATGTGGTCTATATGGTGGCGACGGCTTCGAGCTCTAACACCTCCGAGGCCGGGCCTTCAAATCAACAGCCCAACACTGGCCGCGGAACCGCCCCTTCTGCACTCCCTGAGTGTTTGGCATTGCGAAGGACTATTCAGAAGATCTGATGAGAAATCCGACAATTGCAATTGGAACAAAGGCGCCTGCTGCAGTTCTTGGAAAGCATCGACGAGTAGTTGGCCACTTTCCCCTTTGGCCCATTTGCCAGGGGGTTAGCTCCAACCAACATACGGGAGGCAGGTGTACCGCCAACTGGCCAGGCTCCGCTCAGGGGTTGGCTCTCTGAGAAATCCTCAGATTCATCCGAAGGCGAGAAGGACTCATCTGAAGGCGAGGAGCATACACCCGAAGGCGAGCAGCCCGAGAAGTTATACTCCCCTCGCGAGAAGACTCTGAACATCTTCTTCGCGTGTAAGCGAGCGGGCTTGATAAGCCCATCACCCATGGAGCAAGCACCAGGTGCCGCATTTCATCAGGGTTATTTCCCCTACCATGAGGTGATAAGCCACATCATCCACAATTGCCAGCCGTTCAAGGACCTCGCTGAGGACTTAATCAGGTAAGGGAAGATCAATATGGGTGAATTCCTGGTCGACCCACCTCAGCCACATATGCAGGAGAGTTTTCATTTCTCCGTCAATGTTATACATGCCTCGGCAGCTTTCCAACTCCCGGAGCCGCAGCAGGAGGGAGTCAATTCCCAGTCGCCCAAGTCCACATTGTGGTACCCAGGGTGGCGACCCTCCCATCAGTGTTCTTTCCCCAAGGACACTGAGAAGATTTTTGACAAGCTCCGGGAAGATGGTCGGGTGTTTACATATGATCCACCGTTATATTACAATGAGACGGCCAAGAGCCATCCTCGCTACTGCAAATATCATGCCAGGGTGCCTCACCCCACCCGGGAATGCTCGGAAGTCCAAGATTGCATTGAAGTCCTCATCCAAAGAGGGGAGATCGATGCGCAGGGGAACTCTATGACGAGGCGGCGTCTTAAAGAGGCCGCTAAGAAGATTCTCCAGCAAGTTCAACAGGAGCAGACCAAGCTGCGTGGGACCAAGCCCACCTCTCAACAAGTCCAACCGGACAAGTCTACGGGCAGCGGTAATCCTTAGCCAAACCCCAAAGGCAAGGCTAGGTGCGAGGGGCCAAAGGCCCGGAGCCCAAAAAGCCAAGCCGAGGGAGAAGGTTCCAAACCCCTTTCCAGGCAAAGGCAACCCGGCATCGTCATAAGGGGAAACCCTCCGCCAGACGATAAAGGCAAGGCAAAGGTGAGGGAGCCTCAGACCAAAGCTCCTGTCGAGCCAATAAGGTCGTCAATTGAAGAAAGACCAAAACAGCTCGAACCGACAAAGCCGCCAGTCAAAGCAAAACCGGCAGAGCTACAAAGCCCCCAGGGGCCTCACTCTGGATTGGCAGAGTTCTAAGATCTGCCGCCTGAGATAATTGCTCAGGCGATCAATGCCACCTTCCAGGTTCAGCCGGAGGAGGCCAATTGGACCAAGGTCACCCCCAGAAAGAGTCGTGGCGCTAAGGCTCCTAAGAAGCCGACCCGGAGCAAAAAGCAAAATTCTAGGGGCAAACCAGTCCCACCTCCGAAGCAAAGTCCACTTTCTTCTCAAGAGGTGGCATGCCAAAAGTAGCAAAAGAAGAATCGCATGAAGAATTTGAAGAGGAAGTTGAAGAAACAAGCTGAGCAAACAGCAGCTATGGAGGCCCCTAAGGAGCCAACTCTCTGCAAAGACTACAAAAGCTCATAGATGAGCTGGAGGAGTACACTCCCCCTCGTCTCACCAGGGTTGTCACTCTAGACAAATACATTCCCTGGGACAAGTTTGGGGGTAAAGCCTGGCTACTTCAATGGCTCCGAGATATGGCTCACCGTCTCGAAGAGGGTGAGGAGTTTCCAATCCCGGAAGAGCTCTCATTATTTTACAAAGATGAGGAGCTCATTGTTGAAATGCTGCAAGAGCGCTCCTGCAACATGGTGGCGATCCCACCGCCCGACAACATTAATTCTCCTTCGGCAGATAACACTGGGGGCAAGACTCTAATGGCGACATATCAACGTCGCTCGGCGAGGAATAGCCGTGGTCGTGACCGAAAACGAGGACGTGGACGTGAAGGTCCCCTAACTCTCGACCGGGTCATATTATTCAGAGGGGAGAAACCGGGTCCTGTCCTGGAAACCCAAGTTCAGGGGATCGCTTTTATCCTCGACTCCTCAAAGGGTTCGAGCCTCAACTCAAAAGCTAAATCGGGTGGCGTCCCTTTTATAATCGCCTCTTTTGACGAAGAAGAAGAGCCGGCTAAGCTGCCAACATGGTTTGCCATCTCTTATGAGATGTCCGAGATCTCTGTCTCTCCAAAGGTTGCAAGAAATGAAGCCCGCGAGATCGAGATCTTCTCTCCCCTACCCCCTGTTTCCTCCTCCCCTTCTCACTCTACCTCACTCCCCAATCTCTCTCTCTCTCCCCCGGACTCTCTATCTCTCCCTCTGTGACACTCTCCCTCAAACTCTCTTACCCTCTCTCTCTCTTAATCTCTCTATCTCCCACCCCCTCTCTCTCTCTCTCTCTCATCTCTCTCTCCCCCCCCCGTCTCCCCATTCTCTCTGTTTGAGAGAGAGGGAGACAAAGAAGAGGGAAGACAGATACATGTACCATTTTTGATGTATTCTTCAGTTTGTGACTCATGTACCATTTTATTTATATATTAGCATTGGTGCATCTGAATGGATTTGTTATTGTTATCATTGCTCTTTATTTTGTAAAATTGAGTTGTCAATTATAAAAAAATGTTTGTGAAATTGAGGGATTAGTAGAAAAAAAGGGATTTTCTTAGAAATAGGTCATACATATGAAAAAAAAATTCTGAAATCACCGAACCCAATCTCTCGAGATTTTTTCGAGATCTCTCTGAAATTTCTTCTCTCTGACCCTCCCGAGATGAAGCCAAGATCCGATATGGCAAACCATAGCTGCCAATGCATAAGGAGGCGTCAGACAAGGCTGGTCCCTCTGACAGGGTCGAGCCTCCAAGCCAGGCAGGTCCTTCTAATGAAGACCAACATGACGAGCCTTTGCCACCCCCGGAGGAGTCTCTGGCTCCGCTATTCCAAGAAAATGCGGAGAGCTAGAATGAGCAGCGCCCTTCTAAACGGGAGAAGCCTCGCCAGGCACCGAGGACTCTGGCGGAGATCATCCCGCTATTTGACAAGACCCGTGCTCGGGCGGACCGCAAAATCATTCATCACATGAAGCGGTTTCCTACAAATGTCACCATTTGGGAAGCCATTGCTTGGAGCAAGAATCTCAGGGAGGCTCTTGTTAAGATACTCCAAGACCCAGAGGCCTATGAAGCCCATGTTGTAGAGTTGCAAGCCTAGGCATATGAGGCATTTGCAGCCAACATCTCTTTCACGGACAAAGACATGTTGCTGTCCTCTCCGTGCCACAATCGCCCCTTATATATGCGGCGGACAATTAATGGGCATGATGTGAATCGCATTTTGGTCGACGCCGGAGCAGCCATTAACATCATGCCTCTGAAGACTTTCAAGTCCTTATACTTGGCTCCTTATTTGCAAAAGGTCAGCGCGGTCAAAATTTCGGGATTCAATCAGGATTCCGAGGAGGCGCTAGGTCGGGTTGAAGTCAAACTAGCTTTGGACGATTTTGTCACCCAAGCGACGTTCTACATCATCAACGCCGACACATCTTAC
Organism: Amorphophallus konjac; assembly: GCA_022559845.1. NCBI lineage: Eukaryota > Viridiplantae > Streptophyta > Magnoliopsida > Alismatales > Araceae > Amorphophallus > Amorphophallus konjac. Next base: position 173,588,532 of record CM040128.1, on the reverse strand, counting down.
AAGGTGCTGCTTGGAGGCCCTGGCTCCATGAGAATTGGGTTGTCCCATTAACTCTGCACCAATGCATTAAATATGCCAAAGGAGGGGAGCAATATACTGTCTTTGCAGATCAATCTCCATTCCACCCAAATGAGTGTCACCTGACCGATGCTTCCCTATATTTTGGGGAGCCCACTTTAGCAATGCCCGAACCTGTAAAGGACAAAGGGAAGCAAAAAGTGAACTATGAAGCTGAGGAAGGGCATTTGTTCACTGTCAACCAAGACATGGTAAAACTGCACAGGCTAAGCCTCCAGGCCGCCTCCAAGCCAACTCAGCCGGAGAGGCGAAGTGTTGATTTTGAAGCCAACCTCATCAGCAGGTCATTGACCGAAGCATCTCCCTACCACCCAAATGCCTTCAACTCTCGTCCCAACGGGAAGAGTATGAGGTGGAGCAGTTGAAGACCTTCACAGTCTCCTATCAACGGAGAAGAAGACGTAACAAGGGCAAGGGGAACAAGCCGATCATCTTTTACAAAGGTGACTTAGTCCCACCGGGCCCTCCCGAAGATGATTTCGACTGGGATACTCCCGCCGATGTGGCGCCAGAACCAGTCCAGGAGATGGACGATATGCCGAAGCACGTCAGAGAAATGTGTAAAAAATAACACATCCCACAAGCTCAGGACCCCGCACAAGCGGCATATTTCTATCAGCTATGGAACCCTCCGCAGGTCCGTGGGCAACCTCCCTTCTCCCGCAAAGACACATGGGGACTCGGCTACGACCAGGAGAGGGACTTCGAGGTCTATTATGCAGTCAATGCCATAGGACTGCTACCTCCTCATTGTGGGCAAGTAGAAGTTGAGCCCAAGATCTATGACTCTGCCAGGGAGTCCGGCGAGACGTCAGTGACATTATCGTCAGAAGCCAACATTGATCACCTCCCTAAGAGAAAGGCAGCTCAGCCTGCCAACCATCAACATGACGAAGCAAGTCCGTCGACTTCAAGCCACAAGCAAAAGAGCTTCGAAGAATTTAAAGTCTATGAAGCAAACACCAATGATGAGGGAGACTTCGTCGACCTCCAACTAGCTCCACCGGAGCTCGAAGATGGTGGCCAGGCAACTGTAGACGAGTTGATTGAGATCAACCTCGGAAGCAAAGGAGACCATCGGCCAACCTTCATAAGTGCCCTCCTCAGCGAGGAAGAAAGGCAGTCGTATCGACAGCTCCTAGAAGAGTTCAGGGATTGTTTCGCCTGGACTTATAAAGAAATGCCCGGGCTCGACCCTTCTGTGGCTGAACACGAGTTGGCAATACTTCCAACAGTCAAGCCAGTCAAGCAAGCCCAAAGGCGTATACGCCACGAGCTGGAATTGAAAGTCAATGCTGAGGTTGACAAGATGCTCAATGTGGACTTCATAGAGCCTTGCATGTACCCTGTATGGCTCGCTAATATAGTCCATGTCAAGAAAAAGAACGGCCAAGTCCGAGTCTGCATCGAATTCAGGGATTTGAACAAGGCATGTCCAAAGGATGACTTCCATGTCCCAATCACTAAGACAATGGTGGACATGACCACCGGTCACGAAGCCTTATCCTTCATGGACGGGTCGTCGGGCTATAATCAAATCCGCATGGCCGTCAAAGACAAAGACCATACGGCTTTCCGATCACCTAAGGGGATCTTCAACTACAAAAGGATGCCGTTTGGCTTGAAGAATGCCGACGCAACCTATCAAAGGGTAATGACCAAGATCTTCGACGAGATGCTACATGACCTCGTTGAATGCTACGTCGATGATCTGGTCGTTAAGACAAAAAGGCGAGAGGATCATCTGGCCGACTTGCGTTGAGTCTTCGAAAGGCTCCGACAGTACCAGCTCAAGATGAATCCGATGAAGTGTGCCTTCGGCGTCTCCGGCGGCAAGTTCCTCGGCTTCATCGTCAGGTACCGAGGTATAGAAATCGACCCCGACAAAATCAAGGCCATAAGAGGACTGCCTCCGCCCAAGAACTTAACAGAGCTCAGATCTCTACAAGGAAGACTGGCCTATATTAGGCGTTTCATTTCTAATCTCTCTGAAAGATGCTTACCTTTCGGCAAATTAATGAAGAAAGGGGCACCCTTCATATGAGACGAAGACTGTCAGAAGGCCTTCGAGCAAATCAAGGAGTATTTATTGACTCCTGTCCTAAGGGCACCTATCAGAGGGAAGCCCCTTATTCTCTACATTGCTGTTATGGATGCCTCTTTGGGGGTACTTTTACCCCAGATCAATGACGAGGGCAAGGAGCAGCCGTTGTACTACCTCAGCCGAAAGTTGATCGGGCCTGAGCACCAATATGCACCTATGGAAAAGGTGTGCCTAGCGTTGGTATTTGCTGTCAAGAAGCTAAGACACTACCTTCTAGCTCACAGAGTGGAGCTCATCTCCAAATGTGATCCACTCAAATTTCTGCTCAGTCAGCCCGCCCTCTCTGGTAGGCTCAGCAAGTGGGTGCTTATCCTCATGGAATTCGACATCACCTTTGTCCCACGCAAGGCGATCAAAGGACAAGGAATGGCGGAGTTCTTAGCTGCACACCCTGTGCCAGAGGATTCGCCACTCAACTTCGAGCTACCCGATGAAGAGGTGTTAGTGCCTCCTCAAGAAACTGGGGAACATTATGAAAAAGTCCCACCACAGATGGAGCCGGGTGTCCTCACCCTTGACCTCCCACACTGGGAGTTGTATTTTGATGGTGCTTCCCGAACAATCAAAAGGGCTGGCGGCCTTACAGACTTTGTCTTAGGTGCGGGGATGGTCTTTGTATCGCCGCAAGGTGGCATTCTCCACAACTCTTGCGCTCTCATGAAGTCACTGACTAATAATGAGGCAGAGTTTGAAGCGCTAATCATTGGGCTTCAACTGGCACTAGAGATGGAAATCAAGTGCATCAAAGTTTACGGGGATTCTCAGCTCGTCATTCGACAAGTCTTGAGTGTCTATGACGTCCAGAAAAAGGAGCTCATCCCCTATCACGCAGCCGTCATGAGGCTAAAGGAGAAATTCTACCTCTGTGAAATAGGCCACGTCCCCAGAGGCAATAACTCCCAGGCTGACGCTTTGGCGAAATTGGCAACAGCCTTGAAGCTCCCGCCTGAGGGAGAGTTAAATATCACTATCAGACACCGAAGGCTCATGCCAAGTGTGCTCGACGAAGAATCTGGCCTCACCGTTTACGAGGTCAATAACATTCAAGAGGAGAATGCTCCCGAAGAAGAAGATTGGCGCGAGCCGATTATAAAGATAAAGAACGGCTGGCTTACTCCCGATCGGGCTCAAAGGGTGCAACTGCTACCCATGACAACATCCTACCAGCTGATTGACGACCTACTTTTCAGGCTCGTCCATGAAAAGGACCGATCGGTCCTCCTACGGTGGCTTTCATCTAAGGAAGCAAAGACCATAATACACGAGGTCCACTCTGGATTGTGCGGAGCTCACCAACCAAGAGCCAAGATGAAGAACAGCATCAAGCTCAAGGGGTTTTATTAGCCTACCATGTACGAAAATTGCAACCAATATGCTCGTACATGCCACCAATGCCAAGCATTTGGGCCAGTGCCTCGAAGGCCACCTAATCTGCTCCATCCAACAACGCCTACTTGGCCGTTCGCGGAGTGGGGCATGGACATTGTGGGACCATTCCCGGCATCATCTCAGGGCCACAAATTCATACTGGCCGCCACTGATTACTTCTCCAGATGGGCAGAAGCCGTCCCGCTACGGGAAGTCACAGGGGAGGTAGTTGCCCGCTTCGTAAGGCACTATATCATATACAGATTCAGCACCCCCCAGCCGGATCATCAAGGATAATGGCACGCCATTCAGGAACAAGACTGTTTATGCTTTGGCTGCTAAATTTCATATTGACTAGAGGACATCGTCCGTCTACAATCCCCAAGCCAACGGGTTGGCCGAGGCCTTCAACAAAACCCTCTGCAAGCTGCTGTCCAAGATAGTGGGTGGCCGCTAACGGGATTGAGGTGAGAAGGTCCACGAAGCCCTATGGGCCTATCGGACTATTAACAAAACCCCTAGGGTTGCTCCCCATTCTCCTTGGTCTACGGAGCCGAGGCGGTGGTCCCTGTGAAAATCGAGCCGGCATCCTATCGCGTTGCTGTTCACGCCGGACTACCAGGTCAGGATCAGTCTGAAATAGAAAGAAGGCTTGAGGAACTGTCCAACCTTGAAGGTGAAAGACTCAGGGTCTATAGACACTTACAAGTGTATCAGGCCCATATGACACGTGCTTACGATAAACTGGTCAAGAAAAGGGCATTCAAGAAAGGCGACCTCGTCATGGTCAAAGAAAAGGAGGTTCTAGCGGGAAGATCCAGCGGCAAACTTCAGCCCAATTGGCGTGGACCTTATGTCATCCAGAAGGTCTATGAAGGAGGGGCCTATACGGTCGTTGACCACAAGGGAAACAATCATTTCCCTCCTCTCAATGGCAAGCACATGAAGCTCTACCATGCGCCACCGCAGGAGTTTCTACAGCAATCCTCACAGGACACACCTCTCCCTAGTGAAGGTTCAAGTTTAAAAAAAAATGGGGTTAAAAATATTGATACACCAACGGACTTAGTTGCCCTTTAAGTGTTGGCTGAGGGCAAAAAGGTCACAGACCCGACTGAGGTGAAAACCCGAAAGGACGTCTCAGGCAAAAATGGGCAACCCCTCGATGTGAAAACCCACAAGGGCGCACCGGAAAAAACTAAAGGGGGCCAACCTCGGCGAAAACCCGAAAGGGGCGGTGAGGTTGGTAATGTGAAAAAAAAAAAAGAATCATCTTTCAACATGCTTTACGGGTGGCTCTAAGTCAACAACTCCACCCTATAATGGCAAAGGCATTATACTGATGCTTTGGCCATATCTACCATGTCGCCCTGCGACACCTAGTCCCACCGAAAAAAAAAATCCTCTTTCAACATGCTTTACGGGTGGCTCTAAGTCAACAACTCCACCCTATAATGGCAAAGGCATTATACCGATGCTTTGGCCATATCTCCCATGTCGCCCTGTGGAGATCGAGCTGGCATCTTATCGCGTTGCTGTGCACGCTGGATTGCGGGGCCAGGACCAATCCGAAATAGAAAGAAGACTTGAGGAGCTGTCCAACCTTAAAGGTGAAAGACTCAAAACCTATAAGCACTTACAAGTGTACCAAACCCGCATGACACGTGCCTATGACAAGCTGGTCAAGCAAAGGGCATTCAAGAAAGGCGACCTCGTCATGATCAAAGAAAGGGAGGTTCTAGCGGGAAGATCCAGCGGCAAACTCCAGCCCAATTGGCGAGGACCTTACGTTATCCAGAAGGTCTATGAAGGAGAGACCTATATGGTCACCGACCACAGGGGAAATAAGTAAATAACCCTTTCCCTCCTCTCAATGGCAAGCACATGAAGCTCTACCATGCGCCACCGCAAGAGTTTCTGCAGCTGTCCTCACAGGACGTACCTATCCCCAGTAAAGGTTCCAGTTTTAAAAAAAAAAAAAGTGGGGTTAAGAATATTGATACCCCGGCGGACTCAGTTAGCCTGCAAGGGTTGGCTAAGGGCAATAAGACCATAGACCGGGCTGAGGTGAAAACTCGAAAGGGCACCTCAGGTAAAAATGGGCAACCCCTCGGTGTGAAAACCCACAAGGGCGCACCGGAAAAAGTTAAAGGGGGCCAGCCTCGGCGAAAACCCGAAAGGGCGGTGAGGTTGGTAATGTGAAAAAAAAATCCTCCCTCAGTTTGCTTTCTGGGTGGCTCCATCATATTGATGCCTCAGCTACGCCACCCATGTCTTTCTATGACATCCAGCCCCACCGGGGCGTCCCGACATGATTACACTCCGTCCCACCGGGATCATCAACACCATCATTTGCAATGGATTTGACTCTTATGTCCCTTCGGGCTGTCAAATCTATCTATTTCTTTTCAGGAGTTGACTCATACGCCCCTTGGCATGCCGGCTCCACTCACCTTTCGGGTTTCCTGGGATTTGGATCCCATGCCTCCCCGAGCTTTTGCCGATCCATCCTTTGCCCATCGGCTTTCGGGTTTGACTCTCTCGTCCCACTAGGGCTGTCAAACTCATCCTTTCGTTCTTTTAGGTCTGGCATATGCATGTCCATTTCGGACTGCCAACCCATCTTGCCTATCGACTTTCGGGTTTGACTCTCACGTCCCACTAGGGCTGTCAAATCCATCATTTCCTTCTTTTGGGTTTGGCCTATGTATGTCCCTCTCGGGCTGCCAACCCATCACTCTGCCTATCAGCTTTCGGGTTTGACTCTCTCATCCCACTAGGGCTGTCAAACTCATCCTTTCGTTCTTTTGGGTCTGGCCTATGCATGTCCCTTTCGGACTGCCAACCCATCTTGCCTATCGGCTTTCGGGTTTGACTCTCACGTCCCACTAGGGCTGTCAAATCCATCATTTCCTTCTTTTGGGTCCAGCCTATGCATGCCCCTCTCGGGCTGCCAACCCATCACTCTGCCTATCGACTTTCGGGTTTGACTCTCACGTCCCACTAGGGCTGTCAAATCCATCCTTTTCATCTCTTAGGTTTGGCCTATGTATGCCCCTCTCGGGCTGCCAACCCATCACTCTGCCTATCAGCTTTCGGGTTTGACTCTCTCGTCCCACTAGGGCTGTCAAACTTATCATTTCGTTCTTTTGGGTCTGGCCTATGCATGTCCCTTTCGGGCTGTCAACCCATCTCACCTCTTGGCTTCAGACTTGACTCACACATCCCATCGGGATTGTCAAAGTTCATTCTTTTGTCCCCACGGGCTTGGCCTATGTATGCCTCTTCAAGCTGCCAACCCTATTTGCCTATCGGTTCGTGGATTTGATTTATACGTCCCACCCGGGCTGTCAAATCCCCTCTTTCATCTTGTCGGGCTTGGCCTACGCATGTCCCTTTCGGACTGCCAACCCATTTCGCCTATCGACTTTTAGGTTTGACCCTCATGTCCCTTTCGGACTGTTAAACCTACATATTTGTTGTCCCAACCGGGCTTGGTCTATACACGCCCTTCTCGGGTTGCCAGCCCATTCAACCTATTGACTTTTGGATTTGGCTAGTCGCGTCCCACTAGGGCAGTCAAATCCACCCACTTGTCCCACTGGTGCGGGGTACATGTCCCTCTGGGATTGCCACACCCTCTCCGCCTTTTGGCATTATAGGTACTTTAAAAAAAAGGGGGGGTTAAAAATATTGATGCCCCAGCGGACTTGGTTGTTTCCGTTAGAGGAGCAATCAAGGGCAAAAAGGCTTTAACCCGGCTAAGGTGAAAACCCGAAAAGGCGCCTTAGGCAAAAATGGGTACCCCTCAGTGTGAAAACCCGCGAGGGCGCACTGGAAAAAGCTAAACGGGGCCAGTCCTGGCGAAAATCCGAAAGGACGGTAGGGCTGGTAAAGTGATCAAAAAAAAAGAAAAAAAAGGGGAGCATACATGCAAAAGGATAGAAGCAAAAACTGTTAAATTCTATCCTTTATTTATCAATATCAACAATGGAGCCCGAGACAAGCCCTCGGGGGTAACTCAAAAAAAAAATGGGGCACGAAGGCCCTATTTACAAGAAAACGTCAAAGCCCATCAGGCACCAGACTCGCCCCTCCTCAAATCAGCGAGGCGAGTCTCACTCTGAAGAGTCTCCGCCTGTAGCTCCCCAGGCCGACGGCGGGACGCCCCTACCGCCGCCTGCGCACTCCAACTCTCCACTTCGACAGCCTGAAGCTCCCTCTGCAGCTCCTCAACTCGAAGGAAGGCCCTCCGACTACGCTCTTCATCACTCTCAACCTGAAGGCCAGCCTCAACTCGGGCCGCCCGGAGCTCGCCAAGCCGTTCCTCCTGCCGGATCATCAGTTGGGTCCTCCGCCTCTGCTCCTGTGCAATGTGAAGGCAGGGGAACTCAATCCACAAGACCCCTAGCCTCGCGGCCCACGTGCCTCGAGGGAGACCCATCATGTGATAGCCCCGAGTGAAGGTCTCCAGGTTGCTTCTCAAAGCCTCAGCCGTCGACAAAGGGTCGACCCGAATCATCTGCTCAAGGCCCTCTAGAAGCCTGATGGCCGTATCGACATCTCCTAGCACTACCCCAAGCTGAGCGACGCCAGGCCACTCAACCCCAAGGGCAGGGAAGTCCGCGGGCACCGCTGCTCCCCCCTCTGCTAATCCTAAAGTGGAAACATAAGAGGAAACAAAAATTTGTGAGTGTACCACCACAACAAAGTCAGAGTTGGTAGAGGTCCAAAGGTGCAAGTCACAATGGCCTCACCTAAAGTAGCCATGCCCGCCGGGTAAGGCCTGGGAGAAGACCCCTCTTCCAAGACTGGAGGGGAGGTATCGACGAGAGCTGGTCCCTATTCGGTGGGCGGTACAGGTGTAGCCGATCTCTCTGCAAGCGAGACAAGATATGAAAAGTCTTAGCATTGCATTGGCACAAATAATCAAGATGAGCACTTCACAGTAATGAAAAACATACCAGTCTCTACAAGCGTCTCCTCCTCAGTCACGGCGGTGTCAACCGCTGCCGTAGGCCCCTCGGAAGGAGAAACAGCTAGAAGAAGACATCAACATATACAGTGATGGTTAATATCACGAAGAAAGGAAGCCTCATCCGGCAAATGATGTGAGCCTTTTAATTCAAAGGAGGATATACCTGGAACTGAAGGTTCAGCAAAGGCAACCCCCTGGTCGGTAGCATTTTGCTCCTCCAAAGGAGCCTGGGACGGTTTCGCCGTCATGTCAGCCCCCTCAGGTTGAGGGACAAGCCTCTCCTCTGGAGGATCAGCAGCTGTCCAAGTCAGGGACGCTATACAATATCAATATGCATGGACATGCGAAAGGAAAAATGTACAAAATACTTTGTGCATACCTGAAGCCTGCATCTCGCTGGACTCTGCAAAGGCAACAGTGCCTGTCAACGGCCCCACGGCTAAGGGTGGCGTCACCTCATCGGGGATCCCACTCCCAGTGTTCGGAGCCCTCCCATCTCGATCATAATCCGGCAAGTCAGTGGAAGGCTCGGACTCAATGAGTCTAGCGAGCTCGTCCAGGGAGGAGGTCGACCAAGCAGCTGCACCATATGCAGTAAAATCAGTCAAAAGGCTCATTCCTCAAACAGGAGAGAGGCGTTTAGTCCTAAGATTACCTGGGCTCAGCCTTATCTCTCCCTCTTCAGAGGAGCTTGAGGAGGAGGAAGAAGAGCCTCCACTGCTCGACGAGGCATTGGAGCTTCCCCCACTTGAGGAATCTAAGGGTGAAGAAGTCCCCTTTCTGCCGGGGGACTTAATCCCTTCTCCCTCAACAGGAACAGTGGGCTAGATCCCCTATAACATGCAATGCTATGTCAACCAAGATACATAGTCTCTCAAGTGCAAAAGGAGGGGGAAAGCGGAGGCTGAAGCTGAGAAGTATACCTAGACCCTGGGAAGCAGAGGTTCCTCCTACATCTAGCACTGGCGTATAGTCGTTGGTGGGAAGGTCCAATCCCTTGATATCCACACTAATATCGGGGATGGACTCATCGACCTTCAATCCCGCCTCTGTAAAGATAACCCCGGGGCAAGGAGAAAAGCTAGCAGCAGCCCGAGCCTCGGGAGGGGCTGTATCAAAAAGAGGGAGAAATTAATCAGGTTATAACGTTGTATGAACATGTTATAATACTGAGTTGAAATAAAACTCCTTGTGCTTACTAAAGGCGTCTGCCAGAGTGAGAGATTCCTCCCCGGAACGCGGGCGGGCAACAGGCCGCAAATCATCCTCTTGGTTTTCAACTCGCGGCCTTTTCCCAGAAGCATGCTGTCGTGGAAGAGCACCACCTCCCTGGCCGCTGCCATGATCTACAAATAAAAGATTACATAGATAAACATCTTAAATTGCAGAACAAAGAGAGGGACAGAACTGAACAATTCAATTTATACCTGGCTCCCCTATGATCCTCTCGGGCTTCAGAATGAGTTGCTCAGGTTTCAGACCGAGAGCCCGAGCAACGTTGTGGTAGCCACCTCCAAATCTGAAATATACTCCACGGGACCGGCACAGCCCACGGCATTGATGATGTGGGCCCTCCATTCTGTGAAGGTACTGCATGCGAACGCCCCCTCTAGAACTGGCTCTGAGAGCTGGGATTTGGTCTTCAGACCACGAGACTTTCAAGTCCTCCCACCAGGAGTAGCGCGCCGAAGGCCCAGGGACTGTTTTATGGCGAGCAGGCCCAGAAGTAGAAGCTGCTGCGGGCGTACTCCTCAGGGCTTCAAAGCCCCAGTGTATTGGCTCCTGTCAAGGGGAATGGGGAGACCCTCCTCCCTCCAACGGGCATCTATCTCACGAATGGCTCTAGCAGCCCCAGAAAAGTGAGATCTGACAAACTCGGGGTCAAGGAACAAGGGAGACAGGTCCTCCTTCCCCAGTCGCCACTCCTCAGCCGCTCGGATGGTATCGACTCGCTGTCGGAAGACGTTGCTAATTTTGAACCACCAGCGCGCGTAGTGTATGTCAAAGTGGCCCTTGCGCGTCTGTTCTGGAATGGGATAGCCCTCCTTCACATCACGAAAGAGGAAAACCTGCCAAGCGGCGGCCACCAGATGGACGTCCCTCTGCTTGTACTGACGAAGAGCCAAAGGAAAATCCGTGTTCGGGGGAATCACCTGATCGTACCCGAAGTTCCTGGCAAATCGATGCGGATAATATGGCTCAAGAACTGCTGTGCTGGAACGGCGGTAGACTAGAACCCCGGGCCGGATACAAACGACCCACTCTGCCAATGCATGCGAAGAAGGTAAAGCCCGCGAAGATAACCTGCAGGCAACCGTGTCACCCTGCCGCTCCAAGTAAGGACGGTATAGGTGGGAGCTGTGGTCAAAATCCAGACTCTCATCCCTCCTAATATGGAGGAAGGACAAAGCACGACGGGCACTGGCAAGCTGCGAAACTGCATCCTGGTCCGGGTGACCAGCAAAGCTGAAGATAAGTGGAGCAGCCGGGTTGTCGACTGGTGTCCTCTGTGAAAGCTCCGGCAATAGCAGACCGGCCCACGCACTCAAATAATGGGTGGGCATCAGAAGGTGCTTGTCCCTGGGTGATGAATGTGTGGTCAGTACTCCGAAGGAATGGTAGATATTCGCCAACGCGGCCGGAGCAATAGCAATCCTGCGTCCACATGCCATCAAACAAGCCGGGTAAATCACCTTTGCCCGGAGAATCCCCTCCTCTCCGTGAGGGATCACGAAGCTGGCCAGCCAGTAGGCCAAGTAAGCTGCCAAGTACGTCAACAACGACAGCTCCCTCGAATTCCACCCCTGTGCTGGGGCGGGCAAATGACGGGGGTGTGAAGCAAATCAGAGCTCTACCTCTCGGCACTGCTCCCATGTCATGCCGGAAGAAGCAAATTCTTCATAGAAACAATATGGGCCACTGTAGAAGTGTGTCACCCAAGCATTCAGGGTCACCCTCGACGTCCGAGCAGCCTTCTCTTTGCCTACGAGGGCTAAGTCCCTCCAAGTCTTCATCGGATACCGGAAGCAGTAAGGAAAGAGATATCGGCCAACTCCGTCCGAAGCACTGATGTGCAGATCATCTAGGGACAGCTCTTCATAGGGCTGCCCACACACTGGCAGACCGGAAATCCTGTGGAAAGCCCACAAGTCCAGTGAAGTCTCTCCCTCAGCGGTGACAAATGTGTTCCAGCGCCGATTGAATCTCTCAGCGAAAGTCTGGATCAACCCTGTGTGGCAAGGGTAAGAATATAAAGCTGCGGTAACTGCATGGCGAATACCCGCCCTGTCAAGTGTTGCTCTGTAAACTGTCAAGATTAAGGCTGTCAATGAGCCGGGCCGGCCCGACAGGACCGCGGGGCCGCAAGGTCGTTTTCGACCCTCGGGCTTTTAGTCGGGCCTAAAAGCCCGGCCCGACTAGACCCGCGGGCCGGGCTCGGGCTTTGATTTCGGCCCGCGGGCCGGCCCGGCCCGTTCTCTTTTTTTATTCTCACTTCAAAATTTAAAAATTATTTAGTTAAAATTATATTATTTAACTTAATTAAAAATTTTAAAACTCTATTTTCACATAAAATATGTAATTAATATCAATTTTTTAATTAATTTAGTGAGATTATAAGTTTTATAATATTAAATCTATTAATTTTTATTTTTATTATTTATTTTATTTAAGTTGTCGGGCCGGGTCGGGCCTTAGTCGGACTTTGCATTTTTTACATAATGTCGGGCCCGACCAGGCCCGACATAGGTCGGGCCCGGCCCGGGCCTTAATTTTGATGAGTCGGGCCCGGGCCGACCTAAGCCCGGCTCGGGCCCGGCCCATTGACAACCCTAGTCAAGATGCCCCACAACCATTCTGTGGCACCGCGACGGTAGCAGTGTGAAGGAACGAATGCTCACTTCCCATACCAGCTGGGAGCCTGCTGTGATAAAATCCTCTCTAAAAAGCAGTCATGATCATAGTCATCATGGGTAAAAGCCGCGCCAGAGGGAGTCGAAAACATCCCATCAACAATAACATCCGCGGCCTTATGATGCCCGGATAGATGCCAAATAGCCGGTGAGGACGGCCCAGCCCGGACTGTGAAGCTGTCGAAATCCCTGAAGAAGCCTAAACTCTTCTGATCAGGGTACTGCCGATGCCGTACAAAGCCCTCCGGGAAACTCGGATAAGAGAAGGTGCAAGTGCCCTGCATGTTGTCCCTCCCGAGCAATATAGCCCGCTCGAGACGGCGCCTCTCCCGCCAGACGGGTATCATCGGCCTCTACACCAGGAGGCACAAAGCTTTGAATGAAAGGCAAAAGGTGTCGATCCAGTGGGAAGTGTGATGGATATCCGCCTAAGCGATCGTAGACATAGCCCCCCTGCCTCCTCATGATACGGGAGGCATCAACAGCACCCTCAGTGGCAACAGTTTCCCCTGTTGGGCCCTCAGCGACCCAAGTAACTCCGCGGTCCACCGCGTCAAAGCCCTCAGAGGTAATGCTGCGAGGAGGGAATGGCGGCGTAGGTCTGTCCGTCCTCCGCACATAGTGGTCATCCGAGCCCCCAACTCTGGGCCTCTGGGAGGTCTCTTTGCTTCGGCTGGAACGAGCCATGTCTGCAAGAGCTGCAAAGCCAAGACCAGACAGACAAAGATAAGTAACAAAGCTCAATTAAGGACCAAATCAGCATATGGACAGTAATAAGACTATTGATCAGTCCTACAAGACCCCTGATTCTGTCAGCGAACTGGGGGATTAGAAAAAATCATAGAAGACACGGGCCATCAGCCCCCTGCCTCCGGCGTTGACGGATATCTCGTGGGAGGCATTTGTTGCACCCGTAATTTATCTCAAAAAATTCCGGGATATTATCCTTGCATTGGACGAGGTCTCTATTTGGCGTATCGCCGTCCTATGGAGTATTTCCACACGGGGTTCAACATTGGGCGTATCGCCTCCCCACGGAGTATTCTCCCCATAAGAAGGCTTCATAGCCACATATTTCTGCAAATTATAGACCTCTCGCAGCAATCGAGATGGTCGGGAGCCGGACTCAATCTACTATGATTGTCAGGATCATGTAGTTCTGGGAAAATCCCTAAGGGATGAAGTCTCCCTCCTTTGAACGTGTAACTACGGACAAGGGAAGCTCCTACAAGAGGAAAAGCAACACAAAAGGAGATCTAGGCACCAAAGACGAAGTCCCTCGCACGTGTACCACGCAGCACGGACGACGACAAGTCTTCCCTTCACGCCCCACGGCACAAGGAAGATGACAAACGAATAAGACGACGCGTTCTCCTCTCCCTCCACGCGGCGCAGCGAGCACATGAGCCTCTAAAAGCCCCTAGAGACCCCTTTTATTAAAACTGGACGAAGGGAGGACCCGTCCGGGGTCGGAGGGACCCGTACGGGGTCGCCTGCCCCCGGGCGGGTCCACCAGAGCGCGAGCAGGGCCGCGTGGACCCGAGCAGGCCTGCCCGGGGTCATCCACCCCGAGCAGGTCCCGCCCGGGGTCGGACGACCCCGGAAAGGTCCCTCGCGGGCCTGCCTGGGGTCATTTGACCCCGGACAGGTCCAGGGACCTCCCACCCCGTCCGGTCCCTCTTTCCCGCGCGCGGAGAACCAAAAGAAAAAAGGGGAAAAGGACCTCCCCGGGGTCATTTTCACCCCGTTTAACCCGTACGGGTTCAAACGACCCCGGGTAGCCTCCCACTTCTATAAATAGACCCCCAAGGGTCCAGAAGAAAAGGGGGAAGGAACCTACGGAGCATCTCCTACACTTGAAGCATCTAGCGCAAGGATTTTTGTTCGTCTGTCTTGGCCTGTGAGGGATAAGTCTCCGGGTCTTGTGTATATGCCCCTAAGGGGGTATTGTTATAATTATGTCCCTCAGCGGGCCATGTTTGTAAGTTTCTACGTCCCGGGACGACTAAATTAAGTAGTTCCACTCATATAATGGGAGAATTGCAAAAATGTCCTTCCCGGGTCCGCGAGAAACAAAAAAAGTCATGTTCTTTGCAGTTGTACCCTGCAACTTCTTGTAATTGGGGCTACACCCTTACCTCCCGCGTTAATGCGGATCTTTGTACAGTCGACAACTCGCCGACGACCTTGTACCCACTGGGACTATAAAATCAATCTAATGTATTTCACAAATCTCTCATGTACGCCAATCGGGAAAAATTACAAGAAAATCTCTCGACTTTCAAAAATTATGTATATATCCCTCCTTCGGCCAAGTTGACATGTGTGAACCTTCTACGAAGTCCCTCGTCATCCTTTTGGTCTGGGGACGTTGTCAGCTCAGTCCGACACTTGAGTGTCACCTCAACCTAGATCCATGTAGGGTTTGGTAAAATTACCAAAATACCCATGTGACTTAGAAAAGGCCTAGTAGCCCCCCGAAACTCTCCAGAAACGGCTTCAATGCCTTGGGAAGCCAGGAACCCTATCCCACTTTCCTTCCAACCTGGAAATTTCGAAAATACCCCTGATCTGGGAAAATTACCAAAATACCCTCGGGGTCTAGAAAACTTCCCTCCACATCAAAAATGCCTACGGCTTTCGCACATTTACATTCATACTCCATTATTTTAGGGTTTTGCCTAAATATAAGCGGCCTTGTTGAAACCCTAACTCAGTCATTTTGTTGGTCGGTGGTAAGTGAGTGAACACTGTGAGCCCTCCAAATGAGCTTGCCCTCAACATCAGAACCCCCATAGGAGATTTTGGGACTTCCTTGACAGTTAAACAAACGTGTTCGGATGTTAGGCCGATGTAAATCAACATTGACTTCGGTCAGTGGGGAGAGGTCCAGCACATGAACCCAAATCGTCTGATACTATATGCACCCACGGAACAAACCTTTATACATAGAGGAATGTCTCTTTTCAAAAAGAACATTTTAAATGTCTATTTTTCTACGAAAAATTCCGTGGTCCACAGGAAGACAAGCCAATTGTCTTTTGTAAAGGAGATTTAGTCCCACCGGGCCCTCCTGAGGACGATTTCGGTTGGGATACTCCTGCCAACACTGCATCAGAGTTAATCCAAGAAATGGACGATCTGCTAGAGCACATCAGGGAAATGTGTAAACATCAGCATATCTCTCAGGCTCAAGACCCCACACGAGCAGCATATTTCCACCAGCTGTGGAATCCTCCGCAAGTCCGTAGGCAGCCTCCCATCTCCCATAAAGATACGAGGAGACTCGGCTATGATCAGGAGAGGGACTTTGAGGTTCATTACGCAGTCAATGCCACAGGATTGCTACTTCCTCCTCACGGGCAAGCAGAAGCTGAACCCAAGATTGACGACTCTGTAAAGGAGTCTAGTGAGATGCCTATATCACCCTCATCGGAAGTCAGCAACAACCACCTCCCAGACGAAGGAGAGTTGAATCAGCCGGCTAATCATCAGCAAGACGAAGCAGGTCCTCCGACTTCAAGCTATAAGCAAAAAAGCTTCGAAGAATTTGAAGTCTATCAAGCAAACACTGATGACGAGGGAGACTTCGTCGACCTCCAACCAACTACACAGGAGCTCGAAGACGGTGGCCAAGCAACTGTGGACGAGTTGATTGAAATCAATCTCATAAGTAAAGAAGATCATCGGCCAACCTTCGTAAGTGCTCTCCTCAGTGAGAAAGAACGGCAGTCGTACCAACAGCTCCTAGAAGAGTTCAAGGATTGTTTCGCCTGGACCTACAAAGAAATGCCTGGGCTTAATCTTTCTGTAGCTGAACATGAGCTGACAATACTTCTGTCAGTCAAGCCAGTTAAGCAAGCTCAAATGTGTATGCGCTACGAGCTAGAGTTGAAAGTCAACGCCGAGTTTAACAAAATGCTCAATGTGGACTTCATAGAGCCTTGCATGTACCATGTGTGGCTTGCCAATATAGTCCCTGTCAAGAAGAAGAATGGCCAAGTCCGAGTCTGCATCGACTTTAGGGATTTGAACAAGGCGTGCCTCGAAGGACGACTTCCATGTCCCAATTACTGAGACAATAGTTGACATAACCACCGGTCATAAAGCCTTGTCCTTCGTGGACGGGTCGTCAGGCTATAATCAAATCCGCATGACCATCAAAAATAAAGACCATACGGCTTTCCGATCCCCCAAGGGGATTTTTAACTATAAAAGGATGTCGTTCGGTCTGAAGAATGTCGGTGCAACCTACCAAAGAGCGATGACCAAAATCTTCGACGAGATGCTACATGACCTTGTTGAATGCTACGTCGATGATCTAGTCGTCAAGACAAAAAGGCGAGAGGATCATTTGGCTGACTTGCGCCGAGTCTTCGAGAGGCTGCGGCAGTATCAGCTCAAGATGAACCCAATGAAGTGTGCCTTTGACGTCTCCAGTGGCGAGTTCCTCGGCTTCATCGTCAGGTACTGAGGGATAGAAATCGACCCTGACAAAATCAAGGCTATAAGAGGACTGCCTCCGCCTAGAAACTTGACAGAGCTCAGATCTCTGCAAGGAAGACTCGCCTATATCAGGCGGTTCATTTCTAACCTCTCTGGAAGATGCCTACCTTTCGGTAAGTTGACGAAGAAAGGAGCACCCTTCATATGGAACGAGGACTGCCAGAGGGCCTTCGAGCAAATCAAGGAGTATCTACTGTCTCCTCCTGTACTAGGGGCGCCGGTCAGAGGGAAGCCCCTTATCCTTTATATTGCTGCCATGGATGCCTCTTTGGGGGCACTTTTAGCCCAGATCAACGAATGGGGTAAAGAACAGCCGTTGTACTACCTCAGCCGGAAGCTGATCGGGCCTGAGCACTGGTACGCGCCTATGGAAAAGGTGTGCTTGACTTTGGTATTTACTGTCAAGAAGCTAAGGCACTACCTACTAGCTGACCGAGTGGAGCTCATCTCAAAATACGATCCACTCAAAATTTTGCTCAGCCAGCCCGTCCTCTCTTGAAGGCTCGGCAAGTGAGCGCTTATCCTTATGGAGTTCGACATCACCTTCGTCCCACGCAAGGCGATCAAGGGACAAAGAATGGCCGAGTTCTTAACTGCGCATCCTGTGCCAGAAGATTCGCCACTCAACTTCGAGTTATCCGATGAAGAGGTGCTGGTGCCTTCTCAAGAAACCTGGAAGCATCCTGAAAACGTCCCACCACAAACAGAGTCAGACGTCCTCACCCTCGACCTCCCACATTGGGAGTTGTATTTTGATGGCGCTTCCCGAACAATTAAGAGGGCTGGCGGCCTCACAGACTTTGTATCTGGCGCGGAGATCATTTTTTATCTCTACAAGACGACATTCTTCATAACTCTTGTGCTCTCATGAAGTCGCTGACTAATAATGAAGCGGAGTATGAAGCGCTAATTATTGGACTTAAGCTTGCACTGGAGATGGACATCAAGTGCATCAAAGTGTACAGGGATTCTCAGCTCGTCATTCGACAGGTCCTGGGCGACTATGACGTCCGGAAGAAGGAGCTCATTCCCTTCCATGCAGCCGTCATGAGGCTGGAGGAAAAGTTTTACCTATTTGAAATAGGCCATGTCTAGGGTTGTCAAAGGGCCGAGCCGGCCCAACAGGCCTGCGGCCCTGGCCCGATTTCGGGCCAGACCTCAAGGTCTTTTCGGCCCGCGGGCTTTTAATCGGGCCAAAAAACCCGACCCGACTAGGCCCGTACGCCGGGCTCGGGGCGTTGAGTTCTGCCCGCGGGCCGGCCCGTTCTCTTTTTTATTCTCACTTCAAAATTTAAAAATTACTTAGTTAAAATTATGTTATTATACTTAATTAAAAATTTTAAAACTCTCTTTTCATACAAATTATGTAATTAATATCAAATTTTTAATTAGTTTAATAAGATTATAATATTTATATTATTAAATATATTTATTTTTATTATTTTATTTAAGTTGTCAGGCCGGGCCGGGCCTTAGTCGTGCTTTGTATTTTTTAAATAGTGTTGGGTCGGGCTCGGGCTTTAATATTAATAAGTCAAGCCCGGGCCGGGCTTATGGCCAACCTAAGCCCGGCCCGGGCCCAGCCCATTGACAGCCCTAGCCATGTCCCAAGAGGCAATAACTCTCAAGCAGACGCTTTGGCAAAATTGGCAGCAGCTTTAAATTAAAACTCCCACCTGAGGGAGAGTTGAATATTACTGTCAGACACCGAAGGCTCATACCAAGTGTGCTCGACGAAGAATCTGACCTCACTGTCTACGAGGTCAATAATATTCAAGAGGAGAATGCTCCAGAAGAAGAAGATTCGCATGAGCCGATTATAAAGATAAAGAACGGATGGCTTCCTCCCGATTGGGCTCAGAGAGTGCAACTGCAACGCAGGACAACATCTTATCAGCTGATTGACGGCTTGCTTTTCAGGCTCGTTCATGAGAAAGATCGATCAGTCCGCCTACGATGCCTTTCATCTAAGGAAGCAAAGACCGTGATGCACGAGGTCCATTCTGGGTTGTGCGGGACTCATCAAGCAGGAGCCAAGATGAAAAACAACATCAAACTCAAAGGGTTTTATTAGCCCACTATGTACGAAGATTGTAACTAATACACTCGTACATGTCACCAATGCCAAACATTTGGGCCAATGTCCCGGAGGCCGCCTAATTCGCTCCATCCAACTGCGCCTACTTGGCCGTTTGCAGAGTGGAGCATGGACATTGTGGGACCATTCCCGACCTCATTTCAAGGCCAGAAGTTCATCCTGACCGCCACCGACTACTTCTCCAGATGGGCAGAAGCTATTCCACTGCGAGAAGTTACAGGTGAAATAGTCGCCCGGTTCGTGAGGCACTACATTATATACAAATTCAGCACCCCCAGTCGGATCATCTCGGACAACGGCACACCATTCAGGAACAAGACCGTCTATGCTTTGGCATCTAACTTTCATATTGACTGGAGGACGTCATCAGTCTACAATCCCCAAGCCAACGGGTTGGTTGAGGCCTTCAATAAAACCCTTTGCAAATTGCTGGCCAAGATAGTGGGTGGTCGTAAATGAGATTGGGGCGAAAAAGTCCATGAAACCCTTTGGGCCTATCGAACTATCTATAAAACTCCTACGGGTTGTTCCCCGTTCTCCTTGGTCTACGGAGCTGAAGCGGTAGTCCCTGTGGAAATCAAACTGGCATCCTATCGCGTTGTTGTTCACGCCGGATTGCTAGGTCAAGATCAATCTGAAATAAAAAGAAGGCTCGAGAAACTGTCCAACCTTGAAGGTGAAAAACTCAGAGCATATAAACACTTGCAAGTGTATCAGGCCCGCATAACACGTGCTCATAATAAATTGGTCAAGCAAAGGGCATTCAAGAAAGGCGACCTCATCATGATCAAAGAAAAGGAGGTCTTGGCAGAAAGACCTAACGGCAAACTCCAACCTAATTGGCGTGGACCTTACGTCATTCAGAAGGTTTATGAAGGAGGGGCCTATACGGTCGTCGACCACAAGGGAAACAACCATTTCCCTCCTCTTAATGGCAAGCACATGAAACTTTACCATACGTCACCGCATGAGCTTCTGCAGCAGTCCTCTCAGAACATACCTCTCACCGGCGAAAGTTCAAGTTAAAAAAAAAGGGGTTAAAAAGATTGAGGCCCCGGCGGACTTAGTCATCCTTCAAGGGTTGGCTAAGGGCAAAATGGCCATAGACCCGATCGAGGTGAAAACCCGCAAGGGTGCCTCGGGCAAAGGTAGGCAACCCTCGGTGTGAAAACCCGCAAGGACGCAGTGGAAAAAGCTAAAGGGGGCCAACCTTGGTGAAAATCCGAAAGGGGGGTGAGGTTGGTAATGTGAAAAAAGAAAAACAACCATCTTGCAACATGTTTCTACAGGTGGTTCCGAGTCAGTGACTTCACCCTATGATGGCAAGTGCATTATACTGACACCATGGCTATAGTTCCAACGTCGTCATGCAACATCTAGTCTCATCGGGACGCCATGCCTATCATCCCGACATTGTCATACTCCGTCCCACCAGGATTGCCAACATTTTGAACCTTTGGATTTGATTCATATGTCCCATCCAGGCTGTCAAATCTATCTCTTTTTCTTGCAGGGTTGACTCATATGTCTTTTGGCTAGTCAACCCCGCTTACATTTTCAATTCTGGATTTGACTCTTATGTCCCTTCGAACTGTCAAGTCTATCCATTCCTTTTCAAGAGTTGACTCATATGTCCCTTGGCATGTCAGCTCCACCTATATTCTGGACTTCCCGGGTTTGGCTCCCGTGTCTCTCCGGACTCTTCGATCTATCCTTCCAGTCCCATCGGGCTCGGCCCATGCACGCCCCTTTCGGGCCGCCGATCCATCTCGCCTATTGGCTTCCAGGTTTAACTCATGTCTCTTTTTTTCGGACTGTTAAATCCACTTACTCATTGTCCCAACTGGGTCTGACCTATGCATGTCCCTTTCGGACTGCCAACCCATCTTGCCCACCGGCTTTCGGGCTTGACTCACATGTCTCACTGGGATCGTCAGACCCACTCTTTTCTCACCGGGTTTGGCCGACGCATACCCCTTTCGGGCTGCCAATCCTATCTGCCTATCGGTCTTCGGATTTGATCCATATATCCCACCCGAGCTGTCAAATCCATTCATTCCTTCTTCTGGGACTGGCCTGTGCATGTCCCTCTCGGGTTGCCAACCCATCTTACCTATCGACTTTCGGGTTTGACTTTCATGTCCCACTAGGACTGTCAAATCCATCATTTCCTTCTTTTGAGTTTGGCCTATGCATGCTCCTTTCGAGCTGCCAACTCATCTCGCCTCTCGACTTTCGAGTTTGACTTTCACGCCCCACTAGGGCTGTCTGTCACGCCCCGATGCGGAATATCGAGACGCGACGAGTTGTAACACTCGTGTCGATCAAAGCATGTATGTAAAAGGGTCCAACCACAAAGGATATAATGACAAAGGGAGACTATTATTTCATCGAAATAAAGTTTTATAACATCATTAAGCCTTAAGAGGCATAATACAACTTCCAAATACATAGATCTAGCAAGAGCAATAAATTTAAACCTAGGTATCTAAGACAAGCTTCGTCCCTCTTTCACTCTTGCCCGTCCCCATTTGTTTGGGGTTCATCGTCGGAACTACCTAAATATTTATTTATTTATTTATTGGGTTACTACACTGTCAAATCCATCATTTCTTTCTTTTGGTTTTAGCCTGTGCATGCTCCGTTCTGGCTGCCAACCTATCTCGGCTTTCATATTTGACTCACATATCCCACTGGGACTGTCAAGTCCATTCTTTTGTCTCAACGGGCTTGGCCTATGCATGCCCTTCTCGGGCTGCCAACCCTATTTACCTATCAGCCTTCGGATTTGATCTATATGTCCCACCTGAGCTGTCAAATCCATTCTTTCGTTCTATCGAACTTGGCCTATGTATGTCCCTTTCGAGCTGCCAACCCATCTCGCCTACCGACTTCCAGGTTTAACCCATATGTCCCCTTCGGTCTGTTAAACCTACTTATTTGCTATCCAAACCGGGCTTGGCCTACGCATGCCCTTCTCGGGCTACTAGCCCATTCGGCCTATCGACTTTTGGATTTGGCCAACAATGTCCCACTAAGACTGTCGAATCCACCCGTTCGTCCCACTGGGTTCGGCTCGCGTGTCCCTCTCGGGATGCCAACCCTTTCGCCTCTTGGCATTATAGGTACTCAAAAAAAACGGGGGCGCTAAAAATATTGATGCCCCAGCAGAATTGATTGTTCTCATTAGAGGAGCAATCAAGGACAAAAAGGCTTCAACCCGACTAAAATGAAAACCCGCGAGGGCGCCTTAGGCAAAAATGGGTACCCCGCAGTGTGGAAACCCGCAAGGACGCACTGGAAAAAGTTAAAGGGGGCCAGTCCTGGCGAAAACCCGAAAGGGCAGTAAGACTGGTAAAGTGAAAAAAAAGAAGAAAAAAAAAAGAACACACATGCAAGAGGATGGAAGCAAAAGTTACTGAGTTCTGTCCTTTATTCTTCAATATCATCAAAAGAAAGGAGCCCGAGACAAGCCCTCGGGGTAACTAAGATAAGAATGGGCAAAGTACAAAAGCCCTGTGTACAAGAACAAAAAAGCGACAAGGCCTATCAAGCACCAGACTCGCTCCTCCTCATGTCAGCAAGGCGAGTCGCACTCTGAAGAGCCCCCTCCTAGAGCCCCTCAAGTCTACGACAGAGAGCCTCTACCTCGACCTGCGTACTGCTGCACTCCATCTCAGCCTCCTGTAACTCCCTGTACAGCTCCTCTACTCGGAGGGAGGCTCTCCGGCTACACTCGCGAGCGGCCTTGACCTGGACACCTACCTCAGCCTGGGCTGCTCGAAGTCCGCAGAGCTGCTCCTCCTCCTGTCGGATCTGCATCTGAGTCCTCTGTCTCCGCTCCTAAATAGCATGAAGGTGGGCGAACTCCTCCTATAGGGCTGCAACCTCGGCCATCCAAGCGTCCCGAGGGAGACCAAACACATGGTAGCCTCCGATGCAACACTCGAAGTGACCCCTCATAGCCTCAATGGTCGAGAGGGGATCGATATGTAGCAGTGACCGAAGATTTTGAATGAGCCGCCAACATCCACTAAGGTTATGCCAAGCTGAGATCCGTCAGGCCACTCTAACCCCAGAGCAGAAAAGTCTTGAGATACCTCTAGGGCCACCTTTGTCGAGCCTGAAATCAAAGAAAGAAAGACAGGAGATGGTGAGTATATTACCATAATAAGATCAGCATATGTAGAACTCTAAAGTACAAGTCTTAATGGCCTTACTGGAGACAACTCTGCACGTCGGGTCAACTGTGGAAGGAGGCTCCTCCTCCAAGATCGGAGGAGAAATGTCAATAGGGGCTGACTCTAGGTCTACATGTGGTACAGCTGTAGCCGAGCTTTCTGCAAGTAAAATGAAACATAAAGATCATAATATTTCATTTGCACCAACAACAAAGATGAAGGCTTCAAAGTGATAAAGGCATACCAATCTCCACAGTGGCATTCTCTTCAACCACGTTAGCGTTGACCTCTGTCGCCGACTCCGGAGGGGGGATGGCTACAAAAATAATGTGTAGAGTGATGGTTAATACCGCAAGAAAGCAAAACTTATCCAACAAATGATATGGGCTTCTGTTAAAAGACTACCTGGAGCAGAAGACTCGGTAGGGGCAGCCATATGGTCAGCATCGCCTCGCTCCTCTAAAGGTGCCCAAAGTGACCCTTCTGCCATGTCAACCCTGCCAGGCGGTGAGAGAGGCATTGCCTCTATTTGATCCACAGCTGTCAAAATCAAGGGCACAAGATAATATCAAAATTCTCTGAATATGACGAGCATGCACAAGGAAGAATGTACAAAATATACATGCATACATGTGGCATGTACCTCGTCAAACTCCACGGGGCTGGCAATATCTGTCAATAATCCCGGAGCTAGGGGTAGTGTTGCCCCATCAGATACCCCCGGTCCCGGGCAATCTTTTTCAACTATTGTCCCAGGCTCCAAAGCCCTCAGGTCTCCATCATAATCTGGCAAGTCTACAAGTGGCCCGAACTCAATGAGTCTCGAAAGCTCGTCCAGGGAGAAGGCCGACTTGGCAACTGCATAATGAGCAAAAAGATAAGCCAAAGGAGTCATAAACAAAATATAAGGATGATAGACTCTCGAAATTACCTGGGGTCATCTTTATCTCTCCATCCTCAGAAGAACTCGACAAGGAGGAAGAGGATCCTTCGTTGGAAGAAGTACTAGAAGCCCCTGCACTCAACGAGGTGCTGGAGCTTCCCCAGCTCGAAGAATCTGAGGATGAAGAATCCTCCTTACTGAAAGAGGACTCACCCCCTTCCTCATTGGTGAGGAGAGTGGGCTGGACCCCAGGATCCCCTGCAACAGGCAATGCTATATTAGCCAACGTGCATATCACCTCCCAAACACTAAAGAAAGGGAGGGTGAACGTAAGAAATACTTACTTGAAGCCTGGACAGCAAGGGCCCCTTCTACATCAAGCGCGGGAGAGGCGACAGTCACCAGCATATAGTTATCGGCGGAAGGATCCAACCCCTCCATGTCCAAGCTAACATCAGGGATGGACTCGTCGAAATCTAATCCCACCTCTGTAAAAGCATTCCCCGAACGGGGAGAAGCTCCTGAACCTCAGGAGGAGCTGCACCCAAAAGGAAAGAAAGGATTCATGTTATAACATTGTGTAAACATGTTATAATGCTGATTTGAAATGAAAGTTTTTGTCATTTACTGGAGACATCCGCTCGAGCGGGAGATTCTTCCCCAGAACGAGGGCGGGTAGAAGGTCGTGTCTTATCTTCCTGACTTTCAGCTCGATGCCTTTTCCCAAGAGCATGGACCCCAATGGGGGCCACACCTAGAGAGGTCTCTCGTGAGAAAACACCGTCCTCCTGGACATCGGCATGGTCTGCAAAAAATAAGGGATTACATGTGATAAGCATCTCGAATTGCAAAACGACAAATAAATAATAGAAACAAGGAAACAAAGTAAAGCTAAATAATCAAGCATATACCTGGTGCCCCTATGGCTCTTTCGGACTTCAAGATGATCTATTCGGGCTTCAATCGAAGAACTCGGGCCACTTTATTCACAGCGTCCAAGATGGCATTGGGGGTGACAGTCACCTTCAAATTACTCCACTGGACCAGCACAGCCCACTGCATTAAGTACATGAGCCCTCCACTCTGTGAAAGCACTGCCTGCAAATGCTCCCTCAAGGACTAGCTATGATAATTGAGACTTATTCTTCAGACCACAGGAGGCCTTCAAATCCTCCCACCAAGAGTAAGTCACCAAAGGCCCAGGGGCCGCCCTCGGGCAGGAAGACCCAGAAGTGGAAGCTACCGTTGGTGTATTCCTCAAGGGCTTCAGAGCCCCAGCATACTAGCTCCTGTCAACGGGAATGGGCAGCCCCTACTCCCTCCAACGGACCTCTATCTCTCTGATGGCTTAAGCAGCTCCGGAAAAGTGAGACCTAATGAAGCCGGGGTCAAAAAACAAGGGAGGTAGGTCCTCCCTCCTCAGGCGTCTCTCCTCAGCAGCCCAGATGGCATCGGCACGCTGTCTGAATACATTGCTGACCTTAAACTACCAACGCGCATAGTGTATGTCGAAGTGACCCTTGCGCATTTATGCTGGAATCGGATAATCCTCCTTCACGTCACGAAAGAGGAAGGTCTGCCACGTAGCTGTAACTAGATGTACATCTCTCTGTCTATACTGTCGAAAGGCCAGAGGGAAATCCATGTTATGAGGGATAGCCTGATCATATCCGAAATTCCGGGCAAACCGATGTGGATAGTACGGCTCGAGAACTGCTGTGCTGGAACGGCGGTAAACTAGAACACCAGGCCGTATACAAACAACCCACTCGGCTAGTGCGTGGGAGGAGGGCAAAGCCCACGAAGACAATCTGCAAGTAACTGAATCCCCATGTCGCTCTAAATAGGGGCGATATAGACGGGAGCTGTGGTCAAAGTCCAGACTCTCATCCCTCCCAGTATGGAGGAAAGACAAAACACGGCGGGCACTGGCTAACTGCAAAACAACATCCTAATCCGGGTGACCAACAAAAGCGAAGATGAGTAGGGCAACTGCATTATCAATCAGTGTCCTCTGAGAAAGCTCTGGCAACAGTAAACCAGTCCACGCGCTCAAGTAATGAGTGGGCATCAAAATGCCCTTATCTCTGGGCGACGAGTGTGAAGTCAAAGCCCCAAAAGAATGGTAGATATTCGCTAATGCAGTTAGGGCAATGGCAACTCTGCGTCCACACGCCATCAGACAGGCTGGGTAGATCACCTCTGCCCGAAGAACTCCCTCCTCTCCATGAGGGATCACAAAGCTGGCCAACCAGTAGGCCAAGTAGGCTACCAAGTATGTCAGTGACAGCAGCCTCCGCGAGTTCCACCCCTGTGTTGGGGCAGGCAAGTGGCGCGAGTGTAAAGCAAACTTCAATACGACCTCCCTGCACTGCTCCCAAGTCATGTCGGAGGAAGCAAACTCTTCATAAAAATAGTAAGGACCGCTGTAAAAGTGCATCACCCAGGCATTCAATATCACTCTCGGTGTGCAGGCAACCTTCTCTTTTCCCACAAGGGCTAGGTCCCTCCATGTCTTCATCAGATATCTGAAGCAGTAGGGAAGAAGGTATCGACCAGTTCCATCTAAAGCACTGAGATGCAGATCATCTAAGGATAGCTCCTCATAGGGCTGTCCACAAACTGGCAAGCCAGAAATCCTATGAAAAGCCCACAGGTCTAGTGAAGTCTCCCCCTCTGCGGTGACAAATGTATTCCAGCACCGGTTTAACCTTTCAGCCAAGCCCTGAAGCAACCCTATGTGGCAAGGATAGGAGTATAATGTCGCGGTCACAGCATGGCGAATCCCAACCCTATCAAGCACTGCTCTGTAAACGGTCAAGATGCCCCACAGCCATTCCGTCGCGCCTCGACGATAACAATGAGAAGAAATAACAACCCACTTCCCATACCAGTTGGGAGTCTTCTATGCCAATATCCTCTCCAATAAACAGTCATGGTCATAGTCATCATGTGCAAAAGTGGCCCCAGAAGGAGCCAGAAACATCCCATCCACTATAACATCCGCAGCCTTATGATGCCCGGATAAGTGCCAAACTACTGGTGATGACGGTCCCAATCGGACTGTAAAACTATCAAACTCCCTGAAGAAGCCCAGACTCTTCTGATCAGGATACTATCTCTGCCGTATGAAGCCCTCTGGGAAGCTCGGATAGGAGAATGTACAAGTGCCTTGCATACTGTCCCTCCCGAGCAATATGGCTCGTTCGAGACGATGCCTTTCTCCTGACAAGAGGGGATCATCAGCCTCCGTACCAGGAGGTACGAACCTCTGGACAAAGGATAAAAAATGACGGTCCAGTGGAAAGTGGGATGGATATCTGTTGGAACCCTAATTTTAATGATGAGAATCTATGAGTCATGTGAAGACTGGATTGCATAAATTTGTGTGCATTTGATCATTTCATAGAAAATATATGTCTGTGCACAGTTAAGTCATTCAGCATACAAGGTCTGTGTACCTTGCGTTTGTTGCATATAGTCCATGCATAGGTCGAAAAAGTCAGTGCATAGTCAGGTCTGTGCATATCACGTTATTTGGGAGATAACGACTGCATACGTCTTAGTTGTTTGCGTATTCAGGGTCGGTGCAATGCATTCATAGTCAATGCATGTGTTCCTGTCTGTTATACATAGTCAATGCATGTGTTCCTGTATGTTATACATAGTTGGTGCATGTTCTACGTCCTTCATACTGAAGTAAGTGCATATCCAGCATTGCACAAAGTCAAGGTATGTGCAGGTCCTCGCATGTGCATAACTGAGGTCCGTGCAATACTTCGCACACGCTAACTGAAGTCCGTGCATATCCAGCATTGCATAGAGTCTAGGTATGTGCAGGTCCTCGCATGTGCATAACCGAGGTCTGTGCAAATCTTCGCACACGCTAACTGAAGTCCGTGCATATCCAGTACTGCATAGAGTCAAGGTCTGTGCAAGTCCTCGCATGTGCATAACTGCGTCTGTGCATGACTCTCTAACAGTATAACAAAGTCGGTGCATTCATGCATACTTGAGTCCGTGCACGTTCGCTCTCATGCAACCTGAAGTCTGTGCAATTCCTATGATTGTCTAAGTATCTTATGCAGACTGAATGTCTAACATTTTGACAGGACACTTATTCGAAGAGACTAAGGAAAGCACGTGATCCAAGGCTGAAGACTGAGCTATGCTCATGACACGTGAAGGGTAATTACGCTCAGATGATGCCACGTGACCTTGGTCCTCAGATCTGGATGAAAAGCCTGGGCGGGAAATGTGATCTCCACACGCCCTCTTTCTGATGCTCATATAAAAATGAGAATCTGTTCGTGAAAGGTGAGCGGGCAGATGATGAAAAAGAAAAACATAGAAGAAGAAAAAGTGAGAGAAAAAGAAAAAGAAGAAAAAGAAGGATCAGAGACAGATATAGAAAACATAGAGAAAAAGAAGAGATGAAGATGGAGTAAGATCGAGAGAAGAGACTAGAGTTCCTGAAGATTTGTCTAACTGGTCCTTGGATCAAATCCAACCCAGTTTGCTCCTGTGTGAGCTTCATTCCATCGGGTTTCAGTTCCAACTTTCCGTTGCTATAGTTTTTATTATTTTCTTCTTAAACTCTTTTCAAACTGTGTGTCAGCGTTGCAGAGGAGGATTCCTCTGGACAGCAAGCTGTGAAGCTCAGCGGTTGTAGGGATTCGTCCCCGAAGCTGTGGATCAGCGGCAAGCTGTTTGTCAGCGGATGGCATAAGCTGTAAGGCCCAATACAAGCTGTTTGTCAGCGGATGGCATAAGCTGTAAGGCCCGCTGACGGCATAAGCTGTAAGGCCCAGTGCAAGATGTTTGTCAGCGGGTGGCATAAGCTGTAAGGCCCAGCGCAAGCTGTTAATCAGCGGATTGTAGGCAAGCTATGAGGCCCAGCTGATTAAGCTGTGTATCAGCGGAAGCCATACTCTGGTTGGAGTGTGGGGTGGATGTAGGTCAGCTGACCGAACCACCTAAAATATCTTGTGCAGTGTGTTTGAATGCCTTTTCGTGTGAGATTGATTGCTTCTAATTGTCCAGATAGCTTTCGTATGTATGTTTCCTAACAGTTGATTAGGCGTGCATTACTGGTGTTTGCGAAATTGTCCACTGAATAAGTCATCATAGTTCTATACATCTTTAAACTGGGTAAATGTTTTAAAAAGATCCATTCACCCCCACTTCTAGATCTACGTTTATCTCTATATCTGCACCCAACAATTGGTATCAGAGCGGGTGTCTGCACAGAGGGTCCAACGACCTGCAGATCCGTTCCTACACATAGTTTTGGTGCGATCTGGTTTGATCTATTTTTGCTTTGCGATTTCTGATTTAATCTGAGCTTGATACTCATGGCTGATCTTCCGAGATTCGAGGGATTGAGCTTTTACAGTTGGCTTGATAGATTCAGAGAATATGTAATGAATTTTAATTCAAATCTGTGGATAATTATTTCACACAGTCCGTACGAAGTTCCAGAGGATAAATCCCAATGGAAAACTTCAGACGGACTGAAATTCTCTGAAAATCAAAAGGCCCTAGAATTAACCAGCAGGGCAATAAACTCTGACAAATTCCCTCGTATTCTTGAATGTTGTAGTGCCTCTGAAATCATCAATATGATCGCAGCTAGCAGATGTGAAGAGGAAGTGAAGTGCTTCATGGTCACAGATGAAATCAATGACCAAATGGAAGATGCTTTGTCACAGGTAAATTCTGAAACTGCTAATTTCAGTTTTGATGATCTGATTGTCTTGAATGAACATCTGGTTGATAAATATGATAGAGTCAAAGTCTGAAAAGAAAAGACTTAGAAAAGAAATGATTTCTGAAGTTACTCGCTTGAAAGCTAAAAATGAAAATTTGAAATCAGACATAAAAAGGGAGAGATTTGAAATGAACAGATTGAAATTTGAAAATGTAAGTCTTAAGAATGAAGCTCTTAAAAATGAAAATTCGTGTAATGAGTGTGCCTTCTTAAAGGAATTAATTGAAGACCTTGATTCTGATGATAATATGCAGAATAATTTAATTAAATCCTTGAAAGAAGAAAATGAATCATTGATTGAACAGAAAAAGGAGACTGATGAATATCAAGACAAATTGATTGAAGAGAATAACTATTTAAAGGAACAGAACAAAAGGCTGATAGTTCTTAACACCGTCCTATCTGAAAGATGGCTGGCTTTTGAAAAAGGAAAATCTGTTTTGGAGGAAAAGGAAACAAACAATGAAATAAAACTTCAACAAGAAAATGAATCTTTGAAAAATCTCAATGACTGTCTGCATCAACAAGTTATCACTTGTGAAATTGATGTTGCCACGTTGCAAGCTGAAATTGAAGATCTAAAAAACTCTCTCAAATTTGTTAAGGGAAAAGATAACTTGAATAAACTGCTTGGGACAAATGTGAATTTTCAAAAAGAAGGTTTGGGTTTTAATCATGTTAATAAGAAAGTTGATATGAAAAGGAACTCCACTGTCTTTGTAAAGAGTTCTGAACAAGGAAAGCCATCCGGCTCATCTGTCTTCCAATTCGCTGCCCAGAAAACAAAAAATCCAACTAAAAATCTGAAAAAGATTCAAGAACAGAAAAAGATGGTTATTTCAAATAAATCCAAATCTACTTTTGATTCTTCTATGCAAGTTGCCAATGATTTTCACACACACTCACATGCACATGCAAATAATAAATCTGTCACAACAGTGCATGTTCACAATAAAAGAAATGTTTCATGTCACTACTGTGGTAGGAAAAGACATGTAGATGCGAGATGAACCTTTTTTTTGATGCCCCCAAGAGGTATTGTCCCCGCCACGCCGGAGGGCGGCTAGGGTTTTGTCCTTGTAAAAGGGCCCTCTTGGGTTAAGAGGTGAAGACCTTCTTTATAAGCACTCGGTTACTTTCTCAACATCTGATGTGGGATTAATCATGTGACCCTAGGTCCACTACACAAGCCCCCCTTGAGAAGGCAAGCGAGTGCGAGCTCAGGGTTCCCACAGACAGCGCCACTTGAAGAGACGTAATCTCGCGCTGGACCTGAGCTAGGGGATGATCACCGAATAGTGAACTGCAAGAAAGGGAAACGGATCAGGGGGCCCAGGGATGGTTCCTTGGGGGAAACCCTCCGATGCCTAAGTCAGTAGAGCAATGGTGAAAGCTTTGAAGAGAGGAGGAAAAGAGAGGCGCGAGATCCCTCTACACCAAGATGGTGAAGTGGTTCCTGCTCAGAAAATTTTAGGCGTGTCTTGGGCCTTGTTTGGTCCTGACGGACCTAGTTCGGCCGCTCTTAGATGGGCTACATAAATTCCTGTGACCCTAGGTCCACTACAGGACATATTATGGACGATTGCATAGTTTTAAAAAATGATGAGTTAGATGTATGCAAGCATACCAATACAGTTCAAAACAAATCTGTGAAAATACCTGATAGAGATATCTCTAATGCATATTTTTATTGTGGTAAAAAGGGTCATTACATGCATAACTGTTATTTAAAGAAACAAGAAGATCAAAATTATAGAAACAGTTATGCAAAGAAGCATGTGAGGAAATCTCAAAATTAGAGAGTTAATTATTTTAACTGTGGAAGATTTGGGCATGTTATATCTGAATGCTGGATTTTGAAAGACAGTAAAATCTATCCTGCTCACATGAACCATTTTGCATCTAGGAGAGTTCAGAATCCTGTATTCATACCTAAACCTCCTATATGCAATAAGTGTGGCAGATTGGGTCACATGGCTTTTGATTGTTCCTGGAATAACTGGAGAGCATCAATGTGGGGTGCTACTCATCCTGTTGGACCCAAGAATCCTTGGGGTCCAAGACCGTTCAAATAACTCTTTGACTGCAGGTGTGCTCCTGAAGATAAAATAAAAATGGGGGCTCAATAAATTCAGGGCACTAAGGTCAGTCAAATTTCACTTTTCGATTCTGTTAATTCTTGTTTGAATAATAATCTCTGTGGAATGCTGCATGATTGATTGGAATAAATCTGATGATCGATGATATTCTATTAAGAATAATACATATTGAGAATGTAATTCATGCAAATTCCATGCGAGACTTTAAGTTAGTCATTCATGCTAATAAGTAAATGCATACATCTGCATGACCTCCTGATACGTGCACTGTTAGACGTGATATAACGTTAGTGCATGCTTAACTAGAGTGCTATAACGTCTGTGCAAGTATTGTTGCTTCGTGCACGTAAGTCGGTGCATCTATTAGCTGCATGCATATAATGTTGATACATATCTGTGTACTTTAAGAAAATCAAACAGTGGTTGTTTGAAATCCCTGCACATATTGAGGGGGAGCTGTGCTTGTCTGAGATCGAATACATGTTTTGGTCAGTGATCTCTAGCTGCTTAGACAGTTAGCTTCCTATGTCCGATGAATTGCAAGGTACTGCTGTTGTGATATTGTCTTTGAAGTTAGCTTGAGTCTGATCTAAGATGAGAGGTCAATTGGTTGTGACTTGGGCTTTTGGATACGCTGATTTCCCAGAAGGCTGAATATTTGCTGATTTATAGAGATGGGTGGTTATATGATAATAGTCAGTCAGGCTGTGTTCTTGGATTTGTGCTATCTTGCCTTCAGTCTTAACCCCGGCCATGAATGACCTTCACCTACATCTCCTTGTTCTGTGTCTCCTTCTCTTATTCACATCTGTCTTCAAAGAAATTCATAGGGTGTGCTAGTCAGGGGGAGTAATATCTGAATACTGTCACCTTTACTTATTTTCAATAATTAACTACTAAGATCACCCTGAACTAAGAACAAAATTGCTGATCTTAACTGAGGTGCGATTTTTAGTGTATGAATATTAAATCTTATCTGAAAAGCTCTCACAATTAACCCTGAAACAATGGTCTTAAAACAGTCCAAATTGGAAATTGCTCGGTAGGACATCAAAAAATCTGAAAGTCCTTAGTAATAAACCAATCTGATAGAAAATGTTTATATGGTCATTAAGTCATGTCTAAAGAAAATTCTGTCAAAAGACCTGGGAATACGCCATTAAATAAAAAATTGAGTGTGACAGAGCAATGGCATATTATTTGAGAAACTGATCATCTGTCTCAAAGAAATTCAGAGGTCAAGTCATGATAATGTAGGCTATCTCTGTTCAAAAGAAAAATTATGAAACATAAAGGTAAACTGCACTGAGTAACCAGGGACTCTGGTGTTTGATCAACATGTTTCCTTGAGTAAAAAAAGGCAGCTATATTGGAATGTTCAATAAATATCTCTTTTGCAAAAGATCAATTAAAACATGGTTGACCCTATGGTTCCTTCAGAAAATTTAGACTGGTTTAACGTCAATATAAAAATATGGGTTTTTCGATCAGTAATTGGCTAATAAAAGGGAGCTGGTAAGATTAATGATCTCCTTGACTGGGTTATTCCCTTGATTAAGCTGTCTCATTTCCGTTGATTCACAGGGATAACTTGTGGAGAATAACGTTTTAAGATATAATCTCATATGCCGGATATCGCGTTTCTGCGTAGAAAGGCATTTTATTTTAAGGGGCAGTTTGGGTATTAACTATTGAATATTGGTAAAGTTGGCAGTGTCTCGTGTATTTACGTAACCCTACTGGTCTTACCCATCATACCCTCTCTTTTGAAGCCGAAGCGACCTCCCGCTCTCTTGTTCTCCTCTCTCGAGCTTAGCAAGCAAACTCGCCTCTCCAGCCTTCCCTCTTCTTCTCATCTCGTCCATTCCTTCTCTCGTCTCGTCCTTCCCTTCCTATTGCTTCCACCATATCCTCTCCGTCCGCCACGAGTGAGGGGAAGAAGAAGGTCACGGAAGGGCAGCAACCCTCCTCTCCTCAAGTCTTGGAGACCGATGTGACGAAATGCTATAAGCGAAGATCAAAGGAGTCACATGCAAAAGGAGTAACTTCTGAATCGGTTTAGAAGAAGTCCGTCGAGGGGAAGAGAAAGGAATCAGAGGTTCAGTCGCTAGAAGATTGTGAGTCAGCAAAGGTTGTTGTGCCGCCATCAAAAGTAAAGAAGCTGAAGACAGCACAGGGTCGAGGTAAGAGAAAGGTACTCGAAGAAGAAGATATCTCAGCTGAAGCATCAAGACATGCAGAAATAACACTGGAAGCTGGAAAGATAGTCTTCCCACGGTACGTAGATTTTCATGATCAGAAAATGATTGAAAAATATCCTGAGTTGATCGAAATTTTTAAAGTTCAGAAATGGATAAAATTTTTGGGTAAGCACAGAGTATACTACCCGAGACTCGTAGCTGAGTTCTATCAGAATCTGAAGTATGATTTGGATCAGGCAATACTGATTTCTAAAGTCAAGGGGTCTAGGATTGAAGTCTCTAAGCATCTCCTACATACAGTATTTAAAATACCAGAAGAAGGAGAAACTGAAAGAAAGTTTGCATATGATCTTCATGATGCATACTCACTCATCACAGATGAGCCTAGGAATCCCCAAGACAAAAACCAGTTAAAATTGGGTCAGTTCAACGCAAACAATTTTTCTCCTCTCAAGAGATTGCTGCATCACATTCTTACTGCTATGATCACTCCACAAGTTGGAGGAAGAGGAAGACTGACCAACACTCAGAGATTTGTTTCATACTGTCTGCTGAAGAGAATTAAAGTTTGCTTGCCTGAAACAATTATTCAGATAATGAGAACTTGCAAAGAGTCTAGAAGACATTTGCCATATACAGCTCATTTAACTGCTATATTTAAGAAGGCGAACATATCTTTAAAAAATGAGCTTTCGAAAGAAATTCCAAAAGTTAATGTGTACAACATGGATTTTATTAAAACCTACTTGAGGTTGAAAGATACTGACTCAGAGAGTGTTTCTGGTGAAATTCAAAGAAAGGATAAATCAAAAAAGCATGCTCCTTTGAAGAAGAAGAGGAAAGTTCAAGTCGAAACAGTGTCAGAACAGCCTCCTCAGATTCCTCAAGAAGAAATTCTTCCTATGTTAGCTGAAAAAGGGCAAGAATCTGCTGATAAAACTGTTGAGAAGAATCTCAAGGATCTTCAACTAGAACAAGAAATTCATGAATTGGACTTAACTGATGCTCAAATTGCACAACAGCTGGATCAAAATATCAGTGAACTATTTGATAAATTTGGAGTGCAATCTGAGCAATTTGTTCAGCAAGAACAAGAGGAAAATCAACCAAGTGAAGCAGAAACACAAGAGGCTGATTCACAAGGTGTAGAAGAGGAAAGAGAAGAAGAAATTGAAGTAGATGAAGGATTACTATCTGAGATGGTTACACATATTATGATAGAAGAGACTGACAAAATTTATGAAGAAATTGCTGAGTCGGTTGTTAATGATCAGGAGGGTGAACAACCAAGAGAAGAAGAAGCTCCACAAGAAGCCCCAGGGGCTACTGAAGAGGATACACAGGATTATGTCATGGGACCAGCTCCTCAATTTCAGTTGTATCCAAGAATGTCTCTTGCTCCTGCTCCCTCATATGGACCTTATCTTGGGAAAATGATTAGTCTTGGTATACCACCCACTTCATCTCCTGAACCACAGCATGAATACTTTACTGAATTTCCAGAGACTAGTGCATCTACATTTGGTTCACCTGGACCTAGTACTGAACCTGATATTGCCCAGATGCTGTCAAATCTGACTGAGATAGTAATGAACCAAAATGAATTGATAAACAAACAGATTCTATTCAATACCATTCAACTGGACAGAGTAGATGCCCGATTGCAGCATTTTGCCAAGGGATTGAGTTTTTGACTGCCAAACAAAGAACTGATGCAGCAGTCCGAGAGATCTTGGAGTCTCTTATGGGAATCAGTACTAGAGTTGGTGACATGGTGAGCAAAATTCAAGATACTCAACTCTCAACCTTCACCAAGCTAGCTCAAATTCTGAGCCACACTTTTGATCTGAAGATTGAATTTGAGTTAATAAAAAGTACATTGAACAATATTGCAGTCAGTCAGCCTGAAGTCATCAACAAGCTTCAAGATGTTCAGTCTCAACTGGAGACCCTCTCAGAGAATATCAATCAAACCCTCACAAAGCAAGACTCTACCACCTCTCTAGTGGACAGACTTGGGTATACAGTACATCGAAAGCTAGATGAGTTGTTAGACTTCATGAGAAATCTTCACACCTCAGTGCTGCACAGATCTTCAACCCCTGGTTCCAGCTCTGCACATCATGCTAGAGACAGGGGGAGTTACAGAGGTCAATAATTCACAAGATTTCCCTAATTTTGATAATGACAAAGGGGGAGAATATATTGAGGTGGAAGGTGGACATGTATGAAAGAGCATGAAAGTATAGTTTTTTGAGTTTACTGATGGACAGTTTTTGTTTTACTGATGGACAGTTTTTTCAAGTTTCTGATGTAAATAAAAAATATTCTCTTACTGTACACAGAAATGTAACTTCTACAT
Organism: Amorphophallus konjac; assembly: GCA_022559845.1. Taxonomy (NCBI): domain Eukaryota; kingdom Viridiplantae; phylum Streptophyta; class Magnoliopsida; order Alismatales; family Araceae; genus Amorphophallus; species Amorphophallus konjac. The sequence continues at coordinate 173,551,993 of CM040128.1, read as the reverse complement.
AGTGCATATTTGTGTTGGATGCATGCTTTATGCTGAAATGTTATCTTGGCCATGCATGTCAACAAACAAATTCTCCGTTAGTTTCAATCATACATGAATTATAGTTGTCATCATCAAAAGGGGGGAGATTGTTGGACCCCTAGTTTTAATGATGACAATCTATGAGTCATATGAAGACTGGATTGCATAAATTTGTGTGCATTTGATCATTTCATAGAAAATATATGTCTGTGCACAGTTAAGTCATTCAGCATACAAGGTCTGTGTACCTTGCGTTTGTTGCATATAGTTCATGCATAGGTCGAAGAAGTCAGTGCATAGTCAGGTCTGTGCATACCACGTTATTTGGGAGATAACGACTGCATACGTCTTAGTTGTTTGCGTATTCAGGATCGGTGCAATGCATTCATAGTCAATGCATGTGTTCCTGTCTGTTATACATAGTCAATGCATGTGTTCCTGTCTGTTATACATAGTTGGTGCATGTTCTACGTCCTTCATACTGAAGTAAGTGCATATCCAGCATTACACAAAGTCAAGGTATGTGCAGGTCCTCGCATGTGCATAACTGAGGTCCATGCAAGACTTCGCACACGCTAACTGAAGTCCGTGCATATCCAACATTGCATAGAGTCAAGGTATGTGCAGGCCCTCGCATGTGCATAACCGAGGTCTGTGCAAATCTTCGCACACGCTAACTGAAGTCCGTGCATATCCAGTACTGCATAGAGTCAAGGTCTGTGCAAGTCCTCGCATGTGCATAACTGAGTCTGTGCACGACTCTCTTACAGTATAACAAAGTCGGTGCATTCATGCATACTTGAGTCCGTGCACGTTCGCTCTCATGCTACCTGAAGTCTGTGCAATTCCTATGATTGTCTAAGTATCTTATGTAGACTGAATGTCTAACATTTTGACAGGACACTTATTCGAAGAGACTAAGGAAAGCACGTGATCCAAGGCTGAAGACTGAGCTATGCTCATGACACGTGGAGGGTAATTACGCTCAGATGATGCCACGTGGCCTTGGTCCTCAGATCTGGATGAAAAGCCTGGGCGGGAAATGTGATCTCCACACGCCCTCTTTCTGATGCTCATATAAAAATGAGAATCTGTTCGTGAAAGGTGAGCGGGCAGATGATGAAAAAGAAAAACATAAAAGAAGAAAAAGTGAGAGAAAAAGAAAAAGAAGGATCAGAGACAGATATAGAAAACATAGAGAAAAAGAAGAGATGAAGAGGGAGTAAGATCGAGAGAAGAGACTAGAGTTCCTGAAGATTTGTCTAACTGGTCCTTGGATCAAATCCAACCTAGTTTGCTCCTGTGTGAGTTTCATTCCATCGGGTTTCAGTTCCAGCTTTCCGTTGCTATAGTTTTTATTATTTTCTTCTTAAACTCTTTTCAAGCTGTGTGTCAACGTTGCAGAGGAGGATTCCTCTGGACAGCAAGCTGTGAAGCTCAGCAGTTGTAGGGATTCGTCCCCGAAGCTGTGGATCAACGGCAAGCTGTTTGTCAGCGGATGGCATAAGCTGTAAGGCCCAGCGCAAGCTGTTTGTCAGCGGGTGGCATAAGCTGTAAGGCCTAGCGCAAGCTGTTAGTCAGTGGATTGTAGGCAAGCTGTGAGGCCCAGCTGATTAAGCTGTGTATCAGCGGAAGCCATACTCTGGTTGAAGTGTGGGGTGGATGTAGGTCAGCTGACCGAACCACCTAAAATATCTTGTGCAGTGTGTTTGAATGCCTTTTCGTGTGAGATTGATTGCTTCTAATTGTCCAAATAGCTTCCGTATGTATGTTTCCTAACAGTTGATTAGGCGTGCATTACTGGTGTTTGCGAAATTGTCCACTGAATAAGTCATCATAGTTCTATACATCTTTAAACTGGGCAAAATGTTTTAAAAAGATCCATTCACCCCCCCTTCTGGATCTACGTTTATCTCTATATCTGCACCCAACAATATCCTCCTGAACGGCCATACACATAGATCCCTTGTCTCCTCATAATGCGGGAGATATCAATAGTGCCTGCAGCTACAATAGTATCCTCAATCGGGCCCTCAGCGACCCAAGCAAACCCGCGGTCCACCGCATCAAAGCTGTCAGAAGTGATGTTACGGGGAGGGAAAGGTGGCATAGGCCTATCTGTCCTCCGCACATAATGATCATCAGAGTCCCCAACCCTGGGCCTCCGGGATGCCTCTCTGCCTTTGCCTTGGCAAGCCATGTCTGTAGAAGCGGCAAAGACCAAGAGCAACAAGGAACAATGAGTGAAAAGGGCTGAACTAAAGATCAAACAAGCATGAAGACAGCAATAAAAATATTCAGGCACAGTCCTACAAAACCCTGTCATGTCAACCGACTCGGGGATAAGCAAAAAACTACGGAGGACACGGGCCATCTGCCCCCGCCTCCAGCTTCGGTGGATGTCCCGTGGGGGGCATTTGTTGCGCCCACTATTTGTCTCGGATAAATCGAGACCTTTCCCTCGAGTTGGTCAAGGTTCAATATTCGGCGTATCGCCACTCTGTGAAATATTTCCACACATTAGGACTCCGTGGCCCATATATCTCTGCAATTTTAAACCCCTCGCAGCAAACGAGGTGGTTGAGAACCGGACTAAATCCACAAAGATTATCAGGATCGTGTGGTTTCGGGTAAAACCCCGAAAGGATGTTTTTCTCCCTTAGATGTGCGGGGTGAATAAAGAAAACCCTCGCAGCAAGAAAAAGGGATGCAAGGGATGGTGTACACATCGTTGAAGAAGTCTCACGCACGTGTACCACACTGCTCAGATAAAAACAAATCCCTTCTCCGCGGCCTACGGCGTGGGGGAAGACGACGAACGAACAAGGAGGCGCATTTCTCCTCTCTCCACGTGGCGTGCTACGAACAACAGGTTCTACAAATCCCTGGGGAGAGTTTTTTTAAGCAAAAAGGGGGTAAAAGGACTCGTCCAGAGTCGGGGAGACCCGCACGGGGTCGCGCGACCCCTGGAGGGACCCGCCCGGGGTCAAGTAACCCCGGGGGGGCCTGCCCGGGGTCGATTGACCCCGGGGGAACCCGATTCGCCCCGGGCAGGAGCTACCCGTGGTTAAATGACCCCGGGCAGGTCCCGCGCGGGCCTGCCCGAGGTCATTCGACCCCGGGTGGGGCCCCAGGGGTCACTCGACCCCGCCCCCCTTTCTCTCATGCAAAAAAAAAGAAGAAATAGACCCTCCCGGGGTCATTTTTATCCCGTTCACCCCGTACGAGTTCAAACACCTCCAGGTAGCCCTCCACTTTTTATAAATAGACCCCCGAGGGTCCAGAAAGAGACATCGACGAGAAATCAAGGAGCTATGCACAAGGACACTTGTGCACAGAGGAGAAGAACATTGTTCGTTGTTTTGACTCTCGAGGGGTAAGTGATCCCCGGGTCTTATATTTATGCCCCTAAGAGCTATGTTTGTAAGTATGCCCCTCTGAGGGCTATGTTTGTAAGTTTCTATGCCCCTGGGACGGCTAAATTATGTAGTTATGCCCCTATAATGGGAGAATTACAAAAATGTCCTCCCTGGGACTGCGAGAAACATAAGTCCTGTTGTTTGCAATTCTACCTGCAATCTTTTGTAATTGGGGCTCTTTAATATACAGTGGACAACTAGCTGACAACCCTTGTACCCACTTAGGCCCTAAATATATTCGATGTACTCTGCAGATTTTCTTTGCACACTGGTCAAAAAAAATTTATAAGAAAACCCCCGACTTTCGAAAAATTGTATACATGCCCCTCCTTTTGCAAATCGACGCATGTGCGCCTTCTATGAAGCCCTTCGTTACTCCTTCTGCTTAGGGACATTGTCAGCTCAGTCCTACGCTTGAGTGTCACCTCAAACCTAGGTCCGCGTGGAGTCGGGTAAAATTATCAAAATACCGCTATGACCTAGAAATGGCATGGTAGCCTCCAAAACTCTCCGAAAAATGGCCTCGACACCTCGGGGAGTTAGGGATTCTGCCCTACCTTCTTTCCAACCCATAAATTTCAGAAATGCCCCTCGCCCGATAAAATTATCAAAATATCTCTGGAAACATAAAATTACCAAAATATCCCTGGGGTCCAGGAAACCTCCCGACACTTCAAAAATGTCTACGGCTTCTGCAGAATTGCATCCATACCCCAAAATCTATAGAGCTTTTGCCTAAACTTAAGAGGCCTTTGATAAAGTCCCAGTTCTATCAGTCTGTCGGTGGTGAATGAGTGGTAATTGCAAGCAGCCCAAGCGAGTAGGCCCTCAATATCAGAACTTATGGAGGGGATTTTAAGATTTCTTTGACAGATAAACAAAGGTGTTCGGACGTTAAGCCGATGTAAATCAACACTGACTTCGGTCAATGGGGAAAGGTCCAGCACCCGAACTCGAATCGTCTGATACGATGCACACCCACGAAATAAACCCTTATACAAAACATTTCTTTTCAAAAAGAACTCCACCCACATCAAATATATTCCATGGCCAACAAGAGGATATCATTTTTTGTTACAACTGGGTTATAATTTACTATTCGTTATTCTTGTGTCAATAATAGATCGATGTGTTTTGTCTTGCAGTTGTTGTCGGAACTACTCTGGCTTCACTTCTTCTCTAGAGTTTATGTACTTCATCTATTTTGACCTGCTAAGTGAGAGAAAATTTTGGACTTACTAACCTGAAAAAACAATAAATTTGAAATGTTGTTGCTATAATCATCTATTAATTTTCTTACATGTCTACATTTTTATTCTTTTCCCCTGATTTCCCCTGAATTTTTAAGCATTTATGAATTTTTCATTAATATTTTAATCAGGTCAATCCACAGCCTAAGTTCACGTGTATTGGCCGGCCTGGCCAATCTGATCCAGATACAGATCAGCCACGGCCGATCCAGTAACCCGATGCAAGTTTACCTTGAGACATCTTGACAACACCATAGTTGTCAAGGCGACAAGGCCACCAAGGCGAGCTTGGGGTCCTTGAGTGTCTAAACGCTTAGGCGCCTGCCTAAGCGGCGCTTAGGCGTCAAGTTCATAAAAATATCATCATTAATATATACGTAATTTTTTATATATAAATTAATCATGATTACTACAAATATGGAAACAACACTAGTATGAACATAGAAATAAAAATTAATAGAAATGATATTGCAATAAAATATCAAAATTCATTTTGAGATAAAATTAACAATAAAAATTGGACTTTCATAATGAATAAAATACTAACCTGATGTTTGCCAATTTCTTCCAAAAATATGCAAATCATACTCGAAATAGCATACATATAATATAAAGTAGATACGAAAAGAAAAAGACATCTCCCATTATCACATACAATCAATAATAAAGTAAACAAACACATAACTAGAGAAGTACCATAGATGACCACTGTAAAAAAAAATAAGACATACAAAATTTAAATTTAAATTTAAAATACTTTATTAACAAATTAACCCCATTATTAATTGAAAAGGGGGGAAGGCAAGATAGAGAGAGAGGGATTGAGAGAGATAGTTGCGAACTGTGTGTGTGAGAGAGAGAGAGAGAGGAGGAAGGGTGGGGGAAAGAGAGAGAAGGGGGCAAGGGAGAGAAGAGATAGACAGACAGACAGAGAGAGGGGGCAGGAGAGAGAGAGAGGGTGGGTCTCACTGTGAGTGTGAGAGAGAAATGGAGAGAGTGTGTTAGAGTGTGGAGCTCAAACTCGCCATCGTGCGCCCTCGCACGCGGATCGACCCGCGTGGTCAGGTCGCGGGCCGCCCCCGGAAGAAAATTTCTATTTATAACAGGGGAGAAGAGGGAGAGAGAGACAAAGATAGAAGGGGGCCGCCTAGACGCCGCTTTGGGCGCCTAGGCCGCCCAAGCGGCGCCTAGGTGGCGCCTTTTTCAAGTCCAACAAGGCGTGGGGGCGCCTAGGCTTCGCAAAACCACCTTCCCGGCTAGGCGCCTTGACAACTATGGACAACACTCAACTGCATGACTGAGCTTCTAAAATCGGCCAATCAAGTAAGATCCAAGTTTACATTCCTTGAGACATGCTGGCAAAGCTCAACTGCATGACTTTGAGCTTTTAAAAATCACCCTCATCTCCGCCAGACACAGGTAGGGCAAAGGTCAAGGGTAGCTGGGTAGGGCAACCCAAAGCCATGTGAACCCCTACAGGAAGCAGAATTGGGTGTTCCCAGGTGATTTTCAAGAGGACTTCTGCATGCAAACCGGAGTCATTGTGCCAACTGAGGCACCTGCCCGACCTAACAGTTTCTGATTATCAGAATCAGAAAAGGATATCCCAGTGATATAACGGAGTGAGAAGCAGAAATGGGTTCTTTCATGGCTGAGTTTCTGAGAACTAATCAAGAAGTAACAAATCAAGAAGTAAAATTTATGGTATAGTTTAATACAAAACATACAACATATTGTAAGAAAAACATTATTAGTGGAATTACCAAGAAAATATATTGTATCCAACCACTCAATGGAAGATTATTTTGGATAAAATCCCACCATTCCTGTTTATGCAAAATGGAATCAAAAACTTTTGAAAATAGCTGTATCAGCATGTGAATCTGACCTTGTCTGTAGCCTCTTAACGAATGATGGTTATCACTAGCTACAAACAGAGCAATATACTTCTATAAGGTCTTGGTAGCGGGACACAACTCAAAGCTATGTGAGTAGTCCCACCATGGACTGTCCAAACATCTATAGCCCTGCTTGCCAATGCCCAATGGAGCAGCTACTGCTTCAGAGGAGGCGGCCTTGCTGAAGGACTCAGGGACTGAAGGTCATCATTTGCATTTGAATTTTTTGGCAGGTTTTTTCCACAATCATGTGGGTCACAACCTCAGTTTCTCGCTAACTTGCAGACAGTTATATTACATCTGCACACTGAATGACTCACTGAGACCAGGCCAAGACACTATCATCTTCTTATTTTCTCCATGTTACATATCACATTCAGCATTATCTACTCTAAATGTTGAAACAATGTCCACTTCTCCATTTATCTCCTTTTCCATTCCAATCATTGCTTGAATGGACATCTCCAAGACCATACTTTCCAGCTTTTTGTGGGCGTTGGATACCTCTTTTCACATGCACAAATGTTCCCTATCAGCATTTAACTTAGTTACCATTTGACTTCGGACATCCTCCATCTACTCCACACCCATGATTCACGCACAGATTTCAGGTAATCACTGTTGAGGAAAGCAGGATCAAACTCCCTCAAAAAACTGAATTCATTCACAATTCTATCAATGTTTCCAAGTCCCATACATGAAGATGAATGCCATAAAATTTAAGACAGAATACTTGTCTTCTCTCAACTGTCTCTCCTACTCATCATTCCAAAACACACACTAATCCACCCATTATGCACCATAAAAATCTTCTAACTGCCACATTGAAGATCATCACCTCAGGAAGAGGTCAGCACAGAAACTTCCAACAGGTGTTTTATCCAAAGCTCCATTCAACCACTAGCCAAATCTTTTGCTGTTTTACGCAATGGAAGAAATTTCAGCCAAAATAACTTTTTTATTCAGAAAGCCTGCAAGAACCATCTAAGATTATCTGGGACTTCATGAGACCCACAGGTAACCATGGCTTGCTTCCTTGTTTCAGATAGATCCAGTGGCAAAACACCTCCAGGGATAATTAGAACATTCAGTAACACAATCCACGGCAGAGTCTAGCCCATCTCCGCAGGATCTAGTCCATTGCAATTTCCTTTAATGTCCTTTGCATCTGTAACATCCACATCACAGTGGATTACCACAGACCTTTGCAGAATGACCCCAACCAAGGTATCTAAGACACTGGTTTGAAGCCATATCGAGTCCATCTTGGACTTCATTCTCTGCTGCAAAATCTCAAAAAACCACCTTTACTTGACCAGAACTAAGGCGGTCTCAAGTTTACATCCACCCTGGGCTACCATATCAAGAGAGAACATAATGTAGAAAAAGGATTTCCCTAGGTTTCCACTGCTACTGTATCAAGAAGAACATGGCGCAAAAATAGGATTTCCTAGGTTTCTACCTTAGCCTCCCTCCACAGCAATTGGAACACCCCCTCCAGTTTCTCCACCATCTGGTTGACGACACAAATTATGACCACAGGGTTTTGAGCTCCACATGTTCATAACTGACAGACATTTTTTATAATGAATTCTGATGGTTTCCCAATCCTTCTCGAAGCTCTATCAATCCTTTTTCAAAGCAAAAGGCCTTTTTGCTTCAAGCTTCTAAGGTTTCACTTAGTGCCATCATGGAGGTACCTAACAGCATGCACAAACCAAGCCAAAGAATGAAGGCTTCCCTTACACTATTTAAAATAGATAATGGCAATTGGACTTCTAACTTGGCATAACCTTAGATCCTTGAAATTTTGAGTTGGATTCTACTTGTTTATTTTTGTCAATCAGGTTGGCTCTCTAACTAAATTCTAAGAAAAGCCTTATGCTTGTCAAGTCAGAAAGTTCAAAAAACATGAGGCAGCCAGCTAGCCCACTGGCACATCTATGCAGATGAAATGTGAGATTTCTGTCATAAAGCAATTCAACAAAAAGTAATATCATATGCATTACTCAAAGCTGGCAAACCCTAAACTCCATATCATATATAGATATCAAAAAGAATTAAAAAAAAGTTTAATGACACCTAGAGAAACTTGTTTTGAATGCCATTCATGATGGGGTCAAATTTGAAGATGCCAATGAGCACATAGTTTGCATTCTTCTTCCATGTTTCACAATGAACTGGCTAAAATAAAATAAATGGTCTATGAACAAGTGATATATTCCACTGCCAGGAAACTCCACTTAATCAATAGAAACATTCTAGAGAAGATATAGACAAGATACTATATTGGTCAGAAATTAACAACTAGTTTGATTAAACAGATCCTCTTACAGATGGAGTCCTCTAAGCGTTGTCTTTATGAGTTACAGGTCCACAGGTTCATGGCCCTCAGTTATAACGTGCTCCCATGAAGGAACAAAAAAAAAACTGCTTCTATGAAGAGCATAAGAGATACACCCAATCCATACATGATTAAGAAGAAGGTGTATGCTCACCTCTGCCCTACGCATAATAGGAAACAAGCTCACTATCAAAGTCCTAACTAGTCAGCGATTGGTGTATGAGGTTCTTCTATAATCTAGTATATGACTATATGGCCCAATTTATTTGATTGTTAGACAAAGATTAGATGATATAGAAGGAAAAAAAAAGAATCATGGACATATAAAGCGGGATTCCGCACCTTTTGAAGCTTCTTTAAAACAGAATCTTCATAAGCCTGATATCCAAGACCAACAAGATTGCTCAGTTTTGGACTGACGGGTTCAGCTGATCTCACAGGGGATGTCTTTGAAATATCAGGTGCAGCAGGCTGAAGAGGAAGAACAAGTAAAGGGTTTGAAAGACTCCCACTCATACTTTGCACAGCAGCTACCTGATCAACATAAGGAAAAAATAATTATTGATGAAATGCCAAATCCAATAAGAATGTAGAAGAAAACAACAGAAAATTGGATAAAAGAAACAGTTAAAAGGTTTGGACACATAAAATATTAGAAATAACGAAATTCATAACTTTCATATAATAATCAAGAACAACTGCAGTTCTCAAGACCATTAAGGTAGCTCTTGCCTCTTGGCAACTACACACGAGCCCAAGTTCTTGGGATTTTACCTCATGCATTTTGCTGGGGTATTTAGAGGGAACGAAAGGACTCTGTTCTCAGGGGAAGTTCCATTTATGTTGAAAACTGTGTCTGGGGGCTGTCTCTTTTCATTTGTAGGCATATTCTTGGTCTTTCATCTAGTAGTTGGAAGTAGGTTGCGAAATTGGGTTAACACTTACCACTTGGTTACTTGATGTTTTGTGTTTCTTTTGAGGTTGAGGAACTCTCCTCACCTCCTTTCGCTGCATTTCCTCTGTTTATTTAATATAATTGGTGGTACAATCCAGTTTCTTTCGGGGAAAAAAGAGAATTGCAGATATTATAAAGGCGCATACTCATGTGTGGTATTGATTTCTGTGCATCATAACTTCTCATGTAATACTCTTACATAGCAAAGTTGTAAACATGAAAAATTACATCAGGGACTATGATGTGCCACAATGTCAACATAAATAAGAAGCTGTTGTGCACAACAGGCAAATTCAAAGTGACATGAGATATCCTGAGGGGCAGTTCATTTGCCAACCAATCGGCATCTGCCATTTTGGGACAACTAATAGGGGATGATGTCAGGCAGGCTGCTACCAGAAAACTCCATCCATTTTGAGAAGAGCCACATAGCATGGCATCGTGGACATTGTGGTGTAGAATAGAAACGTTCTTAATCAAGTATCTAGGACTTCCTCTCAAACCTAGGGTGCTTCACTGCATGGATTAGGACTAGGCTTTCAAAAGGTTTAAAAGAAGATTAGTGGGCTAGCAAGGGATGTTGTTGTCTTATGGTGGGAGATTGGCTTCACACAAAAGTAGTGTTCTCTAACATTCCCAAACTAACTTTCCTTGTTCAGAATTCCAAAGGCTGTTGGAAGAAAAATGGAGTCCATTCAGAGGAGATTCTTTTGGCATCCAAGTGGGGCAAGTAGAAGGTCAGTGTGATGTTTGTTGGGGGAGAAGGACAATGGGGACAAGATGAGAAGAACCTCAAGGACTTCAAGATGACACTGTCATACAGATGGTTGTAGAAGCTGGGAACTGAAGATAGGAAGCTACGGATATAATTCAGAAAGTAAAAGTACTATAGTAGAGGTTATAGTGACAAGAATAAGAACATCCTTCCCACCCCAACCCCAGCATCTGTTTGACTCGGCTTTGTATGTTTCGGAGCTCTGTAAGCTCTTGCATTTATTTTAAGGCACCTATGTATCAGATTTTTCCAGTTGTAATACTTGGCCATGTTCTGGTATAATTTGTGTGATGGAATATATTTTTTTCCTTGATATGTACTTGTTTCAGATGATGTTCTTTTCCCCAACGTCTGCACTGAGGAGTGTTTCCCCCTGCCGTGTTGCATTATCTCATTGGGCCTGGGCCGGGGCGTGAGAGCGGTTGGTATCAGAGCAAAGGAAGGAAGAATCGGGGATCGGGCTCAGATTGTCGTTCCAAAAACCGATTTGGATGGGGCGATCTGAGCCAAACCCCAGCCAATCCTGGCCGAGACTGTATTAGTTCTAGAGGTTTACCCAAGAAGTTTACATATATGTTTTAGAGGTTTAAATGCTCTTATATTAGTTCAAGAGGAGTTTCATCCAATGTTTGCAACTTTCCCTTCTTGATCTTGGCCTCTTTTCTTTTGTCATTTTGTAGCCTTGGAGGAGGAGGTGGACGATGGTGAAGGAGGAGGCAGCCGGTGGCAGAGGAGGAGAAGATGGTGGTGGCCGGTGGCAGTGACGGCAACAGCAGCATCCATGACAGGTGGTGAACAGACGTCGGCAGCAGGTGGCGACAGCAACGGCGAACGGACACCGGCGTGAACAGGTAATTTGTCTTTTCTTCGCTTCCCCCTTTTTCATGTCTCTTCTTCTTCTTCTTCCCTTTTTTACGGTGTTGAACAAGGGAGGTCGGGCACGATCTAGCTGGGATCAGGCCGGAACGGCCGATCCTGGAGTGGGATCAGCCGATCCAGACTGATCCCAAGCCGATCCACCCTATCCCCAGTAAAAATCGGGGTTGTGGGGGTCGGGTTCGGATCGGTTTGGTCTAAAACTGATCGGATCGGTCCCAATTCTGCCTTAAGTGATCAGAGCAGAGGTTGGAGATTTGACACACATCATCCATCATTCAGGTTATACACCAGGATATGTGATTTAACGGGCTAGGATTTGGTTTAAGTTTAACATTTTAAGAATCCTAGGATTCAATGTCTAAGCTTGGGATGAATTGGGTCTTTTCAGTTCCTATATTCAATGGCGGGAAGAGAGACCCAGAACACAGGGAAGCGACCAGCTGTTGAAAATTCTAGTGATGGAGAAAGAAACCATGGCCAAGAAAGGACAACACATGGTGATGGGTCATCAAAGGTACGAGAGAACCCAAACCCCACAGGAGATGCATCAGGAGAGTTCAAGGTCTTTTGTGCACATTTCAAGGATAGGTTGTTGGGTTAGATGGACGCAGTCTATCTCCACAGAGTGTGGATCTAGAGGGGGGTGAATAGATCAACTTGCCTAATTTAAAACTACTGCAAGTTCTAAAGCGGAATTTAGGCAAACATCAGTTAAGCTAAACAAAAGATGCTAAACAAAAGGTCGAAAGCTAGACATGAGCATAAGCGATGCAATCAAATAAGCTGAGCAAGAAATTCCCATCGCACACAGATCACACAAAAATACAAACACACTGCACACACAATTTTTAGGTGGTTCGGTCAACGATCTACGTCCACCCCACACTCAACCGAGTATGGCTTCCTGCTGCGCAGCACAGCTTGCGTCCGCTGGGCTTTACAGCTTGGCCAAACAATCCGCTGATACACAGCTTCGCTGGGCACTACAGCTTGCCGACCAGAGGATCTGATCCTCTGCAACCGCTGGGGAAATACAGCTTAACCCGTCCAGTGGAGACTACCACTGCAAGACCGCTGACACACAGCTTGAAGAAATAGTATTCGGAAATGAAAGACAGAATCAAAACGAAAACAGAAAAACTCAAAAACGATATAGCTCTAAGAGCAAAGCTCAGCTCTGGTTTTGAACCACGAGACTGAGATACATACTCTCTCACTCTCACTCTCAATCAGCTCTCTCTCAACTCAATCTCTCTCGATCTCTTCCTCTCTCTTCTTCTCCTTCTTCTCTATTTCTTCTTCTTCTTCTCTGTATCTTCTTCTTCTCTCTTTTCTCTCTGTGGATCGAAGGCTCACTGCTGTATAGACTTTCTCTTCTTTTCTTTCGATCAGTCTTCTTCTGTGGAAGAAGGCTTGTTTATATAACAGCAACAGCAGCAGGCGTGTGCTCTCCACGTTTCCCGCCCAGCAATTTGGACCACGTGGCAGCAATCCAATGGAGTGTCAGTACACGTGTCCTTATCTGGATACCTTGTCCTTCTCGGATCACGAGCCAGGTACCTGGGATCACGTGCCCCTCATTAGCTTCTTCAGTCCGATGTATAGAGTTCTCCGTTCACGTGCTCAATGACAGCAATCTGACTTGCTGCGTCGACGCTGTCACTCAATGGCGTTAACGCAGTGAGGCATTCCAGTAGCCATTAGCCTCGTCTCTTTAGCTGCTGCGTCGACGCTGCTCAATTGTGGCGTTGACGCAGTGGAATAGCCTGTGAAGATGAATGCTTCTTCAACTGCTGCGTCGACGCTGCTTGCTTGTGGCGTTGACGCAGTGGAAGATATCGTGAAGGCTTCGTCAACTGATGCGTGGACGCTTTAAGCACACAGCGTCGACCCTGTTCCCTTCAGCAACAAGAATGAAGTCATAAGATTTGAGTATGTACATTGTAGTGCATATACTTCGTTGTATAGACTTGTGAAGGCAGAATGCAACGTATAGACTCCATGAGACTCTAGTGCAGACAGACGATGTATAGAGTTCTCAGTTCAGCCGTCAGTGTATAGACTTGAAAGTCTTGAAGCCAATGTATGGACTTGAGCAAGCTAAAGGGCTGTACAGACATCGAAGACAAGGGCCGATGTATAGACTTGCCAAACAGTCCAGTGTATATACTTTATGCAAGGAGGCCAATGTGTAGACTTGAAAAGCTGAGGCCAGTGTACAGACTTGCCACCGACCATTGTGTAGACTTGAAGCTCCTGATGGATGTATAGACTTCAAATATCAAGACGCTGAGGAAGACAGACAATGTACAGATTTGCTGTAACAGTCTGATGTACAGACTTCATGAAGCTTTAGACATTGAATGTTGTACAGACTTAGCCCAATGCCTGAGACGCTAACAAAGACGGACGATGTTCAGACTTGCTGACAGACCAATGTACAGACTTTGCTCAAATGCATGAGACGCTACCTGAGACGCTGGACTCTGTACAGACTTTGAGCGATGTATGGGCTTCAAAGAAGTTGGCGATTCAATGTACAGACTCTGAGGTTCAAGGCCAACGGCTGTACAGACTTAGAATATTAAGACTGATGTACAGACTTCATGCGTTGACGTTGTACACACTTAGCGAGTTGACGCTGTACACACATCCAATGAAGTGCGTTGACGCTGTAACATGATGCGTTGACGCTGTACACACTTAACCAATTCAATTGAAATGCAGTGTGTGGACTTTATCCAATATGGACAATGTATAGACTCAATCGACATGAGAGTTTCCAGTGTATAGACTCATGACAGTAAGAAATGCAGACAGTAGTGTATTAAATGCAAAGAACACATAGTCAATCTGATAGAGCAATATCATCAAATCAAAAGCAGTTGCCAATCAATCAAAACAATGGTGTTGCCAATGAAATAAGGCAAGTGTCAACATCATCAACATAGAGGGGTCACAACAATCTCCCCCTTTTTGATGATGGCAACCCCATATGAAGTAGAATAGCAACATCCTGTCATATAGATATATGTTTGATGAAAGACATGATGTGTTATACAGATTGACATGCAGATGCTATGAAGGCATGCAACTCAATACCTCAAACTCTCCCTTAGAATGAATTCAGAATTGAAACAGATATGTATTCTCCCCCTAGACATCCCCTAGACAATATTCTCCCCCTTTGCCATCAACAAAGAGGAGGGAAAAATTAAATACAATGGAGGAATCAAGAGAAGAACTGACTGGCATTCTGAACAGGTAGTTCATGAATAAGCATTCTAAAGCATAGAGTCTTCAGTCATATGAAATTAGAAACTGCTGTCAGAAAGAGTTCTGGTTTAAAGATGATAAAATTTGGAGTTCATGCACTACAAGCAATAGATAAGTTCACTGTGCATGATAAAACATAAACCAGAATCATATTTGCATGAAAGATTCAGTTTCATAATATCTTACTTTCATAGTCTCAAAAAAAATATTGAGAGAAATCAGGTCATGTATTGAAACTAAACAAATTGACACTCATAAACTTTTCTTTTGAAGGAGCAGCATTATCAATATTAGATTATATTGAGCATTCAGGTACCACAAGTCTTTCTGCGTAAGGGTATACGTTTATAAGACGCCAATACCCCTAGATACTCAACAAGATGGACCATTCTGCCTATGATCAAATTCAACAGAACTGAGTTACACCTTTTTGTGTGAGGGTACACGTTTATCAGACGCCAGTTACCCCCAGGTACTCAGTGAAACCAGCCTGCTGTTTTGAACATTTTAAACAGAGATAGCTGATACACTTCATGACATGAGTGTTGTCCACTTCTTTGATGGATCACTCAGTTTCTCAGTGATTTATCAGTCATTGCTCAGCCAATATTAATTTTCAATGTTTTCAATGTTTTCAATAGCTTTCTTAGCTGTCCTTTTTATGTTTCAGAATGACTTATTCAAGAACAATACACATACTTAACATCTCTAACATGATTTCAGATGAGTTTTCATATTTCAGATATGATTAGCTTTGTCTGACATGAAATAAGAAAGAGGTTGAGAGTTTTATCATTTTTCAACTTACTTATATACTGATTGCAATCTTTAAACTCCAACCATTATAAGATTTAAACCATTACACCAGTCTTTGAACAATTCAAATTCTTATAAATGAAGAAGTCCATTTTCTACTGCTTAGAAATCAGAACTGACCAACAGATTGCCATAATGTTAGAGACAAGTATTCAGAGTTAAAGGTTGAATGACTTCAAGAAAGTTGAAACCACTCTGAATTTTTAGCAATACTCCCCCTGTCTATATGCATACAACATGTCAAGAATTAATTGAGAGAGAGTTTATGCATAGGTCATGAATGAATGATATGCAAGGACATGCCAAGACTCGACAAGCTCCCCCTGAATATATGCAATGCAGGACAGTTCTACATCCACATTCACATCCACATGATTTATCCAAGCAATCAAAAACAAGTCCACATCAGAGATTTTATTCACAGCAATTAAACAATCATTCATCATGCTGAAATTTACATAAACCAAGTTCTCTTCTAAGAAACTTAAATTTTCCATTCCCAAGAGGCTTAGTAAAAATATCAGCAATTTGTTTTTCAGTTTCTATGAAATTCATTTCAATCTCCTTTTTATTTACAGCATCTCTAAGAAAATGATATTTTATCTCTATATGCTTAGTCCTAGAATGGTGAACATGATTTTTAGCAAGGCATATAGCACTAGTATTATCACATAAAAGTGGAATGCATCCCAGATTTATCTGATAATCAGCCAGTTGGTGCTTAATCCAAAGTACTTGGGCTGCACAATTACATGCTGCAACATACTCAGCTTCAGCTGTGGATAATGCTACAGTGTGTTGCTTCTTAGATGCCCAAGATACTAGACAGCCACCAAGGAATTGACAGTGGCCACTAGTGCTTTTTCTATCTACTCGACACCCAGCATAGTCTGCATCAGTGTAGGCTAGAAGCTCTAACTCACACTTAGCAGGATACCAGAGACCTAGTTCTTGGGTGCCTAGTAAATACCTAAAAATTCTTTTCACAGCTTTAAAGTGATTTTCTTTAGGACTGGCCTGAAATCTAGAGCATAAACACACAGCAAATTGTATATCAGGCCTAGATGCTGTAAGATAGAGAAGAGATCCGATCATACCTCTGTATAGCCTTTGGTCCACAGGTTTACCTTTAGAATCTTCATCCAAACTGGTTGATGTACCCATTGGAGTAGCTATTTCCTTGAGGTTGTCCATTTTGTACTTCTTCAATAAGTTCTTTACATACTTGGACTGAGAGATGAAGATGCCATCTTCTGTTTGTGTAACCTGCAGTCCAAGAAATAGTTTGAGCTCACCCATTGAGCTCATTTCAAATTCATCAGTCATTATTTGAGAGAATTCCTCACACAATTTGGGGTTAGTTGACCCAAACACAATGTCATCCACATAAATCTGAATGATAAGAATATCTGGATGGCTTACCTTGGTAAACAATGTTTGATCAACTATACCTCTTGTGAAGTTCTTGTCGGTGAGGAATTTGCTCAACCTGTCATACCAAGCTCTAGGAGCTTGCTTTAAACCATAGAGAGCTTTATTGAGCTTGTAAACATGATTAGGGAAATCTAAACATTCAAACCCAGGAGGCTGTCTCACATAGACATCCTCATTAATTTCCCCATTTAGAAAAGCAGATTTCACATCCATCTGCTGAAGGTTTATTCCTAGGGAACATGCATAAGCCAATAAAATTCTTATTGCTTCTAACCTAGCTACAGGGGCAAAAGACTCTTCAAAGTCTATACCAAATTCCTGATTGTACCCCTGAGCTATAAGTCTGGCTTTATTTTTAATAACATTCCCCGCTTCATCAGTTTTGTTTCTAAATACCCATTTAGTCCCTATGACTGTTTCATGATCAGGAGGTGGAACCAAATGCCACACCTTATTCCTGTCAAACTGATTGAGCTCCTCATGCATGGCATTAATCCAATGCACATCTTGGAGAGCACAGTCAATGGACTTGGGTTCTATGTTTGATACAAAAGCATAAGCATTCAGTTCATGTTGAATTCTTAAGTGGCCTCTAGTCCTAGGGGGGTCATGCAGATTTCCAATAACATTTTCTACAGGATGATCCTTGAGATATCTAATATTTGCAATTGGAGTATCATGAACTTGATTTACCTCCCCCTGAACTGTAGGCTCCTCTTCATTAAGCTCTTTATGTTCTTCTTCATCCTCGGATTTGTCTGTAGGATCTCCTTCCTTCAGTATTTCACCATTGTTTTCATTCCTGCATTGACCAACATTAGAATTTGCCAAGGATTCATTAAAAACTATGTGTGGAGATTCTTCAACAGTTTTAGAGTTCAGATTGTACACTCTGTATGCTCGGGTGTTTTCAGAATAGCCAAGAAAAATTCCTGATTCTCCTTTAGGTTCAAATTTATCAAGGTCCTTTTTATCATTTATGTGAATGAAACATTTACAACCAAAAATCTTAAAGTGAGCAATAGAAGGTTTCTTACCTTTTAATATCTCATATGGTTTTTGCTGGGTAGAAGGTCTTACCATGGCTCTGTTAATTACATAACAGGCAGTGTTCACTGCTTCAGCCCAAAATTTCCTTGGTAGACCACCTTCGACAAGGAGTGTACGACCCATTTCCACTAGGGTTCTGTTCCTTCTCTCCACAACTCCATTCTGCTCAGGTGTCCTTGGTGAGGAATACCTGTGGTTGATTCCATTTGACCTGCAGAATTCATCAAATTGTGAGTTTTCAAACTCACCTCCATGATCAGACAAAATGTTTTCAATTTTCTGATTTGTTTTAACATAGAACTCCTGAAATTCTGAGAAAGCATCACTCTTATTAGATAAGAAATAAACCCAAGTATACCTAGAAAAGTCATCTACCATGACAAACCCATACCTCCTCCCTGATAGGCTGACAAATCTAGTTGGCCCAAAAAGGTCCATATGTATCAGCTCATAGGGTTTGGAAGACAGATTTTCAGTTCTAGACTTAAATGACTTTCTAGTTATCTTTGATTGAGTACATGCATCACAGATTTTGTTTTCTTTCTTGAATGAGACTTCAGGAAGTCCTCTAACCATGCCATGCTTATTTAATTTGTGCAAAACAGTGTAGCTAGTATGACCTAACCTACGATGCCATAAAAATGCTATGTCTTCTCTACTGGCAGTAAGGCAAAGGTTAGTGTGTTGAATTTCATCTAAATTTATCATGTAAGTATTATTTATTCTTTTTCCAGAAAATTTGACAATATCAGAATCAGGTTCAAAAACCTTGCAGCATTGAGAATTGAATATATCACATAACTGGCTGATGCTAAGTAGATTATAGGCTAACCCTTCAACCAACATAACATCATCAATGCAGCAGGTAGAACACTTACCTACCTTACCTGATCCGATAATCCTACCCTTTGTGTTGCTTCCAAAGGTGACAAGGCCTTCTACTTTCTCAGTCAGTATGCAAAATTTGGCCTTATCTCCTGTCATATGCCTGGAGCAGCCGCTATCCATGTACCACAAGTTGTTCTTGGCTGCCAGGCATACCTGCATACACAATTAGGTAGAGAAGTTTGAAACCCAAGACTGATTGGGCTCCAATGTAAATGAACTAGAAGCAAAACAGGAAAGCAAATGTTTCGGAATCCACATTTGTTTAAATGTGTTTTGTTCAGTGGATCCTACAGATTTTCTTCTGTTGTTGTTCCTTTTCTTATTGGCAGCAGCATGATTATTGACAGTATTGTTATTTCTGTGCCAGTGCCTTGGCCAGGGTATGTCCACAAAATTTTGGCCATAGTAGTTCCTGGGCTGGCTATGAAAATATTGATTTCTAGATGTCCAGTAACCATACCCATTGACCCAATTTCCACTGTAAGGTCTTTGGTTTTGAGCACCCTGGAATGCAAGACCTGTAAACCTACCCTGAGTTCTAGACCAATTTGACCTATTGAAGTAGGTTGGCTGTGCATTGTATTGGTTCTGAGCTCTGGGTTGATAAAAATAGTTAGGTTGACTCCTAGCAGCACCCTGTCTCCCCTGTACTTTGGACCCTGTTGACCTATACACAGGTTTGTATTGGGTCTTCTTAAGAGGTGGAGGTGTTGGTGGAGACTGGGTTACCTTGACCTGGGGTTTACAGGACTGTGTAGGTTGACCCCTAACCTGAGTCTGAGCCCTAGGATTCTGCTTAGATGTGCTAGCTCTACTAGGCTCATTAACCTTTCGTTTGCCCTTCTCCTCAGCACTGGGCTTTTTCAGATTAGCAGTTTTGTTCATTAAATTTGTTGAGTTCATGCTAATTAGAGGTCCCTTTTCCTTTTGAGCAACGAATGAAATTGTTTTCATCCCGAATGATTTTGTTGCACTAGAATTAAATCCTAGGCCCTCTTTTCTGAAATTAACCTTTGACCCTAACAAAGCATTTAAGTTATCTGTTCCTTGGGTCATTTTCTCAATGGTTTTCATTTTATCCTCATTGTCTTTCTGAAGTTCATCAATAGCCTTTTTCAGCTCATTGTTGACATTGAGGACAGCTTCATATTTTTCAGAGATGATTTTTACTTCACTTTCACATTTTTTGAATCTTCAGCTTCCATTCATCAATTTCATTTTCAAGCCTTAGATTCTCTTCCTTAGAAGCTTTTAACTCATTTTTGATTTCATCTTCTTCAGAGCATGTGAGTTTCAATTCATCAATCTCAGATTCCAAACATGTAATTTTATCAGTTAGTGTTTTATCATTTTGCATGGAATTGATTTTTCTTCTAAGATGCCTATTTTCTTTTCTAATATCATCAGCTCTATCAGCTATGTCATGATAAGCATCTACCCAATCAGCAATTGTGAAGTTTTCAAATCTAGTGATTACCTCATCTGTGTCCTCCTCTCTATCTTCGGAGCTTGTTGCCATAAGGCAAATGGGCTGTTCAGATTCGGCTTCACTATCTGAGCTGCTGCTGAAAGAGCCTTCATCTTCATCACTCCATGTGGTGATCATAGCTCTTCCCTTCTTGATTTTCTTCTTTGACCTGTCCTTATGTTTCTGATTGTCTGGACAGTCAATTTTCAGATGCCCTGGCTTCCTGCATTGATAACAGACATTAGCTTCATCTTTCTTTGCAGGTTTAGATTTATACCTTTTATCCTTTCGGCCACCACTGTATTTCTTCTGGCCGAACCGTCCTGCTCCCTTTCTGAGAAATCGCCTGAACTCTCTAGTCATCATGGCTATCTCAGATCGAGTCACATCTTCTTCTTCATTTAGGCTCTCCTCTGATGATGAAGAGCTGCTGGAGCTGGATTTTGTTGATTTGCTGGAACTAGCCTTCAGCGCTATCGGCTTCTTCTTCCTCTCGGCTTCATCTGTCCTTGGCATGTTTATCTCATATGCCATTAGTGAGCCAATCAGCTCATCAGCTCTAGTATTACGCAGGTCCCTTGACTCCTCCATCACTGTTGCTTTGGTGTGCCAATTGGGAGTCAGGGAGCGCAGAATTTTCCTCACTACATCATACTCTGCCTGAGGTTTCCCAAAACCTCTGAGGCCATTGGTTATGACAGTCAGTCGAGCGTACATTTCGCTGATGGACTCGTTCTGCTTCATCTTGAAGGCTTCATACTCAGATACAAGAAGATTGGCCTTCTGCTCTCTTACTTGAGATGTACCTTCATGAATTACTTCCAACGCATCCCACATCTCCTTAACTGATTTGCAAGCAGATACACGGGAGAATTCTGTAGGATGCAGAGCGCACTGGATAGCATTAATAGCACTCCAATTCAGCGTGGACCTTCTGATCTCCTCCTTGGTCCATACATCTTCATTCGGGGACAGCTCATAAGGTCCCTTGCTGACAATCTTCCAAATCTCATAATCCTTAGCCCTGAGGAACACTTGCATACGGTTCTTCCAGTATGCGTAGTTTGATCCATCAAAGAATAGGGGCTTCGTTGTTGAGTGACCTTCGGCAGTCATCCCTCGAGCTTCCATCTCTGCCTATTCTCTTCGGGCGATGAGTCCCTGCAGAAGAGTTAGGCTCTGATACCAAATGTTGGGTTAGATGGACGCAGTCTATCTCCACAGAGTGTGGATCTAGAGGGGGGTGAATAGATCAACTTGCCTAATTTAAAACTACTGCAAGTTCTAAAGCAGAATTTAGGCAAACATCAGTTAAGCTAAACAAAAGATGCTAAACAAAAGGTCGAAAGCTAGACATGAGCATAAGCGATGCAATCAAATAAGCTGAGCAAGAAATTCCCATCGCACACAGATCACACAAAAACACAAACACACTGCACACACAATTTTTAGGTGGTTCGGTCAACGACCTACGTCCACCCCACACTCAACCGAGTATGGCTTCCTGCTGCGCAGCACAGCTTGCGTCCGCTGGGCTTTACAGCTTGGCCAAACAATCCGCTGATACACAGCTTCGCTGGGCACTACAGCTTGCCGACCAGAGGATCTGATCCTCTGCAACCGCTGGGGAAATACAGCTTAACCCGTCCAGTGGAGACTACCACTGCAAGACCGCTGACACACAGCTTGAAGAAATAGTATTCGGAAATGAAAGACAGAATCAAAACGAAAACAGAAAAGCTCAAAAACGATATAGCTCTAAGAGCAAAGCTCAGCTCTGGTTTTGAACCACGAGACTGAGATACATACTCTCTCACTCTCACTCTCAATCAGCTCTCTCTCAACTCAATCTCTCTCGATCTCTTCCTCTCTCTTCTTCTCCTTCTTCTCTATTTCTTCTTCTTCTTCTCTGTATCTTCTTCTTCTCTCTTTTCTCTCTGTGGATCGAAGGCTCACTGCTGTATAGACTTTCTCTTCTTTTCTTTCGATCAGTCTTCTTCTGTGGAAGAAGGCTTGTTTATATAGCAGCAACAGCAACAGGCGTGTGCTCTCCACGTTTCCCGCCCAGCAATTTGGACCACGTGGCAGCAATCCAATGGAGTGTCAGTACACGTGTCCTTATCTGGATACCTTGTCCTTCTCGGATCACGAGCCAGGTACCTGGGATCACGTGCCCCTCATTAGCTTCTTCAGTCCGATGTATAGAGTTCTCCGTTCACGTGCTCAATGACAGCAATCTGACTTGCTGCGTCGACGCTGTCACTCAATGGCGTTAACGCAGTGAGGCATTCCAGCAGCCATTAGCCTCGTCTCTTTAGCTGCTGCGTCGACGCTGCTCAATTGTGGCGTTGACGCAGTGGAATAGCCTGTGAAGATGAATGCTTCTTCAACTGCTGCGTCGACGCTGCTTGCTTGTGGC
The DNA here is from genome assembly GCA_022559845.1 of Amorphophallus konjac. Lineage (NCBI taxonomy): Eukaryota > Viridiplantae > Streptophyta > Magnoliopsida > Alismatales > Araceae > Amorphophallus > Amorphophallus konjac. The sequence goes on along the minus strand of CM040128.1, from coordinate 173,529,101 downwards.
GTTGACGCAGTGGAAGATATCGTGAAGGCTTCGTCAACTGATGCGTGGACGCTTTAAGCACACAGCGTCGACCCTGTTCCCTTCAGCAACAAGAATGAAGTCATAAGATTTGAGTATGTACATTGCAGTGTATATACTTCGTTGTATAGACTTGTGAAGGCAGAATGCAACGTATAGACTCCATGAGACTCTAGTGCAGACAGACGATGTATAGAGTTCTCAGTTCAGCCGTCAGTGTATAGACTTGAAAGTCTTGAAGCCAATGTATGGACTTGAGCAAGCTAAAGGGCTGTACAGACATCGAAGACAAGGGCCGATGTATAGACTTGCCAAACAGTCCAGTGTATATACTTTATGCAAGGAGGCCAATGTGTAGACTTGAAAAGCTGAGGCCAGTGTACAGACTTGCCACCGACCATTGTGTAGACTTGAAGCTCCTGATGGATGTATAGACTTCAAATATCAAGACGCTGAGGAAGACAGACAATGTACAGACTTACTGTAACAGTCTGATGTACAGACTTCATGAAGCTCTAGACATTGAATGCTGTACAGACTTAGCCCAATGCCTGAGACGCTAACAAAGACGGACGATGTTCAGACTTGCTGACAGACCAATGTACAGACTTTGCTCAAATGCATGAGACGCTACCTGAGACGCTGGACTCTGTACAGACTTTGAGCGATGTATGGGCTTCAAAGAAGTTGGCGATTCAATGTACAGACTCTGAGGTTTAAGGCCAACGGCTGTACAGACTTAGAATATTAAGACTGATGTACAGACTTCATGCGTTGACGCTGTACACACTTAGCGAGTTGACGCTGTACACACATCCAATGAAGTGCGTTGACGCTGTAACATGATGCGTTGACCCTGTACACACTTAACCAATTCAATTGAAATGCAGTGTGTGGACTTTATCCAATATGGACAATGTATAGACTCAATCGACATGAGAGTTTCCAGTGTATAGACTCATGACAGTAAGAAATGCAGACAGCAGTGTATTAAATGCAAAGAACACATAGTCAATCTGATAGAGCAATATCATCAAATCAAAAGCAGTTGCCAATCAATCAAAACAATGGTGTTGCCAATGAAATAAGGCAAGTGTCAACATCATCAACATAGAGGGGTCACAACATAGGTGCCATGCAAGCTCAGGCTCAATCCCAGGCAGTTATGCAAAATCAATTACGTGAGCACATGCAGGCATTAGTTCCAATACGACCAGATGATCCAAATAGATTCATTGGAGCTTCTTTGATAGAAAAATTCTGAAGGATGGGACCATCCTCATTTAAGTGGGAGAGCCAACCGAAGCGGCGGATTGTTGGATTCACGAAATGGAAAAAGATCTATGATGCTATTAGGTGTGCTGATGAAGACAAGACTACCCTTGTTACCTTTATGCTTCAAGGTCGTGCATACAAGTGATGGAAGGCAATGAGAAGGAATGTTTTTGCTACGCAAGAAAATCATATTGGCTGGGATGAATTTCTACGAGTTTCCGGAGAGAATATTTTCCTGAGAATGTCGAATAACAATTGGGGTTGGAATTCTTGAACCTACAGCAAGGATCCATGACTCTTCTCTTGAAGCATCATGGCAGATTTACGTACTAGGCAGCATAATGGATTTTGGAAACACAGAAGGTGGAATAACAGAGGCTTGGCAAAATCCCCCCCAGCTTTACATTGCATGGCAAGGGATCCAAACATGAACTGAGATAGTAGCTGTTGTCCTTAGTGCTCATAGCTAGGGTGGGGGATGGTTCCCTACATTTAGGAGGGGACTTCATAAAGGAAAGATAAAGAAGGTAGGATTTCAAATGGAGATGTTGGAAGGACGCCCCATTCAAGTAGCAGATAAATGAAGGTGGAGAAGGGAAAGTAAGGGAGTACTCATGGTGAGGTCAGCCTTGTTTCTTGCCAATGGAAGGGTTCGATCTCCACAGAGATATTATTATGGCAAGTTCCTTCGCCAAGCAAAGTGAAGATGTTCACTTGGAGGATTCTCAAAACAGATTGTCTACATGTGACCTCGTACCTCTGTTCATGGACTGTTTGCCCATGGTGTGACAAGGAGGAGACATCCACATTTCATTTGTTCACTGGTTGCTCCTTTGCTCAGGCTATCTGGAAGAAGACATTCAGCAAAGCCAGGCCCATTGGCAGGCACTGGAACAGGAGTAGTTGATCTTTCTAGAGTGGAGGTGGCACTGGACAGACAAGGGAGATAAGAGAGCATGGTGGCTAGCACTGCACTGACCCTTTGGGCTAGTTTGGGAGAAATAAGAAATGGAAAGCTAGACTAGTTAAGTTTATTTTGAGCAAAGTCGTTGAGTGGGCCATTCTTCTGGGGAGAGAGGGTGGACGAAGCTCCCTTTTACCGGATAGATTGTGTATCTAGGGTGCCCCGTATACCATCTGGGCATCTGAGTACTTCTACGGACTGGGTTCTTTTTGGAAATTGCTTAAATAACTCATTTTGTATGAGGGTGTACTATTTTTTAAAGTTTTATTGAGCACACTCGTGTACTTCTTTTTTTCCTCTCATTTAGTGAAATTTGTGGCGCCATCTACTTAGGCAAAACAATGTGAAGTAATTAAAGTTCAAATGACACGAATTCTGATGTGCAAACTGTCATGAATTGTTCTGCAACAACTTCATATTTACATGTCTTAATATTACTTTCTTCTTCCATATTTTTTTTCTTTATTACTAGCAAAGGAGGGCACAGAATAAAGTCATATTCTTCAATATGTGATTAACCAACTGATCAGGAAAACAAGGAAGAGTAAGTGCAAGAGACTCACGGCAGAAGCCTTGGTAGACATGACAACGAGCGCCGACCCTTTCTTCTTCGTCCCCTTCGACCTCACCATCACATCTTCCACCTCTCCAAACCTTGCGAAGATCTCCCTCAGCTTGGCCTCGCTGTACTCCCCTCCTGCTCTCTCCCACGAAACCTTCAGAACCCTCTCTTTATCCAGACCATGGCCACCGACACCTCCTTTATCCCCCTCCTCCTTCCCTCCCCCCGAACTGGCGGCGCCCTTCTCCCCCGCCCCGGCGCTCTTCTTGGCCAGCATCGCCGCCCTGAACCGCGCCAGCTCCTCCTTGAGCCTCGCAGCGGCCTCCGCCTCCTCCCGGCGGGCCTTCTCGACGGGGTCGAGGACGGACCCCGCCGAGGCGGCGCGCTCCCGCTCCTCGAGGTCGGTGGCCAGCTTGCGGCGCTTGGCATCGTGGCGGGACTCGCGGAGGAGGCGCTCCCGGCGGGCGCGGAGGAGGTCGTCCAAGGCCTTGCGGGCGGCCTCGTCCTTGAGGATCTCGAAGGAGGAGACGAGCCGCTGGAAGGCGGCGGTGGCGGCCGGGTCGTCGCGGCGCTTGTCCGGGTGGCACTCCCGGGCCTTGATCTTGTACGCCCGCTCGATCTCCTTCAATGAGAGCTTCGCGCCCTCCTCCCCGGAAGGCAGGCCCAGGTTCGCGTAGTGGTCCTCCTCCTCCTCCGGCGGCGGCGCTGTCGCCCGTCCCCCTCCCATCCGGGCGGCGAGGGTTGCCCTTTCCCTTTACTGCCGCGTCGGCGAAGACGGGTTTGGACTTGGAGAGAAGGACCGGCTATTAGCAATGTCATGGTCAGTTGCGAGTTGTCTTGTCGTCTTCTAATTTGCAAATAATATACACCCAATCACCCAATACCCCCGGTGGGCTGCGGGATGCCGGGATCACCACTCACCGGGGCCAGGGGCTTGTTTACACGTGGAGGGAACGTAAAGGGGATTATTTCTAAATACTCATTATTCAAGACTTTTAGAAATGCACGATCTTTAAGGGGTTAATGCAAAAATCCCCTTAAAAGAGAAATTAAATTAAACTTTCAAAAGAAATAATAATTTTGAGGCATGATCAAATATATTTTTTTGATAAGAGATTTTTACATCTATATCCCTATAAAATATCATATTTGTATTTATCACCATATTTTTTTTATTATCAAAAATATCATTGATATACGTTGATCCTATGATTCTCATGCCATCAAAGCCGACGAATATTTCAAGAATATGCTCACATAAATCGTTTAGAAATGTAAAATCTCAAAAATACCCTTGTATTTTTAAGAGAGCGAGAGAAGGGGGCCGCATGTCACTCCTCTCCCTCACTTTCGGTAGCTTACCTTCCCCCTCCCTCTCCCCCACCTCCGACGAACACTCCCCATCCCTCCCGACCCCTCCTAGATTTACCCTACCCCCCGACCCTCCCTACCCCTCCCCCTCTGACTATAGTGAGTAGGGCCCCCCTTCCCAGATCTGCCCCCCCACCCTGCCTGCCCCCTCTCCCCCTCCAGCTCCAGGGAGCTTGTAATGGCCTACGATTTTTTTAGTAGTTTATTAATTGTTTAAAAATTTTATATGTCCAAATATTTAAATTCTTTATTTTATTATGTTTATTTAGTCATAAACAAAAATTATGTTGATTGTTTTTTTAAAAAAAATTTGAAAGGATTTGGAACAAAAAAAATGAAAGAAAAGGGTTAAACAAAAAGAAAAGGGCATAAATACAAAAAAATATAAGAAGGTTTAAATTGAAAAAAAATTAAAAAAACAAGTGGGGGCGCCGCCCCACGAGGCCGCCCGCGTGCGCGCGCGCGCGCGTCGGCGAGCGGGCACCGCTCCGCCCCCCCTGCTGCCGCTTTGCGGCATGAGTTATTAAAAAAAAAAATTTTTTGTTAAACCTTTTTATTATTTACTTAATCTATCTTCCTTTTTTAGTCAAATAACACATGTCTCATATATATAAAAAAAAAGAAAAAATGTAAGATAGTCAAAAGATGTTAGGTGAGGGGTTGGTGAAGTTTGAATGACTAATTTTAATAAAATAACATAAAATTAAATGATTTAATCTCAATAATTAGATTAAGTGGGTGGTTAGGATTGATTAAGCCAAAAATCCCTATAAATAGAGGGGTATAGGGGGCTCATTTGCTCCTCTTGGAAGTTGAGTTCGTGGAGTGCAACAGGGGGAGGTGTGAAGGTCATTAAGGAGTGTTTAAGTATTTTTAAGGTAAGAGATTAACACTTTATCCCATAGATTAGCATGTATTAGCGTATTTAGAATGATTTATGGTGTGTAATTAGCATTTATATAGGTAGTTAAGTCTATATATCGCAGTTTCATAATCTGAAATCTTATCTTGGTCGGATTAGTATTAAATCATTAAGTTAAAACATGTGATTAATAGTATAATTAAGTGATTAATATCTTAAAATTAGCAATGGTGTATGATAAATTGAGAGAGTTTCCATAATCCTGAAACCTGATGTTATGAACTTTTTGTAAAAATTTCTATGTCTGTTTTAATTTATTTTCATGTTTAAAGATATTTTAATATTATCCTAAAGGTGTTTAAATTATACTAAAATACCAAAGGATGATATAAAATATCAATAAATTGTAAGAAGGTACCTTACTGTGAGATCCATGTGCATAAAAATTTTCATAGTTTCTGGATCATGATATTTATTTTAATGAATTTTCATACATGATAAAATATATAAATAATAGTATATAAATTATGAAAATTAGAAACCATGTTCACAAAAGTCTTATAATTTTACAGTATGGTCCAGACATTGAGTGTGTTGTATTATGCAAATATAAATAATTATTTATATCTGCAAGTAATATTAGATAATGTTTGATATTTTAATAGAAGTATAAAATTATGAGAAAAATATAAATAATACATGAAAAATCTTGAAACTTTACCAGAAGACTTAAATGTTTGTTATAACTAACTTATGAAAATATCATTGCATTAGGATATCAGAATCATCACTGGTATAATTATCAATGTTTAAATAAATAATTAAAAAATTTGAATAAATACTAATATTCTGTAAAAAATCTAAAAAAATCACAGAACTGATATTTTGATATCTGTAAGTTAATTTTCAATATATTTTGGCCATTGCAAGTATTCTGTATAATTGTCTCCATTTAAAAATTATTATTATAAATTATTATAAATTTTAGAAATTGATATAAAGAAATTAGAAAATAGACATACTAAATGAAAAATGATGAAAATTTTTACATAAGATACTTCTGTCTGAAAAAATATTCTGTAAATTTTTAAAAACTATCTGATCATTTTAGATATATTTCGTTGATTTATTATTCAGGATATCTTTTTCTTACTTAGTATGAAAAATAATAATATAGTGTTAAAAATAGTAATGCAGTGTGAAAAATAATAAAAAGTTTTAAGAATGATGATTTGAAAAATTATGGTGACTTGTAGAGTGTTGTGGATATATTTAGTTAATATTCCATGTATTGGATAATTTAAATAATTCTGTGAAAATTTTAATTTTTATATATAAAATTATGAAAAAAATTTCTATGCATTGTTACATACAAATGTAAGTTTCTGTAAAAGTTCAAGGGTCTTATAAATTTATTAGCTAAATTTAGTCAATTTATGATGTATGTTGGAATATAAGTAATTTCAGAAAAATTTTAACTACTGTCTGAAAAATAATGAAAAAAAAATTCGGTTCTGATCTTTCCTGAAAATGTATTAGATTCCTGAAATTGTAATATATTCTGAGTTTGGATAACAGAATTATAAATTTTTGATGTATAAATGGATTATAAATAATTCTGTAAAAATATTAAATACTTTCTGAAAAATTATGAAAATTTACTGTTTTGATCATTTCTGTAAATGTATTGATTCCCTAAAATTTCAAGACATCCTGATACATGTAAACAGATTTAGTAAATTTTGATATATAGATACGTCATTATATTTGAATAACTTGAAAATTTCAGAAAAAGAAAAATAATTTTCAGTATTGGTATATTAATGTTCACAGTATGAATTTTGAGTGGCATGTGTCCATTTCATATAAGTCATATTTATATTTTTATCGTACCGTTTGTAATGTCAAATGGACACTGCCACCATAGTGGGAGACTGGAACCAAACTATAGAAATACCCATATGGGGAGGTTCACACTGTATTGGCCCCGAGGGTAACTGGAATGAAATCCTGGAGGTGGACAAGTACCACTGGTTAAGGTGGAGAGGACTTCTCCCGGTTCTGCGCAGTAACCAAGACTCATCACTATTTACCTAGGTGATCGAGTACCGACTGACTGTCCTTCTGGTGGTGGTTTGGGCACTGTGTCTGGCTATTTATACCACTATTACTGTTTATTGAATTGAAATTGAACAACTGTTATTGCCGACTGAATTGACACTGAACTACTGTTACTGTTCACTGAGTCATCATTAATATGACTATTAATGCTCACTCAATTGATACTGAAACTGTTATTACTATTCATTGATTCATTACTGGAATCATTCGTTAATGTTTACAAATGATGAATTTTTATTTTATCATTGGTAGAATAAAGTTTTAATGTACATGCTTTCTTTGTCAAATGAAAATAGAATGACTTTATGAAACAAATTACCGCTAATCACTTTGGATATGTTGATACATGTTTTGACTGGGGACTATGCTCAGTCTCTTACTGGGTCTATTTGTAGACTCACCCCGTTGAAAAATTTCAGGAGAAGCGGTAGAAGGAAGCGAGGAGTGATCTCGCAGTGTTTGACCGCGGCTCGGATTTTACTACCAGTCTTTATCTTAGGTAGTTATGCTATGAGTTGTGTCTTATGTAAAAAAAAAAATGTGTGTGAAATTTGGTTATGTAATAAAAGACGGGTGAAATTGTTATCGTTATTTCTATCTATGTGGATGTAGTCTTTTGTCTGTAAGCTGATGAATTGAGTATTTTCATTTCCGCTGCAATGATATCTCAGTGTTTATGTATAATTCTCAATTGTAATTGTACCGTTTGGGTTGTTCCCACTGTGACGTTCCGATCGGGATCCGACGCGAGTCTTTACGACTGGACCGAGTTTACGAGTCGGGACGTCACAGAGAGTGGTATCAGAGCCCAAGATTGAGAATTTACATAAATGGTTATCAGCTTAATCCACATTCTAAAAATCCTTAGTTGGTAGGGAGTTATGATGAAAACTTAACCGAATATTTGTATTGTCAGACTATGGCGGGAGGAGGTCGTCGTGCAGCTCAGAATGACGATACTCAGGAGGAGCCGAGAGGACCCCCAGCTCCGCCCCCACCACCTTTGGTGGACTATGGGATATTCATGCAAGGCCTGGTTCAGACTATGCAGACCCTGGCGCAGACGCATGCAGCACTACAGGCGCAACTCCAGACTCAGGCAGCATCACCCCAGGAGCAGGCTTTAGGAGGGGTGACTATGATGGAGAGGTTTCGGCGGATGGCACCACCCTCTTTTAAGGGGGAGTGTCAGCCAATCATGGCTGAAAACTGGCTCCGCGAGATCGAGAAGATCTTCCGGGTCATCCGGTGTGCAGATGAAGACAAGACAAGCTTGGCGGCGTACATGTTACAAGAGAGAGCGGATGTTTGGTGGGCGTCTGTTCTAAGGAATCAGTCAGACAGACTGGAGCATGAAATTACCTGGGAAGAATTCACGGAGCTGTTTATGGTAAAATATATACCGGAACATATTCAAGACAAGCTGGAGCAAGACTTTCTGGGCCTAACTCAGGGGTCGAAGACCGTGCTCGAGTATGAAGCAAAGTTCGCGGAATTATCAAAATATGCACCACATATTGGTACATATGAAAGAAGGAAGGTGAAGAAATTTGTGGCGGGTCTACGACCGTCACTTCGGACCCGCCTAGTTGCACTAGATCTGGCTACTATGGAGGCGGCTCTTGGCGCGACATGTCGTCAAGAGAGCGACATGGAGTTATATCAGGAGGAGAAGAGGACTTCAACAAAAAGACCATCAGCACCCTTTCACCGGAATGATAAAGGTAAAAAGGTGATGACAAATCCGTCACGATCGTTCATGGCAAGGAAGACCACACCACCAGCTTGGGACAGCAACAAACCAGAATGTAAACAGTGTGGCAAGCGACATGGCGGAGAAGTATGCTGGATCGCCACCGGCAGATGTCTCCGTTGTGGCGAGAAGGGCCACATGATTCGAAATTGTCCGAAGATGATGCAACATGTAGCAGCTCGGCCAGTAGCAGTAATAGCAGCTCCAGTGGCAGCCAGATCCGCAACAGCAGCTCCAGTGGCAGCCAGACCCGCAAATGGAGCAGCGAGACCCGCGGGGAGACCTCGAGCGCCAGCTCGAGTATTTGCACTTGCGAGAGAGGATGCCGAGCAGGCGGAGGACCTCACAGAAGGTACTATTTCTATCAATGGTATTCATGCTAGAGTATTGTTTGACACCGGTGCCACACATACTTTCATCTCTGAGAAGTTTGCTAGTCAATTGCATGAAGAATTTGGAATTGAATCAGTAGAACTAGACGTGCCCCTGTTGGTACACACACCTGCAGGAGCAGTGTCTACCAAGAGGCACATCCCCTCACTATCAGTTAATATAGAAGGAAGAACTTTGCCTGGTTATTTTTGTTGTTTACCTATGCAAGACTTTGATGCTATCCTAAGATTGGATTGGTTAGAAGAGCATTACGCTCTGATAGACTGTCGAAGGAAGAGAGTAATTTTTCGCATCCCTAGAGAGAAAGAGTTTTCTCATCCCTTACTGAAGCATATGGCTGGGAAGAAGTTAGTAGTTTCAGTAGTGAAGACTGTGCGAATGTTGAGGAAGGGCTACGATGCATTCTTGGCAAGCGTAGTCACGAAGTCAGATGTTGATCAATCACCGACTATATCAGATATCGAGGTTGTTCGGGAATTCCTTGATGTGTTTTCAGAGGATTTGCCCGAGTTGCCACCTACAAGGGAGTTAGAGTTTGCCATTGACTTGTTACCTGGCACAACACCTGTCTCTAAGGCACCCTACAGAATGGCCCCAGCAGAATTGTCAGAGTTAAAAAAGTAACTTCAAGACTTGTTAGACAAGGGGTTTATCCGTCCAAGTGTGTCATCATGGGGAGCTCCAGTTCTATTTGTGAAGAAGAAGGATGGTTCTCTTAGGTTATGCGTTGACTATCGCAAACTTAATGAGGTGACCATTAAGAATAAATATCCTTTACCTCGCATTGATGACCTGTTTGACCAGTTGCAAGGAGCCACATTGTTTTCAAAGATTGATCTACGTTCGGGATACCATCAGTTGAGGATAAAGAAAGAAGACACATCCAAGACAGCATTCCGAATGAGATATGGTCATTATGAATTCTTGGTGCTACCTTTTGGTCTGACAAATGCCCCTGCTACTTTTATGGACTTGATGAATCGGATGTTTAGACCGTATCTTGATACCTTTGTGGTTGTCTTTATTGATGATGTGCTGATATATTCTCCTGATGAAACTTCACACCGGGAACACTCGAGAATAGTTCTCGAGACGCTAAGAGCGCATGAGCTATATGCTAAGTTCAGCAAATGTGACTTTTGGCTGACGGAGGTTCATTTCCTCGGGCGTGTAATCTCAGGCATTGGTGTTGCCGTTGACCCCGCAAAGGTCTAGGCGGTTCTGGAATGGGAGACTCCTAAATCTCCCACAGAGATTCGGAGTTTCTTAGGGTTAGCTGGTTACTATCGTCACTTTATTGAGGGATTTACATCTCTAGCGGCGCCACTAACCAAGTTGACCCGAAAGGGAGTCAAATATATATGGTCTGAGAGCTGTGAGAAGAGTTTCCAAGAGCTGAAGGCTAGGCTGACATCGGCACCAATTCTTGTTTTGCCTAACAATGAGGATGACTTTGCTATCTATTCTGATGCATCGAAGGTTGGGCTAGGCAGTGTACTGATGTAAAATGGAAGGGTGGTCGCTTATGCTTCTCGCTAGGCCTGTCAACGGAGCGGATACGAAGCGAATATATGACTATCCGTATCCGCTCCGTTTTAAAATTCGAATTATCCAATTTTGATCCGATATCTGACGAATTTTTGTATTATCTATCCGTATTCGATTCGAATTAAAATTTTCGAATATCTGAATTATTCCCTCCGATTTCAGAATACTCTATAAATTTAACATATTTTATACATGAGATTAGTCTCAACTTTATTAAGTTAGATGGGTAAACATCTATATGATACTGTGCAAGTCGTAATATTTCCAATTGATCTGTAGTCAATTTCGTATGGCCCAAATCTGATGGGGAACCCAAAAACTCGGTCATTATGTATAGAATTTCAAATATATTTTGTTGGAGGGCATTACTCTAGATGTTATATGTTAGAATAACACTAAAGTTAAAATCTTATGCTTGTGCTAATAAAAACGACAGGTGAGCAACACAGTATGACAGTAATCATCATTTTTCTTCATACATAAAACATCTTTTATTTTTAGTAGAGAGTGGGGTATAACACCAATTTTGTTTACTAATAAACAGAAGGTCTATCTTTTCCGTTAAAGACATTAAGCCTTAACCAAGAAGCCAACATGACAAGATTTCCATGGAAAGACTGCATGAATACCAACATAACACTTGACCCATACAAGATGCTCCTAACCTATGCAGCTATGCTACCTTCAAATTGCAGAATTTATGCTCTAAAACAACCAATCTTCCAGAAGCACTAAAGTTTCATTAAAGGCTTAGATGAGTAGATGCACCGTCAGAAAGCCTCTCTACAATGTGCCAAGATGGATTGATGGGATGAACATGGCCCTTGAACGCCATCAGTGCGGGTGGTAACGTCCCAAGCCTCCACAATGTTAAATTTGATTTCAGATTATGCATTAAAGAGAAGACAACCAAGTAAACAAAGGGTGATAGCTGGACATTTATGTTTTAGTGAACATGCATAGACCATACAGAAAGTCTGCTAAGTTAAAAAAAATTAATTTCAGGAGTGAAATTGGTCGAATGGTCTTGATAAGTTAACATCTAATTATCAAAAAGAGGAGGATTAAAAAGTCGAGCAATTTCATTCTTGTACACGGTGCTCGAAACACAAGTTCACAAAGACTATATTTCTAAGATTCCATTAAGAACAAGAGAATGTTTGATAGAACAGTACTTGAGAAACTAGCATCAACAGGTCTCTCTTTTACTAAATCAAAGGAAGAATGAATAATAAACATGATTAGAAAAGAGCAAAATAGTGAAAGAATTGCTTTCCAGCGAGCGAGAGAGAGAGAGAGAGAGAGAGAGAGAGAGGTGTAATGACTAACCTAGACCTAAATGCCAATGGTGGAAATGCTGGTGCTTCAAGCTTCAAGTAGATGCATTTGTTTTTTTCCCTGCTGTAGATGACAATATACCAAAGATCACTTTTGCCGGAGGAAGATGAGTACATGGGTATCAATTTTGTTATACAGACTCATTCAAGTACCTCGTCAATCGCAACTCTAAGGTCTCCGTGTTCCACACTACAATCGGACAGGAACAATGAAGTCAAATTAATAGAGAAGGACTACTAGCTCGTCCACTTTGTATACTCAGGAAAAAGAGAAAGCAGGCCATGGAATTGAAATACAAGCATCATGGAGGAGAGCTCATATCCACAGAAACCTTACAACACATGAATATCAAAAGATGTTATACAACTGGGAAAAAAAATCGTTAGCAATAACACATGATTTCTTTGTTTCCTTTTGGTTCATGGGAGTAAAAGACATCTTTACACCCATAAATTCATACAAAGTCACATTATTGTTTCTGGAATAGCTCGAACAACTAGCAGGATTTAAGAATCTAAAAAATAAAACATGGCAAGTAGGATATGGAACTAAGTGATAGACAAAGAAACATCTGAAAGTACTAATGAGAACCCAAGAAATAAAGTTATCATACCCATACACTGATCAGAAAAATGCCCACTAATATGCTACATTTCTTGAAAACTATAATGTGCATCGTTTTGCCCCTTTTTACTCACGAGGATGAAGGACATAATTATATCTCTAATAGAGAAACACTAGTCACTGTATATTTCCGTAAATCAAACCTCCAACTATCAGCAGTTCGCAAAAATCTAGAGAGTACATAATTCTATCTAGTTGACAAACAAGGAAATTAACTGTAGATAGTTCAACTAAGACTAATGAAACAAAGCGGACATGCCATTATCTGGACCCAGAAGTGGGAAGCTAGATATTGCTTCAACTTCCAATAAGAAACCTTCAAACCATTATCTGTCCTCCTTAATTATGCTTTAGCTAATAATTTCCGACTCATCCTGTTTCAAGCTGCTAAGAAGAATACTATTCACTAAACATAAATTTCATAAAGCAAATCGAACATTTATATCACACGAGCAACATAATAAGAGTATTTACTTTTTAAAAAATAAGAATAAAAAAATAGAATAGAGGTCATAACATACAAGCCATAGAGAACCCATTGCACCAACTTTTCCTGAGCTATAGAACAGAGCAGTAGAGAGGTGTTAAGCCAAAACAGTATTGCATTAATGTACTTTTACAATTTGCCACTGTTTATTAAAAAAAAGAAAAAACTGCAGTCCAATGACAAACTAATTCCATAAATATATTAGCCTTGTGCTTTAATTTCAAAAGTCTTTAAATATAGCTGCAGCTTTACATATTTATGATGTTATATTTAAGTAGTTAGTAACTAACTTAAGGTGAATAGCATGTGGTTGTTATTCCTTTTGCATAGTCTTCTACCCAGTAGCATGTGTGGTTGTTTTGTTTGCTCAGTGGTGAATACGGGTTACAAGTTGGGACTGACCGGCTGTTATTTTAACATAGTTTGCAGACCAGAAATTCTGCTAGATGAAAAGGTTACACAGAGATACAGAATATATGTAAAGGTTGGAATGCATGCTGGGGACATGCAGTAAAAGCTAAAAGAGCAGTGGGATAAAGATGACATTTATAGTCAGACCATGGTAGCTACAATAATAGCATAAGGTACATATGATCATACTTGCTAACAAATGAATGACAGAGATGTTATATATACATCTGTAGATGTGTGTGCATACATGGATACAGACACATGCCTAAATCCGCAGTTGTGATGCATCTATTATATTTGTAGCAATTTGAACACATATTTCATGGGGTTTTAAAGAAAACATATACTCCATGACATTTTTGCATTCTCCCTCATTTTCACTGTCTAAACTCAAGCCCACTTGTGGGCTCCATACTTGGAACATGAAAAATCCCAGTGCAATGAACACCATATGATTCAGATGCAGTAATACAAGCAAAATATGTAACCAATGCCATGAATATGATAACAAATATGTGCAAATGAATTTACCTCTGGAAGGTATATGCGAAGATGATTAAGGAGAGAGATATATTTTGGACTCCTGCCTCTTGGAGAACAAAATGTTAGTGACACTAACAATCAAAACTGAAGTCAACAACTATGTCTAAATTTCTCAACAAAAACTTTATATGAGAAAAAATTATCTTCCATGTGAGTAACATCCAAAACATCCTGTCAATAAAAGAATAAAATAGCAGTTAATAAGTATTTTAGTTAATGTTCAAAATTTTTAAAAAATGTTACCTTAGTTGAGAAAGATTTAGAAGAAATGTAACAATTTTTCACTATGAAGAAATATCACCTGCAAACAAATTTTATTTCATAAACATAAATATGATAATAATTTTAAAATATAAAATATATTGAAAAATGATAGTTACCTTTCTCCTTCAAAGATGGAAGCCAATCTTGCCCACAAATCAATGCTTCTACAATTTCAGGAGCTAATGAAGAACGGATCTCATCAACTACCATTCCACCGGTACTAAACGCAGACTCTGATGCAACAGTGGTAACTGGGATTGCTAGAATATCTCTTGCCATTTTTGAAAGTGTTGGAAATTTTTTCCCATAATTGCTCCACCATGATAATATATTGAATCCAGCAATATCAGGAGAGATAGTTTCCTCTAAATAAATATCTAGCTCACTTCTAGAAAGAGATAGCGTAGTGGAAGAACGCTGACTCATAAACTTCTTAAATGCTCCTATCAATTTTTTGGCATCTTTGCTCTCCACCGTATCATTACCAATAGAATCATCAGTTTTATTCAAAACTTGAGAACAAAATGAGTTATCAACAACACTTGCATACTCAGAGTAAAGGTCATAAAGAGTTGAACGAATTCGTTCAACATGCATAAATGCAGCACCTCCATAAATCTGCTGATACACATAGTCAATATACTCCATCTTATATCGAGGATCAAGAATAAGAGCAACTGTCAAAATAAGACTACAATCTTCCCAATACTTCAAAAATTTTGACATCATCCTTTCAACCATTGCATGCACAAATTCATGGGGAGATTTCAACATTTCAAGTAAATGAATGTGCACATCACACACATCATGAAAGTACAAATTAGCTGTAACATATTTATTTCCTGAAAGAGTCAAAGTTGCATCATAGAATACCTTCAAATTGTCATGTATAACACGTCCTACTCCCCACTCATCATCAGAAGGCAGACTCTTATAGTCAATATCATATTCGGATAAACGTTCAAATGCAACACGTAGTTCTAGTGCAGTCCCAAGCATCAAATATGTAGAGTTCCATCGTGTAGGGACATCAATATAAATCATTTTCTTACCTTTCAATTTCTCTTGAGCAACACCTTGTTCAAATATTTCCTTTTGTTTTGGTGATGACCTCACAAACTTCACGCTTTCACGAATTTTTTTCAACAATCCAGATATTTCATTTAACCCATCTTTCACAATTAAGTTAAGAATGTGTGCACTGCATTGAACATGTAAAAAAATACCATGACATGGCAACACATTTTTACCACAAAGCCAATGTTTCAGATCTCGAATCATTGCAGCATTAGTACTTGCATTATCAACTGTGATAGCAAATATTTTTTTATCAATGTTCCATGTCAGCACTTGATCTTTCATAATCTTAAAGAGTGTCTCAGCATTATGTGGAGTCTTCACAGATATAAAAGCAATAATTTTCTTATGCAACTCCCATTTAGCATCAATAAAATGTGCTGTGACACAACAATAACCAAGATTCTGATTAGATGTCCACATATCTGTTGTGAGACTAATTCGGGAATCAATATTATCAAAGACTGAGTACAATTTTTCCTTTTCCTCATTGTATATTTTCATCACATCTGCTCTAACAGTGTTTCTCGAGACCACCTTAAACTGTGGTTGAAGATTACCACAAAATATTTGAAAATACTCATGCTCAACCAAGTTAAAAGGTAAATTGTGCTTCATTATCATTCTTGCAAGGTCACACCGACTCCGCTCTTGGTCAAATTTAAAATTTGCTATTTTTACAAGTGTCTCACTTTGTCTTCCAGTCACTGCAATCATTTGTTGTCCTATATCAACATGTTTTTTTCTAGGACATCTTACTGCATGATTCTTCAAATGGGTTGTCCCTTTAGCACTAGAACCATCAAATTTTCTCTTGCAATGCTTACATATGGCTATTTCACTACCATCCAGACTGGTTGTTTTTTCAAAATCTTCCCATGCTTTAGATCTTAACTTCTTCTTTTTAGGTGAAGATGGCTCCGGTGATGCATTCACAACTACAGTTGCCTCGTCATTTTGTTGCACATCAGAAATATTTTGAGAAAGATTTATAGTATTGGCAGGCAATGCATCGCTATTAGTGAGATCTTCCATCATAGATGATATGCTATTCTGAAAAAATAAATGAGAAGAGACAATAAAATAGCATTCATGGATCATGATTCATGCATTAAAGTTACATTCATAAAAGGGAGAAAACCATTAAATTTCTAACACATATATCTACCTCAAAGCTCAAACAAGAGACTGGACAACATATGAACTTAGTCCAGACTTTGAATCTTTGATCGTATTGTTGACTCCAAGGTGATTAGATCATTTAACTATTTAAGAGACAAAGTAGACCATCTTATTACTAGTAGTATTTTCATGGAATGCCTCGGAGCTGCATATGAACTTTTCGACCAACAGCATGCCCATTTTCATGGCAGCTTCCCATGACAGAACCAAGAATCACTAAACACCTGGGATTTTAATTCTACTTGAGCCCAAGTACGCTGTACTGTACGTGCTTTTCTATTTAGGAGATGAGGGTTTTACCGAGCTGCGGTAGCTGCTTGACCGCCGGTTGGTGGGCTGCGGTGCGAAGGGGGCCGACGGCGTCTGACACTTTGGCGGAGGGACGACGGAACGGAGGCCGGCTCACCTGGACTCGTAGAACGGAGAACGCAGACGCCGGTTGGTTGGCCGCGTTCTGTCGCCTGGAGTCGCACGCAGATGACGGTGGACCGTGGAGGAGAGAGCCCGCCAGATGGAGAGGGGGTGGAGGCTGGACTGCGTCGCCGATGGCCGAGGAAGAAGCACCGGCGTGATGGGACGACGACCGGACGACGGAGGGGGGCGGGCTTCTCAGCCGATCGCGGCGGTGTCAACGGGGAGGAGCGGTGGTTGGCCGGCCGCGTTGGCACGTTCTGTCGCCTGGAGTCGCACGCAGACCGGGGATGTGAAGGAGAGGACTGCGCGTTCTGTCGCCTGGAGTCGCACGCAGACGGCAGACCGTGGATGTGGAGGAGAGGACTGCACTGCGCGTTCTGTCGCCTGGAGTCGCACGCAGAGTCGCAGACCGTGGACAGTGTCACAGTGGATGTGAAGGAGGGAGCCAGGCTAAGGCGCTAAGCCACCCAACCAGGAGGGCACAGCCGGCAGCCGCACAGGTAGTCAGGGCCTCAGCCCTCCCTCAGGCACACCCCGTGGTCCGCGTCACCTCACCGCCAGAATCAGTACGAGTTGAACGAATTCAAATCGTCAAATTTGGTCAGTTGGTGCGGACTGCGGGTGGAGAAGACGAGACGACACAGTGAGTGTTTATTATTTTTTTACGTTTGGAATCGAAACCGTCAAAGACTCAAAATGAGATAGTTATTACTTATTAATGCAGTTTTAGCCGGAAGTGTAACAATTGTCATGCCATCTTTCGATATTTTAATATTTTATATTTTATAATAAATTATTTAAATATATATATATTATATGATATATAATATTACGGACAGATATTTTTCGAAGCGAATATTATAATATCCGTATCCGCTCCGATTCGAATTCGGATATTATTCGTATCCGAAAAATTGAATACGGATTCGAATATTATCCGCTAATACGAATTCGAATTCGAAGCGGATTCGGATAATATCCGTATCCGTTGACAGGCCTACTTCTCGCCAACTAAAGGAGCATGAGCGAAATTACCCGACTCATGATTTGGAATTGGCTGCAGTGGTTCATGCATTGAAGATCTAGCGTCATTATCTTTACGGCGTCAAGTTCGAAGTGTTCACTGACCACACGAGTATGAAGTACCTATTCTCTCAGAAGGAGTTGAATCTAAGACAAAGAAGATGGGTCGAATTCTTGAAAGATTATGACTTCGAATTACGATACCATCCAGGAAAGGCAAAAATGTTCTCTATTCATCCAGAAGGTGGTAAAATGTAGCAAGACTTGAAACGATCTTTCTGGTGGCAGGGAATGAAGAAGGACGTAGTTGACTTTGTGGCTAGATGCTTGGTTTGTCAGCAGGTAAAAGTAGAGCATCAAAGGCCATCTGAGCTAATGCAGAAAATGAAAAGTCCTCAGTAGAAATGGGAAGTAATCACTATGGACTTTGTGACCGGGTTACCCAGATCGATAAAAGGTAATGACTCTATATGGGTGATCGTGGACCGATTTTCAAAGTCTACACATTTCCTTCCTATGAAGGTAAAGCAATCGGTGGAAAGCTTGACAAGACTATATGTTGATAACATTGTCAGACTTCACGGGATTCCAAAGTTTATCATCTCCGACAGGGATCCCCGGTTCACATCTAGACTGTGGCAAGGGTTGCATGAAGCTTTTGGTTCGCGGCTCAGGCTCAGTTCGGCTTTTCACCCGTAAACTGACGGTCAATCTGAAAGGACGATTCAGACACTTGAGGACATGCTTAGGGCTTGTGTTCTGAATTGGAAGGGTGATTGGGAGCGACATCTACCTCTCGTGAATTTTCTTATAATAATAGCTTCCACGCAAGCATAGGCATGGCTCCGTTCGAGGCACTGTATGGAAGACCTTGTAGATCTCCGTTGTGTTGGGAAGAAACAGGAGACAGACAATATGTGGCTCCAGAAGTTGTTCAAGAAACTACTGAGAAGATCAGGTTGATTAGGCAACGATTGATGACAGCACAAGATAGAAAGAAGAGCTATGCCGATAATCGAATGAATGAGTTATCATTCGAAATTGGCGATCACATCTTCCTCAAGGTGTCTACGTCAAAGGGAATCGTTCAGTTCGGTAAGCGTGGAAAATTAAATCCACGATTCGTCGGACCATTCGAAATTCTGGAGAGATTAGAAAATGTGGCATATCGGTTGGCTTTACCTCCGTCTCTGGAGGGAGTACATCCGGTGTTCCACGTGTCCATGCTGAGGAGGTACGTGCATGATCCGGCGCATGTGATCATTATTGAGCAAATGCAGTTCCAGCAGAACCTATCCTACGAGGAGCAACCTGTTCGAATTCTTGACCGCAAAGAGCAAGTGCTCAGGATTAAAGTCATCCCACTGGTGAAGGTACTATGGAGGAACTTCTCGCATGAGGAGGCCACGTGGGAACCAGAAGAAGCGATGAAGAAGAAGTACCCTCATCTGTTCGGTATGTGATCTAACCCCAAACTTCGAGGATGAAGTTTTCTTTAAGGGGAGAGGGTGTAATGCCCTACGATTTTTTAGTAGTTTATTAATTA
The DNA here is from genome assembly GCA_022559845.1 of Amorphophallus konjac. Classification (NCBI taxonomy): domain Eukaryota; kingdom Viridiplantae; phylum Streptophyta; class Magnoliopsida; order Alismatales; family Araceae; genus Amorphophallus; species Amorphophallus konjac. Next base: position 173,509,325 of record CM040128.1, on the reverse strand, counting down.
TTTAAAAATTTTATATGTCCAAATATTTAAATTTTTTATTTTATTATATTTATTTAGTCATAAACAAAAATTATGTTGTTTGTTTTTTTTAAAAATTTTTGAAAGGGTTTGGAACAAAAAAAATGAAAGAAAGGGGTTAAACAAAAAGAAAAGGGCATAGATACAAAAAAAATATAAGAATGTTTAAATTAAAAAAAATAAAAAAATGTAGCAACCCTGGTAAATTTAAAAAGGAATAAATAAATCTAAATAGATTAAAAGATTTAGTAAATAAACGAAAGAACTTGGAATAAAAAAAAATAATAAGTTGAACCCTGATGAAAATAACGCCTTAGATATAGGCGCTACTTTACAACAAAACGCCCTTACATAAGGCGTGTTTTGAAGAAAGGACGCCCACATGTCACGGCGTCAAATTTCAAACGACCAAAATAAATAAAAAGGGCAAGTTAGAGTAACGTCCCTTGCGTGGACGCGTTTCAGAAATAAACGACGCTTGACAAGGCGTCAATTTAAATTCGACGCCCTGACCTAGGTCGCTAATTCAGTTTGAGTTTCGTTCGACCTCGGAGTCTATCCAGGGTAAGTTGATAACTATGAGAAAGAGTTCGAATGCAGTAATAACTATATCATGGAAGTTTTACTTCCAATCGAACACTAACCTTATTAGGATTTCCAATATCTTATAAATAACCTTCTGCTTGAACCGAGAACGCTATTTGGCGTTCGGAGTTTTCAAAGGTATGCGAAGAACAGTAGGTTCTTCTTCTTCCTTCTTCCTTATATTGTGTTCGATCAACGCATGAAGAACTAATGATTCTTCATACTCTTCTCTGATTACAGGTTGAAAGCTGCTGTCTTCCGAAGAACAAGTAAGTTCTTTCCCCTTGCTTTCGGTTACGTATAAGAAGATTTTAATATCTTCTTCTTCATTCTTCTGTCTCTACAGGTTGTCTGTAGAAGTGAACCCGGTTGATTGAAGTATTGAGGATTCTTCATCTACATCCTCTTATTTACCCTTGCTGCTGCTATTAGGATCGAAAGCTTCAAAAAGACTCTGTTTATAAAACAGAGTATCGTTCAGAACCTACACCTGTTCATCCGTCAGTTTATCATCATCAAGGTAGGTTTTCTCAAGCACTGTAGCCCAAATCACCATAATAACTATGTTAAACCATATATATTAGTTCATGCATATAGTTTTCGAGAGTTTTAAATGTTTCTATTGTTGGAAAGAAACGCCCTTTCCACGGGCGCTAATTTTATACGTGACCCAGACTAGGGCGCTATTTAAATAAACGACCCTGACAAGGTCGTCAATTCAAAAGATTTGACGCCCTGTACACAGACGTCAATTTAATTACCTGATAATTACCCATGTTAATTAGTCCAATATTCACTTAAACATGATTCTAAATCAGTGCATCCTGATATTATCCTGTCATGACCATATCTCGTTTTCTGGAAATTTCAATACTTGAAAATAATTGTAAATTCTTGAAATACACGACCCTGTATAGGTCGTCTCTCACTTGACTAACGCCCCTGTTCAGGGCGTGAAATGAAAAGTAACGCCCCTGTCCAGGGCGTGTTTTTGATAAATTACTGAAAACATATATTCTGTAAAAATAGAGGTAAAGAATGAACGACCATTGCATACGTCGTCAACTTTTAATTAAACGCCCCTTACTAGGGCGCATTTTTGGTAAAATACTGGAATATTGAAATTTTGCAAAAATGTAAAATAGATAAACGCCCTTACTGAAGGCGTTAATTACTTGAGTAGTGACTTTACTTAAGTCGTTATTTTCCTGTAAAAATATTTTTTTTACCCTGTTTCTGATAACCGATGGTTTCAATATATCTATATATATGTATATCGGCACTATATCTCCACTCCGCGAGTATAGTCCCACGTTTCATGATGTTTTATCGATCACCCTCAACTCTCATTGACATACAAGCTCTCCATTGGACATTCCGTTCCTTTGGACTAGCGAGTTAGTCATAGAGACCTCCGTAAGACTCCTCGTATCTTGGATTCCCTCAAGGTCGACTGAGCTGGTTGTACCCTAAAAACCCATTACACTATTGAATGCCATGTCACTCTAAAGAAACATGGTATACCGGCCCTTATGATATGCAAAGAGTATATCATGAGAATTCTTAATGGGATGATGATATCATGCCATTTGTTGATGTTCTTGTGGACCTCAATTCTATAATAAGAATGAGGGTATCTTGCCTTTGATATACTGTTCATGTGGACCTCAATTCTATATAAAGAATGTCCATACTTGTTTGTCATGGTACCCGAGTTAAGGGAACCTAATTCCACCTAGTTTCATCGTTCATCGTGATTGTACCGTTGTTATCGCCTATCTATGTCCAATGTCGTATTTTGGACTCCATTCTCTCAAAGTTATCCTACGTGTCTACAAGCTTAAATTGTTGAAATTCCCTATTGGCTATATATATACAAGAGTGGATGTCAAATATACATGATAAATGCCTGCGCATATAGGGCCCGATCTGGTCCTGGGAGGAGCACCCGAAAGTACTTGTGCCCATGGGAGTTGAATGATAAGGTATCTGGCATTATACCGAGTGCATGACTAGCTTGATTGGACATTCCACACAAATCTTGTACTTGACTCGTACTTGACTTGACATGAATTGCGTGACCCGAGAAAGGGTAATTACTTGCTTGCTTGATACATGATAGCCAAAGTTCTTGACATGACTTGCTAAGAAGTACTTGCTTGAATATCTTGTTATCTTTTCTTGAAAGCTCATGACTAGTTCATCTTGCCGTCTTATTGATAAATTCTTTCTCTATCTTGTCGTTTTATGCGAGCATGCATAGTTATAGTACATTCATGAAAAATGTAATTATTTAAACCCCCTTGCTAGCGCTTGAGATATAATTTCCTACTGAGCGTTCGCTCACTCCGTGTGTTCCCTACTTTTCAGGTAAGTCCGACGAAGAAGGTCAATCTGATGGGGAAAGTCAAGAGTGAAAGAGCTAGAGCTTTTCCAAGTGTCATCTAGTCTTTTTCCTATTTTCTTGAGTCGACTATGTACTTTTCTCTTTTTTGAATAGAGTATTGGATTTGTAATAGTACATCCATTATGAAATAAAGGATTGGGTTATCTTTCTATTTTGCGCATCTCTGTTTTGGTGTCGAATACACTACTACTCTGATTGACATGATTGATATAAACTCGTCGCGCATATCCGAGTATCTTCCGCGCTCGGGGCGTGACAGTTTTTGTGGTATCAGAGCCTAGGGTATTCAATTCCTAGGAAAAACCCAAGTCCAAGGATAAGTTTTAACCTTCAACCAGTGAGATTGGGTAGAACCAAGGGTTAAAGTTAACATAGTATATGAGTCTTTAAATACAATCACATATTAATCTAGTTATTGTAATTGTAGGATAATGGCTGCCGAACGTGCTCAATGGCGCAACATGCAGCGTACCCTTCAAGGCATGACTCAAGTACTGCAACAAGTAGCACAAGGAGGTGGACAACGAGCAGGAAGTCTCCACCAGACTTTCAAGAACATGAACCCACCCAAGTTCACGGGTTCTACTGATCCAGATGACGCTGAACACTGGATTAGGGAGATAGAACGAATATTTCGTGTTATGCAATGCACAGATCAAGATAAGGTCTTACTAGCTACTTTTCAGTTAGAAAGGGATGCTAGATGCTGGTGGGAATCAATAGTGGCTACTATAAATCAAGATCAGGTTTCGTGGGAGGAATTCGTTGAACATTTCAACGCTAAATATTTCTCAGATCGAGTTCAGGAAAAGAAGGCTGCAGAATTTGCTGCATTAAAGCAACGATCCTTGTCAGTAGCCGAGTATGAGGCCCAATTCTCTAGATTGTCTCGGTGTGCTAAGCATCTAGTTAGCACCAAGAAAATGAAAGCTAGGAGATTTCTAAATGGGCTCAGGCCCCAAGCTATTACTCAACTGGCGCCGATGGACATTCAAGTCTACTCGGAAATAGTACGCCGAGCTCAACTATTAGAAGATGCCACGGAACTGTCTGATAGGATTCGTGGTAAGGATAAGAAGGAACAAGTTACAGGTTCGGGTTCCTTTAAACCCAACTTCAAGAAAAGGCCTAGCAATGGAGGAGCATCCTCACAAGACCAAAAGTTCAAGAAGACCAAGCCCTTCTCTATCACCACTACCTCTCCAAATACAGTGTGCAAGCATTGTGATAAAGCGGGTCATAGAGCAGAAGAATGCTGGAGGAAACTAGGAGCATGTCTCCGTTGTGGGAGTCGTGAGCATCGGATTCCCGATTGCCCATTACTTAACGACCAAGCCGTTGACGGGAAGCGCCCAGTAACCAAGAATGCTCGTCTTCATGCAATCAAGGAGACCGAGCAAGTAGAAGGAGGCGGCTTAGTGGAAGGTACATTGAAAGTTTGTTCCAGAAATGCATATGTCTTAATTGATACTGGTGCATCGCATTCTATTGTTTCTAAAAAGTTTGCTGACCCATTACCCCTAGAACCGGAATGGATAAAGTTAGTTTTGTCTACTCCTCTGGATGATGAGACTGATATTACACATCATTACCAAAACTGCGAAGTATTGGTTCAGGGTAGAAATCTCCCTATTGATCTCATATGTTTAGATCTGAAAGAGTATGATGTTATACTAGGGACAGATTGGTTATCCAAGTATCAGGCAACGGTTGATTGCCGCAATAGTAAGGTTACATTCAAGGAATTTCCAGAACTAATATTTACTAGCCCCAAGAGTCGGAGCAAATCCCCTATTATTTCAGCTCTCCGAGCTAGCAAGCTCATCAGGAAAGGATGTGCATCGTTCCTCGCATTTGTTACAGTTAAAGAAGCTAAGGAGATTAAGCTAGAAGACATTCCAGTAGTGCAAGAATTTCCGGATGTGTTTCCGGAAGATTTGCCGGGATTACCCCCGCAAAGAGAAGTGGCCTTCACCATTGACTTAGTCCCTGGTGCTGGTCCGATTTCAAAGGCACCTTATAGGATGTCACCTGCTGAACTCAAGGAGTTAAAGGAGCAATTGATGGAACTCATTAAGAAAGGATTCATTAGACCAAGTACTTCCCCGTGGGGAGCGCATGTATTATTTGTAAAGAAGAAAGACGGATCCATGAGGTTATGCATCGACTATCGACAATTGAATCATCTCACTATCAAGAACAAGTATCCACTGCCAAGAATCGATGAATTGTTTGATCAAATTTCAGGATCCATGTACTTTTCCAATATTGATCTCAGGTCGGGATATCATCAATTAAGAATCAAGGATGATGACATTCATAAGACTGCGTTCAGAAGCAGGTATGGCCATTATGAATTTGTTGTTATGCCTTTCGGACTAACGAATGCCCCTGCTACCTTTATGCAGTTAATGAATAGTATATTCAGGCCTTATTTAGATCAATTCGTGGTGGTCTTTATTGATGATATATTGATTTATTCCAAGACCAAGGAAGAGCATGAGGAACATTTGAGGATCGCATTACAAATATTAAGGACAAACCAATTATATGCAAAACTTAGCAAGTGTGAATTCTGGCTTGAAGAAGTGACTTTTCTCGGACATGTTATATCAAAGGATGGCTTGTCTGTAGACCCATCAAAGGTTGAAGCTGTAAGGAACTGGGAAAGACCGACCAATGCTAGCGAGATCCGAAGTTTCTTAGGTCTTGCCGGCTATTACAGGCGATTCATCAAGGATTTCTCAAAAATCGCCGTGCCACTTACGAGGTTAACTCGCAAGGAGATCCGTTATGAATGGGATGAGGAATGTGAGAGAAGCTTCCAAACTCTCAAGGATCATCTTACTACAGCTCCTATCTTAGCATTGCCAATTGAAGGAGAAAAGTTCGAGGTATACACTGATGCTTCTGGCATTGGCCTCGGGTGTGTTCTAATGTAACAAGGGAAGGTTATAGCCTACTCTTCTCGTCAATTAAAGAAGCATGAAGAGAACTACCCCGTCCATGACTTAGAATTGGCCGCGGTGGTATTTGCACTAAAAATATGGAGACATTATCTTTATGGAGTACAGTTTACTGTATACTCCGATCACAAGAGTCTCAAATATCTTTTCTCACAGAAGGAACTAAATATGAGGCAAAGACGATGGCTGGAATATCTCAAGGACTTCGACTTCAATATACAATATCACCCCGGAAAGGGTAATCATGTAGCAGATGCCCTTAGTCGAAAGCCGAGAGCACTGATAGCCAATTGTCTGATTCAAGAATGGAAATTGCTGGAACAATTCTCTGAACTCAATATAAGCATGGACACGGACCCTAGATGTGTCACATTATCTCATGTAAGCATACAGTCAGATTTATTATCTGAAATACAAGCACTTCAGAATAATGATCCTACATTAGTAGAAATCAAGGGCAGATTAGAAGGACAATCGGATTTCCAATTAACTTCTGATGGAAGATTAATGTTCAAGAATAGAACTTGTATACCGGACTGTCCAGAATTGAAGAAGAAGGTCTTAGATGAAGCTCATAGGTCAAGGTATACGATTCATCCTGGATCTACCAAGATGTACCAAGATGTGAAAAGAAATTTTTGGTGGCCCAACATGAAAAGGGAAATAGCAGACTATGTATCACGTTGTCTCACATGCCAACAAGTCAAGGCGGAACACCAAAAGCCTGCTGGAAAGCTACATCCTCTAGATATCCCTAAATGGAAGTGGGAGGATATTGGTATGGATTTCATCATGGGTTTATCTAAATCAAAAAGAGGACATGATGGAATATGGGTTATCATTGACCGATTGACTAAATCAGCGCATTTCTTGCCAATCAAGAGTCGATGGTCAGTTGATGTCTTAGCTGCACTATACATCAAGGAAATAGTCAGATTACATGGTATTCCTGTTTCAATCGTATCTGACAGAGATCCCCGTTTTACTTCTCATTTTTGGAAAGGACTACAACATTCGTTGGGAACGAGACTTAACTTTAGCACAGCCTTTCATCCTCAAACGGATGGTCAGACCGAGAGAACCAATCAAGTAGTCGAAGATATGCTTAGAGCTTGCATTACTGATTTTGATGGAAACTGGCATGATTACTTGCCTCTGGTCGAATTTGCATACAATAATAGCTACCAGGCAAGTATACAACTGGCACCTTTTGAAGCCTTATACGGAAGGAGTTGTCGATCACCCTTATGCTGGGACGAAGTTGGAGAGAAACAACTGTTAGGTCCAGAAATGGTAAGAGACACTACCGAGAAGATACAATTGATCAAAGAAAGATTGCAAGTTGCTCAGTTTAGACAAAAGGCTTATGCTGACACAAGAAGAAGAGATCTCGAATTCCAAGTTGGAGATCATGTATTTCTCAAAATATCGCATGGACGTGGAATACGAAGATTTGGTGTTAAAGGCAAGCTTACACCAAGATTTATCGGACCTTTTGAGATACTAGAAAGAGTTGGCGAGGTTGCTTACCGCATTGCATTGCCTCCCCAATTGTCCGAGATACATAATGTGTTCCACATATCCATGTTGAAGAAGTATGTACACGATCCATCACATATTATCGAACATGGAGACCTAGTAATCCAGAAGGATCTCACATATGAGCAGAAGCCTATGAAGATCTTAGATCGAGAAGTACGTACCCTAAGAAATAAGGTTATTCCCATGCTAAAGGTACAACGGAATAAGAATTCAGAACACGAAGCGACATGGGAGACCGAGGAATCTATGAGGAAACAATTTATAGATTTATTTTAGAAGGTACATACTCTACACTCTCCAAATGTAAATATATGATATGAAATTTGGGGACCAAATTCTTTTTAAGTAGGGGAGGGTGTAGCAACCCTGGTAAATTTAAAAAGGAATAAATAAATCTAAATAGATTAAAAGATTTAGTAAATAAACGAAAGAACTTGGAATAAAAAAAATATAATAAGTTGAACCCTGATGAAAATAACGCCTTAGATATAGGCGCTACTTTACAACAAAACGCCCTTACATAAGGCGTGTTTTGAAGAAAGGACGCCCACATGTCACGGCGTCAAATTTCAAACGACCAAAATAAATAAAAAGGGCAAGTTAGAGTAACGTCCCTTGCGTGGATGCGTTTCAGAAATAAACGACGCTTGACAAGGCGTCAATTTAAATTCGACGCCCTGACCTAGGTCGCTAATTCAGTTTGAGTTTCGTTCGACCCCGGAGTCTATCCAGGGTAAGTTGATAACTATGAGAAAGAGTTCGAATGCAGTAATAACTCTATCATGGAAGTATTACTTCCAATCGAACACTAACCTTATTAGGATTTCCAATATCTTATAAATAACCTTCTGCTTGAACCGAGAACGCTATTTGGCGTTCGGAGTTTTCAAAGGTATGCGAAGAACAGCAGGTTCTTCTTCTTCCTTCTTCCTTATATTGTGTTCGATTAACGCATGAAGAACTAATGATTCTTCATACTCTTCTCTGATTACAGGTTGAAAGCTACTGTCTTCCGAAGAACAAGTAAGTTCTTTCCCCTTGCTTTCGGTTACATATAAGAAGATTTTAATATCTTCTTCTTCATTCTTCTGTCTCTACAGGTTGTCTGTAGAAGTGAACCCGGTTGATTGAAGTATTGATGATTCTTCATCTACATCCTCTTATTTACCCTTGCTGCTGTTATTAGGATCGAAAGCTTCAAAAAGACTCTGTTTATAAAACAGAGTATCGTTCAGAACCTACACCTGTTCATCCGTCAGTTTATCATCATCAAGGTAGGTTTTCTCAAGCACTGTAGCCCAAATCACCATAATAACTATGTTAAACCATATATATTAGTTCATGCATATAGTTTTCGAGAGTTTTAAATGTTTCTATTGTTGGAAAGAAACGCCCTTTCCACGGGCGCTAATTTTATACGCGACCCAGACTAGGGCGCTATTTAAATAAACGACCCTGACAAGGTCGTCAATTCAAAAGATTTGACGCCCTGTACACAGACGTCAATTTAATTACCTGATAATTACCCATGTTAATTAGTCCAATATTCACTTAAACATGATTCTAAATCAGTGCATCCTGATATTACCCTGTCATGACCATATCTCATTTTCTGGAAATTTCAATACTTGAAAATAATTGTAAATTCTTGAAATACACGACCCTGTATAGGTCGTCTCTCACTTGACTAACGCCCCTGTTCAGGGCGTGAAATGAAAAGTAACGTCCCTGTCCAGGGCGTGTTTTTGATAAATTACTGAAAACATATATTCTGCAAAAATAGAGGTAAAGAATGAACGACCATTGCATACGTCGTCAACTTTTAATTAAACGCCCCTTACCAGGGCGCGTTTTTGGTAAAATACTGGAATATTGAAATTTTATAAAAATGTAAAATAGATAAACGCCCTTACTGAAGGCGTTAATTACTTGAGTAGTGACTTTACTTAAGTCGTTATTTTCCTGTAAAAATGTTTTTTTTACCCTGTTTCTGATAACCAATGGTTTCAATATATCTATATATATGTATATCGGCACTATATCTCCACTCCGCGAGTATAGTCCCACGTTTCATGATGTTTTATCGATCACCCTCAACTCTCATTGACATACAAGCTCTCCATTGGACATTCCGTTCCTTTGGACTAGCGAGTTAGTCATAGAGACCTCCGTAAGACTCCTCGTACCTTGGATTCCCTCAAGGTCGACTGAGCTGGTTGTACCCTAAAAACCCATTACACTATTGAATGCCATGTCACTCTAAAGAAACATGGTATACCGGCCCTTATGATATGCAAAGAGTATATCATGAGAATTCTTAATGGGATGATGATATCATGCCATTTGTTGATGTTCTTGTGGACCTCAATTCTATAATAAGAATGAGGATATCTTGCCTTTGATATACTGTTCATGTGGACATCAATTCTATATAAAGAATGTCCATACTTGTTTGTCATGGTACCCGAGTTAAGGGAACCTAATTCCACCTAGTTTCATCGTTCATCGTGATTGTACCGTTGTTATCGCCTATCTATGTCCAATGTCGTATTTTGGACTCCATTCTCTCAAAGTTATCCTACGTGTCTACAAGCTTAAATTGTTGAAATTCCCTATTGGCTATATATATACAAGAGTGGATGTCAAATATACATGATAAATGCCTGCGCATATAGGGCCCGATCTGGTCCTGGGAGGAGCACCCGAAAGTACTTGTGCCCATGGGAGTTGAATGATAAGGTATCTGGCATTATACCGAGTGCATGACTAGCTTGATTGGACATTCCACACAAATCTTGTACTTGACTCGTACTTGACTTGACATGAATTGCGTGACCCAAGAAATGGTAATTACTTGCTTGCTTGATACATGATAGCCAAAGTTCTTGACATGACTTGCTAAGAAGTACTTGCTTGAATATCTTGTTATCTTTTCTTGAAAGCTCATGACTAGTTCATCTTGCCGTCTTATTGATAAATTCTTTCTCTATCTTGTCATTTTATGCGAGCATGCATAGTTGTAGTACATTCATGAAAAATATAATTATTTAAACCCCCTTGCTAGCGCTTGAGATATAATTCCTACTGAGCGTTCGCTCACTCCGTGTGTTCCCTACTTTTCAGGTAAGTCCGACGAAGAAGGTCAATCTGATGGGGAAAGTCAAGAGTGAAAGAGCTAGAGCTTTTCCAAGTGTCATCTAGTCTTTTTCCTATTTTCTTGAGTCGACTATGTACTTTTCTCTTTTTTGAATAGAGTATTGGATTTGTAATAATCCATCCATTATGAAATAAAGGATTGTGTTCTCTTTCTATTTTGCGCATCTCTGTTTTGGTGTCGAATACACTACTACTCTGATTGACATGATTGATATAAACTCGTCGCGCATATCCGAGTATCTTCCGCGCTCGGGGCGTGACAAAAAAAGTGGGGGGCACCGCCCCACGTGGCCACCCGCTTGCGCGCGCCCGCGGGCGGGTGCGAGGGCGGGCGCCGCTCCGCCCCCCCTTGCTGCCGCTTTGCGGCATGAGTTATTAATTTTTTTTTTGTTAAACCTTTTTATTAGTTACTTAATCTATCTTCCTTCTTTAGTCAAATAACACATGCCTCTTATATAAAAAAAAAGAAAAAATGTAACATAGTCAAAAGATGTTAGGTGAGGGGTTGGTGAAGTTTGAATGACTAATTTTAATAAAATAACATTAAATTAAATGATTTAATCTCAACCATTAGATTAAGTGGGTGGTTAGGATTGATTAAGCCAAAAACCCCTATAAATAGAGGGGTATAGGGGGCTCATTTGCTCCTATTGGAAGCTGAGTTCGTGGAGTGCAGCAGGGGGAGGTGTGAAGGTCATTAAAGAGTGTTTAATTATTTTTAAGGTAATGGATTAGTACTTTATCCCCTAGATTAGCATATATTAGCGTATTTAAAATGATTTATGGTGTGTAATTAGTATTTATATAGGTAGTTAAGTTCATAGATCGTAGTTTTATAATCTGAAATCTTATCTTGGTCGGATTAGTATTAAATCATTAAGTTAAAGCATGTGATTAATGTTATAATTAAGTGATTAATGTCTTAAAATTAGTAATGGTGTATGATAAATTGAGAGAGTTTTCAAAATCCTGAAACCTGATGTTATGAACTTTTTGTAAAAATTTCTATGTCTGTTTTAATTTATTTTCATGTTTAAAGATATTTTAACATTGTCCTAAAGGTGTTTAAATTATACTAAAATACCAAAGGATGATATAAAATTTCAATAAATTGTAAGAAGGTACCTTACTGTGAGATCCATGTGCATAAAAATTTTCATAGTTTCTGGATCATGATATTTATTTTAATGAATTTTCATACATGATAAAATATATAAATAATAGTATAGAAATTATGAAAATTAGAAACCATGTTCACAAAAGTCTTATAATTTTACAGTATGGTCCAGACATTGAGTGTGTTGTATTCTGAAAACTTCAATAATTATTAATATCTGCAAGTAATATTAGATAATTTTTATATTTTAATAGAAGTATAAAATTATGAAAAAAATAAAAATAATACATGCAAAATCTTGAAACTTTACCAGAAGACTTAAATGTTTGTTATAAATAATTTATGAAAATATCATCGCATTAAGATATCAGAATCATCACTGGTATAATTATCAATGTTTAAATAAATATTTAAAAATTTGAATAAATACTAATATTCTGTGAAAAATATAAAATAATCACAAAACTGATGTTTTGATATCTGTAAGATAATTTTCAGTATATTTTGGCCATTGTAAGTATTCTGGATAACTGTCTCCATTTAAAAGTTATTATTATAAATTATTGTAAATTTTAGAAATTGATATAAAGAAATTAGAAAATAGACATACTGAATGAAAAATGATGAAAATTTTTACACATGATACTTCTGTCTGACACAACATTCTGTAAATTGTTAAAAATTATCTGATCATTTTAGATATATTTCGTTGATTTATTATTCAGGATATCTTTTTCTTACTTAGTATGAAAAATAGTAATATAATGTTAAAAATAGTAATGTAGTGTGAAAAATAATGAAAAGTTTTAAGAATGATATTTCTGTTATGAATGATGGTTTGAAAAATTATGGTGACTTGTAGAGTGTTGTGGATATATTTAGTTAATATTCCATGTATTGGATAATATAAATAATTCTGTGAAAATTTTAATTCCTGCATGCAAAATTATGAAAAAAATTTCTATGCATTGTTACAGATAAATGTAAGTTTCTGTAAAAGTTTAAGGGTCTTATAAATTTATTAGCTCAATTTAGTCATTTTATGATGCATGTTGGAATATAAGTAATTTCAGAAAAATTATAACTGCTGTCTGAAAAATAATGAAAAAAAATTCTGTTCTGATCTTTCCTGAAAATGTATTAGATTCCTGAAATTGTAATGTATTCTGAGTTTGGATAACAGAATTATAAGTTTTTGATGTATAAATAGATTATAAATAATTCTGTAAAAATATTAAATACTTTCTGAAAAATTATGAAAATTTACTGTTTTGATCTTTTCTGTAAATATATTGATTCCCTGAAATTTCAAGATATTCTGATACATGTAAACAGATTTAGTAAATTTTGATATATAGATATGTCATTATATTTGAATAACTTGAAAATTTCTGGAAAAAGAAAAATGATTTTCAGTATTGGTATATTAATATTCACAGCATGAATTTTGAGTGACATGTGTCCATTTTATATAAGTCATATTTATATTTTTACCGTACCGTTAGTAATGCCAAATGGACACTGCCACCATAGGGGGAGACTGGAACCAAACTATAGAAATACCCCTATAGGGAGGTTCACACTGTACTGGCCCCGAGGGTAACGGGGATGAAATCCTGGAGGTGGACAAGTACCACTGGTTAAGGTGGAGATGACTTCTCCCGATTCTGTGCAGTAACCAAGACTCATCACTATTTACCTAGGTGATCGAGTACCGACTGACTGTCCTTCTAGTGGTGGTTTGGGCACTGTGTCTGGCTATTTATACCACTGTTACTGTTTATTGAACTGAAATTGAACAACTGTTATTGCCGACTGAATTGACACTGAACTACTGTTACTGTTCACTGAGTCGTTATTAATACGACTATTAATGTTCACTGAATTGATACTGAAACTGTTATTACTATTCATTGATTCATTACTAGAATCATTAATTAATGTTTACAAATGATGAATTTTTATTTTGTCATTGGTAGAATAAAGCTTTAATGTACATGCTTTCTTTGTCAAATGAAAATAGAACGACTTTATGAAATAAATTACCGCTAATCACTTTGGATATGTTGATACATGTTTTAACTGGGGATTATGCTCAGTCTCTTACTAGGTCTATTCGTAGACTCACCCCGTTGAACAATTTCAGGAGAAGCGATAGAAGGAAGCGAGGAGTGATCTCGCAGTGTTTGACCGTGGCTCGAATTTTACTACCAGTCTTTATCTTAGGTAGTTATGTTATGAGTAATGTCTTATGTAAAAAAAAAATGTGTGTGAAATTTGGTTATGTAATAAAAGACGGGTGAAATTGTTATCGTTATTTCTATTTATGTGGATGTAGTCTTTTGACTGTAAACTGATGAATTGAGTATTTTCATTTCCGCTGCAATGATATCTCAGTGTTTATGTGTAATTCTCAATAGTAATTGTACCGCTTGGGTTGTTCCCACTATGACGTTCCGATCAGGATCCGACGCGAGTCTTTACGACTGGACCGGGTTTACGAGTCGGGGCGTCACAGAGCTGGCCACCCCACCCTACCCCTCCCAAATCTACACCCCCTTTCGACCCTCCTTGGCCCCTCTCCCCCTCCAGCTCCAGAGAGCTGGCCACCCCACCCTACCCCTCCCAAATCTACACCCACTCTCGACCTTCCTTGCCCCCCCCCCCCCCCTGCTTTAAAGACCAACCCCCCCTACCAGATTGGCACCCCCTGACCCTCGCCGCCCCTCTCCCCCTCCAACTTCGGCAAGCAGCCCCCCCTCCCCCTAACCCTCTCTACCCCCTCCGGCTTCAGCGAGCAACCCCCCCTCCTAGATCTGCAACCCCCTAGACCCTCCCCACCCCCTCTCCCCTCTGGCTTCGGCAGTATGCCCCCCCTCCTAGATCTGCAACCCCCCCCCCCCCCCCCCCGACCCTCCCTACCCCCTCTCCCCCTCCGTCTCCAGCAAGTAGCACCTCCCCCCCACCCCTCCCAAATCTATAGACCACCCCCCGACCCCTCCCAACCCCCTCTCCCCTCTAACTCCGGTGAGCAGGCCCCCCTACCCCACCCCTCCCAGATTTGCCCTCCCTGCCATCCTTACTCCTCTGGCAAAGATCTACACCCCACCCCTCTTCTTCCTCCTTGATCTCTTCGATTTTAGCGCCCGTCGCGGGTCCAGAAACTAGCGTCTAGTGAGGATGTGCTCCCTCGACAACCTGTCGCCGCCACTGCTAATGTGGAGCTCCTCCCAATCGCCACCACCACTATAGGAAATGGCGGTAATAGTGACAGAATTTTTCGACGGCTACTTTTCCTTCTGAATATCCGTCAGAAATTATGACGGATTAAATTACGTCAAAAATTCCATCAGAATTTTCAACAGATAAAGTTTCGTCAGAATATCTGTCGAATTTTTGATGAATATTCAGACGGAAAAGTAGTTGGTGCGGACACCAGGACGATCAAGTGACACGTCGGCGAACCGACGGTGCCATACGCGGAGCGCCAAGTGGACTACATCGGCTTCCCTTCAAATTGGGGATAATTTGACTTCAATTTGGACTCTTTTTGCATTGAAATTGGGCTTGTAATGAATATTCTACTTGGGTTTGCATAATGGGCTGGTTGTAAGGCTCTTAAAGGGCCAATTGGTTAAGGCCCTTAAGCATTCCTTAAGAAAGGAGTGGCCTTGGTCCATTGTAATGGATCAATAAGCCATGCATGGCCCAATTGGACTTCCTTCCTACATGGGCTATCTAGGTTGGGCTATCTAGAATGGGCTCCCTTTACTCATGGGCTTTATGGAAAGGACTAAACAAGAATGATGGAGTGGGCTTAAGCCATGGCCAAATGGCCCAATTGGAGGCCCAAGTAGGGGGCGCCCCCTATTTTGTCATATTAGGCTAGTTGTTTGAATTTCTTTTCTTTCCACCTTCATTTATCACATGGAGCATTCAAATGGCTGCTGGTCAAATACAAAATTGGCTGCAACCTACCACCTTTACCTTGAATTTCAAAGGTAGGTGAGCAACCATGTCCCCTTGTCTCCCTTTCCCTTTCACTAAGTGTCATGATCCATGCGCACCCCCCTCTCCCTTCTTGAATCCCACGTAGCCCCCTCCCCTCTACCCCTTGTCATTGTCTATTTAAAGGCATGTATAGTGTTTGTGCACGTTAATGAAAGTTTTATGAAAGAAAGTGTGTTTAAGAGAGTGATTCTCTTGTTCTTCCTTGGGTGTGACTCCCTTGGTTCTGTCCTGTGACGGGACAGAATTGGGTCGTGTGACTCGACCTTGTATCCCCCTCTTCTCCATACCTTCTTCTTCCACAAAAAAATCCCAGTGATACCTCTGAGAGTTAGGAAAATTTCAGCGCTGGTTTCACGTCAATCGGAGTTCGTGAGCGACGGTAGTAATTTGTTTCGTGGAGGCGCGCAGATCGGTCCCTGATTGCTGCCCAGATCTGGAGATGACTGTGTTTTAATTTCTCCAGCCCAACCCCGACGCCATCTGAAGCTGGTTTCTGAAGAGATATCGTAGGATTTCGAGTCGTCTTCACGTTTCCGCAGGTCTCGCCTCGATCTGATCACCGTGCTGTTCGTGGCGGCGATTCTCGTGAGATCGCGCAAGAGATCTGAGCAGATCCGGCCCCAAACAAGAGCCGACTTCCAGAGTCCTCCCCGACTCATCTGATCGAGATCTGTGTGTGTTTGTTTCTACGGTTTGTTTTCTTTCATGCATATGGTTTGCATAAGTTGTGTCCCAATCAAAGGCCAGCCATGCGCGCATAAGGAATTAGCTGATGCATGCTACATGTCCGTGAGTTCAAAAGGGAGAGTACGTCATGATCAGGGTCATACCTGAACGGTTCCTCTTTGGGCTGTAAAGCAACTCTAGGCCCGCGATACCCGCCCTTCCCGAGTCACGAAACAAGTGGGTTCAGATGCGTATGTTATTGAACTACCGTATGACTATGGTGTCAGTTCGACGTTCCATGTTTCTAGTCTGGTAGCATATCGGAACCCGCGGTGATCCCTAGTGAGTTTCGAGCTTTATCTTTCTATTGGGAGTGACCCCTCACCCGAGAGTCCACCTCTTCCAGCCTCAACGCACGCATATAGATTGTATACTGGATGAGCAGGTGATCACCACCAGGAATGGAGCATACCACCACTTCATAGTGCATTGACGAGGATGCCCCACGATGATCAACGTCTTGATCACATGCGGAGTGCTCAAGCTTCGGGACCCTTACTCGACGGGGTCGAGTTCCTCCCACCCGGGGAGAATTGGTGCGGACACCAGGACGATCAAGTGACACGTCGGCGAATCGACGATGCCATACGCGGAGCGCCAAGTGGACTACATCGGCTTCCCTTCAAATTGGGGACAATTTGACTTCAATTTGGACTCTTTTTGCATTGAAATTGGGCTTGTAATGAACATTCTACTTGGGTTTGCATAATGGGCTAGTTGTAAGGCTCTTAAAGGGCCAATTGGTTAAGGCCCTTAAGCATTCCTTAAGAAAGGAGTGGCCTTGGTCCATTGTAATAGATCCATAAGCCATGCATGGCCCAATTGGGCTTCCTTCCTACATGGGCTATCTAGGTTGGGCTATCTAGAATGGGCTCCCTTCACTCATGGGCTCTATGGAAAGGGCTAAACAAGAATGATGGAGTGGGCTTAAGCCATGGCCAAATGGCCCAATTGGAGGCCCAAGTAGGGGGCGCCCCCTATTTTGTCATATTAGGCTAGTTGTTTGAATTTCTTTTCTTTCCACCTTCATTTACCACATGGAGCATTCAAATGGCTGCTGGTCAAATACAAATTTGGCTGCAACCTACCACCTTTACCTTGAATTTCAAAGGTAGGTGAGCAACCATGTCCCCTTGTCTCCCTTTCCCTTTCACCAAGTGTCATGATCCATGCGCACCCCCCCTCTCCCTTCTTGAATCCCACGCAGCCCCCTCCCCTCTACCCCTTGCCATTGTCTATTTAAAGGCATGTATAGTGTTTGTGCATAAGAATGAAAGTTTTATGAAAGAAAGTGTGTTTAAGAGAGTGATTCTCTTGTTCTTCCTTGGGTGTGACTCCCTTGGTTATGTCCTGTGACGGGACAGAATTGGGTCGTGTGACTCGACCTTGTATCCCCCTCTTCCCCTTACCTTCTTCTTCCACAAAAAATCCCAGTGATACCTTTGAGAGTTAGGAAAATTTCAGCGCTGGTTTCGCGTCAATCGGAGTTCGTGAGCGACGGGAGTAATTCATTTCGTGGAGACGCGCAGATCGGTCCCTGATTGCTGCCCAGATCTGGAGATGACTGTGTTTTAATTTCTCCAGCCCAACCCCGACGCCATCTGAAGCTAGTTCCTGAAGAGAGATCGTAGGATTTCGAGTCGTCTTCATGTTGCCGCTGGTCTCGCCTCGATCTGATCACCGTGCTGTTCGTGGCGGCAATTCTTGTGAGATCGCGCAAGAGATCTGAGCAGATCCGGCCCCAAACCAGAGCCGACTTCCAGAGTCTTCCCCGACTCATCCAGTCGAGATCTGTGAGGGATCTTTGGAGTACGTCTTTCTCTTGACGTCGCCAACAATCTCCCACAAAGAACGTCTCAATCCGACACCGGCAGCTATTTTTACATCATTTTACCGTGTCGCTGCGTCATTCTGGGAGCTCAAAACCAGAAGCTGAGAAGAAACGTTACTGCGCCCAGATCTGAAAAGATCTGATCGCGCCCTTCGGAGTGAAGAAACTACATCCTATCTCCGACATTCTCCAATAAACGGCGCTCCGATCGAGTATCGGATCTGGCCGTACCGGCATCCGCAAGTTCGCTGCACAGGGTGACCAGTGTGGATAGAACCGGGTCGGCTTTCCGTCGGCATACCCGAGCGGCTCCGGCACGCGTCCCTCGCCTCCTGCGAGTGTGGCCCATCAACCTGGGTTCCAGCAACCCCAAAATTATCAATTGTAGCCCGATACCTCCCTGTGTGGAGTGGGTGTTCAGTTCTGAAATTGTAAAGTTAATCATTTGTGTATTGGGGTTGTTCGGAAATCGGCCGGGAGTTCTTCCCCACGCCTAGTCGTGGAGGTATGTGCTCGTTCCGACATCTACATTTGCTGATTTAGTGTGCTTTCTATATTGCTGCGTTTGTGAGAATAGGGCCGTTAGTTAGCTGCAAAATCACCATGATTGTGAGTTGTGAGCGCCCGTTCCGTGGCTCAAATCGAGCACCGAGTTCGAATTAGCACCCTAGACGACGTTGGTTTCTTAATCGCCGCGATCCCCACTTTTCCCTCGCAAGGGATGATCGTCGGGCTCAAGAGAGTCGCTGTTGAGAGACGTCTCCACCCGGAGAATACCACGGTGGTCAGCCGCCTGGCTTGCCTTAGTGTGCTAGTGCTGGCCGCACAACGAGTCGGTCGTACGTCTTAGCCCGAGTCGGTCATCTGTCCCGCATCAGCAGTCTTCAGAAAATTGGCGAAAATTGGCGCCATAAATTAGAAATGCAGACCACTTTTTCGACGGAACGTATTTCTGTCAGAAATCCGTCGGAAGCTCTTCTCCTTCCCCACCAACGCCCGAACCCTCTCCCTCCCACTCTCTCAATCTGTCGCTCTCACACTCACTCTATCCCACTCTCTCCCTCTCACTCTCTCTCTCTTTCCACTCTCTCCCTACCGGCGAGAGGCTGTCGGAGTCACCCTCGCCGCAGCCGCCGGAGCCATGCACGCCATCACCTAACCCCCGGTGGCCACCACAACTCTCGACAGCTCACCACCGCCGGTCGTTGTAGCCCTCGTCGCCGGAGTGTCACCAGAGCTTCTCGATCGCCACCAGTAAGTCCCGCCTCACCCTCTATCTTTTTTTCCCTTTGTTTATTGTCGCTGGGGGCTGTTGACACCCGTTTTATGACCAATGAGTTGGGTCATCTCCTTATTTAATTATTATGATGTCCCGAGTTGTTCACCGGTTATTGGGTCATTTTGAGTCATCTTTTTAGGCTTATTTTATGGGTCATTCTCCCTAGTTGGGCCTAGCTCCTTTGATTTCTCGTCATTGCAGCTTATTGGGCCTAGATAAGGGCTAATAAGGATTATCTTGTGGATTAACTTGAAGATTTATCGGTCTTTATCTCTTTTACCACGTCTACTAGCCTAGCGGTCTATCGTACGACCGTTAGGTGGGCGGTGGTGGTCCTTTGGTAGACCGCTAGGAGGCAGAGAGTCCTGTTGGGTCTCTTTGATCTTATCTTTTTGTGGACGAATGAGCTTAGCGGTCTATCGCTAGACCGTTTTCTTGTCCCTTGCGGTCTATCGCAAGACCGTTTGGGGAGGCCGAGAGTCTTGCTTCGCTGATCTTCCTCTGTTTCACCGTGGATGAACTAGAGTCCTTGGTTTGTCGATTTCTCTCTAGATAGAGGCTCTCAGAACCTTCTGTTTGTTTCTATGGACACTTGGGAGTATTATCTTCAAGGTTTATCCAGTTTCAGGCCTATTTTCGAGTCATTATCCCTCCAACTCGAACCTTGGGTTTGAGGGCCTATATGTCACGCCCCGAGCCTTTATTACAGCGGAAGACTCGCTCGGGGAGCGCGAACAGCCGGCATGGTAAGCCTCTTGCAAGCAAGAATCAATCAGAGCGCAAGACAATCACACAAGTAAATGTAATTGCACACGATTTAATCAAACTTCAACTTTATTTCATAATGCTCAATATTCAAGATACAATCACTAATTTGATTTCCATTCTACTAGACTCAAGAAATAGGAAAATTACATTGACTCAATCTAGACACTTTAACTTCCTAAGTCTTCATTCTCATCTTTATAACACTTTCACTCGCTTCCGGACCCGCTACTAGTATAGCCCGAATCCGAATCCGAACTATTTCCATCTCCTGAAAAATATTGGAAAGTAGGTCATGAGCACACTTGCCCAGTAGGTATCTTCGCATCAACATGAAGGCACTATTTAAGTAATTATCATTTTAGCTCTAAAGAAATAAGGTAAAATCATGCGAATGCGAATCAATCATGCGATCAAATCAATAGAAA
The DNA here is from genome assembly GCA_022559845.1 of Amorphophallus konjac. Classification (NCBI taxonomy): domain Eukaryota; kingdom Viridiplantae; phylum Streptophyta; class Magnoliopsida; order Alismatales; family Araceae; genus Amorphophallus; species Amorphophallus konjac. The sequence goes on along the minus strand of CM040128.1, from coordinate 173,488,494 downwards.
TAAGATAACCATGTAAGATAGAATGATCAAGAATGAGCTAGCAAGAATATAACAAGAACATGATATTGGCCTTCCATGAACAAGAATGTAACGAGATTGTACTAGCAAGCCACATATTCATCACACTAGTCTCTTTTGAGTACATAGTTCGTGAATTTCTGTGGAATATCAAGCAAGAATGTCATGTCGTGCCGTGGATCTTCATTTATTTATAGAAATAGTACTCCCAGCGTAATGCGACGCCAGTAGCATCATACCCCATGGTTTATAAAATAGTATGTTTCCGGCAATCAGCCGAGAGGACTAGCATAGAACCCTTGAACACAATCAGTGCTCGATCGCATCTTCAGTTATAAATTAAGCTACTTCCACGCAGTATAGCAGTAACGTATGGTCAAGAATGTAATAATTCCAATAATTCCATGATAACAATAATCAATGAATGAATGCTTCAATTTTGAATATATGAGATCAAGAATGACATTTAAACTAAGTTATGCTTATAGAATAAATCGACAGCATAACGGTGTATTTCCTTAACTTTCATCCATTATATTAAGTCCATTGACAATATGATAAGTTCTAGATCATCAAGGTTTGTCTAGAATCATTGAAATATCAACCCTTGGTCAAACCTTGGGTTAACAATTGCAAGCTATGTAACTGTCATTGGCTGGGCCGTTACATTATGTAACGCGCCAGTAATAGGCCGTTACAGTGATCCGAGTCCAGAAGGATAAAAATAGACTCAGAGGAATGTGACGGTCTGGCACTGGGCCGTTACGTGATCCTGACGGTCCAGGTCAAGGCCGTGACATTTCAAGAATCAAAACCACGATAGAGTGTTCTAATTAATGGGCTTTCATTGGTACAACCAACTCGGCGTCCTAGTGGGAATCCCAGGCTCGCGGAGAATTACGGAGGCCTTGAAACAATGATTTCCTAGTCCATTGGAAGGAATATCTAATAGAGAGGTCCTCATGTCCAAGATGGTGTTCCTATAGTGCAAAGTGTGAACTAATGACAACATATCGGAATATGTGCCATGTACGTATAGAATTGACTCTATTGACAGAGAGAGATATGTATAATCAAAGTGACAATCGTGGTGAACTCCGTCAATACAACGTCTAAAAGTCATGCTTTATAATACAAGACTATAGAATTTTGGCATGAAATTAACATATCCTTAAAATATCATTAAGATATCAAAACATGCAATACTTATCATGCACAATCAGATATCCTAAAAATCATATAATCAGGTTAAAACTTAAGTAACTATGCTTAATCAATAAATAATATTGGCAAGTTATTTTCTGTCTTAGGGTTGACAGAACGCAGGATATAACGGTCTTAAGAGGGAGCGTCACAGTGAAAGTGACGGTCATGATCAAGCCGTTACTTGAATGTAACGCGTCTGTCCAAGCGCGTTAGAAACATCCGTGCAATTCAAATACTACAGAGTTTGTAACGGTCTGTAGTAGGGCCGTTACTTGAAAGTGACGGTCCTATGCTAGTGCGTTACAATATCTGTTAACAGAAAACAATCATAGAAACTAAGAGATCAACTTACATCATGTCTTTTATCAAAACATGATGAGTTTCTAGTCATGTTAACGAAGTAAGGCCATCTACATGCATAGGTAATCATGAATAGATGAATAGTCATGTTTTAATTTCTTAATTTGGCTAAGAGGTGCATGCTGTGCATAGAACAAATAAAACATGAAATTAATGCTCTATAATGCATGGAATTCAATCAAACCAGAGGGCTTTTAGTCCTATCATGTTATTTTTGCCGTTCATGAGATAACCTACCTCTTACTTAGACTGTAGTTTCTGAATTTGGTTGAGAACCTTGCCCTAGATCCCTTCCTTCTCTTGTGACTTTTTCAGCAACTTCTTTAGGCTCTAACTCCACGCCCTCTTGACCTAAAGATGTGAAATTCGGAGGGGAGTTAGTCTAAAGTATTGTAAACAAATACCTCTAAAGAACTTACCTGAGATAATGACTCCTTACCTTGCTTCTTTATGTCCCAAAAGTAGGGGTCACAAAGTTCAGAACTATGCCCTATTTATAGAGTTTAGGCTAGGGTTTAAGAATTAGATCGAGTTTAGAGTCCTTATTTCATCAAATCCCAATCTCTAAGAGTCCTTAGTAACATTACAAGCCTTGCCAAGTCGATCCATAGTGGATAGGAACATCAAGTTCCAATCTTTTCATGAGTTCCTTCACTCACGAAACTTACAGGCATGTAACGGTCTGGAGACCACGCGTTACATGGATGTAGCGGTCTTACAATAGACCGTTACAGTCATCGTAGGTAGAATTTCTAAATCATTAAAACTCTTTTGTTAATTATCCACATCATTATATATATATAATTAATACTTATCCTAAAATCCGTGGATAGGCTTGAATACCTTCTAGAATATGGGCCTAACTTAATGGGCCTGAGTTAAAAACCTTTTAGACTTTAATTAAGTGGGTTGGGTTAATTGATCAACACTACTTGGCCTTATAATGACTTATTAATCAAATAAATCATTTATAAATTTATTTAGGCATTTATTATTTATGAAGTTCTGGGGCACTACACCCTCCCCCACTTAGAACGAATTTGGTCCCCAAATTCAATACATGGATTGAGGAGAGTGTACTTACAGTCAAACAATTCCGGGAATCTTTTCTTCATGGCTGATTCTGTTTCCCATGTTACTTCATAAGGCCATGCTTTCTTCCATTGAATCTTAACCATAGGAATGACCTTATTTCTGAGTTGACGTACTTCTCGTTCTAAAATCTTCATTGGCGTTTGTTCATATGTCAAGTCCTTCTGAATCTCCAGATTGTCATAAGTGATAATGTGATCTGGATCATACACATACTTCTTCAGCATCGAGACGTGAAATACGTCATGAACTCCTGCTAACTGTGGTGGCAAAGCCAATTTATAAGCCACTTCACCGATCCTTTCGAGGATTTCAAATGGACCGATAAATTATGGAGTTAGCTTTCCTTTAATGCCAAATCTTCGAATACCACGACCCGGAGAAACCTTTAGATATACATGTTCTCCTACTTGAAATTCCAAGTCACGCCTTCGATTGTCAGCATAAGATTTCTACCTATCTTGTGTCATTTTCATCCTTTCCTGAATGAGCTTGATTTTCTCTGTAGAATCCCTGATTAAATCGGGGCCTAGAAATTGCCTTTCCCCTATTTCATTCCAACATATTGGTGATCGACAACTTTTCCCATATAGAGCTTCAAAAGGTGCCATTTGTATGCTTGCTTGATAGCTGTTGTTATATGTAAATTCTACCAAAGGCAAGTAATCATGCCAACTTCCTCCAAAATCAATGACACAAGCCCTGAGCATATCTTCTACCACCTGATTTGTCCTTTCTGTTTGACCATCAGTTTGTGGATGGAAAGCGGTGCTAAAATTCAATCTAGTCCCAAGTGAATGTTGTAGGCTCTTCCAGAATTGTGATGTGAATCGGGGATCTCTATCTGATACCATAGCGACAGGGACTCCATGTAACTTGACAATTTCTTTTATGTATAGTGCTGCTAGAATATCTACAGACCATCGACTTTTTATTGGTATGAAATGTGCAGATTTAGTCAATCGGTCTATAATTACCCATATTCCATCGTGTCCACCTCTTGTCTTAGGTAGTCCCATAATGAAATCCATTCCTATGCTCTCCCATTTCCATTCCGGAATACTTAAGGGATGTAATTTACCTGCGGGTCTGAAATGTTCCGCCTTCACTTGTTGACATGTGAGACACCGAGATACGAAGTCAGCTACTTCCCTCTTCATATTGGGCCACCAAAAGTTTCTTTTGAGATCCTGATACATTTTTATACCTCCTGGATGAATGGTATACTTTGATTTATGTACTTCTTCTAAGATCAATTTCTTTGTATCTTCATGATCGGGTATACACATTCGGCCCTTGAATAGCATTCTTCCATCTTCGGATATAGAAAAATCCGGTCTTTGTTCAATATTGGCCTTAATTTCCAGTAAAATTGGGTCATCCTCTTGTAACTTGGCCAAATCCTCAATCAATGTTGGTTGAGCTCGGATATTTGCCATGAAACAATTATCTTTCTTAATGTCAACATCTAGATTCAATTGAGCAAATTGAGGAACAAGGTTAGTCATACTAATCATGAGACTTGATAACATACCCATTGGTTTCCTGCTGAGTGCATCTGCTACATCATTTGCCTTGCCAGGGTGATATTGAATACCGAAATCGAAGTCTTTAAGATATTCCAACCATCTCCTCTGCCTCATGTTAAGCTCTTTTTGAGAAAATAAATATTTCAAGCTCTTGTGGTCTGTGTAGATCGTGAACTTTTCTCCATAAAGATAATGACGCCAAATCTTCAAGGCGAAGATAACTGCTGCCAATTCTAAATCATGTACAGGATAATTTTCTTCATGACATTTCAATTGTCTTGAAGAATAGCAAATCACATTTCTATCTTGCATAAGGACACACCCTAAGCCAATTCCAGATGCATCCGTATATACTTCAAATCCAGCACCCTCTATTGGTAGTGACAAAACAGGGGCTGTTGTAAGATGATTCTTAAGACTTTGGAAACTCTTTTCACAATCCTTCGACCAGACAAAAGGATTTTCTTTTCTGGTAAGTCTAGTTAAAGGAACCGCGATCTTTGAAAAGTCCTTTATGAATCTTCTATAATAACCTGCTAGACCCAAAAAGCTTCTGACTTCAGATACAGTCGTTGGTCGGCTCCAATCTCTGACAGCTTCTACCTTAGAAGGATCCACAGCAATACCTTCTTTTGAAATGTTGTGGCCTAGGAATGAGAGTTCCTTGAGCCAGAATTCACACCTATTGAGTTTGGCATATAGCTTGTGTTCTCTAAGTGTTTGCAAGGCTATCCTTAGATGTTCTTCATGTTCTTCTCTAGTCTTGGAGTATATCAGGATATCATCGATGAAGACGACGATGAATTGGTCTAAATATGGCTGGAAGACACTGTTCATAAGTTGCATAAATGCTGCCGGGGCATTAGTTAAACCGAACGGCATCACCACGAATTCATAGTGGCCATAACGACTTCGAAAAGCCGATTTATAAATGTCCTCTTCTTTGATTCTAAGCTGATGATAACCTGATCTTAGGTCAATCTTAGAAAAGTACTCAGCTCCCGAAAGCTGATCGAAGAGCTCATCAATACGCGACAATGGATATTTATTTTTGATTGTAAGCTGATTCAGTCGCCGATAGTCAATGCATAATCTGAGAGAACCATCATTCTTCTTGACAAATAGAACAGGCGCACCCCAAGGGGATGTGCTAGGTCTAATAAAACCCTTATCTAGAAGTTCCTGTAATTACTTCTTTAATTCCTTGAGTTCTGTGGGGGACATCCTGTAAGGGGCTATAGAAACAGGTGCCGCACCTGGAATGAGTTCGATGGTAAAGTTTACTTTCCTCTCGGGCGGTAAATTAGGTAGTTCAGATGGGAACACGTCCGGGAATTCATTTGCAATAGGAATGTTTGCTAGGATAATTTCCTTAGATTCGGTGACAATGACTGAAGCAAGAAAAGCTTTACATCCTTGCGAGATAAGTTTGCAAGCGTGTAGAGAAGATATAATGGTAGGATGCTTCTTGTATTTGATGCCAAGAAAGGAAAATCTTGGAAGACCGGGCTTTCGGAAAGATATAATCCTATTTCGGCAGTTGATGTAAGCATCATGGTCTACAAGCCAATCTACCCCTAAAATGGCATCATATCCTTTCATGTCAAGGCATACTAAGTTTGTGGGGAGATTGTGTCCTTCTACCACTACCTCACAATCAGGATAATAGTTGGTAAGCTTAGTTCCAGATCCTAAAGGTGTAGTAATATCGAGATCTGAAGGTAGGGGAACTGATGCAGTTGGTAAGGTTTTTGCAAAAGTGGTGGAGATAAAAGAATGAGAAGCACCAGTATCGAATAGCACGAATGCAGGACGAGAATAGATTTGAAGAGTACCTTCCATGAGCCCATCATTTTGATCCCTGGGCGCTTCTTCTTCATCTATAACTGCATTGAGGTGAGCCTGCCTCCTACGTCCTCCATTAGCTGATTGCTCTTTCATAAGGGGGTAATCTGGTACACGATGCTCCCTACTTCCACAGCGCAAACAAGCACCTAGGCGCTTCCAGCATTCTTCAGTCGAGTGGCCAAATTTCTCACAAAAGGTGCACGCCGAGGCGACTTGCTCCTTTTCTTCCTTCACCTTTTTACTACTCTTTTGAGAACTTCCACCGTTCCCGTTCCTTGATCTTTTTTTATTATCACGGCTTTTGTATGGTTCGGTGATGCTGAACTTCTCCTTCTTATAATGCCGATCAGAGCGCCGGCTAGATTCTTCTCCCTTTCCTTTCAACCTTTCGACCTTCTCTAAGGTACTCTCGCATAAATATGCCCTTTGAACCATCTCCGCATAAGTGCGGATATTCTGTGTCCCCAGTTGTTGAATGAAACCGGGCCGTAACCCGTCCATAAATCGGTTTGCTTTTAATAAGTCTGTACTAATCAAATGTGGTGCATACGGTGCTAGTCTTGAAAACTGCAACTCATATTCTGCCACGGACATCATCCCTTGACGAAGGGAGGCAAACTCCATAGCCTTCCTTTCCTTTACATGCTCGGAGAAATATTTGGCACGGAATAAAGTGAGAAAAACATTCCATGTATGTGGCGCATCGGCTGGAGGTGCCGGAACCGATTTCCACCAAGTGCGAGCATCCTTGTTTAATTGGAACGTAGCTAGACGGACTTTCTCCTGATCAGTGCATTGAATAACATCAAATATCCTATTCATCTCGTCGATCCAATTTTCTGCTTCGTCTGGATTGGAAGATCCATAGAAACGCGGAAGATTTAGACTCCGGAAATTACGATGAAGGTCTCCTGCCCTTGCCCCCGCACCACCTTGTGCTATAGTTTGCAGTGCCTGGGTGAGGCCGGCAACAGTTTGTTGCATACCGTCCCAATCTACACGATGAGCCATGATAAGAATAATAAGGTACCTGAGAGAGAAAAATAACACTCGTTATTTCTCATGAAACCAAATCTTAAAGCTAATTAATTATCTTATCCCGGGCTCTACCCAATCCTCACATGGGTGTGGAATTTCTTCCTTAGTTCATAGGTATGGGTCCTTAACCTTGGACTTATCCTATGACATGACTCCTTCTTTAAGTCCTGAGACTTAGGCTCTGATACCAACTTATCTGTCACGCCCCGAGCCTTTATTACAGCGGAAGACTCGCTCGGGGAGCGCGAACAGCCGGCATGGTAAGCCTCTTGCAAGCAAGAATCAATCAGAGCGCAAGACAATCACACAAGTAAATGCAATTGCACAAGATTTAATCAAACTTCAACTTTATTTCATAATGCTCAATATTCAAGATACAATCACTTATTTGATTTCCATTCTACTAGACTCAAGAAATAGGAAAATTACATTGACTCAATCTAGACACTTTAACTTCCTAAGTCTTCATTCTCATCTTTATAACACTTTCACTCGCTTCCGGACCCGCTACTAGTATAGCCCGAATCCGAATCCGAACTATTTCCATCTCCTGAAAAACATTGGAAAGTAGGTCATGAGCACACTTGCCCAGTAGGTATCTTCGCATCAACATGAAGGCACTATTTAAGTAATTATCATTTTAGCTCTAAAGAAATAAGGTAAAATCATGCGAATGCGAATCAATCATGCGATCAAATCAATAGAAACAAGATAACCATGTAAGATAGAATGATCAAGAATGAGCTAGCAAGAATATAACAAGAACATGATATTGGCCTTCCATGAACAAGAATGTAACGAGATTGTACTAGCAAGCCACATATTCATCACACTAGTCTCTTTTGAGTACATAGTTCGTGAATTTCTATGGAATATCAAGCAAGAATGTCATGTCGTGCCGTGGATCTTCACTTATTTATAGAAATAGTACTCCCAGCGCAATGCGACGACAGTAGCATCATACCCCATGGTTTATAAAATAGTATGTTTTCGGCAATCAGCCGAGGGGACTAGCATAGAGCCCTTGAACACAATCAGTGCTCGATCGCATCTTCAGTTATAAATTAAGCTACTTCCACGCAGTATAGCAGTAACGTATGGCCAAGAATGTAATAATTCCAATAATTCCATGATAACAATAATCAATGAATGAATGCTTCAATTTTGAATATATGAGATCAAGAATGACATTTAAACTAAGTTATGCTTATAGAATAAATCGACAGCATAACGGTGTATTTCCTTAACTTTCATCCATTATATTAAGTCCATTGACAATATGATAAGTTCTAGATCATCAAGGTTTGTCTAGAATCATTGAAATATCAACCCTTGGTCAAACCTTGGGTTAACAATTGCAAGCTATGTAACGGTCATTGGCTGGGCCGTTACATTATGTAACGCGCCAGTAATAGGCCGTTACAGTGATCCGAGTCCAGAAGGATAAAAATAGACTCAGAGGAATGTGACGGTCTGGCACTGGGCCGTTACGTGATCCTGACGGTCCAGGTCAAGGCCGTTACATTTCAAGAATCAAAACCACGATATAGTGTTCTAATTAATGGGCTTTCATTGGTACAACCAACTCGGCGTCCTAGTGGGAATCCCAGGCTCGCGGAGAATTACGGAGGCCTTGAAATAATGATTTCTTAGTCCATTGGAAGGAATATCCAATAGAGAGGTCTTCATGTCCAAGATGGTGTTCCTATAGTGCAAAGTGTGAACTAATGACAACATACCGGAATATGTGCCATGTACGTATAGAATTGACTCTATTGACAGAGAGAGATATGTATAATCAAAGTGACAATCGTGGTGAACTCCGTCAATACAACGTCTAAAAGTCATGCTTTATAATACAAGACTATAGAATTTTGGCATGAAATTAACATATCCTTAAAATATCATTAAGATATTAAAACATGCAATACCTATCATGCACAATCAGATATCCTAAAAATCATATAATCAGGTTAAAACTTAAGTAACTATGCTTAATCAATAAATAATATTGGCAAGTTATTTTCTATCTTAGGGTTGATAGAACGCAGGATATAACGGTCTTAAGAGGGGGCGTCACAGTGAAAGTGACGGTCATGATCAAGCCGTTACTTAAATGTAACGCGTCTGTCCAAGCGCGTTAGAAACATCCGTGCAATTCAAATACTACAGAGTTTGTAACGGTCTGTAGTAGGGCCGTTACTTGAAAGTGACGGTCCTATGCTAGTGTGTTACAGTATCTGTTAACAGAAAATAATCATAGAAACTAAGAGATCAACTTACATCATGTCTTTTATCAAAACATGATGAGTTTCTAGTCATGTTAACGAAGTAAGGCCATCTACATGCATAGGTAATCATGAATAGATGAATAGTCATGTTTTAATTTCTTAATTTGGCTAAGAGGTGCATGATGTGCATAGAACAAATAAACATGAAATCAATGCTCTATAATGCATGGAATTCAATCAAACCAGAGGGCTTTTAGTCCTATCATGCTGTTTTTGCCGTTCATGAGATAACCTACCTCTTACTTAGACTGTAGTTTCTGAATTTGGTTGAGAACCTTGCCCTAGATCCCTTCCTTCTCTTGTGACTTTTTCAGCAACTTCTTTAGGCTCTAACTCCACGCCCTCGTGACCTAAAGATGTGAAATTCGGAGGGGAGTTAGTCTAAAGTATTGTAAACAAATACCTCTAAAGAACTTACCTGAGGTAATGACTCCTTACCTTGCTTCTTTACGTCCCAAAAGTAGGGGTCGCACAGTTCAGAACTATGCCCTATTTATAGAGTTTAGGCTAGGGTTTAAGGATTAGATCGAGTTTAGAGTCCATATTTCATCAAATCCTAATCTCTAAGAGTCCTTAGTAACATTACAAGCCTTCCCAAGTCGATCCATAGTGGATAGGAACATCAAGTTCCAATCTTTTCATGAGTTCCTTCACTCACGAAACTTACAGGCATGTAACGGTCTGGAGATCACGCGTTACATGGATGTAGCGGTCTTACGATAGACCGTTACAGTCATCGTAGGTAGAATTTCTAAAGCATTAAAACTCTTTTGTTAATTATCCACATCATTATATATATATAATTAATACTTATCCTAAAATCCGTGGATAGGCTTGAATACCTTCTAGAATATGGGCCTAACTTAATGGGCCTGAGTTAAAAACCTTTTAGACTTTAATTAAGTGGGTTGGGTTAATTGATCAACACTACTTGGCCTTATAATGACTTATTAATCAAATAAACCATTTATAAATTTATTTAGGCCTTTATTATTTATGAAGTTCTGGGGCACTACACTATAAATAGAGCCCTTGACTTCATGGCTTGAGGAGGAGATTTTTGGAGTTTACCACGAAGTGCTGCTGCGTTCTGGAGCCACTTCCAACCAGGGAGAAGCTGTTTCCACGTCCATAAGGCTTCTGATTAAGGGAGTATCAAGTTTCTTTGGTTTAGTTTTGTGTCTTTTTGCTTTAGTTTTGTCTATTATCCTTTTGCATCCATAGCATCTTCCCTCCCCTTCTATCACGTTCTCTACACTCACAACACATTTCAAAATATCCTTCTATCTTTTCCACGCCCCACAGGGGTTAAAAAACCACCAACCCCCAGGTATTCACCCTTCCTTTTATGCATCTTAGCTTAATTGCATTATAGATACTACACTTGTCAAAGGGCTAATTGGGTCATTTTTCTCTGTGTCTACACTCTTTTGCCGGTTTACATAACTTATTGCACGAGGCCCAACTTTTCTTGCCGGCCAGGAGGGATGGAGATTCAAGTTCCACTTCATTATTCTGGGTGCTCTAGCGATCATTCATCAGACCGTTTGCAGATCTCAGGCGGTCTATCGTAGGACCGTTTGCTATCTTCTGGCGATCGTCTGGTAGACCGTTTGCCGCTGTAGTATCTGGGTTTTCTCTCTCCCGTGGCAGGTGGCTTCACTCGGCTCTTTCCAGAGTATATATTGCAGTTTTACTGTTTTGTTTACTTTGGTGGCGATCACATCATTCCTTACTTGGGGCATTGTTCATTCTCTTGCTTGCTTGTCTTCTTACCACTTTAGTTGCTCCACTCCTTCGATGTGTGTTTTATTTCATCTCTTTTGCTCCACGCCCATGGCGTGTGTCTTTAGTTCTCCTTTTACATTTCTGCTATATTTGAGATGACATGCCCGCGTGCTGCAGTTTCATGTTGATTGCTTGAGTTAGTGCATCACTTGTTCACATCACACCCTTACACACATACACTCATCACTATCGCACTCACCTTCTCACTCATATAAAGAAGAAGGAAAGAAAAATCAACACCCCTTATTTTTTGGCGATCACGAGGGGACATCTAGTGCCAATCGTGCTGAGTTTCTGTCTGACATGCTGTTCTTAGTTGTTCTCAGCCGCCCTTGTGTTTTCCTCAGCTTTCCCGTTTATTCCTTATTGTTTTCTGCTCTCTGGTTCCCTGGCGGTCTCATTCTTGGCCGTTTCTGGCTCCAAAGCGGTCTAGCGATAGACCGTCTAGTATTCTTAGCGGTCTCCCATACGGCCGTTTGCTCCAGTTATAGGTACGCATGCCGAGGTTGTTGTCATTTCCGCAGTTTTTGACTGTGTTATTATTCTTGGGTGCTATCTGGTCTCCTCCTATGCTGTGGCATATATTTACATCATTGTTTGCATATTGTTTGCTAGTTATTAGGTTAGAAAATGCATGCACTTCGGTGCACATAGGGTCATTCATCTTTCATATCATAGTTGCATTCCTACCTTGGTGTGTGATCCTCTCGCCTCCATATTCCTTGGGGTCGACTAGGTGACCACATCAGGGACCTCCATAAGTCCCCATGAGCCGTGGATTCCCGCACGGACGCCGGGCCGGTTGTACCCTTGCCACCCCCGTGTCTAGGTTGCATAAGTAAGGGAGAGTTTACACCTAGAGTTAACCAAGTCCCCGATATCCATCCTATTAGGAACCTATTGTTGGAGAGAACATATTAGTTCAAATCACTAAGTTTCTAAAGGAAGAGATAAGTAAAATTGGTGCATCGTCATAACTTGGTTGACTTTGGTTATTTCTCTTTCTCTTCTTGTTTGCATATATTTGGAGTCATCTTGCCTAGTTGCTCATTTGTGTTTGTGTTCTCTTCTCAAGGTACCACGTTGCATGTGGAGTTGCTTTCGGTCATTAGATTCATCTTCTAGGGCCAATTCCTCTTTCACATCTTATTCTAATCCCTTGTTTGAGTCCAACATGTCTCTCTATGATCTTCCCCGCTCCCATGATGAATCTCTTCCCCTGGGACTCTTGGAGGACCCACCTAGGGTTGTCCAACTTCAACCAGGAGAAGGGTACACCCCTCCTCCATCCTCTACCCCCATGGAGGGCACGTAACCCTCCCTCTCCTCCAATAATCCTACCAGTCAGATCCTGCACATGATGGCCCAGTTGGATCCGGCCCCACTTCAGGCCCTTTATCAGACTTTGCAGAAGTCCAATGACCCATCTCCCACGATTGCACAAGGTCTGTCCACTACATCCATCTCTCAATCTAGGGTTGATGGACCCGGGGCTTCACCCATTCCTATTGATCTTACCCCGGTCCAGCCCAGGACCCTTCAATTCTCCAATTCAGAAGCGGGCCAGTCCTCTGGCTCGGCCCATCAAATTCTCGATAAGGGGAAGTCCGTTCTCCCCTCATTTATCCAGGCCGAGTCTTATAGGCCCATTTTATCAATGCCACAGGCCCTTGTCGGCCCGGCCGATCTCGCTCGCCCGCAGCAAGGGGCGGCCCATGTCCACTCCAATTTGGGTCATCCTGCGGCCCAATATCATTCATATGGGCCTCCTCCCCTCCTTCAATTTATCCTTCAGCTCCTCGCCTTGAACACGTTCATTTCACTCCACCTACTCTATCTCGGGAGCAGGAACTCCTTGACAAATGGGCCACCATGCAACAATAACTCGACTTCCTTCAAAAGTGGGTTGGCCCACCATCCGTGGCGGACGTTCCAATTCCTAGCTTTCACAACATACGATTCCCTCCTCAATCTGAGCTTCCCACATACCGCAAGTATGATGGGAACAGTAATCCCTTTGTTCATGTGAGGGACTTTATATATGAATCGACGCAGTTCCAACATGATGATCGCCTTATGACGTATTTATTCCGCCAATCTCTAGATGGAGTCGCATTGGAATGGTTTTATGCTCTGCCATTAGAAGACGCTGAAAGCTTCAAGGTTGTAAAGGAGAAATTTATTCAGAGGTTCCAGGACCGGGTCGGCCTGTAATATTCATTCACAGATCTTGTAGCTAAAAAGATGAAGGTAGATGAGGACTTTGCTACATATGCCGACAGATGGAGGCAGATGGCCGCCCGGGTGTCAGGTCATATTCCGGAGGAGGAGAAGGTCAAGTTGCTTATATCCAATGCTACACCCACTTTTCACAACATATTGGCCATGAATGATATTGCCAACATGCACCAATTATATAGCCGGGCGAGATTCATTCAAATCCAGTTCAAGGACTCACCCATCCATTCTCTCTTTAAGGCCCAAAAGTCCAAATATAATAGAAAACCTCAGGGGCTTATCACCGAGGGTGTCCATACCAATGAACAGGTGCAAGCCGTTACATTCCCTTTCTCTAACCAGTCCACTCCATTCCGCCCTCCACAAAACCCGCGCAACCACCAATTCTCCACTCCACAACATCCCTAGTCTACCTTTCCCGCTCCGCAAAACACCCAACCTACCTTCTCCGCTCCACAAAATGCATTCCCTGCTTCACAACAACTGCAACAACCTCCGCAATACCATAATGTCCCTCAACCCAACGGCTACAACAACAAACGTCCGGCTCCGAGGAGAGCACAATATTCTCCTTTGCCCGAGTCCCTCACGGACATCTTTTCCGCTCTCATGTCCATAAGTGCAATTCAGCTTCCTCCCGAACGGCCCAACTGGAACCCGACCGTTGATCAGTCTAAATACTGCATGTTCCATAGGTGATAAGTGTGTATTTTTACATCTTAATTCATCATTATACACATTTTTATGAGCTTAAATTATAGTAAATATACACTTCTCACACTTATTATTGATTTTGAATCAAATGTTTAATTTTTTAAAATTAAATAAATTTAATACCAATTTTGATGTATTTATGCAGGCAAGCGATTCGAGGAAAGCTCCAAGAAAAAGAAAAAAAAAAGAATAACAATATATGTGTTAAACTGGGCCAAAAGTCCAGGAAGTTGTTCAAAAAGAAAATAAAAAAATTAGAAAAGAAAATAAATTTATTTGATATTTTTTAAACATTTTATACAAATATATACAAGATATATATAGATATATATTATATATATATATATATATATATATATATAAAAGCATTTTAAACCGCCTCCCCCTTTTCCCGCCTTCGCCCCGCCCGCGCCAATGGCACGGGCGACGAGGCGAAGGGGGGCGAAGGGGAGGGGGGTTCGTGGAAGTCGGCCGGGGCCCCGGTCAGCGGAGGCGGGGTCGTGGCAGGACGCGGCTTCGCCGCGTCAACGAGGTCGGCGGGCGCACGCGCCCGCGTTTTCCACGCGGCGAGAGGCGGAGGACGGCGGTGCAACGGACGGTCCACGCGGGCGCGCAAAAGCGCGTGAGAGAGACGCGGCGCACGGCGGGCGCATCCGGAGCCAGGAGAGAGAAAGAGAGAGAATGGGAGAGAAAAAGGCCAATAAAAGCCCAGAAAATTGCAGAAAAAATTCCAGAAAATTACAAAACGTGTGCAGCACATGTCAGCCCATATTTTGGGTCAAAATAGCAGCCATTTGGGTTGTTCACATTGGCCAAGTGTTCACATGTAAAGGGGTGTTATGTGTTGCCCTATATAAAGGGCCTTCATTTGTAAGTGTGGGTAGTTAGTTGTTAAGTTGTGAAGGTTGAGTTAGGGAGAGAGCTAGCTATGGATCACTTGTAATGTAATGTTGTTCTTTGTATTTTTGAAGTTTTTGATTGTTGGAGTTGTATTTTTCCAAGCTTTTGAAGTCAAAGTTGTAAGTTGAAGTCATTTCAATACAAGTTTCATTTTGAAATCCAGTATTTTCATAGCCTTATTTCTCATTGTTATGTTCTTCATTTCAATTTGAGTTCTTCACGAAAGTTATTTATTTTCAAGTGTTCTTCAACGTCTCTGTTTAGCATTTCTTCAAATTCTTCCTAATTCATAGAGTTAATACTAATTTTCTTAAGTGCTGTTTTATGTGATTATTGTTCATCCGTGGTGATATCTTCTGCCATTTCTTCATTTTGAAGTCTTTTTAGTACTCAAATAACTCTGAGTTCTTCATAAGAGTTGTTCCTCTCTTGTAGATCTAAGTTTTATTCTTCTTTCACTTTGTCCAATTCTTCTTAGTTTGAGCTCTAGAATTAATTTGTTAACGTGCTGTTTTTCTGTCAGTTACTGTTCATCCGAACCAATAGGTCATAGTTTTTCAAGTTTTTCATTAACTTCCTTTCATTTTCTGATTCTATGATCTTCATCAAAGTTTTTCATCTTTCAATTCTCTACAACTTTTATGTTTTCCACTTTGTCTAATTCTATCTAGATTGTAAGTTATTTAATTTCTTCCAAACTCTATTTTTACTGAAATTCTGTTATGTTTTCAAACTTAAATCTTCAAACTTGTTATATGCAAATCCGTTCTTCTTTAAGTGTTTCAAACATACCCGAAGTGGTAAGTCTTCTTCAATTCATATCATGGCGTCGACTTCCAAGGCGGAGCGATCTTCATCAAAGGCTCGGCGTGGAAACGACGGCATTCTTCAATTCATTGGCTAAATTTCTTGCACTTATATCTTGTTCTTTCAAGTTGTAATTTCATTTCTGTTAATTGTAATCGCACTCCAAATACAAAATTTGCTGTTCAAAACATAAGGGTATTTCCAACTTGAGCTAAAATCAACTATTCTCTCCCCGTGGGATCGACCCGTATTCACCACTGTACTCATATTTTCAACATCATTCGAGTGAGTGAGTGCGGTTATAAATTTGTGTGGCACGGCATTTTTAAACGACGACTGTCGAGCGCATCAAATTTTTGGCGCCGTTGCCGGGGAGTGAATTATGATGATAGTTGGATATTCTTGTGTTTGGTGTATATATGTGAATATTCATTTTGCTCTTTTTACTTGTGCAGGACAAAGAAAAAAATTTGAAAAACAAAGAAAGAGGAAGATCGAATCTGAAATTCCAAGGATAGGAAACGTTGTTGAAAGCCCGGCAGCATTGCTAAAGGGCTGAAATCAAGAAACAGGTTCTATCTTTCCACTTTCTGAAATTTTTTTTACAAAAATCTGAAAATTTCTTGAAAACTCTATAAAAATAAAAAAACAATCAAAACAAAAGAAAAATTTTCATGCTGGTTAGTTAGGTTCATTAACTAAAAAAAAAACATAAATCTTCATTTGTACCAAATAAAAGACCTCATTGCAAGAGTAGAAACTACACTTTCATGCTCTAGGTCATGCATCATTTAGCTTAGAATTTATCTTTATTTAATTTCTGCATTACATTTTGAAGATCGCGAGGGGCAAGGTACGTTCTACTGATCCCAGTCTGGCATTCATTTTTGCATAAAGAACCCCTTGTTTGAAATTGTGGTGTGCATTTTCATTTCAAAATACTTTAAGGGCAACACCCCTAACAAGATAAGGTGGGGATTTCATCACCCTCCCTTAGCCCGAAAACCACAATTTCCTTGCATCTCTGCATTACCTAGGCCTTAATAAAAGCCAGTAGACGTTGGCCCTAGGATCACACTGTGATTCCTGTGATATTTAGGTTTATCCTCTTATGAAAACTGGTGTCTAAGGCAAGACGGTCGGATGGCAAACGCCTTAAGCGGGATTGTGGTTTTGTATAATAAGGTCCCTACGAAAGTAGGGAGAACCTCCCACTTCCCCACCCCTTACCTGGCCGGTGGACATACTGAGGGTAAATTTAAGTTCATTTTAATCACTTTGTGAAACCACATTTGTAGGTCTGAGTCGCATCTAGGTCATTAGGATAATTTGTGTTAACTTGTTTGTGTTTGCATAAAAAAAGTTTTGAAAAATTGAAAAAATATATATATATAATTTGAAATACTTAAAAAAATGTAAAAAACAATTCATTTTATGGCCATTCATCTTGGAGGGAAACCCACGCCTATGAAGGAGCATTTTTATCCTTCTTCTTACAAGCCCTCCACCTGTATTCAACTCCCCGATATTCACGTTGATCACTATGAGATTCGCCCTAGTCTCATCCAGATGCTCCCATCTTTTTATGGGAATCTCAATGAAAATCCTTATAGGCATCTAGATGATTTTCTAGAAGTTTGCTCACTGATCAAAATTTAGAATTTTAATGATGATGCCCTTAAATTAATTTTATTTCCATTCTCGTTAAAAGATAAAGCAAAATGTTGGTTAAGGAGTTTTCGCAAGATTATCAGGACTTGGGAAGATATGCAGTCAGAATTTTTTAAAAAATTTTACCCCATAGGCCAAACCAACATGATGAGAAGGGCGATTACAGGATTTACTCAACGTCCGGGAGAGCAACTTCATGAATCTTGGGTGAGATTAAAGGAGCTAGTGAGTCAATGTCCACATCATGGGTTGCCCAGATGGCAAATTATCTTTACATTTTATGAGGGGTTATCCAATTTTGATAGGCAGATGGTGGATATATATTGTGGAGGGGCATTTCTAAGCAAAAGTGAAGATGAGGCATATGATCTATTTGAGATTTTGAGTGAAAATTTAATAAATCGTGCCTCCATCTCATCTCATCAACAACTTGTAGGACATGTCAAACAGGCGGAAAACCCAATCCACACTTTCATGGAAGTGTGTGAATTCTGTGCCAGTCTCACTCACCATGTGAGTGAATGCCCTACTATAGCCCGACTCTCTCCCGTCATCCAAGCACAGGTCCAAAATTCCCTAGGATTCTCTCAGCTCAAGCATGTTGCAGATGATGATAATCTTGGCTGGCGTAATCACACAAATTTACCTTGGATGGATTCAACAATCCAAACCCATTTGTCTACACCTCTACCCCAAGCAATTTACGAGCAGCCCATGTATACTCAACTTCATCTCAACTCATCTCACCCCGATTTCGGACTCAATGTCCATACTAAGGGTGATTCACCGGGCCACTACTTTGAAGCTCAAAGCGTGTACTCTCAGTCTACTTACCATGAACCTTCGTCAATATTCAACCAACCCCCTCGATACGTGAATGATGATGATGATGATCCGATGCCTGGCATTTTGGCTCAAGACATCATTATTGGGAGTGAGGGGGAGTGCGCAAGCCATACCATGATGAAGGAAGGGACGGAATTAGGGGATGAATTAAAGAACACAAATGAACCTATTGATATCATCACCCCATTCTATGAATGTTTCGAGATTGAGAATATCACTGAGAAAATTAGTGGCCCAAACAACTTAATTGAGGATCTACATGTCGAGGAGGATTGCTTTATGATTAATAATCATGTTGATTTAGTGGAACTTAATTCTTCTCCCTTGGAAGAACTTGATGATGGGGCCTTGTTCGAAAAGTTTATATTTCATCTATCAACCCCATTTTTGGAAAATTTGATTGAGAATCTTCAGGTGAGTGATGAGTATAATGAAAGCTCCGTCTTTGAAAAAATCCCATTTGATCTTACCTTTGATGAAGGGGCCGAGCTGGAACAATTTACATTTGATCTTCCCACTTCATTATTGGGAAATTTGATTCACAATTTTCTATTAAATGATGAGTGTGATAAAGGGGTTTTATTAGAAACTTTCAAATTTGATCTACCCATTGAGCCCGATCCCCTCATGTTTGAATCATTGGATCAATTTGATTCTGGGCTCGTGCTACCCCTACCAGATGAGCCTCTTCCATATGACATTCTGGGACCTGAGGGGGATGGACCAACAATATTCACTTTTGATTTAACTCCCCATCAGGAAGACAAGTTGATTAGTACCCTTCTAACACATGAGGCTGTTACTGGGAAGACTGTGGCTAATAATGACACTCTTATCTCTAAGCCACCGTTCGATGACCAAGTTCCCAAGGAGGAAGTAGTCAATAAAGAGGTCATCAGGAGGGACGATACAGGTGAAGGGGACCGATGGATTAATATTATGCAAGGGTTATACCTTGATCTTGACAAATTATTGGCCATAGATCATTTTTTGATATCTAAAGCTGAAAACTGGATCGCACACAGGGTTAATGTTACAAACAATCATGTGCGAGTCCTGCCTCTTTCTAGCCCCGGTCCGTACATGTCTACTCTTGTCTTCCAATGGATTAAGGGCTGGAATTTGAAGGAAGACAAGATCACGTGGTGGCTCATTCTTAATGCCACGCGTTGGTTAATGAGCTAATGAGCTACATGGTGTCTGGCTGACGACATAAAAGTTAGCGCTTCTTAGGAGGCAACCTAAGTGATTTTTGTGTGGTAATAAATTGTTGTGGGAAATTAGCTGTGTTTAGGGATTCGAGAGATAAGGACAACGGAGAGCCAAGCAAAAAGTATTTTATTACACACAAAAGCAAACAAAGAGATTACATCGGAATCCACCTTCTTTCTTCACATTACTTGTCTTGCCGCTCTCTGGGGCAAGATTCTCTAGAGGGTATTCCCAAGCCGAGAGCAGCGGTATTACTACCGTACTATGGACGCCGATCTGAGGGGGCAGCAAAGAAGCTACTGACACGAAAGCCACGCTCTCGTGCTCTTCGATAGCGTTCTTCGCCATCCTTCAGCCATTGCTCGGCTAGGCCGAGACTAGTCCTCAATTCAAAAAGTTGGGCCTCCAGGGCCCTCTTTTCCTCTTTCTCGGCCGATCTCTTGGCTTTCTCTCTATCTCTGTCCTGTTCTCTCTCAGCCCGTTCTCTCTCTCTATCTTCTCTTTCTAATTGAAGGGTGATTCTCAACTCCACAGTGTCCCTTGAAGAATCTTCATCTGGACGACGCTGTAGTTCTTCTTCCCGCTCAGTTATTCTCGCTTCCTTCTGAGTGGCATTTGCGAGTGCCTCTTGTGTTTCTTTCTCCTGCCACACATATCATCTCAGGCATAGGGCAATACTTGAACAAGGGATAGTAAATGGTGAACCTCTCACCTGTGCAGAAAGCATCCCTTCTGCCTCTGCAGCCCGTTGTGTGACATGAGCAAGTTGCTCGTGGAGTTGGTCCAGCTCTGATGTGGGAATCCATAGACTGGAAGAAACACCATCTGCTCCCATCGCCGAAGAAACTGCATCAAGCTGAGCACGCTGCACATGTGGTGACATTAAGTGGTTAGCGCCCTGAATCTCAAAGCCTACCCGGAATATGTACTGAAATACTTACTGATGAACCTAGAGCCGCTCTGGTATCACTCAGCTCTTGCTCCGTGTCCGCCAGACGAGCTCGTAAGTTCGTTATTATAGTATCACGGACATCCTACAGTTATGGCTTTTGAGTTCACAAACAAAGAAAGAAATTTTTTTTTCTTTTTAAAAAAACAACAAAATGTAGAAGATACAAACATGGTTTCCTTACCTCTACAAGCCCTCCAGGCTGGAGCCTTTCTGCATACATTGCTCTGTAGAGGCGTAGGTAATCATCGCTATCTTGTGCTTGAGATTCCACGAGTGTGCCGCCCCGTTGCCAATCTTCATATTGTTCGGGGAAGCGCACTCTCCAATCAACACAGGTGGCTGGTCCACGCGTCTGCCTTCCGACGCTAGGTGACATGGTCATATCCACCCATTCTTGAGCCAGCCCTAAGGTCCGCATAGCTAATCGCAGCCTGAGGGGCTCGATTTCATTTAAGCAATGGAGCCAGAGGTCCCGTCCGAATCGGGCGCGGCTTCCAATTACCCAAGGCTGGTCAACATCGACCATGTTCATGAAATGCCTCCAGTTCACCTTTAATGGGTTGCACGTATCTTCTCAGTTAAAAAAAATAAAATAAATGAAAAAAAAATAAAAAAAATTGAGAAAACAATTATCCTACCATCGTTGCAGGGAACTCTTGCAATTCTCGTCTTAACAGCATAAGTTGGTAGGGTAAAGGTGCAGTGCTCATGATGGGTTGCCACCGTCTCGCTAGAGGGACCGTCAGTGGTCGACAGTGTCGAGCCCTCCCCATTGGAAGGTAATAGTAGCTCCAAAGCTACACCATCATGTGTCATTGATGAAAACAAAAAACAAAAAGTAGAAAATAAAAACAAAAAAAATATTTTCATTACCTGGATTAAAGGCGTAAACCCATTTAGTGTCATCTCTTTGTCTGTCCTTTGCGACAGACTTGTAAACAGATGTGCCAGCACAGCAGCTCCCCAGGCGTATTGTCCTACTCTTTCCAAGTCTACAAGCAGTTCTAAGAAATGACAGTGGATACTGTCTCCCTTGGACCCCAGCAACAACTTGCCTAATAGAAAGAGGAGGAACCTCCTCAGATCCATATTGGTCCGCTCCCAATTGCTGGTATCCATACAATACATAGCACGGGCACCTCTTTCTGCCCTTTCCATAAATTCTTCTATGGACTCATCATCACGCGGACGCATGTCAGTAAGCCCTAAAGCTTCCATGATCGATGCCCTGGCTACTGACCTGTTCTTCCGATTATCTAAGTCCATCCCCAACAAGTTATGGGCACCTTCACGGTAATCCGCGTAGGTGACACCAGTCACTGCTTCCCCATCCACTTTGAGGCCCGTGATTTGGACCACATCTTCCAAGCTGGGTACCATATGCCCCCACGGCATCAGGAATGCCCTACTTACCGGGTCCCATCTTTCACGTAGAGCTTGGATCAGAGCAAGGTCGATCTTGAGTGGCTCAATTCTGAGAAAGGGCCCGAATCCCATCACGTCCAACCTCGCTTTCTGGAAGTCCGGGAGCCCTCGATATGCAGCCACGACCAGCTCCCACGAGATGTGTGACTTCATCACACTCTGCACATAAGCCAGAAATAAGAAATGGGAAGCTTTCCAAAGAAAGAACAGAGAAGAAGAAAGGAATGAAAGAAATCACTTACAAGTTGTGGAAGAGTCCTTTCACTCACAAGTCCTTCAACTTCAGAGAATCTCCTGGCACTACTGCCCGATCTACTCCTCTTCGAGGAGCGAGATGACTCCCCTTCAGCTCTGAAGCTTGATTCACCCTCCATTCTGAACCTTGAGCAACACTCACTACTCCCCTTTGCAACCTTTTCACTCGACTCTACTCTCACAAATTCGATGTTCTCCAGTCGAGTGGGAAGGGGGGGTATTTATAGGATTGGAGAGCAAGGGATCTACATCTCTCACCATCACATCTAGCCATAGCCTTTGCGACCGGTCATCCTCCCGTTAATCTCGCACCCACTTTACTATGTGGAGTGGTCAAGTCGGAGACGTGCTTTATTGACTTTCTCTCTCTTATTGGTCCAAAGATTCGTTATGTTTATTGTCCCGTTGTGGCCACCTTTCGCATAACACACACATTGAGGGGACATTTCTGCGAGAAATCTGGCTCCGTAACTCACGTTGCCATCATTGGTCGATTCCTTTTGAAATAAATGAACATTGGGTCCCACTCCTTGTGTTAATTCCTGGCTTCTGATATGATTTCTTGTTTTAGTATATTTATTTTTCAGTTGTCAGGCCAAGCTGCACCGACGCCCTCGTCATTTTACCCCGCCATCAGGTTGTATCCTTCCATCCCAACTATATTATCTCTTTACATGTCCTCTAATCTTTCTACTGTTTATGCCATTGAGGACAATGTCATTTAAGTTGGGGGGGGGAGATATTCAAAAATTTCAAAAATTTCTAACACTTTCAACAAATTTTTTTTTACTTTCTTGAAGTGTCATGTGAAACAACAGTTTTCCCCGAGTTGAATTTCTTGATTCATGTCGCATGCAAAGTGATTCTAGAATGGAAATGACTAGAGACTCGGATAATGGATAATTTATTTACTCTAGCCATGGGAAACTGATTTAAAGAATCTCTTTAAAAGTTCAGATGCACTTTCAAAGAAAAAAATAAAAGCACGTTGCACGCTAATGAAACAAGAAGGACAAGCCTTCTGTTATTTGAGACAGACTGTCTGATATTCTGCATTTTCTGAAGAAGAAATATGTTAGAAGC
The DNA here is from genome assembly GCA_022559845.1 of Amorphophallus konjac. Lineage (NCBI taxonomy): Eukaryota > Viridiplantae > Streptophyta > Magnoliopsida > Alismatales > Araceae > Amorphophallus > Amorphophallus konjac. The sequence goes on along the minus strand of CM040128.1, from coordinate 173,465,221 downwards.
TTTCTGCCATAGAAAAGTATGAGAAAAAAATAAAGCACCATGAAAAATACTCCGATTCTGAGTAACCGGGCCTACTTCACCTAAGACGTGTTGAGGTTCGCGTCAAAAGGAAAAGGGAACTTTGAACTGTGGCACCGGACCTACTTCACCTAAGACGTGTTGAGGTTCGTGTAAAACAGTGAAGGGTAGTGCAGCATCATGTGTGTAAAGAAAAAAAAAGGGGAAAAAGAAAAAGAAAAGGAATATATATATATATATATATATATATATATAGTGATCCCAAAAGGGACATATCAATAAGGCAGACAAAAAGTTAGTGTGCATTGAACGCTCTAAGTAAGAAGTGCAGAATTGAAAGGCATTTGTTCAGAATAGCAAGTGGAGGATGCAATTGTCTTCACTGTGGACTTAGCATTACACATGCACAAGTGCTACTGAATTTTGATTAGATTCTTGATCATGTACCTGAATTTCCGACATAAGGCTAGTCTGTGGTAATTACTCCAGAATCCTGATCTTTAGTTAACTCTATAAAAGATGAACTGAAAATGAGGCCTGAATATCTTTAAACTCTTTGTAGTCCTAAATTTTTCATTATGTGCATTGCTAAGGGACTAGCAATGAGTAAGTTGGGGGGTGTGATAAGTGTGTATTTTTACATCTTAATTCATCATTATACATATTTTTATGAGCTTAAATTATAGTAAATATACACTTCTCACACTTATTATTGATTTTGAATCAAATGTTTAATTTTTTAAAATTAAATAAATTTAATACCAATTTTGATGTATTTATGCAGGCAAGCGATTCGAGGAAAGCTCCAAGAAAAAGAAAAAAAAAGAATAACAATATATGTGTTAAACTGGGCCAAAAGCCCAGGAAGTTGTTCAAAAAGAAAAGAAAAAAATTAGAAAAGAAAATAAATTTATTTGATATTTTTTAAACATTTTATACAAATATATACAAGATATATATAGATATATATTATATAATATAATATAATATATATATATATATATATATATATATATAAGCATTTTAAACCGCCTCCCCCTTTTCCCGCCTTCGCCCCGCCCGCGCCAATGGCACGGGCGACGAGGCGAAGGGGGGCGAAGGGGAGGGGGGTTCGTGGAAGCCGGCCGGGGCCCCGGTCAGCGGAGGCGGGGTCGTGGCAGGACGCGGCTTCGCCGCGTCAACGAGGTCGGCGGGCGCACGCGCCCGCGTTTTCCACGCGGTGAGAGGCGGAGGACGGCGGCGCAACGGACGGTCCACGCGGGCGCGCAAAAGCGCGTGAGAGAGACGCGGCGCACGGCGGGCGCATCCGGAGCCAGGAGAGAGAAAGAGAGAGAATGGGAGAGAAAAAGGCCAATAAAAAGCCCAGAAAATTGCAGAAAAAATTCCAGAAAATTACAAAACGTGTACAGCACATGTCAACCCATATTTTGGGTCAAAATAGCAGCCATTTGGGGTGTTCACATTGGCCAAGTGTTCACATGTAAAGGGGTGTTATGTGTTGCCCTATATAAAGGGCCTTCATTTGTAAGTGTGGGTAGTTAGTTGTTAAGTTGTGAAGGTTGAGTTAGGGAGAGAGCTAGCTATGGATCACTTGTAATGTAATGTTGTTCTTTGTATTTTTGAAGTTTTTGATTGTTGGAGTTGTATTTTTCCAAGCTTTTGAAGTCAAAGTTGTAAGTTGAAGTCATTTCAATACAAGTTTCATTTTGAAATTCAGTATTTTCATAGCCTTATTTCTCATTGTTATGTTCTTCATTTCAATTTGAGTTCTTCACGAAAGTTATTTGTTTTCAAGTGTTCTTCAACGTCTCTGTTTAGCATTTCTTCAAATTCTTCCTAATTCATAGAGTTAATACTAATTTTCTTAAGTGCTGTTTTATGTGATTATTGTTCATCCGTGGTGATATCTTCTGCCATTTCTTCATTTTGAAGTCTTTTTAGTACTCAAATAACTCTGAGTTCTTCATAAGAGTTGTTCCTCTCTTGTAGATCTAAGTTTTATTCTTCTTTCACTTTGTCCAATTCTTCTTAGTTTGAGCTCTAGAATTAATTTGTTAACGTGCTGTTTTTCTGTCAGTTACTGTTCATCCGAACCAATAGGTCATAGTTTTTCAAGTTTTTCATTAACTTCCTTTCATTTTCTGATTCTATGATCTTCATCAAAGTTTTTCATCTTTCAATTCTCTACAACTTTTATGTTTTCCACTTTGTCTAATTCTATCTAGATTGTAAGTTATTTAATTTCTTCCAAACTCTATTTTTACTGAAATTCTGTTATGTTTTCAAACTTAAATCTTCAAACTTGTTATATGCAAATCCGTTCTTCTTAAGTGTTTCAAACATACCCGAAGTGGTAAGTCTTCTTCAATTCATATCATGGCGTCGACTTCCAAGGCGGAGCGATCTTCATCAAAGGCTCGGCGTGGAAACGACGGCATTCTTCAATTCATTGGCTAAATTTCTTGCACTTATATCTTGTTCTTTCAAGTTGTAATTTCATTTCTGTTAATTGTAATCGCACTCCAAATACAAAATTTGCTGTTCAAAACATAAGGGTATTTCCAACTTGAGCTAAAATCAACTATTCTCTCCCCGTGGGATCGACCCGTATTCACCACTGTACTCATATTTTCAACATCATTCGAGTGAGTGAGTGCGGTTATAAATTTGTGTGGCACGGCATTTTTAAACGACGACTGTCGAGCGCATCAATAGGCAGCCCAGGCACACTATTGAAGGATGCTATCAGTTCCGAGATCTGGTATATGATCTCCATGAAGGGCAGCATATTGATTGGGCCAAGATGCATAAGGCCATTATAGAAATAAAAGAGAAGAGAAGACAAGCGCCGAGGCAGCAAGTGCATCAGCATCAAGCACCGTAGCCACAGTAGTAGCCAGAACCACAGCAGCAGTCTGTTCAGGACTTGGGGATCCACCAAAACCCCATGCCAAATCATCCGCCCGCTCCTCAACCACAACCACCGGCACAGACTCAGGTCAACCTCGTTCAACCCCCGTCTCCTGACGCCGGGTGGTGTGGATGTCAAAAAATGATGACAATGATGATCATACGACACTCGCATCTACGCGTTCAAGCGCAAGTTGAAGACGAGAGGGCCGAACAAACCCATACCTCGCCCAACCAGGACGAGAACTCACTTGGTGGTCCGCCATCCGTTAAGGAGGCCCTCGGGCAGAAGATACAGCTACAACTCTCCGACCGGCCATGCCGAGAGCAGAATCAAAGAAAAGTCAAGAACTCCGGCACAGGCTCGGCATGCACCGAAAGTCACGCATGTTGAGTTGTTACATATTTTGATGATGACAACACTATGAGCCTTTGTGAACAAAAAGTGTTTCTCTGTGATAAAATAAATCCTCGAGCCAATTCAGTTATTTTCAGAGGTTGTCTGCGTGCCATTTGGAAACTAGCTTCGTGTTTGTTCACAAGAAAACTGCTATGAGGTAGTACTTTGTGTGTCCGTATTGTTTCTTTCATACTTCGTGTTGATCTCCTGTAACTTCGAGTCGCTTCACCTTCTGTCTTCATGATGTTTACTGAAGCAGCTCTAATTGTTCTGACGAACTTCGAGTCGTTTCCCTGTGAACCTCGTGTCGTTTCCTCAGTATTTAGTTGCTCATCTCGAGTCATCTTTTATGTTTGTTCTTGTGTTTTCGTGTCACTTACTGTTTGTTCCTCGAGTCGTTTCTGTTTTTCTTTTTCTCTAATTTCACTGCTTCATCACGTGTCGTGATAGCCGTGTCTGTCTTCTGTCTTCGTGGTGATTTTTACTTCGTGCATTCTTCTCTAAATTCAAGCTTTAAGTGTCTCCATGTCGTCCTTACTTCGAGTCGTTTCTTTGTTAGTTCTGTCTTCGTGTTGCCTTTCCTAGACCTCGTGTCTTTCTTACTTTTTTGAAACCACACTTCGTGTCGGTTTCTATTTTTCGTCTTCGAGTAGTTGTCAGCCCGTGCCGTCCTCGTCTTCGAGTCGTTCGTACGTTCGAGCAACTTAGTACTCGAGTTATTTTCGTGTGTATTCAAGTTTTTTTAGTAAAGTGTCATTTCACCTCGTGCCGTTCTCTTTGCTGTTTGTTATGTCGTGTTGCTTTTGTATTCGTGTCTTCGTGTTATTCTTGTGTTTATGTCTGCGTGTTGTTTCTTTCTATCCTCGTCCAGGTTTCCTCTGACCGCGTGTCTTACTACCTTTTTAGTTCCGTGCTATTTCCTTTTTACCTCGTGCTGTTCTCTTTCTACTTCGTGTCGTTCTCTTTGTAGTGTCAGCTTTATTATTGTATATCTCGTGTTGTTTTCTCTCTACCTCGTGTCGTTCTCTTTGTAGTATATGTTTTGTCACCCTTGGACTTCGTGTCGTTCTCTTGGTAGTGTTTGTTTTGTCACCACTGTATCTCGTGTCGTTCTCAGTATAGTGCACCTCTTGTCGTTCCCACATACCTTGTGCAGTTTCAGCTTGAGTGTCAACCAACTCATTTCAGGTAGATATATATAGCGAACCCTGAGTATTAATAGTTTTTATCTCCTTGCAGGTCCGAGGAAGAATATTCCCCAATAACTGGGCTGCACGTGATCCAATACTAGAGGAACAAATTCGAAAAGGGCACATGGCAGGAAGGTTCTGGATCAAGCATGGGAGGCACACGCACTTTGTACCCTATCATCCTGCTGGCTGCTGTTATAAAAAGAAGAAAGGCTGATTGAGCATATAGCAAGGGGATGAGCCAGAAAGAATAGAGGAGCAGAGATCGAGAGAGTAAAAGAGCAGAAGAAGAGGAGAAGAGAAAGAGAGAAAGTTAGAGAGCTCGTGAGGGTTAAGAGAAAAAGAAAGTGAGAGATAAGAGAAGAGGAAGAGAAGCTCACCTGAAGATCTGTCTACTGGACCGTGGATCAAATCCAGGCCAGTCAGCTCCTTGTGAGCCACATCTGTGTTATCTTTCCTTACAGCTTTCTGATCGCTGTGTATTTTTCTTTTCTTATTTTTTCCTTTTTCATTTGGTTAGCTCTGTACTTCCGATCCTCTGGACTGAGGTCGGGTCCCTCCTGGTCTGGAGGAAGAGAGGTCTTCGACCTCTAGTCTGCAAGTGGCTGGAAGTCACTTGTCTGTTCCCTCCGGTTTGGAGGAAGGGAGATCTGATCTCCAGTTCTGGGCTTGTGGGTTGCAAGTCCAGAGGTCCCTCCTGGTCTGGAGGAAGAGAGGCTCTGCCTCTGGTTTTCTAGTGACCGAGGGTTGCTAGAGGTTCCCTCCAGGTAGGAGGAAGAGGGGAGTTTGTTCCCCTGGGTAAGCTGTGTATCAGCTTCTGTTGGCAAGCTGTGTTGCCCAGCTGTTAGTGTAGCCACACTTGGTTTGAGTGTGGGGTGGATGTAGGTCTGGAGGACCGAACCAAATCCCACTGAGTCCGAACAACTAACTATTAAGAACCACAAGGTTGAGGTTCATAAGTCAGCAATCAAACGCTCAGTGGAGTCCATATAAAACCTCTTTAGTGACTCAAGTCTAAGATCTAACTGTGCTACTGTAAGATTAGAATCTCCTGATTGACAGTCAGCATGATTACCATTCAGGAATTCTAGATCGAGTCAGTTCAGTGAACTCATTCTACTAATGAGCGCCTACACGTGTACCTAGATGTCACCACACCGGTGGTTATGAGATCGACCACCCTTATTACATGAGTGAGTACCACGTGCACCGGTCTATCCGGATCTTCAATGTCCCTTATTGAAGATCCCACGACCAGGAACATCTAGAACACAAACCTCTAGATGACTAATCTCATTATCACAATCTCATTATGATCCAGTCATCATAGCTCGTATTCAGGGACTTAATCACATTACAATACATACACTATAACGTGCTAAGAACGCAATGAAGAAATGCCATTATTATTATAATTGAATGAAATCATACAAGAAATGTTCCCATCACAACACTTGTGATTGGCTTAAAAGGCATACATCTCTAACAATCTCCCACTTGCACTAAAGACAATCACCCACATGCTTGATCCCCATCAGCCCAAGGTGACGCTCAAACACATTTTGAGATAAATACTTAGTCAGTGGATCTGCAATATTATCAACAAAAGATACTCTATCTACTATCACATCTCCTCTAGCTATAATCTCTCCGATCAAGTTATAACGCCATAGAATCTGCTTAGACTTCTGATGAGACCTCGGCTCCTTTGCTTGTGTAATTACCCCATTGTTGTCACAAAACATGGGGACAGGATCAGAGATACTTGGGACAATTTCCAATCCATCGATGAACTTCTTCATCCAGACCGCCTCCTTTGACGCCTCGACAGTAGCTATATACTCGGCCTCGGTTGTTGAATCAACAGTGGTTTCTTGTTTGGAACTCTTCCAACTCACTGCCCCACCATTGAGAGTAAAAATGAACCCAGAGGTTGACTTGCTGTCATCTTTGTCAGACTGGAAACTCGAGTCAGTGTACCCTCTCAATTTCAAGTCCTCTCCTCCATAAACTAGAAATAGATCCTTAGTCCTTCTTAAGTACTTAAGGATACATTTCATGGCTATCCAGTGTTGTTCATCTGGATCTGCCTGATACCTGCTCGTAACACTTAGAGCAGAAGCTATATCAGGTCTAGTACATAACATCGCGTACATGATGGATCCTATGGCAGAGGCATAGGGAACCCTACTCATGTACTCCCTCTCTTCTGGAGTTTTAGGGGACTCTCCTTAGAGAGGTAGACTCCATGCCTAATGGGTATTAGACCTCTTTTGGAGTCTTCCATGCCAAACCTTTTGACAACGGTGTCTATGTACATCGATTGGGACAAGCCTAGCATCCTCTTTGATCTATCTCTATAGATCTTAATCCCCAACACATAGGATGCTTCTCCCAAATCTTTCATGGAGAAATGCTTTGACAGCCAGGCTTTGACTGACGATAACATACCTACATCATTCCCAATGAGTAATATGCCATCCACATATAGTACCAAAAAGGTGATTGCACTGCCATTGATTTTCTTATAAACACATGGCTCATCTTCATTCTTAACGAAGTCAAAGATTTGATTGCCTCATCAAACCTTATGTTCCAACTGCGGGATGCTTGTTTGAGTCCATATATGGACCTCTGAAGCCTGCACACTTTATCTGGATACTTTTTGGACATGAATCCTTCAGGCTGTGTCATATACACTTCTTCCTCAAGATTTCCATTGAGGAATGCCGTCTTCACATCCATCTGCCAGATTTCATAATCATGGTGCGCAGCAATGGCAAGTAAAATTCTAATGGATTTCAGCATGGCTACAGGAGAGAAGGTTTCGTCATAGTCAACACCTTGCCTTTGACGATACCCCTTCGCTACAAGCCTTACCTTATAGGTATCAACCTTTCCATCCACTCCAATCTTTCTTTTAAAGATCCACTTGCATCCAATAGGTACAATACCTTCTGGTGGATCCACCAAGTTCCAAACTTGGTTGGAGTACATGGAATCCATTTCAGATATCATGGCCTCTTTCCATTTCCCAGAGTCAATGACACTCATTGTCTCCTCATAGGTCTTAGGATCATCATCCTCATTATGTGATACCTTACCAGAAATATGTCCCACATATCTCTCTGGTTGAACAGGTACCCGGCCAGACCTACGCACAGTTTGTAAGTTAGTTTGCACTGGATCTTGAGAAGTTACACTGACAGGCTGTGGTTCTAGAACTTCTTCTAGTTCTACCGAACTCCCACTGTTCCCTTCAAGGATATACTCTTCCTCAAGGAATATAACATGTTTAGCTACAAATACTCTTTGATCGCTAGGATGGTAGAAATAATATCCATAAGTTTCCTTAAGATATCCCACAAACCTACGCTTCTCAGTCTTTGATCCCAATTTATCAGAGTCATGTTTCTTTACATGAGCAGGGCAACCCCAAACCTTAATATACTTAAGATTTGGCTTCTTTCCTTTCCATATCTCATATGGAGTGGAGTCGACTGACTTCGATGGGACTTTGTTCAGCAAGTGAGCAGCAGTCTCCAAAGCATAACCCCAGAGGGACAAGGGTAAACCAGCAAAACACATCATGGACCGTACCATATCTAATAGGGTACGATTCCTCCTTTCTGCTACACCATTCAGCTGAGGTGTATAAGGAGGAGTCCATTGAGATAATATTCCATTATCCTTTAAATATTGTGTGAACTCTGTACTCAAGTATTCTCCTCCCCGATCTGATCGGAGAGTTTTAATACTTTTCCCAGTTTATTTTTCTACTTCATTCTTAAACTCAACAAATTTCTCAAAAGCTTCAGATTTGTACTTCATTAAGTACACGTATCCAAATCTTGAGAAATCATCAATAAATGTAATGAAGTATGAATAACCTCCTTTGGCCTGTGTGGACATAGGTCCACACACATCATAGTGTACAAGTTTTAATAACTCTTTTGCTCTTTCTCCATGTCCAGAAAATAGAGACTTGGTCATCTTACCCATGAGGCAAGATTCACAAGTTGTGAATGATTCATAATCAAATGGATCAACGTATCCATTCTTACACAACCTTTTCAATATCTCCTCATTAATATGACTGAGTTTTCAATGCCAAATATAGGCTAGATTCACATTGCCTCCTTTTCTTTTAAGAGGTCTGTTCACACACATCACATGAGACGCCATATCCAAAACATACAAGCCATTCATTAGGCTCCCATTGGCAAACAATTCACCATTTAATAATAAGGAACAACCATTGTTTCCAAAGCTTACAACAAATCCATATTTATTCAAGCAAGAAATGGAAATAATGTTCTTTATTATTGAAGGAACATAATAATAGTCTATAAGCTCTAGTGTAACTCCTGTAGGCAACAGGAGGTTCACCTTCCCGACAGTGAGCGTAGCAACCTTTGCTCCATTCTCGAGTCGCAAGTCAACCTCACCTTTGTTCAACCGCCTACTGCTTGTCAGCACTTGCAAGTCATTGCAGATATGATATGCACATCCAGTATCTAATACCCATGATGTGGATCTATAAGACAAGTTTAGGTCAACAATCATGAACATACCTGAAGCTTCTCCAAGCTTATGTTTTACCTTTTCTGTAAGATACACCTTGCAGTTCCTCTTCCAATAGCCATCCTTATGGCAATGGAAGCATTGGCCCTTGTCCTTCTTAGCCTCATCTTTCTTGGCAGCCTTTCCCTACTTATCCTACTTTTTCTTCTTGTTTTTCTTAAAACTAGATTGATTCTTTCTTTTCTTATTGGTCTTACCAACAAGTAGCACATAAGATTTTCCATTGTTCATTGTCCCCTCAGCAGTCTTCAACATGTTAAGAAGCTCTGCAAGAGAGCATTCTATTTTGTTCATGTTGAAATTCACAATGAACTGGGAGAGACTGCAAGATTAGGTCAATGCATAAATCCTTGTTCATCTCAAAACCTAATTCTTTCATCCTCTCAATCCACTCTATCATTTTGAGAACATGTGTCTGCACAGATGTTCCCTAAGACATTTTGGCCCCGAACAGATTCTTAGATATCTCATATCTCTCTGTTCTACTCTGAGCTCCAAAGAGCTCCTCTAGGTGGAATAGGATGGATCTAGCACCCATCTTTTCATGCTGCCTTTGCAACTCATTAGTCATGGAGGCTAGCATATAACATTGGGCCAGAGTGGCATCTTCTTTATGCTTCTCATAAAGAATCACCTCAGCCTCATCGACATCATCAGCAGGAAGAGGAGGAACAGGTTGCTAAAGGACATAGGCTATTTTCTCAGCAGTGAGAACAATTCTCACATTCCTGAGCCAATCGACATAATTTGGACCAGTCAGCCTGTTGGCATCCAGTATGCCTCTCAATGGGTGGTTCGTCATTGCGGTCTACAAGAAGAAATTAAACAAATTAATAACAATATTGCAAACATTCATGATATTAAATTAAGAAATAGACTTTAATCCTAATTTAATGCACCCACTAATTTTCGACGAATTTGCATCACCCCTTGTATGCAAAGACGGGACACAACGACTGTGCCCTAATGGGTACTAGGATCCCATTAACATTATGGAAATAGTCTTGTGGTAGCACAACAAACTACTCCATACTTAACGGGTAGGCAACTCTTGCCAATTGCAACTCCTTGCAACTCCTAGTATATTTAGCCTCCAAACGTTTGTGACCTTGTGGTAGCACAACAAATCACAAGGTTTGGTTAGGTCCAGCCTATTTGTTACGTTATGAGAGTGGGTTTATTACATAACTCTTGTGGTAGCACAACAAAGCCATGCCAGCCCCCATCCAAGATTTGGCCTAAGTCTTAGCCTAAGTCTCTGCCCCCTTGCTGTGAGAATCTTGTGGTAGCACAACAAACTCTCACAGTCTAAGGATAGCTCACTTAGACTATAATAACGGAAGGCTACGTGGGTCATTCTTAATGCCTCACGCTTATCGACCTAATATTGAATTTAAGGGGATTTGAATTAACACTTTAGTCTCATCAAAATTGGTGCGATATACATATAATAATTTGGAGTATCGTATATACTCTAAAAATATATATATGTAACTAATAGCACACCTACATATATCACATATATGTATTAACATTGATGGATGATCATGGACTTTAATCCTATCAACATTACCAGAGCCAGTTGGTAATGTTCACACAAAACATGGCAAACAGAATGGACTAGAGCATCCAATGCTCCCAGCAAGATGTGAATAATCTCCCGAGGCCATCGAAGTCGGTCTCCTTCTTAGTCTCCATCCGCTTCTCATTATTACAAGTAAATTTATAATTAGGCACGCATGCCAACAAATATACATCAGATAATAATAGGAAACCTTGAACTAGTCAAGGGGAGTACAACGCAAGGGGAGATAGAATCTACAACCCGGATGAATAAGAGAGAGAGAAGGAGGCACGCATGCCCCAATAATCACACCATTCAAGACCATTCATCATAAACAATATCATCACATGAAATCTAAGTCCATGACCATCTATCCACACACATGACACATCACATGCATCAATCAGTAATTATCATATAATTACACCAAGGTACTATGTAATAATTTCAAAATAATAGTAATTAGTTTTGAAATCACGCATTTAAACATTTAACTAAACAATTCAGTTAAATCAACCAAGTCTAAACAACTTTAGACAATCGTCATTCAAATTCACTGCATGGGCTCAATAATAATATTCTGTTAATTAACCTCATAAGAATCACATTCTTATAGTAATTAACTTTAATTAATTAGATAATAGGAAATACTTAAAACCATTTTAAAATTTTTAATGAAAAATATGTTAATAGATTATTAAAATAATTTTAGGATCCATTAAAATATTTTTCAGAATTTTTCCAGAATTTTTCTGACATTATATGCATTTTAAACAATTTTAAAATGCAAAAATCCAAAAAAATATGTGTGGGCCTTATTGGGCACGGATCCGGCACGGGCCGGATCCGCCCGCGAGAGACCCGCGGGGGGGCTTCTTCCCCGCCCAAAACGAAGGGGAGGGGGCTGGGGTAAAACCCTAACCCCTGGTGCTCGCCGTAGGGGCCCCTTCCGCCGCACCCGACCTTCGCGGACGACCCCAGGGGTCCCTCTGGAAGGGCCGCCGGCCACTGCCGTCACCGCCATCGCCGGAGGAGGGGGCCCACGATGAAATTGGAGTGCCTCCGCCCTTTATGCCGTGATCACCGCCGTGGTCCCCGGAGCGGCCACCGCACGCCTCCGGACGCCGCCAGACGCCGTGGAGGATGATCTAAGGTCCCTTACCAGTCCGATGGGCGCCTGCAATAGAGGAATTACGGCCTTAAACGGCCTTCCTCTCCGTGCACGAATGCCGACCGCGGCCGCGAGGGGATGAACGATTCACCCTCCTCAGTGGGTGAAACAACGCATCTAGATGTGCGTTTTGATCCTCTCGATCCTAAGAAAAATTCTCTGGGATCAATCGACCAATTCCCATCCCATGGGAGACCCAATCGAATACCCTAAATTGAGCCTTAAGCATGAACATGAACTATGAAAAATAATAAAATAATCTGAATTTTGATCAAACCAGCAACCTGGCTCTGATACCACTATAAGGTTTCGATCAGAAATGCAGCGGAAACAATGAAACCCTAGGATGTGGATCGTTGCTGGCGATCAAAATCAAAACAAAAAGAAGGGAACCCGCTAAGGAAGAACAATTCTCTACCTTTGTGAGATTAATTAATTCCCAGATGCTTGAAGACGAACGAGTAGAGGCTCGTCAGGTCGCTAGCCGTCCAATTGTCCGGCCTCTAGACGTATCCACACGAGCAGCGGGAACAGATGGATTTTCCTTCTCGGTCTCCACTCGTCGGCCACTCCTCAGCACCATCATCCACCACTACAGGAGGAGGAGAGAGAGAGAGGGGTGCGCCTAGGTCAGAGGGAGGAGAGAGAAAGAGGGGCGGCCAGAGCAGAAACCCTAATGCTTGGGCCAGGGTTTCTCTCCTCAGCGTATATTTATAGACTCTGGCATTTTTCACAAAAACCCAGACACAGTCTATAAATACCGTCTTTATCCATCTTATCCACTACTCTAGTGTGTGTGACCCTCTAGGCCCAATAGTCTGTTTGGTTTTTAGGCCCATTAAGCTAAGAACCCTTCTTAACTTAATTTAATTATAATCCATTAACTCTTAATGGAATTAACGGGCTTTCCAACCACGAACGGCACCAAGCAACACCTCGTGATCCCAAATGACTTTGGGAGGAATGCAACCCATATTGAACCTTTCCGTCATCACATTCCACACAGTTATAGATCCTCATTCATACAATGCTCCAATTAGGATTAGGGTATGGTCAAACTGTCAAACCCTAAAAGCATCCTGATCTTATGGACCCTTGTACTCTTAAGTACAGTTCACTGGAAAACACCTTTTCCTAAGTGAACCCTCATACCCTGGCCAGGGATTTCTAAGTACATGTCCATAGAGCATTCTCTCTCTCTTTTGATCCATGGAGAGAGTGAATGATCCCTTGTTGTCACTAAAGTGTCTTCATATGAATCCCACTGAGTCCGAACAACTAGCTATTAAGAACCACAAGGTTGAGGTTCATAAGTCAGCAATCAAACGCTCAGTGGAGTCCATATAAAACCTTTTTAGTGACTCAGGTCTAAGATCTAACTGTGCTACTGTAATACTAGAATCTCCTGATTGACAGTCAGCATGATTACCATTAAGGAATTCTAGACCGGGTCAGTTCAGTGAACTCATTCTACTAATGAGCACCTACACGTGTACCTAGATGTCACCACACCGGTGGTTATGAGATCGACCACCCTCATTACATGAGTGAGTACCACGTGCACCGGTCTATCCGGATCTTCAATGTCCCTTATTGAAGATCCCACGACCAGGGACATTTAGAACACAAACCACTAGATGACTGATCTCATTATTACAATCTCATTATGATCAAGTCATCATAGCTCGTATTCAGGGACTTCATCACATTACAATACATCACTATAACGTGCTAAGAACGCAATGAAGAAATGCCATTATTATTATAATTGAATGAAATCATACAAGAAATGTTCCCATCACAACACTTGTGATTGGCTTAAAGGGCATACCTCTCTAACATTCCCGACATGAGACAGTGTCGAGGTCGAGGCAGTAGAGGTGCCGTGGGCACCGTTGTGTGGGGGAAGTTTAGTGGTCGGGTGCCGCAGGGCCCGATGTGACTGGAGTTGCTGGCAGTCGGGTGTCGGGGGCACCGTTGTGGCTGGAGTTATTGAGTGATCGGGTGCCATGGGCCCCGATGTGACTGGAGTAGCTGGCAGTGGGGTGCCGGGGGCACCGTTGTGACTAGAGTTGTTGGGTGATCGGGTGTCGCGGTCCCCGATGGGACTGGAGTAGTTGGTAGTTGGGTGCCGGGAGCACCATTGTGACTGGAGGAGACGGGCGCCGGGAGACCTTGATGGTCATGCTCGGGGCCCGGTGTGACTGGCAGTCGGGTGCCGGTGGCACTGTTGTGACTAGAGGAGGCAGGCGTTGGGAGACCTCGATGGTCGTGCTCGGGGGATCCGCTGTGACTGGCAGTCGGGTGCCAGGGCACCATTGTGACTGAAGGAGGCGGGCACCGTGAAGAGGCTGAGGCCCGAGTACAGGTACATGTGCTCAACTGGTTTCATGCTGTATGAGAGTCACGTGGGCTTTACAAATGGGCCACGAAGGCCAAAGTACAACTGGCGCAAGCCACGGGACAATTCCGACGCGCAGGTCGGTCCCCGGGTCAATGCGTAATAAGGTGGATATCCGCGTGTTTTATAGAGGCTCTCCATGAGGAGATCGAGACAAGCCCGACTGCCTAGGTGGCAGGGGCGGTCCTGGGATGGCGCTTGACGGAGGTCGGACACGGCTCAAGGTGAGCAGTAGGGTCCGGGCCTCGAAAGGCAAGCGTCATCGTACTGGGGGGTCGAGGCCGGCCCCAGGAATATTATTCCCGGGCCAGGGTCCGGATAATTCGAGTCATCAGTCTGAGCGGCTGGCGGCCAGCTCGAGGCGAGCGGTAGGCACGCGGTTCCGTGACGGAAGTAGGTGCAGCATCATGGCTTAAGCGTGGCCACCGTGGGTTGTCATACGCGGGCGGACCCGGGATGCGGGTGTGTTCGCCGTTGTCATAACGCCTTATGTACGGCGGGGATGGACTTATGTGCGATGGCTAGACACCGCGTGAGGGGAGTACATGAGACATACCCTCGGCGTGTACAAGCCGATCAACAAGCCAACCACGCGCGCACTTAGCTCCTCACGTCCTCGACCCTTGCCGAAGGCCTCGGGAGTTCGAGGGTGCGGCAGTTAGGTCAGAGGGTGTTGCATTGCATTCCATTTATCCCATCCTTGAGCTCCCAAGGGGGGATTTTATAGGGAATTTGAAGGGGCAGGAGGGGTTTAGGCGGACCAGGTTTGGGGACAAAGCTGGACCGGGTAAACCCCTTAAAAATATTTTTTTTTGTTTACAAGTGGGGGAGGGAGGGTTTAGGCGGACCAGCCCAATTGGCTGGTCTGGTCCGCCTAAACCCCTCACAGAGGGGTTTTTTATTCATTACGAAATCTTTTTTTTGGTTTTGATGGGGTTTAGGCGGACCAGCCTGAGGGGGCAGGCTGGTCCGCCTAAACCCCTCCCCCTAGGGGGTTTAGGCGGACCAGCCTTGGGGGTGAGGCTGGTCCGCCTAAACCCTCTCCCAGGGGGGGTTTAGGCGGACTGGAGAGGGAGAGAGGGGGGCGGTCTGTGCAAGTTTGACTGGGGGGTTTACCCGCGTTTCACCGGGGGTTTGCATGAGGGTTTGACTGGGGGTTTGACTAGGGGTTTGTCTGAGGGTTTGACTGGGGGTTTGACTGGGGGTTTGACCCGTTACAAACAGAGATTTTCTTTCAGGGGCTCCGCCCCCGGAAACCCCCGCAAGGGGGGCACGATGGTGGTGCATGACGCGGGGTTGCTAGGAGTCCCGAGTTGGGCTTGAACTTGCTATAGAGTGGCTGGAGCATATGCGCCCACCAGGTGCTCGGGGAAATTCCCGACACATGTGCGTGGGCCGTATACGGGTGCTGTGAGCTCCTAAAGCTTGTGGTTGGCCCAGATGGGTCTTCCTTTGACTTCAGAGGGCTGGAGGGAGGCGACTCGAGGGTAGACCCCGGCCTCGTTGCTGGGTGCCACATGGCGTGGCTTGTAGTCAGGGTGCCCCCGGGTCGGCCCGGGTAGCTATGTTGAACGTGGGTAAACCCGCAAACTGAGTGATCGGGGGTGGGCCCGATCGATTGTCGATGTTGCCATGGGTCACGGCTAGCTGATTAGGACCCTTGGTTGGGCCCGGTGACTGGGGCGTCGACATGATGATGCCGTTTGTCTGGTGGTTGGGGTGACCCTCGCTCCTTGGCGAAGAGTCGTATGATGTGGCAGGCTGTTCTGAGTCCCGAGTTAACTCGGTTGTTGAAGCGTCGGTGGTGTGATACAGTATGCAGGGTGTCCGGGGGTGATCCCAGAATCTTCATAGAGTGCCGTAGGGTACGGCAGGTTGTCCCGAATCTCGAAACTGACCCGATTGTCGGGAAACTGGCCGGCATAGTGCCGTTTACTCGGGGCCGATCCCCGGTTGTTATATTACGCCGCTTGACCCGACGAAGTGTCTCAATTTTCGAGCTCAACTCGACTGGTAGAGTAGCTTTGGTGATGTGCCATTTTGCTCTATTTAGGGAGTATTTCCCAATGCTTAATCCTCGATTAGTTCGAGAAAATAAGCCGGTGCCAACACCCATCCCGAATGGACATGCTTGATTCTATACCTTATTATGGATGTCTGTGTGCTTGCATGATCATCATTCCACTTCACATGCATTAAGTTGAGTTAACTGTATATTTGAGGCATAAGATCTTCTTTCCACTTTATCCATCTTTTACATAATCCCCTATTTGACTCTGACAAAAAGGGGGAGTAATAAATGGTTTTTGGTTGCATGATATTGTTTTGGTTGAAAATGGTTTTTGGTTGTTGCAATGCTCGAATGGGTGATACTTGAATCATCTCTTTCATGCAAATCATTGTGATATTCAAGGAGTTTTATCTTCATCAAAAAGGGGGAGATTGTTGTGCCCTGACATGTTTTGACGAAGACACTTTGTTCTTTTTGGTATGATTTGCATTGAATATATGTTTGATGAAGCGAGTCATTATGAAAGGTCTCATGAATGGTCTTCAATGAACTGAGCAAAATGCTTGATATTTGAATTGTGCCTTGGAAGGCTTGATTGATCATCTGGAAAGGTGTTGTCTTAGCTTCAGTCTTGCTGTGATGATTTATTTTGAGTAATGAGTGCAGCTTGGTATGTAGTTCATGTATGGCTTGATAACAAGACGGAAAATGAGTATTGGTGTGTTTGAGTTGGAGATGGCCTTGCCATGTATGAACCTTAAATGAAAGAAGAGCTTGTAATGCATTTTAATTGAAACACCTTGTTATATTTTCACTGGTGTTGTATCTCATGGTACCCTACAACAAGTTAATAGGGTTGTGAGAGGTTGAAGAAGTAAGAACATGAATGAGGTTTCCAATTTTTCACAGAAGGACTTATGCATATGATAAATGGCATACTCATATTGAGTTGGACTGAATTTGCTTGACCTATATTAGTATTGAGTTTTCCATGCTGTATCAATTTTGATATGTGAAGAACATGGATTGGAAATATGTGTATCACCTGTGCTTGTGGCTGCAATTCTTCATAATTCCACTGCAGGATGATGAGTTAGTCATGTGTGTAAGAATGGCTTCTCCATGCATGAATCTATCATGGTGTTTTATAAATGTGCACCAACCGTCCGTGCCTGATTCTATAAATGTGCACCGACCGTGTTTGCCTCTTTACAAACTTGCACCGACCTTATTTATAGGTTCTACATTGTATGCACCGACCTTGCCTATGTGTGCACCGACCTATCCTTATGTCTCATAAAAGTGCACCGACCTTATTTATAGGTTCTACATTGTGTGCACCGACCTATCTTTGTCATTCCATATATGTGCACCGACCTATCTTTGTCATTCCATATATGTGCACCGACCTTGCCTATTTGTGCACCTTGCCTATTTGTGCACTGACCTTATCTATAGATTCTTCACTATATGCACCGACCTGCCCTTGAATGTGCACCGACCTGGTCTTTGTTGTTTTACAAACATGCACTGACCTTGCCTGTACATATGCATCGACCATAGGTTCATATGCACAGACACTTCAGCCTGTGCGTTGATTTATTCAACCGGAACAGTACTGGCTGAACAATGTGTCGACTCCAAGAGTCGACATTTGCCTAGTCAGATCCGGATCATGTTTTCCGGGTTGATTACGAAATGCCCATTCTGAGATCCGATTGACTTTCCCTTTTACTCCATTACCCCTAAGGTTTCTACCCTTGAATGGGTGTGGTTCTAAGAGGTTTTCCCCTGGGCTTTAATGTCTATTTGCATTGTTTTCTCATGGGTATAAGTATGTTGTGAAATGCATCTATGGGTGTGAAATCTTTTGAGCTGATCTCATTCTATCCTTGCAGGAGGAGGAGATGGTTTCGCACACCCATCTGGAGGAGGAAGATGAAGCTGTAGAAGCTGCATCCCATGACCCCAAGCTCAGATCTGGTGGTGGCCATTGCTGCTCTCCATCGTCTTCCAGCTTGGGCGCTCATCCCTTCAACAACCAGCTGCTTCCTCTCCGTGGTTCATTCACTCTAGTGCACCCTTCCATCTATCTCCAAGTTGTAATGAAGATCAAAGGGGGATCTCATATTCTCTTGTTTATATGCCTTTATTTGAGCATAGTTCATAATATCTGAACTGGGATTTGTATTTCCATATATCTTTTCTTCATAGATGATTTCAGAGCATTATCTCTGTGTGCGTGGTTTCTCGTCGTCGTACGAGAACGCGCGTGTGTTGGGCCATCGAGCCCGTGTGTGATTGTTTTGTTGCCGTCGTGCAGCGGATTTTAGTGAAATCCTCTCGTATTGAGAGGGGTGGACGTAGGACGGCTCTCGGGTGTGTTTGAACCACCTAAAAATTCCTTGTCCTATGGTTTTCTGCTTGTGAGATTGTAGTTCTATCCCAACTGTTCTATCTTACGAGTGTGAAGTGGTGAGTTGAGAGTTCATATAATCTATCCGCCTTTATGTTTTATCCGAGTGGTTCATTAAACTACGCTGGAGAGTTGTGAGAGCTTGCTTGGTCTCTTTCTTATCTAAATCATCTTGCTCAGTTTTCTAGATATATTTTATCATCTCTACGTTTAGTTCTTAAAAAGGGGGCGCAATCAATTCACCCCCCCTCTCGATTGCTTTCCTAACCGGGCCAACGGTGTTGATGCTTGAATCATCGTCATCCGACTTCCTTCCAACCGTTGCTTGAAAGAACATCATCAACCGGGCTTTGGAAACCAAGGGGGATCTTTTCTACATCTATTCTATGTTGTTCTTGATGTGTTTCATGATCTATGTTTAGGGTTGAGAATGTTTAAATATCTGTGTTAATTTTTTGAACTAAAAATATTTTGTGTGTGTGACCGTTTGTATACGGTCGTATGTCTTCGGTGCTGCGTTTGTTGTAGCGTGTGTGTGTATTTATGATCCGGTCGTCGGATCGTGTTGGAGACTCTTTCTCCGTGTGTGTTTGGGGTTGTACACCGTGTTTGCAAGGTTTACTCTGCATGTGTGTGTTGGGCCGTGTGCCCGTGTTTGTGTGCAGATGCCATCCTGCATGTTGTTGGAGCGTCGCCTCCGTGTTGGGGATTTATCCCCGTGTGTGTTGGAGCCTTGCTCTGTGTTGGGGAGTCTTCCCCGTGCTGGTTTATCTAACGAGTGAATCCTTACCAGTTTGGTAAGGGGTGGACGTAGGGAGCCCGTCGTGGTCTCGAACCACCTTAAAAACCCTTATGTCTTATGGTTTGCATTGTGTGATTGTGTGTTCCTTGCTTACTTCATTTAGTCGATCGTGTGAGATCGGAGATATTGAGTGAACTTAATATACTTTGTTAGTTTATTTTCTTCAATCTCGTCAAACTTCTTAATTCCGCTAAGAAAGTTCTAATTTGTCATATCGTGTGGGGGACAATTCAACCCCCCCTTCTTGTCCGCTCGCCTACCCAGGGACCAACAGAAGACGCGGTTGACGCATATGCTAGTCGAATGAGGAGATTTGATGAACCGTCAGCCACTGTAGAAGAGTCAACCAAAGAAATAAACTTGGGAACCGAGGAAGACCCTAGGATCATCCTCATAAGTGGTAATTTACCATCATCTGAAGAGGAGGCATTGATTGAGGTTCTCAAGAATTACAAAGACACGTTCGCATGGAGCTATGAGGATATGCCGGGCTTGGATTCCACCCTGGTCGAACACCGCTTAACTCTAAAACCAGGGTCCATCTCGATAAAGTAAATGTTAAGGCATTTCCACCCTCAAATGGCTTTGAAAATGAAGGAAGAGGTCGACAAGCTCCACAAAGCTAGGTTTATTAGAGTCATCCTTTATCCTCAATGGGTGGCGAACATCGTCCCGATCATGAAGAAGGATGGGAAAGTTAGGATTTGCATTTACTTTCGGGACCTTAATCGCGCGTGTCCAAAGGATGATTTCCCCTTGCCTCACATTGATGTGTTGATTGATAACACGGCAGGTTATGAAACTCTCTCATTTATGGATGGATTTTTGGGTTATAATCAAATTCGTTTGGCAGAAGAAGATCATGAGAAGACGTCATTCACTACACCTTGGGGAACATATTGCTCTGTGGTCATGCCATTTGGGTTGAAGAATGCTGAAGGTACTTATCAAAGTGCTATGATAGCGATATTTCATGACATGATGCATGTATATTTGGAGGTGTATGTGGATGATTTGTTGGTGAAATCAGGGACTAGGGTGGAACATCCAAAAGTTCTTGCTAAGGTGTTGCAAAGATCAAGGGAGTTCCAATTAAAAATGAACCTAAATAAGTGCGTGTTTGGTGTTTCATCGGGTAAGCTGTTGGGCATCATTGCGTGTAAAAGGGGTATTGAGATAGATCCCGACAAGGCTAAGGAAATCAGGGATATGCCACCTCCTAAAATTTGAGGGAAGTTCGAGGCTTAATTGGGAAGCTGCAGTTCATCCGCCGGTTTGTGCCCTAGCACTCACAAAGGTGTAAACCTTTCTATGAGTTGACCAAGCCAGGAGTAGAATTCCATTGAGATTCTAAGTGCCAAAAAGCTTTCGAAGGATTAAAGGAGTATCTAGCCAGTCCACCTGTTCTCATACCACCCACCCCAGACAAACCTCTGATCCTTTATATCTCAGTCTTGGATGACTCTGTGGGAGCCTTTCTCACACAAACCAATGAAGAGGGCAAGTAAAGGGCAACCTATTACTTGTCCAAACTTCTCAACCCCTGTGAGCATAGGTATACAGCTATGGAAAAAACATGTGCCGCCCTAGTTTGGATGGTGCAGAAATTGAAACATTACTTTCTGACTCACGAAGTTCATTTGATTGCTCGGATGAACCCTATCAAATTCCTTCTAGAAAAATATGTCCTCATTGATAGGCTAGTGCGCTGGCAAAGCTTCCTCTCCCAGTTTGACATCACCTATATTCAGCAAAAGGTGATTAAAGGCTATGCCATAGCCGAGCATCTCGCTCACCATCCTCTCCCCAAGTTTGATCCTGTTCAATCAGAGTTTCCAGATGAAGAACTAATGTCCATCAACCAGTCAAATGATCCAATGTGGACATTATATTTTGATGGAGCTTTGAATTCCCAAGGAAGAGGAATTGGTATTGCCCTTCTATCGCCCGAAGGCGTCACCATCCCAGAGACATATCAGCTCGCATTCCCAGTCCCCAACAACATAGCCGAATATGAGGCTCTTCTAGCTGGTCTAGAACTTGCCGATTCTTTTTGGATCACCAAATTATGAGTTGTAGGTGATAGTCAACTCATTCTATGCCAGGTGCTCACCAAATATCGCACCCTTGATCTCAAGCTCAAGCCTTATCAAGAGCTAGTCTCTGCCTATGCCAAATTATTCACCAAGTTGATCTTTGTCCATGTCCTTCACGACCAGAATATTCTGGCCGATGCCCTCGCCTCCTTGGCATCATCTTTCAGGTTCCCTCTAGGTGGGTGGCCTGAATCCATCACCATCTACAAGCGTCTCATCCCTGCTGTTCAAGACCCTTACCTTTTAAGAGTTAAAGAAAAAGTCTTGAGGAAGGTTCGAGAGGGAGAAATCGTTGAGAAGAGGGAAATCATGTTGGCAGAATTGGAAGAAGAACTGATCGACGAGGAGAAGCCATGGTTCTATGAAATTGTCAAATATTACAAAGATCAGTCTTACCCTGAAGAAGCCACAACAGAAGATAAGAAAGCCATATGAAGAGTGGCCCAGAAATACACACTGGTTGGAGGAGTCCTATATAAGAGAAGCCTTACTGGTGTTCTTTTAAGATGCCTTGATGATGATGAGGTCTGGAAGGGTGTTGAGGAAGCACACTCAGGTGTGTGCGGTGGCCATGTAAATAGCCAAATGCTTGCTAAGAAGATCATTCGACAAGGCTTTTATTGGCCCACCATGGAAGAGGATTGTGCCGTCTATATTCGTAGGTGTGTCAAGTGCCAACTTCACGCCGACAAGATTCACTCCCCATCTTCCTCGCTTCATCCAGTATCCTCACCATGGCCTTTCTCCATGTGGGCATTCAACATCATTGGTCCTCTCGGTGATCCCAACTCCCTCACCAAGCAAAAATCCTTCATCGTCACTGCAACAGAGTACTTCACCAAATTGGCCGAAGTCGAAGCCTACGCAAAAATCAAGGCATCAACAGTTTGCAAGTTCGTCATGAAGAACGTCATCGCCAGGTTCGGCATCCCGAGCACTATCGTCACTGACAATGGGCCGCAATTCATTTCCCAGGACCTTGACGACCTCTGCAAAAGGTACGCAATTGCATTGCATCATTCATCACCTTATTACCCACAAGGCAATGGCCAAGTAGAGGCCACCAACAAAACATTGATCAAAATCATAAAGAAAACCTACGAGTCTAGTAAATTCTCAGATTGGCCAGAAAAACTTATTGAAGCTCTATGGGCCTATCGCACTTCAATCCTGTTAGGTCACCATGTGCTAAGTTTATAGGATCATGCCCCAACTGTTGCGCTAAAAGCTCGAGCTGGTAGCGAAGGCGGACCGTATTTCCTTATGGCATTGTAGAACCCCACACTATCGTGTTGTGGGAGGACATGAGGGGCTTCGCACATGGACCCCAGAATCCATGCGGCAAGATGGGCTACCAACGCACCGATGCCCCACGTGGACCCCATAATCCACGTGGAACATCAAATCCCTAAGGGAGACACTGGAAAATCCAACAATCTCCCCCCCAGCGGCACCTGAGGGATTTGAACCCGCGACCTCGCTCTGATACCAGTTTACAAGATCATGCCCCAACCGTTACGCTAAAAGCTCGAGCTGGTAGCGAAGGCGGACCGTATTTCCTTATGGCATTACAGAACCCCACACTATCGTGCTGTGGGCGGACATGAGGGGCTTCGCACATGGACCCCATAATCCATGTGGCGAGATGGGCTGCCAACGCACCGATGCCCCACGTGGACCCCATAATCCACGTGGAGCAGCAAATCCCTAAGGGAGACGCTGGAAAATCCAACAATATACACACAAGAGCAATCATCAACATTTTTCAATTTTTGATTTTCTTTATCACAAGTAGAGAATGACTCATTCAAATTCTTAATCTCATTTTGATGAGATATGCAGCTCACAATTAGCAAGCTGTTCTTCACACAAAGCAATTTTATCATTCAACATAGAATTGATAGATTTGTAGCTTGCAACTTCCTGTTCTAAAACATGAATGTTTTCAAGATCATCAACAACATGTTTTCCTTTTTCAAACATATGGAGTTTATCAACCAATGAACTATTTTGATCTTTCAATTTTTGAATCTCTTCAGCAAGTTTTTCATTTTGATAACTCACATTTTCATCAACCATTGTATTCATGGTTTCATTGCATTCAAATTTATCATTCATATTTCTAAAGCTTTCTATTTCCTTTCTCAGATCGTTCAGTTTTTCATTCTGAATGAGTTCATTGAGCAATATTTGATCACCTTCCGAACAACTCAATTTACTTCTGGAATCCTTTTCGACGTTTTCAAGTTTTGAAATCTTAGCCAATAAAGATTCATTTTCATTTCTCAAACATGTAATGGTTTCTTTATGGCTATTAATCTCAAGCATGGAAGACTTAACTAATTTCTCAAATTCTGTGCATTTTTCACATGAAGAGTTTTCAATTTGAGAACACTTAGCACATGGAGAATTAACATGTGAAACATCATCAAGTTTCTTTTTCAATTTTCTATTCTCAGATTTTAAGGCTTTGTATTTATCAACTAACTCATCGTAAGCATCCATTAACTCATCATAGCTAAGCTCATCCTCTTCATCAGAATTAGAATTTACCTTGGAGTTTTTCTCGCTTTGACATTCATTTTCTTTATTTGCCACGAGGCACTCATCATTGTTGTAGCTTTCTTTTTGGGCCTTGCTTAGCCCATCCAAGATATCTTTGGCTGACCTATAAGACAAGACGAAAGGATAAACGTCAGTGTTCACTGCAGCCTTAAGAGTATTCAAAACAAAAAGATTATCAGAATCCTTTTTCTTGTGCTTATCGGTCCGCTTTGATTTGTCTTTTGGTAAAACATGAGGACCATTAGTCATTAAGTTCAAAAGCCTCGGATTGGTACTAGAAATCCAAACACACAATTTTCCAAACCATGATGTGAAATCAAAACCATCAAAGATAGGAGGCACATTTACACTAGCCATCATGAAACGATCTTTTCTCCTAGACCGTGAGGTCCGCTAATAAAAAATCTGAGACTGGGCTCTGATACCAATTGTTGGCCCAGTGAGATGGTGGACAAGAAGGGGGGTTGAATTATCCCCTTGCTGGGATGGCGGATTTTAAAAACAACTCCAACTAATTACAACGGAAATAAAATTAATAGCGTTAATTACCCTAAATAGAGTGAGATTAAAAGAGTTCTCTCAAGCTTTCCGATCTCACTCGAATTTACAATGCAACTGATCAAACAAATCAAGCTCAACACATATAAATTTATGCTTAGCACGGATAACGGAGGTAGCAATGTGTGGAGGTGTTGTGAATAAAAATCTACAAGTTGACCTGTGAAGGGAGATAGAAGAAATGGACAACCACACATGCAATCACATGAGACACAAAGATTTTTAGGTGGTTCGGGACCACGACGGGCTCCCTACGTCCACCCCTCACCCAATCGGGTGAGGCTTCACTCCACGCTATGAAACGTAGCAACACGGGGATGAACCCCAACACCACACACGCTGCTTCCGCAGCAGTATCCACACGAGGACAAGCCCCAAAACGCAGCCACTGCAGCACACATACACACAACGTCGGGGAACACACCCTGAACACTAAAACCACACGGAGACACAACTCCGTCTACACACGATAATATTCCAAGTTTGACAAATTAAAAGGATATACAATGACCGCCCAAAATATTAATCTATGCTCAACCAAAAGGATGGAAACCCTTGTAAACCGGAAGTAGATGACTCAAATAGATGCAAACAAGATGCAATAATGAATCCCCATGAGTAGAGAGGGGTTGTAGAAGATCTTCTCTAAGCCCCAAGTCAGAGGGTAGCCGGATGTCGACGATGAGGACGTCCACGCGTTCCCCTTTTCGTTCCGCTCCTTTCTTCCTTCAATCATGATCACAAACTCCTCCTGGATGTAGATGATATCCACGTTTTTCTCCAGCTCCTCTCCTTTCCCTCTTTCTTTTTCTACAAGACAGAGAAATGTTAGCACATTAGGGTTCCTCGTCACCAAATTCGGAGCTCACAACAATATATATAGATGAGTGACTAAAAGACCCAAAACCCCTCCCAAAGTATGTTAAAAACACCCTAATAACATTAGGAACCATTGGGGGGTGTTTTGGTAAAGTTTGGTAGGGTTTAGAGTGGGTTCCAGACGAGTTCGCAACTCCCGTGCTGGAAAGGGTCGACCCTCGTGCACAGAAGGCCAAACAGAACCGAAATAAACATCCAGGACTCAGGGGTCGACCCCTGGGGTCGACCCATGCAGGGGGGTCCCAAAACGCCTTCTGTTCGGTCCAGATTGCCTAAGGGTCAACCCTATGGGTCGACCCCTGCCAGTAGGGGTTAGAAAAGGGTGTTAAACCAGCAAAAATACATGGGAAACTAAATGATTAAATGTTACCAAGTCCCATGATGATCAACCATGATTTCTTGCCCTGAAAAACATGATGAAATGAGAGGTTAGATCAAAATCATAATATTTGGATCATGCATTAACATATGGAGCTAGATTTGAGTCCAAGACCCAAAAGGCATGAAGTATGATAATGAAAATATTAGCATGAGACACATAAATGCTTTGAACACATTTTCATCTCAAGAACCTCCTCAAGAATATGCATAAAACACTTTGAAACCATTAAGTCCTCAACTAGCAAATGAAATTAATTGAGAGCATGACTAATGAATCAACCAAGAAACCATATTCAATCTCGAAAGCATAAAAGGCCAAACAACCTCGTTCAAAACACTATGAATCAAATTCACAAGAACAACCCAGTTCATGAGAAATACTTCAAACACATTCATGGAAACTATAGATCAGATTCAGAAATGAAATCTTACCATGGATCCATTTGTTTGAAGCCAATGTGAACCTGCACTAGGTGAAGACAAGTCACTCAAGTTGATCTTCAAGAAGTGCAGATAAATGCACAAGTCCAAGCACATGAAGGTCTGTGCATGTTATGGACAGGGTTTGTGCATAGCATGCACAAGGTTCGTGCATTGTATGCACAAGGTCGGTGCACAATGTGAAAGACCCAAATAATAGGTCGGTGCATTATGAACAAGGTCAGTGCACATTATGGGTCGATGCATATATATGACAAGCAGGGTCGGTGCAAGCACCAAAGCAAGTCGGTGCAAGTTGAATAAGGTCTGTGCAATGAAGCACAAAGTCTGTGCAATGGACAACAAGGTCCGTGCAATGGACATCGTGCAAAATGAACATAGGTCTGTGCAATGTAGAACAAAGTCTATGCAATGATAAGCATGGTCGGTGCAAAAACTGAACCTTTAATAGGAACATTCATCAACCACACATGATAGCAAGATTGAAGCATCCAAAGCAACTTCTACATGGATCAATGCACACACACATATTCAATATGCAACAGTCTAGCTTCATGAATGTGCAAACAACTAGAAAACCATTTGTTCCACCAAACGTCCAATCAAAACTCACAGTTCATTTCAAATAGACCTTACCAAATTTCCAATAACCAACATAGCTCAAAAGTCCAAATCACACAGGTGATCAAATGTTAAAGAGTTCAAGCAACCCACACACATGGTTTCCTGTCAACCTAAAAATACCAAATTCAGTCCAGAAACCACAAAGATGAGGCAGGGAATGTAAACTTCATCAATTCACCATTTAAGACATTCCTAAGTGCATGTTTAGTTCAAAGCTTCCAAATTCAATCAATTCAGCCAAAGTAAGAAAAATCCCAATTTTACTTATAGTTCAAACAACCCTTGATCACAATGAGATTACACATGCAATGCAAGTCAAAGCCAAGCTCACATATTCCATGGACATCAAAATACAAATATGAAGAATTTATGTCAGTTCATTAAAAAAACCCCATATAGGATATGCATGAAAGCACCAATGCAACAGTCAACATCAAGGATGTATCCATGAAGGACCATTGAATTTCAACCACCTGCAAAGCAAGATTTCATCATGTTAGCTTGTTTATCATGAAGACGCCATTAAACATGAACACACCATATTTTCACTTTAGAGCAAACATAAAACACACAATATATTGGAATCATCAAAACTTTTTTTTTCCTCCAAAAAACCATACCTAGTGTTTGTTGGGAGAGTGCACCCTTTACCAGAGGTAAAGAGAATAGCCACTCCACCATCAAAAGTTAGGAGGTAAATTTATTAGAATAGAAACATAGAATCAATTACATCAGTCGAATGCTGGGCATACCCAGCTTGTCTAAACGAGCTACACCTTTTATAATTGAAGGAAGCTCATTGTAAGAAAAAAAACATTACATTTTGAGGTGCAAGCTAAAGATGCTAAAGAGTCCGCAAGTTTGTTTCCTTCTCTGTAAATGTGGTCAATAATGTAAGCCTGTGAGATTAAGCTCCGGATGTCCCTGGCATAGGAAAGAATAGACCATGGGCATTGAATTTCTTTTTTAATGATCCGGACAAGAGTGTGAGAGTCACATTCAATATGTGCTGGACCGACATTAACTGTATGAAGATATCTGATGCCGTCCAGTAAAGCCCGGGCTTCTACTATTAGACTATTAGACAGGCCATAGAAATGAGAATAAGCAACAAGAACATCTCCTTTAAAATTTCTGATGACACCACCTCCTCCTGAGTCCCCATTAGTTTTGCAAGCACCATCAGAATTTAGTTTGAGGAAGGGCCAAGGTGGGCAAATCCACTTAATGATTTTCATTTGAGGACAAACTGAATGCTGAATAGCAATACCAATTTTCTCCAACACAGTCCTTTTGGTGCTATCAGATTCCTTTAGGTTTGCTGCAATACAAATCCGCCTCACTTAGGACATAATGCAGTGGAGAAGATAGTTCTTTGAAATGGATTTACCTTCATACTTAGCTTCATTCCTAGCTCTCCAAATATCCCACATGCCATATCCGATGACAGCAAGCATGAATAAACCATATGCTGATTTTGAATGAATACTGCTTACAACATGCAAGATGAATTCCTTTACCGAAGTACCTTCAAGATGCAGCCCCACAGATCTGAAATAAGACCAAACAAATATTGCACTTTCACTGTACAAAAATAGATGATTTGTAGTCTCTTCATGATGCATCTTGCAGCAGTTACATCTGGAACAAAGTGACACACCCAGTCTCTGGACATTTGTATCAACAGGTAGACAATTGTGCATAACTTTTCACATGTGGATAGAGATTTTAATGGGAAGCCAGTTGGACCAAAGCCGAGCCCAAGGAAGAGCAGACTGGTTTGGATTACTGTCAGAAAGAATACAATAAGTAGAGGCAACCGTGCAATTACCTGAAGAAGATAGGCTCTAAGCCTCAAAATATGTTTCATGGTTCAGAGTAACACTTCTGATTGCTGTCTTAATATTGAGAGGAACCAACCTGTCCAGCAGCTCAGAATCCTCAATGATGGGGTGAATCAGAAAGTCCTTGACAGAACTATTATGATTATGAATGAGATTAGTTGGGACATAATCTTCCAAACACTGATTCCCAAACCATTTATCGAACCAAAAGTTTGTGTTAATTCCATTCCCAACAACAACTTTTTTGTACTGTAGGATAAGATTTTTAGCCTTTGTCCAACTACGTCTAGCAAAAGCATTCATATTATTGAACTGGACATTGTATAAATGATGCTGTCCAATGTACTTGGCCCTGAAATAGTTAGCCCAAAGGGAGTTTGAATGCAGTGCCTTCCATAACATCTTAACCCTTAATGCAGTTTCCATATGCCTCAAGGACATGATACCAAGTCCCCCTGAGATATAGGCCTATAAATGACCTACCAAGATCTCCAATGTCTTTTGTTCCCATTAGGAGAGGAACCCCAAAAAAAATTGGCAAAAGACTTCTCAATAAGTTGGTGGGTTCTTGAATGCAAGGGAGAAGAGAACAGGGAGTAAATGGGCATAGAAGATAGAACATGCTTTATCAATATCAATTTTGCACCCTGGGAAAGTAAACTTGATTTCTAGCCAGTGATACGTTTTTGTATAGAGTTAACAATACCTGCGAAGTAAACCTTTTTATTTCTGCCAAGCACCAAAGGAAAACCAAGGTATTTATGAGGAAATGAGTGCTTGGCGAAGCCTATTATGTGTTGAATCTGATTGGCAACAGACACATGCACCTTGGGATGTATAAAGAAACCACTTTTACTAACATTGATAAGCTGACCTGAAGCACTTTCGTACCTCTAGTTTTCCTACCCAGATCATTAGTTAATTCCTGGGCAAGGGCACTATTTTCAACAATGTGTCTCCCCTTCACAAATGCTGTCTGCTCCAAAGATATAATCTTGGGAAGAATTACTGCTAGCCTTTTGTTTACAATGGAAGATATGATTTTGTAGAAGAAATTGCATAAACTTATGGGCCTGAAATCTGAAATGTCTGAAGCATTGGTTTTTTTAGGGATGAGAGCAATAAGAGTTGAAGTCACATGTCTAGGAAAGGCTTGCTGGGAGCTGAAAGCCTCTTGGACAGCACCGACAACCACTTCTGCAATGATAGACCATGCCTTTTGAAAGAAAGAACCTGTGAAACCGTCGGGCCCCGGGGCACTGTCTGGGGAAAGACTAAAAATAGCTTCATGAATTTCATGATCCGAAGGAATTGCACAAAGCAAGTTATTTTCTTCATGTGTCACCAAACAAGGAATACAATTCAGAAGAGACTCTTCAATATAGTGATTTTCGGATGAGAAGGCTTTATGGAAATGGGAGACGACAATATTTTTCATTTCCTCATGATCAGAGGTTAAAAATCCAGCAGCATTTCTAAGCTGATTAATACCATGTTTTGTCTCTTAGCCAAAGTGGACATATGAAAAAATCTAGTATTTCTGTCCCCCTCAAGGAGCCATCTAATCCCAGACTTTTGCTTCCTAAAGCATTCCTATTGGAGAATTCTTTCAGATTGGATTACTTTGGCCTCCTCAAGACTAGCAAAATTAACCTCCGTGGGGTGTTGATCATATAAATGTTCAGCCTTCAGAACTGCGTCCTCTGCTGCCATCAGGTTCAAATGAACATTCCCAAAAGCCTGCTTGTTCCAAATCCGAAGCATTTTCCTCGTGTACTTTAATTTCAGATATAATGTGGTCATAGGAGAAGTTGCCAAAGGACTAGTATGCCAGCATGTTTGAACATCTACAAGAAACTTTTCATGCATGGTCCACATTTTTTGAAAATAAAACCTACTCTTTATCCTGTCCTGAGCAAGTAATTTCACCAGAAGAGGAGCATCGTCAGATGCTTCCCTTGACAAATGCTCAACTGAAATGGGGAACCGATGTAGCCATTCTGCATTAATGAGAACCCTATCAAGCCTTGCCCATATGCCTCTATTCCCAGCTTGGTTATTGTGCCAGGTATATTTAGAACCCAAATAGCCAGCATCTACAAGAGCACAGTCAGAAACACACTCATTGAATTCTGATATAGCATTCAGATTCGGGGGGTTACCACCAAGCTTCTCATCATCGTTCATAATGCAGTTGAAATCCCTAGCAACCAGCCAAGGCCCAGAGAATTGAGAGTAGATGGAGCATAAAGAAGCCTATAAAGTCAATCTCTCAGCAGTAGAACATTTAGCATACACAAATGTCAAATGAAAAACTGGCAAGGAAGAATTAGACTGGATAAGTGTTATTTGCTGGTCATCTTTACAAACAATAGAGAAGTCCAAAGGATCCTTCCAAAACATCCAAATATGAGCCAAATCATCTTTATTAGCAATTGCTTTATGCATACCCAAGCTTCTGCAGATACCATCCAATTTGCTGGATTTTATTTTAGGCTCCAATACTACTATGCGATCTATTTTATGAGTTCTAACAAAAAATTTAACCCTTCCCAGAGATAGGTCATTCCCTATACCTCTAATGTTCCAGATGATAAAATTCATGAGGATTGTGAAGCAGAAATGTTACCCGTAGATCCAGATTTAGTCATGGATCTAGTGATGACTCCAGGACGTTCAGTAATAAGGACCCTCATATTATCAGTTTCAGTAGTATTTGCAATTTCCATTCTCTGAGCAGCCACTGCAATAGACTGTTGAAGTTGCATCACTTCATTGGACTTACGAAAA
The DNA here is from genome assembly GCA_022559845.1 of Amorphophallus konjac. Classification (NCBI taxonomy): domain Eukaryota; kingdom Viridiplantae; phylum Streptophyta; class Magnoliopsida; order Alismatales; family Araceae; genus Amorphophallus; species Amorphophallus konjac. The sequence continues at coordinate 173,433,576 of CM040128.1, read as the reverse complement.
AGATTTGACTCTACCAGAGCACACTCAGTGTCGACCAAGGCCAACTCTGGAATAGGGGCTATGGTGTCAAATTGGGCTGAAATTTGGTCTGAAGGGAGCTCCATAGAAGAGTTGTTCACTGAATTTTGAGCATTAGAAACAGTAATCAGATCAACCGAATTGTCAACTACAGACATTGAAGACTTCAAATTTGGGATAATAGCAATCTGACAGTCTGGCTTTGAAGTAGATAAAATATGGGAGCAATTCTGATCAACAGAAGCTTTCTCCACAACAACTTCATTATCATTTATTAAACCTGCATTAGCTCCCTGAGCAGTCACAGCCCAAATTTCAAGATTCCGTTTTGGAAATGAATCAAAAACGTTACTGTGATTGGGGGCATTGCATAAATCAATAACGCTTGCATTAATACTAACAATCCCATCCTTTTGTACCACTGGTTTCCAAACATTTCTGGACTTCATAGTTGGTCGAACAGGGCCTGTAGTAGGTATGGAATTTATGGAATGTTGACCCTTTTTCCCTTTACAGTCATCCAAGCTGTGGCCTAATCTGGAACAATTTGAACAAAACTTAGGGAACTCCGGATAGATAATATCTTGCCAAGCACCCCCACCAGGAAATCCAATCCACAACCTTTGAGGGTGCTTCCTCGTGACATCCTACTCCACACAGACCCGAGCTGCCATGGTGTTTGAAAGATTCTAAGTTAAAGCATCAATCTTAAAAAATGTACCAATATTTCCAGCGATTGATCGTAGCATTGGTTCAACAAAAAAGTTCACCGGAAGTCCAGGGAAGGCAATCCAAACCGGCAGAATGGGAGAGTCCTCATTGGGCGAGAAATGCATAGTCCATTTGAAAAACTTGAATAGTCTGCCATGAACGAAGAGAGAATCACGCAATAACAGCTGAAGGTAATCTTCCTGATTCCGGAACCGGAGCAGCAGATGCATGGGGTCCAGCGCACTAATGACAAAGTCTTCCTTGAAACCGCAATGATTAGAGAGGTGGGTTCTTATCTTCAGAAATGCAGGCCTGCCATAAGGTGTTCGCGCCACCAAGGAGAAAGCAAAAGGCTCCAAAGAGGCTGATATCTCCTTGGTGTTGAAGAAGACTGCAGGTTCGCCACCGTCCATCACAGTTGGATCGTGAACATGGCATTGGATCGCCGGTGGTGTCATGGACGATTTGAGGACTTCAGCAAACGAACGTCCATTACCATAAGGCTGAGCAGCAGAGGTAATGGGCGGAGGAGACGACAAAAGTGGAGGATGAGCAGCGGGGGCCATCGAGGGCCCCCCCACGGTCGCCATGAAGACGAAGGGTTACCTCCACACCGCCATGAAAGAAGAAACACGCCTGACATTCATACAAAATTTAATTATTTTTAGAAATCTCCACGCTAGAATCATCAAAACCATTGTCAAAGACAAGGAGGGGCGCACAGAACCCAACAATCTCCCCCTTTTTGATGATGACAATATATTGTGACCACCAAAACTCTCTCCCCCTTTGACATTATCAAAAAGTGGGGGACGAGGTGAACAGATGTGAAATGGCACGAATCCAGCAATGAACCTCTCATAAAAGGAAGGTGTGAGAATTATGAACAAGTATAAAACGAAGAACATGTGTGAAACTATGAACATTTATCTAGAGCTAAAATTTGAAATATGAAACTATATGCAGAGTGTAAGACTAAGTTATGCACAAAATGTATTGTGCTAAAAAGCACATTATTCTCCCCCAATTGTCAAAAACAAAAGCCAACTGATAATGGGTTATTTAACCTGATATTTACAAGTATAACCTAGAGATGCATGTAGATGAAATGAAGTATGTTATGGACAAGACGGATCAAGCATTCAAACACTCAAGCATGTATAGTTAAATATAGACTCATGCAAGTCCCTTCGGGACGGGTGTAAGGATAATGAAATTGATTGTTGAACATGATGTGCATGAACAATACTAAGAAGGTCGTGCTTACATAAATAAAGTACTACATTAACCATGAAGGATGACTGATTCATAAAGGACATTCAAACAATCAAACCCAAAGTGCATATGTGAAGATTGAGTAATGAGTTCCAAGGTAATATGGAAAATCAGATTTTCTAAAGAACACTAAAAAGAACTTATCATCCATACACTTTCATACATAATGCTCGAATATTGGTAGCTACGTATGACCCCAATTTTTTTTAATAATAATAAATGGTGTGACTGACCTTTTGACACGAGTCATGCCCTTTGTTTCAGGGGCAATTCCTGATTACTCAGTTTCGTCACTTTTTAGGATGTGGATGAGACACTTTTCGACGCGAGTCGTACCCTTTGTATCAGGGGCACTTCCCGACTACTCTGTGGTAAATCACACTTATTTTTATATGGATTAGTTTCTCCTTTTGAAATGAGTTTCCTCCTTTATTTCAAGGGGGATTCCCGGCTACTCAGATCCACGTTCCACTTATACGACTTTAGATGGGGTGATCAGCTCTTTCCTCACGAGACATGTGATTTCCATGTAGAGAATCAATAGTCCTTAAAAGTGTAGAGTAGAAAATAGTAATCCTTGTTAAATTGAATCATTATCTCAAAAAGGTGCATTTTGTGTGGGTGGTTGTATTGAATGTAAAAGATGAATTAACCTTATCACAGTAATGTCTCCCCCTAAATGTATGCACGATTATAAAAAATCTCTCCCTTAATATATGCCATGTAACAAATATGTCTAAATCAATGCAACTTCATTTAGCAAGGGATGAGTCATAGAAGGAGTCAAAAAGGTGGGTGATATCTTATATACATTCAAAAAGCACTGAACTGAAATTTTCAAGCAAGTTGATTACCGATACGTGGCGAAGAACGTAGGTCTGAAGACCACCTCACGCGTAGTGAAAGCTTCCGGCTGAACATAATCCAACCTTCCACTAACACCATTTTATATACCGAATAATCATGGCATTCAAGCACATAAGTATGCAATGATGTGTAAGTATATGCATGTAACTAGAAAGGATGATTGAAAATTATTCTTATTTACAAGTATGCAAGTGTGTGTATGATATGTGCATGATGTATCATCCAACTAAGTATGTGTTCTATGTATACAGAGGTGAATTGTTATTTGCAAAAAGTGAGCAAAAGTGTGAAGAACTTTATGTGCAACATTAAGCATTCAAAAATTAAGATTATTCACAAGATGTGAAACAGAGAATATGCAAAGCTAACTTCATCACCTAATCATTTAACCTGTAGATCTCAACACTTCAAAAGATACCAAGGTCAGTGAAGTAGAATTGTAAACATTTTCCTCCAAACATAATTTTTACCTTTTCAGATTTTTCAAGGAGAACCTAAGCAAAATGAATTTCAAAACAAACCATTTTTATTTCTCGCCTTGAGAGTCCTTTATTATCGACATCTTCCTTGTCCTCAAGGCGCCCCTGCAAAACAGATTCTCATTTCGAAGTTTTGGGTACCCAAGCCATCTTGGGTCTCGAGGGGTTAGTGTTAACACGAACAGATGGATTCTTGTATCTCCTAGCAAACCAATCATCATCAGTTCTCATGGTGGAACAATCATCCATTGAATGACCATTCTCACCACAATAATAGCAATAAGAAAATTTTCTTTTCATGGACCATTTTTCATCATTCTTCATTACAAATTAATTATTCATCATGTGTCTATATTCACCACAGTAGTAACACGAAAAATTCTTTTTGAGAGACCATTCATCATCATTTTTCTTTGTAATACAATGTTCAAAGACATGACCATGTAACCCACAATAGTAACAATGAGTGTTGAGATTTTTCATTGTGAGTTTCTCATGATCTTTGGAACCACTATCATTTTTCACTCTAGATTTCAAAGCCACATCATCATCAAATTTCATTAAAAAATAATCATACATTTCGTGGCCATATTTGCCACAATAATAACATGAGACATTCATTTTCTTTCTTGATGCATGAACATGTTTAACAGTAAAGGGTTTTGCATGCATACGCGAGCAATCAACGATATTTTTATGTTTCTCATTTCCCTTATCACACAAACACAAAGACTCATTCAAAATTTTGATTTCATTTTCCAATGTTGAAATGTGCAATTCACAATTAGCAAGTTCTTCTTCACATGAAGTAATTTTTTCATTTAACAAGAAATTAACACTCTTGTGACTTTCAATTTCTTATTCAAGAGCATGCAATTTGTCACAATCATCATCAATCACATATTTTCCTTTTTCAACCTTTTCAAGACTTTTCAGTTTACTTTCAAGCAATGAAATTTGAATCAACAAGGCATTGTTTTCATTTTGGAGTTTATCAAATGAACTTTTATTCATGGAAGTGTGTTCATGTTCTTTCATTTGAAAACTCACATTCTCATTAACCATTTAATTCATGGTTTCATTGCATTCAAATTTATCATTCATGTTCTTAAAGCTTTCAAATTCAATCAATTCAGCCAAAGTAAGAAAAACCCCAGTTTTACTTATAGTTCAAACAACCCTTGATCACAATGAGATTACACATGCAATGCAAGTCAAAGCCAAGCTCACATATTCCATGGACATCAAAATACAAATATGAAGAATTTATGTCAGTTCATTTAAAAAACCCCATATAGGATATGCATGAAAGCACCAATGCAACAGTCAACATCAAGGATGTATCCATGAAGGACCATTGAATTTCAACCACATGCAAAGCAAGATTTCATCATGTTAGCTTGTTTATCATGAAGATGCCATTAAACATGAACATATCATATTTTCACTTTAGAGCAAACATAAAACACATAATATATTGGAATCATCAAAACCATTGTCAAAGATAAGGAGGGGCACAAAGAACCCAACAAATCCATACTCCCACTAGGCAAACACCATTTGCCCTTACTTATGGGATGGAGGCGGTAGTCCCGTACGAGACTCTGATTCCTTCTCTCAGGGTACAATTGGACAAAGAACTTCCCCTCGACGAACGTCGTAATTCACTCCTTGCCCAGTTGGAACTCTTAGACGAGAAGCGACTGGCCGCTGTCGAGCATGCTCATGTTTACCAAAATAGACTCGTGCGTTTTTATCAAAAGAAGGTCATTGAAAGAAAATTCAAAGTTGGTGAGATGGTTGTTAAAAGAATCTTTGTAAAACATGGAGGGTCACGTTCTAAACTCCAACCCAATTGGGAAGGACCGTATGTGGTTCAGGCTGTGTACCCTGGCAACGCCTACAAGCTAGTCAATGCTGAGAGGACCGAGTTATCCCACCCTTGGAATGGGCTTTATCTTAAGAAATACTACCCATAGATAGGTGTAACAACTGGCATGGTACGAGGACCATCGGAGTTGGAAAATCACTCTTCGGTCTTTCTAGTCTAACTTAGGGTTAACTTGCGCACACTCACACTCCGCTCTCGGAATCAAACGGAGCAGAATTTGGGGAAAGCTAGAAACAGACAAAAAAAACACTAATGCTTGGTGTTCTCCATGTAGTCGAGTCATTGCATCCATCCTTCATATTAGGATAGGGCCCATTAAGGTTTGGTAGGTCTCGGGTCTTGGTCTGCCAAAACCGTGGAGATTCCTATCCGGTCATGTTGGCTTATGCCCACTAAGAGAAGGTCAAATGCACACACACACACACACGTGTTTCAGCCAAAAAAAATTGGTAGCATTGCCAGTAGTAAGGCTGCACTTTGAAGGTCTCCAAGAAAGTCGTAATCTTTATTCTCTTCTTTCTCGACCCAATGAGATAGCCAGCGCCCTTAAAACGCTGAGCATAAGGAAGCCGAAGTACAACACCCTGAAGATGAGAGTAGGATCCATCTCCTCGAGCCCGAGTCAGAGCACGAGAAGAGGGCAGTGTCCCTGCAGGCATACAAGAGGGATTCTAGAAAATTAAAAAAAAGAGAGAGATGGAAAAGAAATGACAAATAAAAGCCTGGTCGTGGCTATGCCTGATTTTAACGGATGAAACCCCCCAAGCAAAAGCTAAATTTCATAAAAGGGGCAACGAAATTACGCTCGAGGCTTGGTCCGGAGATGCCAGAAAGGGGAGAGTCTAGTCGGCCCCTGTTGGCTCACCGGGTTAACGGTTTTGTCGGTCATCTCGGAAGGTTTACCCCCTGCACTCTTCTTTCTACCCCCGAAGATGAAAGTTCAATGGAAATCCTGAAAGGTGTGCCCCGCTAAAGCATGCGACCTCATTTTTAGCAAAACACACATATCATTGTCCACTTTGAAAAGCAAAAGCCATCGTTGCGAAGGAGGTGTTTCTGGCCGGTCAAGACCTCTATCTACCACCTTGATGTCTTTTAGCCTTGGGCTTATGCCAATGCAAGCGCGTCACCGATAGGTGCGACGACGTCTGATTCTAGGTCAGCGTCGTACGGTTGGCCGTTAGTGTTCCAAGGTGTTCCATCTTATACCATCTAGAGTTGTGAGGAAATAGACTCGGGTTGGGTAAATCATTTACCTTGAACACTCTTTGGGTGTATCCTTGTGGTCGGAAGCAACTGGGAGCCTAAGCGTGGCATGACGGTATTGTCATCAGGTTAAGTCTTAACCGGTGGGATTATCATTTGAGGAGTCTAGAGGCCCAGATTAACCTAGATGTGCGCACATGATACCTGGGAGGTTAGTAAGAAACCTTGTCCTCATAAAGGTCAGGTGCCATAAGAATGGTCACCAGGCGTTAGTAATAAAAATACACCGAGTCTCAAAAAAAAATTGGTCGTAGAAATGGTGAAAGCGGCCCGCAGAGGACGCCATCGAATGAGACCTTGAGTGGGAGTAACAAATCATTGAGCACGTTAACCTTGCATTGAGTTACTTAAGGACGGTTTGTGAATGAGTAAACACCCCTGATCCAAGAACCATGCCGGTTGTTACAAGTGTCTTTCGTGTCAAAAAATAAAATAAATAAATAAATAAAAATAAACAAAAAAATAAAAAAATATAATAAAAATAAAAACAAAAATAAACAAACAAACAAAAACCAAAAAAAGGGAAAAACAAACAAAACAACAAAAAAAACAAAAAAAAACAAACAAATAATAATAAAAAAAATCTGCATCCGTGTGATCTCATTTGTGTGCTACATTTCATTTTTAATTCCCGTTCGCATTTGTGTGCCTGTGTGTTGCATTCATCATCTTTGCTTTACCTTTGCCTTAATTGATAAAGGCTTGGCCCCTTGACTCGTATATCAAGGCTAGCTTCAAAACCATCACCCACTCATTGAGCAAGGGGCCAAGCCAGAACAAAAAAACTAACTTGTTTCTCTGAAGAAATGTGTGTAGGGGTTGAAAGAAGCTGGAAAGAGGCACAAAACAGGAAACTAAACATTCCATTATTTTCTTCCAGAAAGTGTACATCAAGTTCCACCCTCTCCCTCAACATTACTCCTTTTACTACTCTCCAAGCGAAGAGCCCTAGAGGGTGTTACCAAACCATGGGAGGTGGTACCCCTGTCGCCTTGCAATCCTCTCTCCGGTTCCACGCCCCGTCGGTCGGCAGGGGCAGCAAAGAAGCTACTAACGCGAAAGCCATGCTCTCGCGCTCTTCGGTAGCGCTCTTTACCATCTCTCAGCCATTGTTCAGGGAGACCGAGGCTGGTTCGGAGCTTAAATAATTGGGCCTCCCAGGCCCTCCGCTCCTCCCTTTTAGCCAAACTCTCGGCTCTCTCTCTTTCTCTGGCTCTTTCCCTCTCCGTTCGTTCTCTCTCTCTATCTTCTCTCTCTAGTTGGAGGGTGATCCTCAGTTCCATGACATCCCGATAGGAGTTGTCATCTGGACGACCCCGCAATTCCTCCTCCAGCTTCGCTATTCTGGCATCCCCTTGCGCGGCACGAGCAAGCGTCTCTTGCATTTCTTTCGCCCATCATATCCATCATCTCAGACACGTGGCAAGGCATGAACAAAGAAAATTCAATGGTGGAACCCTCACCTGTGTGGAAAGCATTCCCTCTGCCTCCGCGGCGCGCTGTGTGGCACGAGCAAGTTGCTTGTGAAGCAAATCAAGCTATGAGGTAGGAATCCATAAACTGGAAGAGACACCATCCGCCCCCATTGCTGATGAGGCTATTTCGAGTTGAGCGCGCTGCCACACATGTGAAGTAACACCGGGGGCTTAGCACCAGGAATCTAGGGCTACAACTAGGACCATGTGTAAGCAGGCTTACCGAGGAACTCAAAGCCGCACGGGTGTCACGCAACTACAGTTCTGTGTCTGCCAGGCGAGCTCGCAAGTTCGCTACCATGGTGTCACGGGCGTCCTACAGCCAAGGCACATGGGTTAACACTAAAAAAAATAAAGAATAAAAAACAAAAAAAGAGAGAAAAAAATAAAAAAATATGCACCTCCACAAGCCCCCCAGGTTGGAGTTGCTCTGCATACATCGGCCTATAGAGGTGCAGATAATCTTCGCTGTCTTGCACGTGCGACTCTACAAGTGTGCCACCCCATTGGTAGTCTTCATACTGTTCGGGGAACCGCACCCGCCAATCAATGAAAGTTGCCGGCCCGCGCGTCTTCCTCCCAACGCGTGATGCTACCGTCATATCCACCCATTCCTGGGCAAGCCCTAGGGTCCTCATGGCCAATCGCAGCCGAAGGGGCTCGATTTCATTCAGACAATGCATCTAGAGGTCCCGCCCAAACCGGGCATGGCTTGTTATAACCCATGGCTGATCGACGTTAATCATGCCCGCATAAGGTCTCCAGATCACCTAAGTCAGGTCGTGTACCTCCTCTTGGTCAATATCAAAATAAAAAAAAATAAAAAATAAAAAAAAATTATATATATATATATATATATAATAACTACCATCACTGCGGGGAACTCTTGCAGCTCGCGTCGTAATACCATCAACTGGTAGGATAGAGGGGCTGGGATCATGATGGATTGCCACCGTCTAGCTAACGGCACCACCGCCAAACGCCAATGACGAGCCTTTCCCATTGGGAGGTAATAATAGCTCCATAACAGCGCCATCATTTGTCATCAACATCACCCTTAAAAAAAAAGAAAAAAAAGAGGGGGGATACTTGGATAAACGGCATAAAACCACTCACTATTACCTCACGATTTGACCTTTCAGACAGACCCACAAATAGATGCGCTAGCACGGCAGCTCCCCAGGTGTACCGCGCCACTCTTTCAGGGTCTACCAGGAGCTCTAAGAAGCGACAATGGACATTGTCACCCTTCGAGCCCAGTAGTAGCCTCCCCAAGAGGAAGAGGAGGAATCTCCTCAAATCCATGTTGGACCACTCCCAATTGTTGGCATCTACGTAGTATACGACACGGCACCCTCTTTCAGTCCTCTCCATGAACTCTTCCAAGGACTCATCGTCACACGGATGAGCGTCAGTAAGCCCCAATGCTTCCATGATGGACGCCTCGGCTACTGACCTATTTTTCTGATCATCCAAGCCCAACCCTAATAACTTCTGAGCAACGACCCTGTAATCAGAGTAGGTGACACAAGTCACTGCCTCGCCATCCACTTTGAGGCCCGTGATTCGGACCACATCTTCCAGGTTGGGCACCATGTGCCCCCAAGGCATCAAGAAGGCCCGACTCACTGGATCCCATCTTTCGCGCAATGCTTGCATGAAGGCGAGGTTGAGCTTGATTGGCTCGATTCGGAGAAAGGCCCTGAACCCCATCACGTCTAGACGGGCCTTCTGGAAGTCCGAAAGACCCCGATATCCGGCCACCACAAGCTCCCATGAAATGTGTGATCTCATCATGCTCTGCGCATACACAAGAGGTGAGAAAGGGTGTGTTGTCAGAAGAAAGGGGGAGAGCACGAAAAGAAGTGAGGTAGAGACTGGGTCCTCTCACTCCAGTGCCTTTCGAGGTCAGAAAGCCTCTGGGAGCTACCACTAGACCTGCTCCTCTTCGAGGAGTGGGAAGATTCGCCCTCCATTATGAAACTTAAGAACTCTTAGCTCTTATTGACCCTTGAAAACTTACACTCTTTGAGATCTAGTGCCCCTGGGAGAACGAAGGAAGAAGGTATTTATAGGAATGGAAGAGGTCCAAGCCAAAACTATCACCATTACCTCTAGCAATGGCCCCCGTGATAAGGCACCTTCCTTGCAGTCTCGTATGTCACTTCGCCGCTTGCACAAGGTAATTGATTCGGCGGTGTGACATGACGACTCGCTCCCTACACGGTTTGAGGGGTGGCCTGTCATATTATAAATAATTTTGATTATGAAAAAAAATAAAATGGATTGCGTCTATGGGAAGTTTGAAATGCCACACAGGAAAGGGGCCTACAAGCCATCATTATTAATTTTGACGGTAGATTCCCTTTGAAAAGAACGGCCACGGTGAGACACGATTCCCCTTTTTCGGGGTGAGATCTTGTCAACATGTCACATGGGAATAGCATGGTAGAAGAGAAGCATAGGAGAGAAGGATCGTACAAGGGAATAAACGGATGGCAGGAAACTGAACCATTCCATATAAACTGTCATGCACCTCATGAGAGAATGGGCATGTGTACTACTCTCTAACTCTCGCCATCACTTTCTACTCACCCCTCCGGCCGTCCCTCTCCTCTCTCATAGGATAAGGGTCCCTGGGTGGCCTCCTAGAACTCTGCAAGGTAGTATGCGCTTCACCACGCAGTGCCCACTCAGCCTCGGTGGCTCGCTGCTACTCTATCGAAGGGACAAAGAAGCTACCCACAGAGAGGTAGCCAGATTGCCGAAGGCGCGCCCCAAGCGCGTGCGCCCTCTGGTGGAGCTCCTCACTATCTTTCAGCCTCTGCTCCGCAACCCGAAGGCCTAGCTGGAGCTCCATCACTCGGGCCTCTAGAGCCCTCCTCTCGGCCAGATCCCATTGTTGCTCTATCCTTCTTTCTGCTCTCTCCCTTTCCTTCTCTGCTCTCACCCTCTCTACCTCTCTCCTCGCCACTTTGAGGAAAACCCTCAACTCTGGGATGTCTCGAGACAATCTCTCCTCATCGTGACGTTGCAGCTCCGCTACGGTGGCTGCCCAGGCGTCACGCTCCTCCTCAGCCCGGACCACGCGAGCCAGCGCACATTGAATCTCCATCACCTACAGAGCCAAATTACAAAGTCAGTGAAGGAGCGGTGTAATCAACATTCAAGGCGAGTACTCACCTGAGCTGCGAGTTCGCACTCTACCTCCTCGGCGTGAGCTACCGCACTGGCAAGTTGCTCGCGGAGGCAGGTGACCTCCAGAGGAGGAGCCTGGAAGCTGGAAGAGGCCCCGCCGGCCATCCCCGCCATCGCTGCCTGCTGGGCACGCTGAAACAAATAAACAACAAGCACACGACTAAAAAAAAATAGAAAAGAAAAGGAAAAGGGGTATTGCATAAACTTACCAGAATGTCCAGCTCCTGTCGAACGACAACCAACTGCTGCCTAGCATCCGCCAATTGGGCCCGCAAGACGTTAATGATGGCATCACGGGCATCCTGCACTCATAAGCATTTGGATATGCATACACCCCAAAAAAATGTAATGCGCTCTTTACCTCTACTAATCTCTCGAGTTGGAGACGCTCCGCTTGGGTCTCCTTGTACTGCTGTAGGTAGTCGGCACTCTTCTACGCGTAAGACACCATAGGCACGACACCCTGCTGCCCGCCCTGGAAATGGGTAGGGAAGCATGTGCCCCAATCCACGAGCTTCGCTTTGCCTCGGGTCTCTCGCCCGATATGGCTCGGCTCATCCGCACTCGCTCACTCATCGGCCAAGCCCAGGGTCCTCATCATACCCTGCACATCACAAAACGGGGACCTGCATCAGTTAAAAAAATATGCCATCTGACGAAGACGCATTCATCATTCGAGTACCACACTCACCGATCCCTCTCCCCCTCTCACCCGAGGCACTACAAAACCAAAATAAAATTAAGGGAGTAAAAGATCGAGGGGCCTACCGGGTCGTGCCCACGTCCCTCCACGCCACCGGGCCTCTCGAGACCCTCAATAGCCAAAGGTGGACCTTCCTCCTCTATGGCCGCCTCTTCGTGCTCTTGCACGATCCTCCTCAAGCGAGGAACTGCTCGCCCCATTCTCTCTCCACCACAGCCCGGCCCACCACGTTCCATAGATCGAGGATCGGGGAGGAAGAAACAAAGTGAGCAATTTTTGGCAAGAAGAAGGGTCGGTTGAGGAAGAAGAAAGAAGAAGAAGGGCTGCCCTGCGGCTCTCGGTGGTCTAAATTTGAATTCAAAAGATAGAACGCGTCTTCATGCCTAGACGCTGCCCAAAAAAATAGAAAAAAAAGAAGAAAAAAAGAAAAAGAAAAAGAAAAAAATGGTAGGAAGCTTGAAATGTCGAACTCGAAGGGCCTACAAGCCGTCATTGTTGATTTCGATAGAACATTTCCATTGTAAAAGAAACGCCCATGGCGAGACACGATTCCCCATTTTTTGGGTGAGGTCTTGTCAAACATATCACATGAGAACAACATGGGAGAGAAGAGGCGTAGAGAAGAAGGAATGCGCAAGAAACAACTAGTGACAAAAGAAAATCCAATCAGATATATATAAACTATCATGTACATCATAAGTGAGGGGGTGGGTGTACAAGCGACTCTCTAACTCTCACCACCGCCCTCCTGTCCGCCCTCCTGGTCGTCCCTCTCCTCTCTCCTAAGATGAGGGTCCCTAGGGGGCCTTCTAGAACTCTGTGAGGTAGTGCTTGCCTCACCCCACAGCGACCGCTCGGCCTCGACGGCTCGCTACTACTCTGTCGAGGTCACAAAAAAGCTACCCACGGAGAAGGAACCAGGCTGACGGAGTCGTGCCCCGCGCTCCCTCGCCCTCTGGTACCTCTCCTCACTCTCTCGCAGCCTCTGCTCTGCTGTACTAAGCCTATGCTCCGCTGTACTGAGCCTATGCTCTGCTGTAACGAGGCTCAATTGGAGCTCCCTCATCTGGGTCTCTAGAGCCCTCCTCTCCTCTCCTCTCTCTCTCTCTCTCTCTCTCTCTCTCTGCCCTCTCTCTCCATCAATGCCTCTCTCCTCGACACCTCGAGGGTGACCCTCAGCTCCAGCACGCCGCGAGGTAGCTCCTCAGCCTCCTGTCATTGTCGCTCCTCCTCTAGCTCGGCTATCCCAGCGTCACGCTCCTCTTCGGCCCGGACTGCACGGGCCAGCGCGTCCTGAATCTCCATCGCCTATCCAAAGGCCCGCAATTTCACCACGTCAGTCAAGTCAATAAAAAGGTGGTGGGGGGGGGGGGAGCAATATGTAATCCACACTAAATGAGCACTCACCCAAGCAGCGAGATCGCGCTCGGCCTCCTCAGCGCGGGCCACCGCGCCGGCCAGCTACTCCTGGAGAGAGCTGACCTCCGGGGGAGGAGCCTGGGAACTAGAAGATGCACCACCCGCCATCCCTGTTGCCGCTGCCTGTTGGGCACGCTGAAACATAGAACAAACGATAGTCAGTAACTGAACATCAGGAATCTAGGTACAAAAAAAATAAAAAAATTTGCATGGGCTCACCAAGATGTCCAGCTCCTGTCGAATGACAGCCATCTACTGCCTAGAGTCCGCCAGCTGAGCCCGCAGATCAGTAATGATGGTGTCACGAGCATCCTGCATTCATGAGCATGTAGGTTAGTGTCACATGCATATGCGCACATTCACAAATAAAAACACAAAAAGAAATAAATGCTCATTTCACACTTACCCCTGCTGGCCTCCCGAGATAGATACGGTCAGCGTGCGCCTCTCAGTAGCGCTGCAAGTAGTCGGCACTGTCCTACACGTGGGACACCACCGGGACGCCGCCCTGCTGCCAGTCCTGGAATTGGGCAGGAAGCCGTGTGTGCTAGTCAACGAGCTTCGCCTTGCCCGGGGTCTTCCGCCCGATGCGGCTCAGCGCGTCCACCTATACCAACTCCTGGGCGAGCCCCAGGGTCCTCATGGCCAGCCTTAGTTGAAGCGGCTCAATCTCGTTCAGCCAATGGACCCAAAGGTCCTGCTCGAAACGAGGTCGGCCCGCCACGACCCAAGGCTGGCCAGCATCGGCCATGCCTAGGTACGGCCTCCAGACCACCTGCATCACCATACATACATCATGTCAATTTCCACATACAAGATAAGATAAAAATAAATAAATAAATAAATAAATAAACAAATAATAATAATAATAATAATAATAATAATAATAATAATAATAAAAATCAAATCATACCATGGCCTCGGGGTACTCCATCAGCTCCTGTCGAAGCGACGCCAACTGGTAGGTGTGTGGAGCCACAGTCATGGTCGGCCTCCACCGCCGCGCTAGGGGTACGACCACCGGGTCCCACTGACGGGCCCTCCCCGTAGAGAAGTATTAATACCTCCACACCTGCATCCATCACATGTCATTAGCATATTCAACCACATAAATAAAACTAATTGTAGATAAATAAATAAAATTGCATTTACCTGGAGGAAAGGTGCGAAGCCGCCGACTGTCGTCTCTCGATCTGCCCCCTGGGACAGATCAACAATCAAGTAGGCAAGCAGGGCTGCTCCCCACGCGTAGTGCCCCACTGGATCTAGGTCCACCAGGATCCCAAGGAAGCGACAGTGGATGTCATCCCCCTTCGTCCCCAGCAGCAGGCGGCCCAACAAGAAGAACAGGAATCTCCAGAGGTCTCAGTCTGCTCGCGCCTGGTCGCTCGCATCCTGGCAGAACACACTGCGAGCAGCTCCCTCTAGCCGCGCCAGGAACTTCGCTCCGCCCTCGTCGACGTACTGACGAGCATCGACAAACCCCAGTGCCTCCATAATGTCTGCCCGGCCGACTGTCCTACTCTCTCTCTCGGTCGTGCTGGCCTCTAACCCTAGTAGCTCTAGGGTACTCTCTCTGTAGTCGGGGTAGGTGACCCCGCTCACTGCCTCTCCGTCCACCCGTAGTCTGGTGATCCGGACTACATCCTCTAGTGACGGCACCATATGCCCCCAGGGCATCAGGAAAGCTCGGCTCGGCGCGTGCCACCTCTCCCTCAGTGCCTGGACGAGGGCAAGTCGAGCCGGAAGTGCTTGATCGACAGGAATGCCCCAAAACCCATGGCGTCTACTCGGGCCCGCTGAAAGTCCGGTAGCCCTCGGTACGCTGCCACCAACAAGAACCAGCTGATCCGGGTCCTCATCACACCCTGCACACCAAAAAAAAGAAAAGAAAAGAAAAGAGAGTCATGTCCGTAAAAGGCAGGTCAATAATAAATAAATAAACAACACAACACATGCCAAAAAAAAGGAAAAGTAAAGGCGTCAGGCAAACCGGACACTTTACTATTTTTCAATTTTGTTAATTATAATAAAAATAATAAACGCATCTTCACAGAAGGACGCTTCAATAATTCTATGAAAATTTTAATTATAATAAAATAATTAAAACATCTAGGCGTTAGGACGCCTCCATAATTTTTGAAAACATTAATTAAATTGAGAAAATAATACACGCGTCACGTCCTCTTCACGCTTTCAAAAAAATTCCTAAAATTCATTTAAAAAAATCAAAAATATGAACGCGTCAACTGTCTGAGACGCGCTCATAACCCCGAAACCGCCACCACCGTAAAGCCCTCCCGCACCCCATATCTCACTAAAAATAAAAAAATAACGCAATAAAAGAAGAGTTTGGGGGCCTACCGGGTTATGCTCGCTGTAGTGCCCCAGAATTTATTTGATAATTTTCTGGCATTATTAGCAATTAATGGACTAATTTGGAGTTATTAATCAATATAAGGCCAAATGGTGTTAATCAATTAACCCAACTCACTTAATTAAAGTCTAAAGGGTTTTAAGATCAGGCCCATTTAGTTTGGCCCATATTCTAGAAGGTTATTAAGCTTATCCTCGGAATTATAAGGATAAATACCACTTAATACAGATAATTAGGCGGATAATGAATAGAAGAGTTTGATCAATTTAGAACTCTATCCACGTTGACTGTAACGGTCCATCGGACGACCGTCACAGCCATGTAACGCATATGTCGGCGACCGTCACACTCTATGAACCCCAAAACACAGAAGAGTTTGATTTCCTTTAAACTCTGGGAATGAGTAATGTAACGGTCTATCGCGAGACCGTCACATGACTCTAACGCACGGGCAGTCGACCGTTACATCCTGTTAGTTCCGTAAAAGAAAGAACGAGTACAAAGAACAAAACTTTGGACTCTTATCCATTAAGGATCAACTTGGGAAGAGTTGTAACATTACTAAGGACTCTTAGAGATTAGATTATGACCAAACAAGGACTCTAGAATCGATCTAATCCTCAAACCTTAGCCTAAACTCTATAAATAGGGCATAGTTCTGAACTGTGCGACCCTTACTTTTTGGACGTAAAGAATCAAGGTAAGGAGCCATTATCTCAAGTAAGCTCTTTAGACGTATTTATTTATAATACTTTAGACTAACTCTCCTCCAAATTTAACATCTTTAGGTCAAGAGGTCGTGGAGTTAGAGCCCAAGGAAGTTGCTGAAAAAGTCACAGAAGAAGGAAATCTAGGGCAAGATTCTCAATCCAAATCAGAAGCAACAGCCTAAGTTAAGAGGTAGGTTATCTCATGAACGGTAAAAACAACTTGATAGGACTAAAAAGCCCTCTAGTTCAAGTGATTTCCATGCATTATAGATCATTGATTTCATGATTTTACTACTTCTATGCATTACATGCATCCCTTAGCCTTAATTGGACATGCCAAAGATGTATCTTGTCTAATTCATTAATACCTAAGCATGTAGTTGGCCTACACTACGTTATCATGTCTAGGGATTCATGGTATTTTAATTATGGACATGATATGAATCGATCTCTTTATGTTTTATCTAGTTTTCTGTCAGCAGATACTGTAACGCATCAGCGTAGGACCGTCACACTCATATAACGGCCCTACGACAGACCGTCACACACCCTGCTATTTTGGATTTTCACTGTTGTCTCTAACGCACTGGGACAGACGCGTTACGTTCATGTAACGGCTGGATCCAGACCGTCACGTTCACTGTGACGCCCCACCTCCAGACCGTCAGAGTCTCCGTTCTGCCAACCCTAAGACAGAATATAACTTGCCAATATTATTTATTGTTAAGCCCAGTTACTTAAGTTTTAACCTGATCATGTGATTTTAAGGTTATTTGATTATTCATATTAGTTATTGCATGTTTTGGTATCTCACTTTTACTTGAGTTATGTTAATTTCATGAAGCCAAATTATATAGTTTTGTATTATAAAGCATGACTTTTTAACGTTGTATTGACAGAGTTTTTCATCATGATTTCACACTGATTATATATATCTCTCTCTGTCAATAGAGTCATTTCTATAAGTACATGGCACATATTCCGGTATGTTGCCATTAGTTCACAATTTGCACTTTAGGAACACCATCTTGGACATGAGGACCTCTCTATTGGATATTCCTTCCAATGGACTAGGAAATCATTGTTTCAAGGCCTCCGTAATTCTCCGCGAGCCTGGGATTCCCACTAGGACGCCGAGTTAGTTGTACCATCAAAGCCCAATAACTAGAATACACTATCGTTGTTTTCTGGATCTTGTAATGTAACGGCCTTGCACTGGACCGTCAGGCTCACGTAACGGCCCAATGCCCGACCGTCACATTTCACTGAGTCTAAACTAGTATGCTGGACTCTGGTCACTGTAACGGCCCATTATGGACGCGTTACATAGTGTAACGGCCCATTAAACGACCGTTACATAGCTTGTATATGTTAACCCAAGGTTTGATATTTCAATGATTCTAGACAAACCTTGATGATCTAGAACTTATCATATTGCTTAATAGACTTAATGTAATGGATGAAAGTTAAGAAAATATACCGTTATGCTGTCGATTTATTCTATAAGCATAACATAGTTTAAATGTCATTCTTGATCTCATATATGCAAATTGAAGCATTCATTCATTGATTATTGTTATCATGGAATTATTGAACTTATTACATTCTTGGCCATACTTTACTGTTACATGCGTGGAAGTAGCTTAATTTATAACTGAAGATGCGATCGAGCACTGATTGTGTTCAAGGGCTCTATGCTAGTCCCCTCGGCTGATTGCCGGAAACATACTATTTTATAAACCATGGGGTATGATGCTACTGGCGTCGCATTACGCTGGGAGTACTATTTCTATAAATAAGTGAAGATCCACGGCACGACATGACTTTCTTGCTTGATATTCCATAGAAATTCATGAACTATGTACTCAAAAGAGACTAGTGTGATGAATATGTGGCTTGCTAGTACAATCTCGTTACATTCTTGTTCATAGAAGGCCAATATCATGTTCTTGTTATATTCTTACTAGTTCATTCTTGATCATTCTATCTTACATGATTATCTTGTTACTTTGGTTTAAACGCGTGATCGATTCGCATGATTTTACCTTATTCTTTAGAGCTAAATTATTAATTACTTTCATAGTGCCTTCATGTTGATGCGAAGATACCTACTGGGCAAGTGTGCTCATTACCTATTTCCAATATTTTTCAGGAGATGGAAATAGTTCGAATTCGGATTCGGGTGATTCAAGTAGCGGGTCCAAGAGCGATTGAATGTTGTTATTACAAGAGTGAAGACATAGGAAGTTTATAATGTCTAGATTGAGTCAATGTAATTTTCCTATTTCTTGAGTCTAGTAGAATGAAAATCAAATTAGTGATTGTATCTTTGAATATTGAGCATTGTGATATGAAGTTGAAGTTGATTAAATCCTGTGCAATTGTATTTACTTGTGTGATTGTCTCGACCTCTGATTGATTCTTGCTTGCAAGAGGCTTACCATGCCGGATGTTCGCGCTCCTCGAGTGAGTCTTCCGCTGTAATAAAGGCTCGGGGCGTAACAATTATGTTGGTATCAGAGCCTAAGTCTTAGGACTTAGGGAAAAGAATCATGTCATAGGATAAGTCCAAGGTTTAAGGACCCATACCTATGAACTAAGGAAGAAATTCCACACCCATGTGAGGATTGGGTAGAACCCGGGATAAGATAACTAATTAGCTTTAAGAATTATTCTGTTCATTCCAATTTCATGAGAAATAACAAGTTGTTATTTTCTCTCAGGTACCCTATTTTCCGAATGGCTCATCATGTAGATTGGGACGGTATGCAACAAACTATTGCCGGCCTCACCCAGGCATTGCAGACTATAGCACAAGGTGGTGCAGGGGCAAGGGCTGGTGACCTTCATCGCAATTTTCGGAGTCTAAATCCTCTGCGTTTCTATGGATCTTCCAATCCAGACGAAGCAGAAAATTGGATCGATGAGATGAATCGTATATTTGATGTCATACAATGCACTGATCAGGAGAAAGTCTGTCTAGCAACGTTCCAATTGAATAAGGATGCCCGTACTTGGTGGAAATCAATTCCGGCACCTCCGGCTGATGCGCCACAAACATGGAATGCTTTTCTCACTTTATTTCATGCCAAGTATTTCTCCGAACATGTGAAGGAAAGGAAGGCTATGGAGTTTACCTCCCTTCGTCAAGGGATGATGTCAGTAGCAGAGTACGAGTTGTAGTTTTCAAGACTAGCACCATATGCACCACACCTTATTAGTACGGAATTATTAAAGGCGAACCGATTTATGGACGGGTTACGGCCCAATTTCATTCAGCAACTGGGGACACAGAATATCCGCACTTATGCGGAGATGGTTCAAAGGGCATATTTATGCGAGAGGACCTTAGAGAAGGTCGAAAGGTTGAAAGGAAAGGGAGAAGAATCTAGCCGGCGCTCAGATCGGCATTATAAGAAAGAGAAGTTTAGCATCACGGAACCATACAAAAGCCGTGATAACAAGAAAAGATCAAGGAACGAGAACGGTGGAAGTTCCCAAAAGAATAGTAAAAAGGTTAAAGAAGAGAAGGAGCAAGTCGCCTCGGCGTGCACCTTTTGCGAGAAATTCGGCCTCTCGGCTGAAGAATGCTGGAAGCGCCTAGGTGCTTGTTTGCGCTGTGGAAGTAGGGAGCATCGTGTGCCAGATTGCCCCCTTATGAAAGATCAATCAAATAACGGAGGACGTAGGAGGCAGGCTCGCCTCAATGCAGTTATAGATGAAGAAGAAGCGCCCAAGGATCAAAATGACGGGCTTATGGAAGGTACTATTCAAATTTGTTCTCGTCCTGCATTCGTGCTATTCGATACTGGTGCTTCTCATTCTTTTATCTCCACCACTTTTGCAAACACCTTACCAACTGCATCAGTTCCCCTACCTTCAGATCTCGCTATTACTACAGCTTTAGGATCTGGAACTAAGCTTACCAAGTATTATCCCGATTGTGAGGTGGTAGTAGAAGGACACAATCTCCCCGCAAACTTAGTATGCCTCGATATGAAAGGTTAGGATGCCATTTTAGGGGTAGATTGACTTGTAGACCATGATGCTTACATCAACTGCCGAAATAGAATTATATCTTTCCGAAAGCCCGGTCTTTCAAGATTTTCTTTTCTTGGTATCAAATACAAGAAGCATCCTACCATTATATCTTCTCTTCACGCCTGCAAACTTATCTCGAAAGGATGTGAAGTTTTTCTTACTTCAGTCATTGTCACCGAATCTAAGGAAATTATCCTAGCAAACATTCCTATTGCAAATGAATTCCCTGACGTGTTCCCATCCGAACTACCTAGTTTACTGCCCGAGAGGGAAGTGAACTTTACCATTGAACTCATTCCAGGTGCAGCACCTGTTTCTATAGCCCCTTACAGGATGTCCCCCACAGAACTTAAGGAACTAAAGAAGCAATTACAGGAACTTCTAGACAAGGGTTTTATTAGACCTAGCACATCCCCTTGGGGTGCGCCTGTTCTATTTGTCAAGAAGTAGGATGGTTCTCTCAGGTTATGCATCGATTACCGGCGACTGAATCAGCTTACAATTAAGAATAAGTATCCGTTGCCGCGTATTGATGAGCTCTTCGATCAGCTTTCGGAAGCTGAGTACTTCTCTAAGATTGACCTCAGATCAGGTTATCATCAGCTTAGAATCAAAGAAGAGGACATTTATAAATCGACTTTTCGAAGTCGTTACGGCCACTATGAATTCGTAGTAATGCCGTTTGGGTTAACTAATGCCCCAGCAGCATTCATGCAACTTATGAACAGTGTCTTCCAGCCATATTTAGACCAATTCATCGTCGTCTTCATCGATGATATCCTGATATACTTCAAAACAAAAGAAGAACATGAAGAACATCTAAGGATAGCTTTGCAAACACTTAGATAACACAAGCTATATGCCAAACTCAATAAGTGTGAATTCTGGCTCAAGGAAGTCTCATTCCTAGGCCACATTATTTCAAAAGAAGGTATTGCTATGGATCCTTCCAAGGTAGAAGCTGTCAGAGATTGGAGTCGGCCAACGACTATATCTGAAGTAAGACGCTTTTTGGGTCTAGCTGGTTATTATAGGAGATTCATAAAGGACTTCTTAAAGATCGCGGTTCCTTTAACTAGACTTACTAGAAAAGAAAATCCTTTTATCTGGTCGAAGGACTGTGAAAAGAGTTTCCAAAGTCTTACGAATCATCTTACAACAGCCCCTATTTTATCACTACCAATGGAGGGTGGTGGATTTGAAGTATATACGGATGCATCGGGGATTGGCTTAGGATGTGTCCTTATGCAGAATGGAAAAGTGATTTGCTATTCTTCAAGACAATTGAAGCGTCACGAAGAAAATTATCCTGTACATGATTTAGAATTGGCAGCAGTGATCTTCGCCTTGAAAATTTGGCGTCATTATCTTTATGGAGAAAAGTTCACGATCTATTCAGACCACAAGAGCTTGAAATATTTATTCTCTCAAAAAGAGCTTAATATGAGGCAAAGGAGGTGGTTAGAACATCTCAAGGACTTTGATTTTGCTATTCAATATCACCCTGGCAAGGCAAATGCTGTAGCAGATGCACTTAGCAGGAAACCAATGGGTATGTTATCAAGTCTCATGATTAGTGTAACTAACCTTATTCCTCAGTTTGCTCAGTTGAATTTAGATATTGACATTCAGGAAGAAGATTGCTTTATAGCTATTATCCGAGCTCAACCTACATTAATAGAGGATTTGGCCAAGTTACAAGAGGATGACCCAATTTTACTGGAAATTAAGGCCAATATTGAACAGAGACCAAATTTTTCTATTTCTAATGATGGAAGATTGCTATTCAAGGGCCGAATGTGTATACCGGATCACGAGGATACAAAGAAATTGATCTTAGAAGAAGCACATAAATCAAAGTACACCATTCATCCAGGAGATACGAAGATGTATCAGGATCTCAAAAGAAACTTTTGGTGACCCAATATGAAGATAGAAGTAGCTGATTTTGTGTCTCGCTGTCTCACTTGCCAATAAGTTAAAGCGGAACATTTCAGACCTGCAGGAAAATTACAGCCCTTAAGTATTCCAGAATGGAAATGGGAGAGCATAGGAATGGATTTCATTATGGGATTACCTAAGACAAGAGGTGGACATGATGGAATATGGGTAATCATAGACCGATTGATTAAATCTGCACATTTCATACCAATAAAAAGTCGATGGTCTGTGGATATTCTAGCAGCATTATACATCAAAGAAATTGTTAAACTACATGGTGTCCCTGTCTCTATTGTATCAGATAGAGATCCTCGATTTACATCACAATTCTGGAAGGGCCTACAACATTCACTGGGGATTAGATTAAATTTTAGCACATCATTTCATCCACAAACGGATGGTCAGACGGAAAGAACGAATCAGGTAGTAGAAGACATGCTCAGGGCTTGTGTCATTGATTTTGGAGGAAGTTGGCATGATCACTTGCCTCTAGTAAAATTTGCATATAATAACAGCTATCAAGCAAGCATACAAATGGCACCTTTTGAAGCTCTATATGGGAAAAGTTATCGATCACCAATATGTTGGAATGAAATAGAGAAAAGGCAATTTCTAGGCCCCGATCTTATCAGAGATTCTACAGAGAAAATAAAACTCATTCAAGAAAGGATGAAAATGGCACAAGATAGGCAAAAGTCTTATGCTGACAATCGAAGGCGTGACTTGGAGTTTCAAGTAGGAGAACATGTATATCTGAAGGTTTCTCCAGGTCGTGGTATTCAAAGATTTGACATTAAAGGAAAGCTAACTCCTAGATTTATTGGCCCATTTGAAATTCTTGAAAGGGTCGGTGAAGTGACTTATAGATTGGCTTTACCTCTACAATTAGCAGGAGTACATGACGTATTTCACGTCTCCATGCTAAAGAAGTATGTATATGATCATGAGCATATTATCACTTATGACAACCTGGAGATTCAGAAGGACTTAACATATGAGCAAACGCCAATAAGGATTCTGGATTGGGAAGTGCGTCAATTAAGGAATAAAGTTATTCCTATGGTCAAGATCCAATGGAAGAAAACATGGCCATATGAAGCAACATGGGAAACCGAAGCAGCTAGGCGGAAAAGATTCCCAGAATTATTCAACTGTAAGTACACTCTCCACAATCCATGTATTGAATTTGGGGACCAAATTCTTTTAAGTGGGGGAGGGTGTAGTGCCCCAGAATTTATTTGATAATTTTCTGGCATTATTAGCAATTAATGGACTAATTTGGAGTTATTAATCAATATAAGGCCAAATGGTGTTAATCAATTAACCAAACTCACTTAATTAAAGTCTAAAGGGTTTTAAGATCATGCCCATTTAGTTTGGCCCATATTCTAGAAGGTTATTAAGCTTATCCTCAAAATTATAAGGATAAATACCACTTAATATAGATAATTAGGCGGATAATGAATAGAAGAGTTTGATCAATTTGGAACTCTATCCACGTTGACTGTAACGGTCCATCGGACGACCGTCACAGCCATGTAACGCATATGTCGACGACCGTCACACTCTATGAACCCCAAAACACTGAAGAGTTTGATTTCCTTTGAACTCTGGGAACGAGTAATGTAACGGTCTATCGCGAGACCGTCACATGACTCTAACGTACGGGTAGTCGACCGTTACATCCTGTTAGTTCCGTAAAAGAAAGAACGAGTACAAAGAACAAAACTTTGGACTCTTATCCATTAAGGATCAACTTGGGAAGAGTTGTAACATTACTAAGGACTCTTAGAGATTAGATTATGACCAAACAAGGACTCTAGAATCGATCTAATCCTCAAACCTTAGCCTAAACTCTATAAATAGGGCATAGTTCTAAACTGTGCGACCCTTACTTTTTGGACGTAAAGAATCAAGGTAAGAAGTCATTATCTCAGGTAAGCTCTTTAGAAGTATTTATTTATAATACTTTAGACTAACTCCCCTCCAAATTTAACATCTTTAGGTCAAGAGGTCGTGGAGTTAGAGCCCAAGGAAGTTGCTGAAAAAGTCATAGAAGAAGGAAATCTAGGGCAGGATTCTCAATCCAAATCAGAAGCAACAGCCTAAGTTAAGAGGTAGGTTATCTCATGAACGGCAAAAACAACTTGATAGGACTAAAAAGCCCTCTAGTTCAAGTGATTTCCATGCATTATAGATCATTGATTTCATGATTTTACTACTTCTATGCATTACATGCATCCCTTAGCCTTAATTAGACATGCCAAAGATGTATCTTGTCTAATTCATTAATACCTAAGCATGTAGTTGGCCTACACTACGTTATCATGTCTAGGGATTCATGGTATTTTAATTATGGACATGATATGAATCGATCTCTTTATGTTTTATCTAGTTTTCTGTCAGCAGATACTGTAACGCATCAGCGTAGGACCGTCACACTCATATAACGGCCCTACGACAGACCGTCACACACCCTGCTATTTTGGATTTTCACTGTTGTCTCTAACGCACTGGGAAAGACACGTTACGTTCAAGTAACGGCTGGATCCAGACCGTCACGTTCACTGTGACGCCCCACCTCCAGACCGTCAGAGTCTGTGTTCTGCCAACCCTAAGACAGAATATAACTTGCCAATATTATTTATTGTTAAGCCTAGTTACTTAAGTTTTAACCTGATCATGTGATTTTAAGGTTATTTGATTATTCATATTAGTTATTGCCTATTTTGGTATCTCACTTTTACTTGAGTTATGTTAATTTCATGAAGCCAAATTATATAGTTTTGTATTATAAAGCATGACTTTTTAACGTTGTATTGACAGAGTTTTTCATCATGATTTCACACTGATTATACATATCTCTCTATGTCAATAGAGTCATTTCTATAAGTACATGGCACATATTCTGGTATGTTGCCATTAGTTCACAATTTGCACTTTAGGAACACCATCTTGGACATGAGGACATCTCTATTGGATATTCCTTCCAATGGACTAGGAAATCATTGTTTCAAGGCCTCCGTAATTCTCCGCGAGCCTGGGATTCCCACTAGGACGCCGAGTTGGTTGTACCATCAAAGCCCAATAACTAGAATACACTATGGTTGTTTTCTGGATCTTGTAATGTAACGGCCTTGCACTGGACCGTCAGGCTCACGTAACGGCCCAATGCCCGACCGTCACATTTCACTGAGTCTAAACTAGTATGCTGGACTCTGGTCACTGTAACGGCTCATTATGGACGCGTTACATAGTGTAACGGCCCATTAAACGACCGTTACATAGCTTGTATATGTTAACCCAAGGTTTGACGAAGGGTTGATATTTCAATGATTCTAGACAAACCTTGATAATCTAGAACTTATCATATTGCTTAATAGACTTAATTTAATGGATGAAAGTTAAGAAAATATACCGTTATGCTGCCGATTTATTCTATAAGCATAATATAGTTTAAATGTCATTCTTGATCTCATATATTCAAATTGAAGCATTCATTCATTGATTATTGTTATCATGGAATTATTGAACTTATTACATTCTTGGCCATACTTTACTGTTACATGCGTGGAAGTAGCTTAATTTATAACTGAAGATGCGATCGAGCACTGATTGTGTTCA
Organism: Amorphophallus konjac; assembly: GCA_022559845.1. NCBI lineage: Eukaryota > Viridiplantae > Streptophyta > Magnoliopsida > Alismatales > Araceae > Amorphophallus > Amorphophallus konjac. The sequence goes on along the minus strand of CM040128.1, from coordinate 173,407,581 downwards.
AGGGCTCTATGCTAGTCCCCTCGGCTGATTGCCGGAAACATACTATTTTATAAACCATGGGGTATGATGCTACTGGCGTCGCATTGCGTTGGGAGTACTATTTCTATAAATAAGTGAAGATCCACGGCACGACATGACTTTCTTGCTTGATATTCCACAGAAATTCACGAACTATGTACTCAAAAGAGACTAGTGTGATGAATATGTGGCTTGCTAGTACAATCTCGTTACATTCTTGTTCATAGAAGGCCAATATCATGTTCTTGTTATATTCTTGCTAGTTCATTCTTGATCATTCTATCTTACATGATTATCTTGTTACTTTGGTTTAAACGCGTGATCGATTCGCATTCGCATGATTTTACCTTATTCTTTAGAGCTAAATTATTAATTACTTTCATAGTGCCTTCATGTTGATGCGAAGATACCTACTGGGCAAGTGTGCTCATTACCTATTTCCAATATTTTTCAGGAGATGGAAATAGTTCGAATTCGGGTGATTCAAGTAGCGGGTCCGAGAGCGATTGAATGTTGTTATTACAAGAGTGAAGACATAGGAAGTTTATAATGTCTAGATTGAGTCAATGTAATTATCCTATTTCTTGAGTCTAGTAGAATGAAAATCAAATTAGTGATTGTATCTTTGAATATTGAGCATTATGATATGAAGTTGAAGTTGATTAAATCCTGTGCAATTGCATTTACTTGTGTGATTGTCTCGCGCTCTGATTGATTCTTGCTTGCAAGAGGCTTACCATGTCGACTGTTCGTGCTCCCCGAGCGAGTCTTCCGCTGTAATAAAGGCTCGGGGCGTGACACTCGCCCTCTCCCACGCCGCCGGGTCCCTCGGGGCTTTCTTTGGCCAAGGGAACCTCCTCCTCCTCCACGGCAACCTCCACGTGCTCCCAGGTCCTACTCGGGCGATGGATGACTCATTTCCGCTTCCCCCAATCTTGGCTCGGGCCACCACGCTCCATGGATCGAGAAAGAGAGACAGAAAGGTTAAAAAATGGGAAGAAATGTGCTAGAAGAAGAGGCGGTTCTCGGTGGGAGTGAGGAAGAAGAAGGGCCGCCGCGGGCGGCCAACGGTTATGGGATTCAAAAATTTAACGCGTCTTGGCGTGAAGATTCGCCCATTAGGCGCGTCCATGCGCCAAGATGCGATTAATAAAAATTCAAAAAAAATGAACAAACAAAAAAATAATAATAAAATAAAGGCATCTAAAGAGGAAGACGTGTTAATTTAAGGCGTCCCATATCCTAGATGCGCCCCCCCAAAAAAAAACTACACACACAATGGCATTAAAACTCTATTTCTTTCATTAAAATAAAATGAGCTACATCAAGGGTTTAGACACTTCGGGCCTCAATTTCCCCAGCTCAGTTACATAAGCTCTCCACAGCTCGTGTTCTTCCTCTACGTACGCCAGTGCCTTTCCTGGAATGCTCGTCTTCCATGATGCTTTGATGGCCTTCACTTCCTTCACATCTTCTTCCGTACTCAGTTCTCTCTTCCTTAGAGGAGAAATGTCAGATAACATTGGGAACGAATGGCGGGGAAGCCCGATTTGAGTAGAACACCGATGCACGTTGTAAAGGACAAATTTAGTCGCGCCAACAAGTTGGAGTTCAGCTTCAGTGGAAGACCTCACGAGGAGTTCATGCAGGAGTAGACATGCCGGCGCACAAGTAAACATATTTTGCGTCATGGTGTTGAAGTGAGCTCGCCAAGCTTCGCGCTTCTTCAGCCAATGACCGCGATTTACTACATTACCATCAAAGCCTAACACATCGGCTATGTGGTAGAGAGGGTTTTTTTGGAAGAGTTTCGAAGTAGTCGGCATCCCCTCACGGTGGTCAAATTTGAAATGCAAGTCAATCCAGCAATTCAGAAGAAGTCCGCAATCGAAAGGAGGCTTACCCATGTTGGAAGCTGTCAGACCACTGTAAAGGTAAGCAAGAACGGCGGGCCCCATTCTTTTGCCGTTCCAAATTCCACAGATGGCACTCAGCTGATCTTCCCCCACTATGTTGTCAGTGTAAGGGAATAAGAGAGCACCTGCCAAACAGATTGTGAATCCCTTCATGATTCCTTCCATACAATCATCACCTGTCAATCCTCCCAGGGCATTCATGACCCATTCCGCAAGCTTTTGCAGATTGATTCCCTTTTGAGTTTGGACGCTTCTGATAGCTCCAGATGGCATGAAGCTTCCAAGGACCTCCTCGGAAGTTACCTTTTTCAGTAGGGGCATGATCTTTATCTTGCCATCTTTTTTAAATCTCTTCAAACTGAGTATGAGTTCCAATTCCTCAAGAAGAATAGTTGCCTTGAAAGTAAGGAAAATGAAGGTATGAGTCTGGGGATGCCAAATCTCTGCCCGCGCCCCCATAGCTGCCCAATCCATGTAAATCTTGTCATAGTGCTTGGCATGAACAACGAGCCCTTGGAGGTGCCATTTCGTGATGATAGCCCTCATGTCGATGGAAATGTTGGAAATAAGCTTCGAGAGCCACGATAGCTTTGAAAACCTCCTTGGGCCCGGAAAGAGAGGGTACGACTGGAAAGAGGAAAGAAAAGAATGAAAAGGCGAGGGAGAGACCGTGCAGAAAAAAATATGAGAAAATGAGTCAACTCACCCTCCGTGATCGGAGTCTCTCGCTCAGATGCCCTTCAAGGTCGGTGAGCTGCTTGAACTCGCTGCTAGGTCTATTTCTCTTCATGGGACAGGAAGAATCACCTTCCATCTTGTAAAGCCAAAATCCCTCTCTTCCTCCTCTTAAGCTTCAAATCTCTCAGCTCACTCTTTAATGCCCTTTCCTAAGGCCAAAGGGGAGGTACTTATAGGGAGGGAAGGAACCTAGAAATAATAAAAAATTGGAGTTGTCATTGTTGACTTTGTCAAGGCAATTTTGTCTTGTTGTGATGCTTTTGTGTGCTAATCTGTTTGTACAGTCATAATTCTGTTTTATTATGCTAGCTGTTGAGTGCAGGTTTAAAAAAAAAAAAGAGGCCAGGCTGGGGCACCGCTGTCCCAGCTTGTCCCACCATGTGCCATCATCTGTCACCATGGTGACTGGTCCCACCATGACATGCATTGTATTATATAATATGTATGCTACTAGAACATGTCAAGGACCTTACGACTTGAATGAATTTGGAATTTGAGTTCCCCTTTAACAAAAATAGTGATGATTTCAGAGGAATTTGGGTTGTACGGATAGGCCATTAAGTTGTGATAGCGTGGGGACGATGGTTCCGTTCGGTAAGTCGATTCGTAGATAAACAGGTGTTTGCGACCGCAGGGGAGTCACTTGTCATTTTATCCTCGCGGAGGGGGTGTAGACTCGCCTTTTACGGAAGGTCGAGATAGGTTGACTGGGCACGCGGGGATTTCGGGGGTATTGAGAAGAAGGCAGAGAGAATGATTGGAATGCACCGGAAGGGATGGCGTATGATTCATAATTCTGGGAGACTGGGATAGGGATGGCTGGGTGGAATGCAGGCGTGCTAGTCGATTTCTAGACAATCACCTATGGAACCGAGGATTGACCGGGGAAGCGTCGCCAGGACATGGCACGTGGCTCGAGGGATCGGGGGACACGTGGATAAAAGGGGTTCCACGGGTGCGAGTGCGCAGGCGATTATGGGGATTCGTGTACTAGACGTCTTTTCCCACCGGTCGCAAGCAACTGGTGTTTATTTTACATCAGATTGAATCCGAATACCTTTGTTTCTTCTGCCAAAGAGAGAGTCAGGGACCTTGGTAGCCGCGACGTCGGGAGGGCTTAGTCCGTGCAACAGCGACAGGGCAACAGCAACATGACAGGGATAACTGGGAGTAGAGGGACTGGTTCTGGCGAGGAGGGGGATCCACTCCCTGACTGGATTACATGACTTATATGCCATGAAAGGCATTTATATGGGGGCGTGAGACCCCGATTACAAGTGCTTGCAAGCCACAGGACAATTCTGTCATTCATGACGGTCCCCGGGTCATTGCATTATTGTGCGGGTATTTTCGCATTTGTACGTGTCGTCCGTCAAAGGACATGTGACTCAGCAGGATGGCGCCCGAGGGGCGTCACAATGTATTCCCGACGCGAGACAGTGTCGAGGTCGGGGCAGTAGGGGTGCCGTGGGCACCGTTGTTTGAGGGAAGTTGAGTGGTCGGGCACCGCGGGCCCCGATGTGACTGAAGTTGTTGAATGGTCGGGTGCCGCAGGCCCGATGTGACTGGAGTAGCTGGCAGTCGGGTGCCGGGGGCACCGTTATGACTGGAGTTACAGGCAGTCGGGTGTCGGGGGCACCGTTATGACTGGAGTTACAGGCAGTCGGGTGTCGGGGGCACCATTGTGACTGGAGTTGTTGAGTGATCGGGTGCCGTGGGCCCTGATGTGACTGGAGTAGCTGGCAGTCGGGTGCCGGGGGCACCGTTGTGACTGGAGTTGTTGAACGGTCGGGTGCCGCGGGCCCCGATGCGACTAGAGTAACTGGCAATCGGGTACCGGAGGTACCGTTGTGACTGGAGTTGCAGGCAGCCGAGTGTCGGGGGAACCGTTGTGACTGGAGTTACCGGCGGTCAGGTGTCGGGGGCACCGTTGTGACTGGAGTTTCTTGCAGTCGGGTGCCGGGGGCACCATTGTGACTGAAGGAGGCGGGTGCCGGGAGACCTCGATGGTCGTGCTCGGGTCCCGGTGTGACTGGCAGTCGGGTACCGGGGGCACCGTTGTGACTAAAGGAGGCGGGCGCCGTGAAGAGGCTGAGGCCCGAGTATATACATGTGTTCAACTGGTTTCATGCTATATGAGAGCCACATGGGCTTTACAAAGGGGCCGAAGAGGCCGAAGTACAATGGGCACAAGCCGCGGGACAATTCCGACACGTGGGTCGGTCCCCGGGTCAATGCGGGATATGGTGGATATCCGCGTGTTTTACAGAGGCTCCCCGTGAGGAGATCGAGACAAGCCCAACTGCCTAGGTGGCAGGGGCGGTCGTGGGCTGGCGCCTGACGGAGGTTGGACGTGGCTCAAGGTGAGCGGTCGGGTTCGGGCCCTGGAAGGCGATTGTCGTCATGCTGGGGAGTCAAGGCCGGCCCCGAGAAAATTATTCCCGGGCAAGGGTCCGGATAACTCGAGTCATCAGTCTGAGCGGTCGGTGGCTAGCTCAAATCAGGCGGTGGGCATGCAGTTCCGTGTCGAAAGTAGGTGCGGCATCAGGGCGTGTGTATAGCCATCGTGGGTTGTTACACGGGGGCGGACCCGGGATGCGGGTGTATTCGCCATCACCATAGTGCCTTTCGTGCGACGGGCATGGACTTGTGTGAGATGGCTAGACGCCGCGTGAGGGAAGTACGTATGACATACCCTCAGCGTGTATAAGCCGATCGACAAGCCAACCACGTGCGCACTTAGTTCCTCGCATCCCCGACCCTTGCCGAAGGCCTCGGAAGTCCGAGGGCGCAGCCGTTAGGTCGGAGGGTGTTGCATTGCATCCTTCATTCCATTTCCTATTGCATGTTCCATTGCATGTTCTTCCATTGTGTTGGCCCGGTTAGGAGGCAATTAAGAGGGGGGTGAATTGATTGCCCACCCTTGTCTACAAATATTAAAACAATCCAAACAAACCACAAATATGTGAGATAATTCTAGGACAGAGGCTTAATTGGAAGGAAAGAAAGTAAATCAAACAAGCTCTCACAACTTTCCAGCGCAGAGGTATACTCACTCGGTCAGCAGAATATGAACGGACAGTTGAGTAAACTCACGTCTCACCGTCTCACACTCGTATAGTGAACGGAAAAATAAACAACAACAACCACCAGATAAGCAAACCACAGCACAATATTTTTAGGTGGTTTGGACGCACCAAGTGCCGTCCTACGTCCACCCCTCTCACCTCGAGAGGATTTCACTATCAACGCTGCTCGACGGCAGCAACCACACACACACGGGCTCGACGGTCCACACACGTGGGTTCTCGCACGACGACGAGACAACCCACACACACTCGGAGCAACCTCCGAAAACGTCTAGATATGAAAAATAATATGGAGAAATTACAAGCCCAGTTATAAGATAATCAATCTAAGCACAAGATGACTAAGAAGATGATAAACAATATGGATCTTCCCCACAAATCCTTAAATATGCTAGGAATATAAAAAGGGTAGCACTCAGAACAAAGGAACCGAGGTTGGATGAAGCCGGTGTAGAAGATGTAGTCGCCCGAAGCTCCGGATGTAGAGGATGCAGATCGTGACCTCCAACTCTAGGCTTGGGCTCGATGGAAGATGACCTAGCACAACTCTCCTTCACCTCCAGCAGATGTGAAGCCCTCCTTCTCCTGCAAGACAAGAAAAACTCACGTTAGAAGCTCTTAGGATCTTTTCGATCGAATGAGGGGGGCGACATTTTAAACAAGGGGGCTTGATGCCCCAAAGGACATAAAACCCCTTCCCAAACCCCCTACATAACACATACTAGATGTAAAGGTCGCCCTAAGACCATTAGGGTCAAAAGCCAAGCCATTTGGATCCAACTTATTAGGGTACGAAATAGATCCGAAAAACTGGGTTCGAACGTTCAGAAAAAGTGTCGACTCATGGAGTCGACTCTTTTTCCTGAAGGTTCTGTCAGAACATATATAAAAACAAAATCGAGACACGAGTGTCGACCCATGGGGTCGACACTTTTTACGAAGTGTTCTGGCCTGTGAAAAGAACATAACATTCGTGATGAAAAGTGTCGACTCTTGAGGTCGACACTTTTTCACGAACATTCTATTTTCACAGAAATGAACGGACTTACCTGAAAGTGTCGACTCATGAGGTCGACACATTTTCCTGTGAGTTCTGCCTCAGCACAACAGTAGAACCCTGGTGAAAGTGTCGACCCCGTAGGTCGACACTTTCTGCCAGCGTCCACTCTTTCAATGCAAGGCAGAAACTCCACAAGTAAGTGTCGACCTTTGAGGTTGACACTTTTACAGACAGTAGTAAAACTTTAATATGTGCAATTGAAAGCTCCATAAATCAAAAACATGTATCAAGGTTGATCAATGGAGTTCATACAACTCAGATATACATGGATAAGCATGAATTTTACCCGGATCAGTCCATTCACACTAAGATCCAAATAGTCATGTATTCATACCTTGGCCTTGAGAGAGATTGAGTGAAAAATTTCACAAATGACCTGCATTATCAGTTTCCCATCCAAATCAACATTTTAAGTTTACACATGAAACTTGCACATTTACCTCATACTAAATAACACATTCAAAGTATTCACTCAATTTCTGAAAAATCAATTGACTTTTGTTCACTTGAATTATGTCCAGCATTTGAGTTCAATCAACAATTGCTCACTCAACATTCAACATTCAATTAAGTTGATTCAAATCAACCTTTATCAAATTTGAGCATTTTGCTAGGTATAGACAAATCATTCATCCAAGTCTGAAATTCATCAACTTCATCATTCATCAAATATGTATATCATGAAGATCAACCAAAAAGAGAATTCATGACTTTTTCATTCAGGATCTTCATCAAAATAGTCCGGGGCATAACAATGTTCCCCTTTTTGACGAAGATAAAACCGTTGATCGAACTATGATATTTGCATGAAGGATGACAATTGTTAAACCAAAACAACCATTTTCTCATGCACGCCTAGTGCATGACTTCCAGTCAGAAAATCATAACTTGCTGAATCAACATGAAAAGATCAACTCACCCTTTTTGCCAATAACATAATCAATCAAAAACAAAGCAAGTCATGAATCTTCATTCAAGCCAATGCAACAACAATGCAAAATTCAAATTATTTCTCCCCCTTTTTGTCAGAGTCAAATAGGGGTATTATGACAACTGTAAAAGGATGAAAGTTAAGCCTCAATATGCACAGTTATCTCAATGAGATGCATATGAAACGCAAGAAATGAGCAGTCAAGCACATATGCACTCAGCAGTGTATAATATAGCAAGCAAGTTCTCTATGAACAGGATAGGAAATATGCGTTAGACCGAGAACATGAATTTCATGTGCAATAATAAAAGGGTAGTGCTTACAAGAAGTGGTACTGCAAGACTCATGAAATATGACTGATTCAAGGTGTACATCCATACAATCACTCCCTAGGTAAATATGTGAAATATGAGCAATGAAATCTAGATAGCATGGATTTTCAGATTTTCTAAAGAACACAAGTAGAAACTTTTCTTCCCTACACTTTCATACAACGTGCTTGACTTTTGGTAGCTTCGCACAACCCCAAGATTGTTTTCATTTTTCAATGACAAGCTGACTAACCTTTTGACATGAGTCATGCCCTTTGTTTCAGGGGCACTTCCCGGTTACTCGGTATCGTCATTTATGACCATGTGGATATGACACTTTTCAATGCGAGTTTCCTCCTTTATTTCAGGGGAGATTCCCGATTTACTTGATGTCAAATCACACTTATTGAATATTTTTGACGGGGCTGACAACTTTTTCCTCACAAGTCACGTGATTTCCATGTAGGGGATTTAGAGTCCTAAAATGTGTTAAGTGGAATAAGTGAAATCCTTATTAGTTAGATTCATTAACTCACATGTGCAAATTGTGTGAGAGATTGCATAGAATGTAAGAGATGAATTAGTCTATTCATGGTGATGTCTCCCCCTAAGTGTATGCACCGTTATAGCAAAGACCTCCCCCTTAATATGTGCCATGTTAAAATATGTCATAGTCAAAGCATTTTATTTCGCAAGGGCGTAAGGTCATAGAAGATATCAACTGAAAGGTGTGTAATCTATATACACTCAAACATTTCAAAATGATGTTTTCAAGCAATTTGATTACCGGTACGTGGCGGAGTACTTAGGTCCGAAGACCACACTCACACATAATGAAAGCTTCCAGGTGGACTTGATCCACCTTTCCACTGACACCATTTAATATACCGGTGAATCATGGCATTCATGCACACATAGATGAAGTATATGTAGTTATGTACATGCGGATGCGAAAGGATAAAAGCATGTAAAGAAGTTAATTTGTTATTCCTTGGAATATGCACAAAATCCAAAGTTTGGAAAGTAAAGGCAATAAAAACTTTTATGTGCAAAGCAAAAGGCATTATGAACAGTTTCTTTATGAAAAGGATAAGAAAGGTGTATGTACAATTCTGCTCAAGATATCTAAGTGTCTAACCTGCACACTCCTAATTCTCTTCTCAGAAAGTAAATTTGTTTAGAATTCAAAGGTTTTGTAAATATATCAGCAAGTTGGTGTTTTGTGTCAACAAAAACAAGTTCACAATCACCTTTATTGATATGATCTCGTATAAAGTGGTGTCTAACTTTTATGTGCTTAGTGTAAGAATGTTGGACATGATTCTTGGACAAGTTTATTGTAGAAGTGTTATCACACATTATGGGAGTTTTCTTTAAAGAAAAACCAAAATCTAGCAACTGATGTTGGATCCAAAGCACTTGAGCCGACTACCGACAGCCACATACTCGGCTTCGGCAGTTGATAAAGCCATACAATGCTGTTTCTTTGAGGCCCATGAAACCATGCAGCCCCCAAGAAATTGGCAGTGACCGCTTGTACTTTTTCGATCCATTTTACAACCAGCATAATCAGAGTCAGTGAAAGCATGTAAATCAAATGAATTATTCCTTGGATACCACAAACCAAGGTCAAGGGTTCCATTCAAATACCTGAAGATCCTTTTTACGGCCGCTAAATGGGAGTCCCTGGGACAAGATTGGTATCTTGCACAGAGACAAACACTAAAGTGTATGTCAGGCCTACTAGCAGTCAGGTAAAGCAAGGATCCTATCATACCCCTAAAGAGTTTTTGATCAACTTTGTTACCTTTTTCTTCCTCCATTTTCTATGAGGTGGACATCGGTGTTGCAAAGGGCTTGGCAGTCTCAAGTTGAAATTTCTTCACAATTTCGTGTGTGTACTTCTTCTAGTTGATGAAGATTCCATCGTCCATTTGTTTTATTTGTAAACCTAAGAAGAAGTTGAGCTCTCCCATCAAGCTCATCTCGAACTCCCCCTGCATAAGTTGGGCAAATTCATCATTCATTTTTGAATTTGAGGCTCCAAAGATTATATCGTCTACATAAACTTGAACAATTAATGAATGATTATCACAAGTTTTTGTAAACAATGTTTGATCTATGTTACCTCATTTGAAGCCATTTTTAATAAGAAATGAACTTAATCTATCATACCATGCTCGGGGAGCCTGTTTCAAACCATATAGTGCCTTGTCCAATTTGAAAACGTGGTCTGGAAATCTTTCATTTTCAAAGCCCGGTGGTTGCTCCACGTACCCTTCTTCCTTGATCACTCAGTTGAGGAAGGCACTCTTCACGTCCATTTGAAACAATTTAATGTTCCTGTGACAAGCATAAGCAAGTAAAATTCTAACTGCTTCTAGTCTAGCCACAGGTGCAAACGATTCATCAAAATCAATGTCAAATTTTTGAGAGTAACCATTGGCTACTAATCTTGCCTTATTCCTCACAACCACCCCATCTTCACTAAGTTTGTTTCGGAAAACCCACTTAGTTCCAATGATAGGATGGTCATCAGGCCGGGGCACGAGGAACCACACCCGATTCCTTTGAAATTGGTGTAGCTCTTCTTGCATGGCGAGAACCCAAGAATTGTCATTCAAAACATCATCTAATGATTTAGGCTCAATGCTAGAAAGTAAAGCAAGATTATCGTGAATTTCTACTTCCCTCATTGAAGCCCTTGTTTGAATTCCTTCATCCACACCACCGATCACGTTCTCCAATGGATGGTCCCTGTGCGCGGTCCATTGGTGTGGAAGGTTCAGATGTTGCTCTTGTTCCGCTTCTTCTTCTTGTTCCTTTTCTTCTTCTTGATTTGCTACCTCACCTTGTTTGCTCGACTCTCCCTGTTCAACTTCACCCTCACCTGTAATAAGAAAATGTTCATCATTTGATTTCCTCATTGTAAACTCATCAACTACTACATGTGGACTTTCCTCGACAACTCCATCCCTTTATCACTTTTTGCCTCAAACTTTTCTAGATTGTCTTTTCCATTGTTCAAAATATAACATATTGAACCAAATGGTTTGAAATGAGATATGTTGGGTTTCTTACCTTTGTAAAGCTCGTATGGAGTTTTCTTAAGAATTGGACTTACCATTGCTCTATTTGTGATGTAGCAAGCGGTGTTCACCGCTTCTGCCCATAAATACCGTGGAAGACCGTTCTCCGCAATCATGGTACGCGCCATCTCCACGAGCATCCTATTTTTCCTTTCGACCACGCCATTTTGTTGAGGGGTTCTTGGTGAAGAGAACTGATGCTCGTACCCCTGCTTCCTGCAAAAAGTATCAAACTCATGATTTTCAAATTCCTTTCCGTGGTCACTTTGAATTTTCTGAATTGTATATCATTTTTCATTCTGAACTTTTGTGCAAAAATCAATAAACTCATTGCAAGCATCACTTTTATTAGCAAGATATAAAATCCATGCATATCGTGAAAAATCATCGACAATCACAAAATCATAAAGCTTCCCCCCAAGACTGGGAGTCCTGGTGGGACCAAATAAGTCCAAATGTAACACTTGAAGGGGTTTTTCTGTAGACACAATGTTTTTGCATTTAAAGGATGTGGTGGTTTATTTTCCTTTATTACATGCTTCATAAATTTTTGAAGTTTCAAAATTCAGTTTAGGAAGACCTCTGACTAAATCATGACGGTTCAACTTCCTAATCACATTAAAACTGGCATGCCCAAGACGGCGATGCCACAACCAAACATCTTCACTTTTGTTGGCTACTAAACACAGTTTCTTAGATGCAAGCTCATCAAAATCAACTTGATAGGTGTTGTTACATCTCACACCTATAAACTTAATTTTCTGTGTGTTAGCATCAATGATAGTGCAGTGTGAAGATTCAAAAATCACTTTGTGACCCTTGTCAAAGAGTTGACTTACACTTAGCAAATTATGATGAAGACCTCTAACTAATGAAACATCTTCAATGCAATGGTTAGGGTCCTTACCAATTCTCCCAATTCTGATAATCTTACCCTTATCCTGTCCTCCAAAAATTACCGTTCCACCGTTCTTCTCAGCAAGGTCTGCAAAGAGGTGTTTATTTCCAGTCATGTGCCTGGAGCATCCGCTGTTCAGGTGGAGAGGGGGATTTCTGTAGCCCATCTAAGAGCAGCCGAACTAGGTCCGTTAGGACCCAACGAGGCCCAGCTCATCCAAGTGACAGCCCCGCAGGGCCCACTTAGGATAAAAAGCCCAATAAGATTACTAGGGATCAAACCTTTCCTCGGCGGCCCTTAGGCTCGGAAGGCCCGAACGTCAGTCAGAACGGAGCAAGATCCATGCCTGAGTTATCCCTTCACCGGGATCGAGGCAAGCGCTCAGCGCCCACTCCGACCTATCTTCATCCGAGCTATGCCTATCACCTGGATAGGGTTGGCACCTTTAACCGACGATTGCTTATCCACGTTGCCGTTGAGAGCCCTTCATGAGCAAGAGTTTTTGAGGACGTAAAGAGCCCATGATGAGGACGTAACTCCCGCCTAAAACTCCTCAGCTTACGGGACTCATGAGGCTTGCGCACTATTTAAACCTGGGACTCCCTCCCGCGGAAGGTAAGGGCCAAGACACGCCTAAAATTCCTTGAGCAGGAACCACTTCACCACCTTGGTGTAGAGGGATCTCGCGCCTCTCTTTTCCTCCTCCCTTCATAGCTTCCACCATTGCTCTACTGACTTAGGCATCGGAGGGTTTACCCCAGGGAACCATCCCTGGGCCCCCTGATCCGTTTTCCTTCCTTACAGTTCACTATTCGGTGATCATCCTCCCAACTCAGGTCCAGCGTGAGACCACGCCTCTTCATCTGGCGCCGTCTGTAGGAAACGACCAAAGAGCCAGTATGGTGCGAAGAAGTTCAGGGAGGAGGTCCACCGGTGACAGGGGAAAGGCCCTGGTGGCGGCGGGTGAAGGCCCCTCTCAGGCCTCACAAAACCCTCCCTCCAATGCCAACACCCCAGCCGACGAACCACCCCCTCCTCCTGCGGTGGTAGGGCTACCACTCAACGGTGGCGCTGACGCTTTCCAAGCCCTCAATGCAAAAATGGACATTCTCGTGGAACTCATGAGGACCCAGGCAGCCAGGGATGGAAGGTCATGCGCCCCTCCGGAGAGCCCTCTCCGCGAGAACGCGTCCCAGCACACTGCCGGAGGCCTCTTCACCCTCCGAGGCCGGCAGATTATCCGTAACAAATCAGGGGGACCTTCGCAAGCCCCTCCCCCGGAGCAAGAGGCCTCCTCCACACCAAAAAGTGGAAGACCTGCGGCACGCCGTCCAAACCCAGAGACCAAAGCTCCCGGAGAGCGCCGAGGAAGTCCTCCCTGCCCTACAACGCGGCGACAGCCGGAGTTATCCCTCCGACTGCGAGAATTCGAGAGACGTTTCACAGAGCAGGAGCGCGCCCTACGCGCCTTGCAAAATGTCTCTCCGACAGAGGACGAGGAGAAATCTCTATTCTCCGATTACATCTTGAAGGCAGAGGTATCTTCCAGAACCTCCATCCCGACCTTCAAGTCCTATGACGGCCAAGGTGACCCGGCTGACCACTTCGACAGCTTCGACGCCCTGATGACCCTTCACGAAGCGTCCGACGCCATCAAGTGCCGAGCCTTTGCGACCACCCTGGTCCAAGGTGCCCAAGCATGGTTCCGAGGCCATGCCCCCAGATCCATCCGGGATTTCAAGCAATTCGGGCGAGTATTCAAGGAGAGTTTTGCCGGTAGCGGCCCCCCGAGGTCGATAGCGGGGCTATTGGCTCTCAAACAGGCGCAAGGGGAGAAACTCCGGGCTTACATCAACTGATTCAAGTCGGAAGCCCTGAGAATCCCCTGCCTGGATGTAGCCTCGGCCATAACCGCACTGACCGGGGGCACCCGGGACCAGAACCTCCACTGCGAACTTGTCCTCCACCCTCCCTCGACCCCTGCCGAGCTAGTGACTCTGGCTTTGCGCCACGCCGAGTGCGAAGAAGTACTCAGCGCATGCCGAGGTGCAACCGGCTCGGGTTGGGAGGGGGACAAAAAGCGGGCACCCGAGTCAAGCTAGGGCCAAGGAAAAAGGCGGAACCGAGACGGAGAGCACAAGGAGCTGTCCCGGAAGTACGAGCGGTACACTCCCTTAACCGCTCTGATGTATGAGATATATGAAGATATCAAAGGCTCAAGCCTTCTCCGCCAACCCGAGCAAATGAGGTCGAAAACCCGCAATCGCAGCAAGCATTGCCTGTTCCACAGCGACCACGGGCATCATACCAGCAATTGCCACCAGCTCCAGGACGAGATCGAGCGCCCCGCCCACCAGGGACACATGTCCCGGTTCATGGCTGGATGTGAGGAAGACCGAGGCGCCCTAGAGGAAATCGACAACGCCCCTCGCGGGGTCCACATCAACGTCATCGCTGGAGGAGCCGCATCAGGAGGGGACAGTAGCCGAGGAAGGAAGCATCATGCTGAGCGGGCGAGTCGAGCCGTCGAGCCTCCCAAGGCCCCGCCAAGCGAGCCCCAGGTCATAGTCTTCTCCGACCAAGATCTGGAAGGGCTGACCACCCCGCATGACGACGCCCTAGTCATATCGGCCACAATAAACCATTGTAACATAGATAGAATTCTAGTTGACAATGGAAGCGCCCCTGATGTATTATCTTACGAATGTTTCCTTAAGAAGGGGGAGAGTCCGTCCAAACTCCGCCCGATCCGAACCCCCCTTTACGGGTTCAATGGCCAGGCCACTTATCCCGAGGGAGCCCTAAGCCTGCCGGTTACTCTCGGCACCTCACCCAAAACCGTTACGGTATTGGTGGACTTCATAGTGATCAAGGGTATGATAGCATACAACGCAATCTTCAGCCGAGGAATCCTTAGCCGAACAAAAGCGGTGCCCTCTACCTATCACCAAAAGATGAAGTTCCCCACCAAAAACGGGGTGGGGGAAGTCCAAGGTAACCAGGCGATGGCCAGAAGGTGCTATAATATCTCGGTTGAAGCCACAAGGCCGGACGGGAAGAACTAGGGTCTCCGGGAAGTTGAGGAAAAACCCGCAACCTCTAAGCCTAGGGGCGAGCTGCTAACGGTTTTCCTAAACAACGACCCGACCCTAGGAGTAAAGATTGGAGCCGACCTACCATCTGAGGTTCAGCAGCAATACAAAGAGTTTCTTTCCGCGTATACCCGAGTCTTTGCATGGTCTGATGATCAACTCCCCGGAATACTGGAAGAGACGGTAATGCATAAGCTCAACCTCGACCCGACCGTGAAGCCCGTACAACAACGCAGAAGGAAGCACACGCCAGAGAAGCAGGCGATCATCAAGGAGCAGGTCACCAAGGGACAAAAGACTGGTCTTTTTAGACCGGTCCTGTACCCGACGTGACTGGCTAATGTCGTCCTGGTGCCAAAAGCTTCGGGAAAGTGGCGAATGTGCGTGGACTTCACCGACTTGAACAAGGCCACACCAAAGGACTACTATCCATTATCGAGCATTGACCAACTGGTTGATTCAACCTCGGGCAACGAAATACTCAGTTTCCTGGATGCCTATTCAGGTTAACACCAGATCAAAATGGATCCAGGAGACGTAGAGAAGACCGCCTTTATTATCGACTTCGGCATATACTGCTACACCCGGATGCCTTTCGGGTTGAAGAATGCTGGAGCCATGTACCAGAGGCTGGTCAATTATATGTTCGATAGATAGCTTGGCCAGAACGTCGAGGCTTATATTGACGACATGCTCGTCAAGACCCCCAAGGCCGAGGATCACTTCGCCGACCTAGCTGAGTCCTTCAGCACCCTACTGAGGTACAATATGAAGCTCAATCCTGTTGTGTCCCTGTGATTTTGATGATAGCAAACACTATGAGTCATCATCTGTTTGTGTTGCATATTTGTGTTGCATATGTGAATGTTTCAATGAACTACTTATTTGAGTATTATTACATCGAACAAGGTGTGTGCATTGGTGCATTTCATAATTGGCATGTGAATGTCTGCATTTCATATTTGATGTTCAGTCATGTTATCTACTGCATGAAGCATTCATATGTGTTCGTGTGTGTGTGAATGTGTGCTTGTGAATATGTCTGTCTGACATCTGGACAGAAGTGGGTCGACCCCCCCTCTTAGATGGGTCGACCCCCCTCAAGTTTCGCATGTCTACATTGGCTGCTGCATGTTCACACGATCAGTTAAGACTGTACACTGCATTTGATCCCAAGTATATACACTGCTGCATGCACACTGCATTTAGGCAAAGTCTGCACACTGGTAGAGTCTGTACAATACCATTCTGTTCATGCATCATATCTCCATGTCTACACACTGCATTTGGCCAAAGTCTACACATCGTCGTTCTGGCCAAAGTCTACACATCGTCGTGTTCAAGCCTTTCAAGTCCATACATTGGTCGGTGGCAAGTCTGTACACTGGTCGAGCATTTAAGTCTAAACATTCACAAAGTCTACACATCGGCCCTGTAGCATTGTCTAGCCAAAGTCTATACATCGGCACTGTAGCTTGCATAGCTCAAGTCTGTACATTGGGCTCTTCATTCAAAGTCTGTACAGCGCCATGTACATATTCTTCAAAGTCAATACATTGCACTGTAGATGCATCGAAGGGAAGTATGCACATCGGACTGTTCATGAGTAGTCTATACATTGGAAGTGGGTACATTGTTCAGCTGCCTTGATCAAGTCTGTACAGCGAGCAGCGTTTATGTGTCTCAAGCCATTCTCCAAGTCTGTACATCATTTTGTTGAAACCTCAAGTCTGTACAGCGAGCATCGTCCTTGTGTTTCAAGCCATTCGCCAAGTCTATACAATGGCTTCGGCACGCCAAGTCTATACAATGGCTTTGGCACTCCAAGTCTGTACATCGCTTCAGGCACTCCTGTGCAAAGTCTATACATTGTATCTTTTACCTACGTTGTTCGAAACAAAGTCTATACACGGCTGGATGATCAAGTCTGAACATTGGCGGCCTTCCCTACGTTCTGACCAAGTCTATACATTCATACCTTTCCCTACGTTCTGGCCAAGTCTACACAATGCTTGCCTGACTTCTGTTTCAAGTCTATACATTCGTTTCTAAGGCAAAGTCTACACATTGGATCAGGGTCTTCAAGTCTGTACAGAGTTCAAAGCCTATACATTGTTCACTCAGCTTCTTCATGTCTATACAGAGTCTTCATCTTCTGAAGTCTGTATATTCGTTTGGGAAGTCTATACATTCTTTCATCTGAAGCTTCATCAAGTCTGTACAACGCTGCTTTGTCAAAGCCTGTACATCGCAGCTATGTTGAAGTCTGTACAGCCATTCTCTTGCCAAAGTCTATACATCGTGAATCTTCAAGTCTGTACAGACTTTGCTTGTTCAAGTCTGTACACGGTTCAGTTGTTTTGGCATGTCTACTCATCATGAAGTCTATACATCCGATTGGCTTTGCATTGCTCAAGTCTGTACAGCCCTTTCCCGTTTCAAGTCTACACATTGTGCTTTGTAGCTCACCAAGTCTACACATTGCTCACAGCACACATGTTCAGCCTGAAGTCTGTACAGCCTTGGCAAATGCCCCTAAGTCTATACATCACTGTGTCAAGCCTTGGCGTATGCATTTTAAAGTCTAAACATTGTGGGGCTTCGAATCTTCAAGTCCATACATCCATGCATCATGCGTCGACCCCTTCCTTTGATGCGTCGACGCCCCCAGACTACCAAGTCTATACATCAGCCTTTGCATTGCAAGTCTACACAGCGTGCATTGTTCAAAACAAGTCTACACAGTCATTGTCTGTTGGCATCATGAAGTCTATGCATTGCTTGTGCATCATAGTCTGTACAGTGTTTCAAGTTGGCTAAGTCTATACACTCTCTCGCATTGAACACACTTGCTTCATTGCTGTTTCTAAGTCTATACATTGGTTGGGTCGTTAAGTCCATACATTGCATATGCTCATCAAAGTCTGTACAGCGTACTATGCTCGCATTGTTGAAGTCTATACAATGGTCTTCACTTGAAGTCTATACATCGCCTTCAAGCTTTCAAAGTCTGTACAGCCCAAGTCTGTACATCCACCGTCTCATGCAATGCCTCATCCAAGTCCTTACATCGCTTGCGTCATTAAGTCCATACATTTCATATGTTCATCAAAGTCTATACATTGCATTGTCTTCACTCAAGTATGTACAGCCTTTGCGTCTCACAAAGTCTATACATTTGCTATGGCCTGTTCATGCACTGTGCTCATCGAAGTCTATACATTGAAGTCTATACATAGCATACAGTTGTGCTTCACAAGTCTACACATCGCTGTTCTTCATAGCAAGTCTATACACACGTGGCTAGCTGTTCAAGTCTATACACTCGTTGGCTAAGTCTTCAAAGTCTATACATTCTATCCTTCACACTAAGTCTGTACACTGTGGTCTTCAGTTACCCAGCAAGTATGTACATCCTTCTGATTACTCTCTTATGACTGTGTGACAGGTACTATTCGTGGAGCCTATGCAGAGTGGGCACATAATACGAGGCTGGCATCTGGCACATGATTCGAGATGCAGAGGAGCCTCCACGTGGACTGAAGCATTTGGGCGGGAATCGTGGAGAGCACACGCCGCCCTAATCTGCTGCTGCTATATATATGTCTTCTTCCTCTGAAGAAAGATGTGAGAGAAGGCAGAGAGTGACTGAAGTAGAAGCAGCCAGAGCTAAGAGAAGAAGTGCATAAGAGAAAGAAGAGATAGAGAAAGCTGAGAGCAATATCGAGAGAGCAGAAGAAGAACAAGAAAGAGAGACAGTGAGATAGAGAGGTTGTGAAGAAGAAGGGAGCTTCATTGTTCACTGGACCTTGGATCAGATCCAACCCAGTTTGTCATTGTGCTTTTCATTTCTCTAGCTTTATGTCGCTGTGATTTTTATCTTTTATTGTTTTCCTTCTACCTTGTTCTTCCGATTGCCCTGTTGGGGATCGGGTTCCTCCTGTGGTTTCAGGAGAAGGGAGATTTGTTTCTCCGGTTTGCTGGTGACCTTGGGTCATCAGTTGTTCCCTCCTTTGTGGAGGAAGAGAGGTCCGAGACCTCTGGCTTGCAGGTGACTTAGTGTCACTTGTGCTTCCCTCTGAGCTTCAGAGGAAGGGAGAATTGGGTCTCCGGGTGCAGGTAGTGTTGCTACTTGTAGGTCCCCTCCTGGTCTGAAGGAAGAGAGACTTGCGTCTCTGGTTTGCTAGTGACTGGTGTCACTAGTGGTTCCCTCCGGTTGGGAGGAAGAGGGGAGGTTGTTTCCCTGGTCAAGCTGTGTGGCAGCATTTGTTGCAGACTGAGTCTGCTGTGCTAGTGTTACTAGTGGAAGCCTCACTCCGGTTTGGAGTGAGGGGTGGACGTAGGTCTGTTGACCGAACCACCTAAAAATCCTGGTGTCCCTTGTGGTTTGATCTTCTTATATGTTCACTTAGTTGCTGCGTATTAGATGTTTGCATAGGATCGAGTGAGGGCTAATTCTAATGAGTTGTCATGCCGAGATGATCCTTAGTATTCTCAGAATATAGCTGCAACTGTTTTAATTCTGCATAACTGAGTTTTAAGTTTGAATTTAGGCTAATTTTGAAAGGGGAGATTCATTCACCCCCCCTCTGAATCTATTGCACCTTACTCAACAATTGGTATCAGAGCGGTTCTCTGTCTGATTAGATCCAACGATCTGCAGAGGATCCTGTTGTCTTTGGTGCATTTCTGAATTTACTCTCTGCTGCATTAATCTGCCTGCCGATTTAATCAATGGGGTCTCCACCAGTTTTCAATGGTTCCAATTTTAACTCATGGGTTACCAGTTTCCATAACTATGTGAAATTGATGGATCCGGATTTATGGAAGTTAATTTCACAAGGTCCTCATAGATTACCAAGGAAAGAGTCCAAATGGACTGATAGTCACAAATCAAAACATGGAGAGAATCAGAGAGCCTTGAATCTAATGAAAGAAGCTACTGACAAGGCTCTATACTCTTGTTTTTATGACTGCAGGTCCGCTAAGGACATTCTGGATCAGCTAAAGCTAGCTCAGAGGAGAAATGAGGACAGCTGCCTGATGGCTGACAAGAGCAACCAAGGCAGTGATCAAGATGAATCAGAAGAAAATGAAGAAAAAGACGAAGATGAGGTATCTTCTAAATTTGAAAATTATGATATAGATGATTGGATTAGAGCGTACAGTGATTTGGTTGTCTCTTACAAAAAAATGAGAAAACGATATAAATCTCTGAAAAAGAAGTTGAAGAATCATGAAGATGCTAAATCTCGAGGTGAAACCCCTGAAATTCTGAAAATTGAAAATGACATATTTAGAAGACAGTTAACAGATTTTGATTCGATTAGTACAGATTTAGATCATTTGAAATCTGAAAAATAAACTCTTATGAAACAACTTGATTTACACAAAAAGGAAAATCAAGAGCTTGTTTGCGAAATTGCTGAACTAAAGGAGAAGCATAGTTTAACTGATAATGGTAAGGCTCATAACAATGAAGTTGTTCAAATTGAAGAACTGGTGAGAAATTTAGAGTGTGTCAACTCTGAATTGGAAAACATGAAATCTGAAAATAAAACACTCAAAAACCATCTCAAAGAATCTGAACACAAATCAATAAATCTTGAAAAAGAAAATAGATTGATTTCTGAGAAATTAGAGGCTGATAGAGTAACAAACTCAGAGATTTAGAAAAATCTTGACAAACTTCAATCTGAAAAACAACAAGAAAAGTTTTATGAATGTCAGTTTTCTTCAGATGAATGGGCGCTTGATGATGAACTTCTAGAGCAGAACAATAAGTTGAAAGAGGAAATCAACAAACTAAAACATCTAAACACCCAGCTGACAGATAGGCTAATGACAATGGAAAAAGGCAAGTGTGTGAGCGTGGATAATTCTGATAGGTTGGTGAATGCTGAACAAGAAATTGAGAGTCTGAAAACCATCAACCTAATGTTGAGTGGAAATGTCAATTGCTGTGAAGAGAAGATGCGCTAATTATGAGCTCACTATCACATCTCTTCAACAAGAAATTGATGATCTTAACAAGTCCCTATCTGAAGCTGACAATGAAATAAAATTAAAATAGGAAGTTGAAAAACTCAAAAGTCTGAATGATGCCTTGCATCAACAAGTCATTTCCTGTGAAACAGATCTGTCCAAATATGAAGCTAATATTTGTGGCTTAAATTCTGAAATTCAAGATTTGAAAAACTCCTTGTCAAAATTTGTCAAGGGAAAGGACAATTTGAATAAGCTTCTGGGAAAGAGTGATAACTCTCAAAGAGAGGGGCTGGGTTACAGTTCAACAAACAAAAAAATCAATAGCATTAAAGCTTCAACTGTGTTTGTAAAAGCTTCTGATCAAACCACAACTGCTGGTTCTTCTGTTTTTCAATTTACTGCACAAAAATCCACTGTGAAACCCAAAACTGTGGAACAAACTCCAAAACAGAAAAAGGGTGAAAATTCACAGAAAAAGGAAAAAGACACTCCTGTTGCTATAAGGAAGGCTGCACATAATTCACATGATCTCTCACACACTCATATTAAAAAGGGGTCATGTTATTATTGTGGGAAAGTAGGACATATAATGGAAGATTGCAGTTTGATGTTAAAGGATGAGCATACTAGTGGAACATTACATTCTAAAAATTTTTCTGGTAGAAACCATGCTACTAGGAAGCCTGATGCTTCATGTTATTATTGTGGTAAGTATGGTCATCTCATGAGTGAATGTTTTATCATGAAAGAAGACAATAAACTGCATGCCAGATCTTCCATTCATTTTCATGGTCCATATGGATCTGAACACAATTCTAGTCAGCACATTGTGTGCTTCAACTGTAATAAGCCCGGGCACAGGGCTGCTGAGTGCTGGTTTAGATCCACTTGGGGTAAAAATGGTTTTAAAAGTAAGCAAACCAGATGCTTTGAATGTGGGAAAAATGGGCATACAGTCAAGGACTGTTGGTATGTTCAAAAGAATTCTGTTAAACCCCATTTTGTCAAATTTCTTGCAAAACCATTTGTGAAGATTTCATGCTATAACTGTGGGAAGCCAGGCCATAGATCTGCTGAATGTTGGCTGGTTAGGAATAAGAACCAAACTGTTCATGCATATAACAGAAAATATTATGATCATGTTTATAAATCTCATGCTGCTGTTACTATGCATCATAAAAACCAGAAACCAATCACTTCATGTAGATATTATGGGAAGTTTGGTCACTCTATGGATAATTGCTATCTGATGGATCATGATGACCCTGTTGCTATGAATTTGCTTAGAACATCTGTCAGGGCTAATGCAGGACCCAAAGCTGCTTGGGTCCCTGCAGGATCAAGATGATCAAATACTTTGCAGGTGTGCCTTGGACTGAGGAATAAAGAGGGGTAAATTAAACCAAGGCACCCAAGTTAATAAAGCCCCTTTCAGGTAAATTCTCTGCACTTCTTGTTCTTAGAATAACTGAATAGCATGTTAAATCCGTCTTTGCATATTCATTCATCATCTGCATTGTCAGATTCAAATTTTCTGAACTCTCCTCATACATGATTTGTTCTTTTTATGACAGTCTGAATGAGCATAAATTTTAAAATTATGTTTCAGTGCCCTAATTGCATATCATGCACTCTGTAGGGGGGAGTTTGACTAATGCTTGTATATCATGATAATCTCATTTGCTGTATGCATTCATGTAGTTAGTAGCACTGTATTTTCTTACATTGAAAAATCTAAAAAGAAATGTCTCATTGCATCTAGACAGGGGGAGCATTCTTGTTTGTTCATTTCTTCATATCTTGAACCCCTACTAGCAATCTGATCCATTCTCTTGGCAAATGTGTGGTTCTCTTGAATTCTCTGCTGTCTACACTGATATAGCTGATCTGTCTGTATTCCAGACTTAGCTATTGATTCTGTTTGCCTTGAGCTCAACTGCTAGCTTGTACCTATCACTCACATTTCTTCATAGCTTGTCAAGTCTAATCCAAGCTAATCTGTCTGAATTCTAATCTTTACTGCTGACTTCAAACTGCTCTCTCGATAAAAATGCTTTGTTGACTCCACCGATCTGCTAAAATATCATTGATTCTTCTGAATGAGGAAAGATTTTAGTCAGTACACCCTAGACATAAATCAGACACAGTCTGAAAAGAAGAATCTTCTATTATACTGACTTAAGAATGTTTTGATAAATCAAATTGATTTAAGTCTAATGTATTTCTTAAGTTTTGATGTAAAGGACTTGAAAATATCTGATTCATTCTGCTTAATAAATCTTAACCAGTTGTCTCATGAACTTCATGCAAAACCTTCTGAAATCTGAAAATTTTAAACGACATGGCTTTCTTTGGTTAAGATACATATAGAAAGTATTGTTCTTAAACATTTCAGTGTACTGTGCATTGTTTACAAAATCTGAAAAAACTTAAAAATTTAAAGTAAGAGCAATGACTGTGGTCACAGAGAAACTGGGTTCTCTATCAAAGAAATGGATTAAGCCCATGTCATGAAGTGCCATAGTTAACTCTCTTTTCAAAATGTTTGAAAATCTGGCAGAGCAATGGCATGGTTGTGTTGAGTAACTGGGGATTCTGGCCTCTGATCAAGGTGTCTCCTCATGAAAAAAGATACTCCATTGCTAACTCTGTTCTCCTTCAGAGGCAATGTGGTTGTCACACTGAGTAACTGGGTCACTTCACCTGAGAAGTGTTGTGCCTCATGTAAAAAGGTGTTGACTGAACCAAACTTGCTCAGGAAAAATGAGTGCTGATTCAATAGAAATTTCTGAAAATCTAAAGACAAGCTCAGTCTCATTTATTTCTGTTTAAATCTCAATAGTATCTTGTGGAACTTCCATAGGAGTCATTGAATTTAAATGAGTAAGTTGGAAGGAGGTTAAACATGAATAACAACTGAGTTGATGGTTAATCTTTATTAAAAGATGTTTCAGATATGAGTAATGAATTTTCCTGATGAACTTTAAATACATCACTCTTTAATCATGATGATAAGTTCAAACTCATTCATAATCTATTATAACTGAAGAATCTGAAATTCGTTTACAAAGATTTATGAATTTGGTGTGCTAATGAAAATCTTGCTTCCTCATTTATTCACTGTAATTACAGACTGTGGTAACTCTTGTATACCCATGTGCTTTGCTGATAGATGCTCATCACTCCCTTCACTCCATCTAATCAGGGGGAGCTTCCATGTCATGCTGAGTGTTTTTTCATAAAGGGGGAGATCCAGTTAGCATTCTTAAGTGTCCCTGTGCTTTTGTTGATTTTCTCCCATCATCTCAATTGGTTTCAACCTTCAAAACGCTTCTGATCATTATTCTATTCAGGGGGACCTAATTGCCTTTAAGGGGGAGCTTAGTCAAAGGGGGAGCTTTTAATTCACTCATCTTATGCTGTATTATTCCTCCCTCTTCATCTAATGTCTTTTTGCTGAAGTCAAAGGGGGAGAAATATTTGATCAGGTCAGTATGACTCATAGTGTTGCCATCATCAAAAAGGGGGAGATTGTTGTGTCCCTATGATTTTGATGATAGCAAACACTATGAGTCATCATCTGTTTGTGTTGCATATGTGAATGTTTCAATGAACTGCTTATTTGAGTATTATTACATCGAACGTGCATTGGTGCATTTCATAACTGGCATGTGAATGTCTGCATTTCATATTTGATGTTCAGTCCATCTGTTGCATGAAGCATTCATATGTGTTCGTGTGTGTGTGAATGTGTGCTTGTGAATATGTCTGTCTGACATCTGGACAGAAGTGGGTCGACCCCCCCTCTTAGATGGGTCGACCCCCCTCAAGTTTCGCATGTCTACATTGGCTGCTGCATGTTCACACGATCAGTTAAGACTGTACACTGCATTTGATCCCAAGTATATACACTGCTGCATGCACACTACATTTAGGCAAAGTCTGCACACTGGTAGAGTCTGTACAACGCCATTTTGTTCATGCATCATATCTCCATGTCTACACACTGCATTTGGCCAAAGTCTACACATCGTCGTTCTGGCCAAAGTCTACACATCGTCGTGTTCAAGCCTTTCAAGTCCATACATTGGTCGGTGGCAAGTCTGTACACTGGTCGAGCATTTAAGTCTGAACATTCACAAAGTCTACACATCGGCCCTGTAGCATTGTCTAGCCAAAGTCTATACATCGGCACTGTAGCTTGTATAGCTCAAGTCTGTACATTGGGCTCTTCATTCAAAGTCTGTACAGCGCCATGTACATATTCTTCAAAGTCAATACATTGCACTGTAGATGCATCGAAGGGAAGTATGCACATCGGACTGTTCATGAGTAGTCTATACATTGGAAGTGGGTACATTGTTCAGCTGCCTTGATCAAGTCTGTACAGCGAGCAGCGTTTATGTGTCTCAAGCCATTCTCCAAGTCTGTACATCATTCTGTTGAAACCTCAAGTCTGTACAGCGAGCATCGTCCTTGTGTTTCAAGCCATTCGCCAAGTCTATACAATGGCTTCGGCATGCCAAGTCTATACAATGGTTTTGGCACTCCAAGTCTGTACATCGCTTTAGGCACTCCTGTGCAAAGTCTATACATTGTATCTTTTACCTACGTTGTTCGAAACAAAGTCTATACACGGCTGGATGATCAAGTCTGAACATTGGCGGCCTTCCCTACGTTCTGGCCAAGTCTATACATTCATACCTTTCCCTACGTTCTGGCCAAGTCTACACAACGCTTGCCTGACTTCTGTTTCAAGTCTATACATTCATTTCTAAGGCAAAGTCTACACATTGGCTCAGGGTCTTCAAGTCTGTACAGAGTTCAAAGCCTATACATTGTTCACTCAGCTTCTTCATGTCTATACAGAGTCTTCATCTTCTGAAGTCTGTATATTCGTTTGGGAAGTCTATACATTCTTTCATCTGAAGCTTCATCAAGTCTGTACAACGCTGCTTTGTCAAAGCCTGTACATCGCAGCTATGTTGAAGTCTGTACAGCCAGTCTCTTTCCAAAGTCTATACATCGTGAATCTTCAAGTCTGTACAGACTTTGCTTGTTCAAGTCTGTACACGGTTCAGTTGTTTTGGCATGTCTACTCATCATGAAGTCTATACATCCGATTGGCTTTGCATTGCTCAAGTCTGTACAGCCCTTTCCCGTTTCAAGTCTACACATTGTGCTTTGTAGCTCACCAAGTCTACACATTGCTCACAGCACACATGTTCAGCCTGAAGTCTGTACAGCCTTGGCAAATGCCCCTAAGTCTATACATCGCTGTGTCAAGCCTTGGCGTATGCATCTTAAAGTCTAAACATTGTGGGGCTTCGAATCTTCAAGTCCATACATCCATGCATCATGCGTCGACCCCTTCCTTTGATGCGTCGACGCCCCCAGACTACCAAGTCTATACATCAGCCTTTGCATTACAAGTCTACACAGCGTGCATTGTTCAAAACAAGTCTACACAGTCATTGTCTGTTGGCATCACGAAGTCTATGCATTGCTTGTGCATCATAGTCTGTACAGTGTTTCAAGTTGGCTAAGTCTATACACTCTCTCACATTGAACACACTTGCTTCATTACTATTTCTAAGTCTATACATCGGTTGGGTCGTTATGTCCATACATTGCATATGCTCATCAAAGTCTGTACAGCGTACTGTGCTCGCATTGTTGAAGTCTATACAATGGTCTTCACTTGAAGTCTATACATCGCCTTCAAGCTTTCAAAGTCTGTACAGCCCAAGTCTATACATCCACCGTCTCATGCAATGCCTCATCCAAGTCCTTACATCGCTTGTGTCATTAAGTCCATAGATTTCATATGTTCATCAAAGTCTATACATTGCATTGTCTTCACTCAAGTCTGTACAGCCTTTGCGTCTCACAAAGTCTAGACATTTGCTATGGCCTGTTCATGCATTGTGCTCATCGAAGTCTATACATTGAAGTCTATACATAGCATACAGTTGTGCTTCACAAGTCTACACATCACTGTTCTTCATAGCAAGTCTATACACACGTGGCTAGCTGTTCAAGTCTATACACTCGTTGGCTAAGTCTTCAAAGTCTATACATTCTATCCTTCACACTAAGTTTGTACACTGTGGTCTTCAGTTACCCAGCAAGTATGTACATCCTTCTGATTACTCTCTTATGACTGTGTGACAGGTACTGTTCGTGGAGCCTATGTAGAGTGGGCACGTAATACGAGGCTGGCATCTGGCACGTGATCTGAGATGCAGAGGAGCCTCCACGTGGACTGAAGCATTTGGGCGGGAATCGTGGAGAACACACGCCGCCCTAATCTGCTACTGCTATATATATGTCTTCTTCCTCTGAAGAAAGATGTGAGAGAAGGCAGAGAGTGACTGAAGTAGAAGCAGCCAGAGCTAAGAGAAGAAGTGCAGAAGAGAAAGAAGAGATAGAGAAAGCTGAGAGCCAGATCGAGAGAGCAGAAGAAGAACAAGAAAGAGAGACAGTGAGATAGAGAGGTTGTGAAGAAGAAGGGAGCTTCATTGTTCACTGGACCTTGGATCAGATCCAACCCAGTTTGTCATTGTGCTTTTCATTTCTCCAGCTTTATGTCGCTGTGATTTTTATCTTTTATTGTTTTCCTTCTACCTTGTTCTTCCGATTGCCCTGTTGGGGATCAGGTTCCTCCTGTGGTTTCAGGAGAAGGGAGATTTGTTTCTCTGGTTTGCTGGTGACCTTGGGTCATCAGTTGTTCCCTCCTTTGTGGAGGAAGAGAGGTCCGAGACCTCTGGCTTGCAGGTAACTTAGTGTCACTTGTGCTTCCCTCTGAGCTTCAGAGGAAGGGAGACTTGGGTCTCCGGGTGCATGTAGTGTTGCTACTTGTAGGTCCCCTCCTGGTCTGGAGGAAGAGAGACTTGCGTCTCTGGTTTGCTAGTGACTGGTGTCACTAGTGGTTCCCTCCGGTTGGGAGGAAGAGGGGAGGTTGTTCCCCTGGTCAAGTTGTGTGGCAACATTTGTTGCAGACTGAGTCTGCTGTGCTAGTGTTACTAGTGGAAGCCTCACTCCGGTTTGAAGTAAGGGGTGGACGTAGGTCTGTTGATCAAACCACCTAAAAATCCTGGTGTCCCTTGTGGTTTATATGTTCACTTAGTTGCTGCGTATTAGATGTTTGCATAGGATCGAGTGAGGGCTAATTCTAATGAGTTATCTTGCCGAGATGATCTTTAGTATTCTCAGAATATAGCTGCAACTGTTTTAATTCTGCATAACTGAGTTTTAAGTTTGTATTTAGGCTAATTTTGAAAGGGGAGATTCATTCACCCCCCCTCTGAATCTATTGCACCTGACTCAACAAATCCCACCAAGTGTGCCTTCGGAGTAAGATCCGGGAAGTTCCTGGGTTTCTTAGTCACCCAGCGTGGGATCGAGGCCAACCCCGATAAGGTCCAGGACATCCTGGACATGCGCCCACCCACCTGCATCAAAGACACCCAACGCCTCACTGGGCGCATTACTGCGCTCAACAGATTCCTGTCCCGCGCGGTCGAACGATGCCTACCCTTCTTCAAGCTGTTGAGGGGGTCCAAAACGACATCTACTACATTCGTATGGGATGAGGAATGCCAAAGGGGGTTCACCGAGCTTAAAGAGTTCCTGGCTTCACCCCCGGTGCTTTCTAAGCCCGTCCTAGGTGAAGCCTTGTATCTCTATCTCTCGGCGACTCCGTCTACAGTTAGCTCGGTCCTGGTCAGAAATGACTCGGGAGTCGAGAGACCGGTCTACTACACCAGCAAGGTGCTCAACGAGGCTGAAAGAAGGTACCCCGCAACCGATAAACTAGTGCTAACGTTGGTTACCTCAGCCAAGCACCTCCGACCCTATTTCCAAGGGCACTCCATCACCGTGCTGACTGGTGAACCTTTGAAGAGGATCCTCGCCCACCTTGAAGCCTCGGGACGCCTTGTCAAGTGGGCCATCATGCTCGGGGCCTATGATATATCATATTGGCCTCGTTCGACTATTAAAGGATAGGCGCTCGCTGACTTCATCGCCGAGAGCACTATCCCAACCGAAGAAAAATCTCCGTCCGCGCCCGGGCCAACTTGGGAACTGTTCATCGATGGATCCTCCAACTCAGCCAGAAGCGGTGTTGGAATCCTCCTAAAGTCCCCCGAAGGAGCACATAGCTACAATACGCCTTGAAGTTCAACTTCCAGGCGTCCAACAACGCCTCCGAGTACGAAGCCCTTATCTCGGGAGCCCGCATGGCTCGGCGGCTGGGGGGCTGAGCGAGTCAGAATTAACACTGACTCCCAACTAGTTGCTAGCCAGGTCAACGGCGATTACGAAGCTTGAGAAGCACCGATGGTCAAATGCCTCCAGCTGGTCAGAGCCATGGCACAGCAGTTCGAGAGCTTTGAGGTAGTCCGAATAGATCGGGAAGAAAACTCCCGAGCGGACGCCCTCTCTCTGCTGGCCTCCTCTCTTGACCCTGAGGGTACTCGATCGGTCCTTCTCGAAGAGCTAGAGCAACCGAGCATCGATTCGGAGCTCCTGGCTGTTTACCAGGCCTCTCCAAGCGACTGGCGCACCCCCTACTTGTTGTGGCTCCAAGACTCTCAAGAGCCTCCTGACCCCCGGGAAGCCCGAAGATTGAAGTACCAAGCTCGGCGATTCATCATTCTGGACAGCACTCTCTACCGAAGATCCTTCTCCGGTCCTCTCCTGAAATGCCTCAGTACTGACGAAGCCAACCGAGCGATTGAAGAAGTTCACGAAGGCCTGTACAGAGCGCATTTGGGAGGAAGGTCACTCGCCAGGATCTTGCTACGGCAAGGTTATTGGTGGCCCACTCTGCAGCGCGACTGCTCGACCTACGTACAACACTGCGATCGATGCCAGTGATTTGACCACTTGGTCCATCAGCCAGCAACGGAGCTCGTTACTCTAGCCGAGCCATACCCTTTCGCTCGCTGGGGAATCGACATCCTCGGGCCATTCCCCACGGCTCAAGCCCAGAAGAAGTTCATCATCGTCGCCATCGACTACTTCACCAAATGGATCGAGGCCGAAGCCACAACGAGAGTCACTGAGATAGTCGTCTGGAGTTTCGTCTGGAAATCGATCATCTGTCACTACAGCATCCCCCGAGTGATAGTGAGCGATAATAGTCGGTAATTTGATTGTCGTTATTTTCGAGACAGATGCGCCAACCAAAACATTCGCAATCACTTCACCTCGGTCTCCCACCCTCAGGCTAACGGATTGGTCGAAAATGCCAACAAGACTATCTTAAAAGGCATCAAGACCAGGCTCGACAAAGCCAAGGGCAGATGGCTTGAAGAATTACCGAACGTACTCTGGTCACACAGAACGACTCCCAGAACGGCAACCGGTGAAAGTCCCTTTCAGTTGGTGTACGGCGCCAAGGCCGTTATCCCATTGGAGATTGCCAATCCCTCCCTCCGAGTCATCTGTTTCTTGCACGAGGCAAACGACTAGAAATTGCTCGAAAACCTCGACCTAGCAGATGAGCTTCGAGAGATTGCCAGCATCCGAGCAACGGAATATCAACGCCGCCTCACTCTATACTACAACGCCAAAGTCCAAGATAGACACTTTCAACCTAGAGATTTTGTGCTCAGGAAAGCCGAAGCCTCTCGACCACTTGAGGCGGAGGGCAAGCTATCCCCTAATTGGGAAGGCCCCTACCGAGTGGTCGAGACGCTCAGGAAAAGAGCATACCGACTATCCACGATGGAAGGAGAGCCCATCCCTCGGACCTGGAACGCGACTACACTACGCAAGTTCTACTTCTGAATACTGAGCATTGTGTAAAACGACATGAAATAAAACAAAAGCCTCCTTTCCTTTATTCAAACAACTCGCTTGTACATCAGAAAGGTCGAAGCCAAGAAAATACATGTCAAAAAAGTAAAAAATCCATCTGGCACCGCCGTATGAGCCCATCGCTCGGCTGACTCGGTTGACCTTCCTGCATCCAGCCACTGACTCCACCTTGTGCAGAAACTGGCTCGGATAAAGGGTAGTCGACCCCGTTGGCTCGGGTAGCTCGGAACAAAAGTGACAAAGGGATTAGGAAGGAGAAGGCTACCTTCCAAGTTGACAGAGATGGAGGAAGGGGAAGAGGGAACGCATATCTTCATCCTCCCAGCCAATCTGCCAACTCTTTGGAAGGAAGAGAGTGCAGGCACCCTCCGAAGAGTGAAAGAAATGATGAGAAGAGCAGAAGAGGGAAAAAGAAACCAGCAGAGCTGGACGAGGAGGCAGGGGAAAGCCCGGAAAGGAGGGAGCTTAATTAACTTCCTCCTCCCCTCCACGGAGTGAGCAGGAAGGGACGGGCGGCAGGGATGCCTGATGCCCCCATCCGTCCACCATCTCGCCCCCCTCGCAAGCGCCGCCGGAACTGATAAAAAGAAGACGACGTGCCTCCGCACGTCGAACCTTCTTTAAACCTGTCCGCCGGCCGTCGAACCTCCTTTAAACCTGAAGTAGCAAGGACTCTCTACCCTCCGTCATCGACAGCTTCGTCTTCCGGAGTGTCTTCCATGCTTCAAATATAACGGCACAACGCTATGTGAAGAAGAATGAGGAAAGAATGTCGGGGAAAACCCTAAGCGGTGGAGAGGAAGGGACGCCCTTCAGACCTTTATAGGCAAAGGGAGGCTATTTGCCTTAAATGATTCTCCCCTCGAAAACATGCCAAAGGGACCTCTCCCTACGAACGGTCACCTCAAACTTCTCATTTTCGCCCCAGCGGGACACACGAAGCGGCCAAGCATTCAAAGAATGAGAAAATGGAAAGACACCCTGTCAGACGCTCACCCAAGCTTCAGGCGAGATCCACACATAAAGTATCGACACTTTCCAACCACTGCAGATACGCTGAACAAAATACGGCAATGGCGATATGAAACAGTTAAGTCTTCATCATAATGCTACTGCCTTACTTTTTTTCCTACACAATAAGGAAAGTTTTCCTTCGGCATGCAAAAAGAGAAAGCAAAGCAGATACATTAGGGCTCTGGCCCACCCTAAAGCTCGAAAGTGGAAGGCTCAGACGGTCTACCCCCGGCACCCTCGGCGACGGCCGACCCTGGCACTGACCCCACCGGTGTGGGAACTGCCTCGGTTGCGCGCCCTCCCAAGGCATCCGGAGTTGGCGACCCTTCAGACAAAGAGCCCCCCTGATCTTCTTCCTCCGACGCAGAGGAACCGGAGGATGACAAGTCCGAGTCATAGCATTGCCCGGATGGGAAATCGAGTGTCTCGGATGCCTGCTCGTCGGCATAAGAGACGACCCGGTCGTAGCCTTGCTTGAACCCCTTGCGGATGCCTCGGCGAAGTGCTAACTCGTAGTAGGGGAGGGCAGCCTCCTTAAGGTCGACCCGGTAGGCCT
Organism: Amorphophallus konjac; assembly: GCA_022559845.1. NCBI lineage: Eukaryota > Viridiplantae > Streptophyta > Magnoliopsida > Alismatales > Araceae > Amorphophallus > Amorphophallus konjac. The sequence continues at coordinate 173,375,053 of CM040128.1, read as the reverse complement.
CCGAGCATTTGTACTGCTCGAGCGCCTCCGCCCCGGCCGATCCCACCCTACCAGTGACCTCGACCTTCTCCCGCTCCGCCTCGGCTAACCTCCGTCCGACCTCAGCCGTCTGCTTCTCGGCCTCCGCCGCCTGCTTCTCCGCCTCATCCCGATCAGCCTCGACCTCCCACCGAAGGCGCTCGGCTTCCTCCGCTCGGTCCACCAGCTCGGAACGCTCGGCCTCCCACCGGCCATCTAGCTCGGTACGAGCAACGCGCTCCTCTTCAAGAAGCCTGCTCTTCCTCTCGAGCGATTCGTGGGCCCTAGCTAGTTGCTCGGTCAATACCCGAGCCTCCACCTGGCTCGCCCGCGCCAGCTGCCTAACGGAGGAAAGCTCGCACCGGAGCCCATCACGCTCCTCGGCGAGCCGAGCCATCTTCCTGTCAGACCCGCCAAGGGTCCAGGCCAGGTTCGCCCGCTCTAAATCCGACCGAGCGTAAGCTTCTGCCAGAGTGGCCCCCATCTGGGCCAGGACCAAGCCGCCCTCCATAACCGTCTCGAGGGCCACGGAAGGGGAGTGCTGCCTGTCTCCCCCCTTCACCTTCGCGGCTATACCGTGACATATTTGATACAGAGGGCCCTGGATGACGAGCCTCTCCAGGGCCGCCGGAATAGAGACCCCCTCTTCGGTCGGCGTCCCGCCGGACGGCCCGGATCGAGCCGCGGCTTTGTTCGCCCCACGTGCCTCGGTCGGTCGGGGCTGCGTCACCTTTTCTTGCGACCCCCCAGCCTGGACCGGTTCGACACCTGCACCGCCACCTGGAGCGTCGCCCGCCTCAGTCAACGCCCCAATCTCGGGCGTGGTCCCAGCGTCGCCTGCCTTATCTATGTCCCCCTCGGCTCCTACCGAGGGGAGAGCCGGGCCAGCACCGCTGCCAATTACAGAAGCAGCCTCGACCCCCTCGGCTCCGGCCGAAGGGCGAGCCGAGCCAGCATCGTCACCAACCACAGGGGCAGCCCCAACCTCCTCGGCCCCCTCTTGCTCGGTGGGTGGGAGAGCTCACCTAGTAGGGTCGGCCCCATTGTGCTCGGCGGAGGGGTGAGCTGCGGCAAGGTCACCTTCGACTGCGAGAATGACCCCGGCCTTCTTGGCCCGCTTCCTGGCCTTCACGGGGGCCCGGATCATGCCCTCCACGGGATCCTTGCGCTTGGACCCCCGCGGCCTAGAAGATTCACCCTGGGCTGCCCCCTTGCCCTTATCTCTGGCTCAGGAGTGACCCGTGGGAGCAGTCGACTCATCGGCAGCCGAGTCATCACCGAGATCGATCACCTCTGCGACCTCCTCCAAGGCCGGCTGCCTAGTGTCTGCTCAAAAGAAAGATATGATCATGAAAGGGAGATGGTCTCAACATTCGAAGAAGAAACTAATTTGTGACGACCGAACCTGACGACTGCAGCCGCGCAAGAAGACATCGCTCGATGTTCTCCGGAGTGACCAGCTCCTCCGTGGACTGGCGACGCTTCAGCAAAGTGATTGCATACTCTCCACGTCCAGAGAAAACTCATCCTGCCTCGGAGGAATGTTCGGATAAAAATTGGGGATTACGGGACATCTCCAAGTCTCCTCCACCGAGAGGATCCCCACCCAGATGAACTGAGTTTTCCACCCCTTGTACGAAGAATCCTTCGCGACCAAGGAAATACAGCTCCTATTCCGCCTCGCCTGGATGAAATAGAAGCCCTTCCCGACCGAGGGATGCACCTTCAACTCAAAAAAATAGTGAAAGAGGTCCAAGGAAGGAGGAACTCCACATTGACGGCAGAGGATGCGAAAGGTGAAAAGAAGAAGATAAGAGTTGGCTACCAACTGTACGTGCGCCAACTGAAAGAAATTGAGAAGTTTGAGAACAAAGGGCTCGAAGGGAACACGGAACCCACCCTTCCACGATAGTAGGAAGGTGCAAATGTGGCCCGTACGAGAATCCAAGCTTGACTCGTGCGGGACAGCCGTGGTGAAGAAAAACTTGTGGGGCAGACGAAACTGATTCTCCAGCCTTTTCACCTCTGCCTCCCCCAGTTCGCTGCAGTTTGGAGCCACCGCCCTCACCGCAGGCTCGCCCTCCCACTCCTCGATATCCGGATGCTGATCCGCCATGGAATCCGGAGAGGAACTCGAAGAAAGATACTCCCGGGACCCCGAAGACTCTGGAGTAAGAGGAAGCTGCCAGACTACCTCTGCAGTTATCTCCGCCAACTCCGCAAACGCCACTGCAAGCCTCTGCTCTTCCTTCGTGTCTTCACGACGTATGAAAAAGCCCCAAAAGTAAACATGAAGGAGAACTAAACCCTAAAAATGGGGGGAGTCTGGAGCAACGGCAAAGCGCACAACACCTATAGTCCCACGCGGAAGGCGGCGCGTCGTTCTGACCTCCGAGACATGGGGGCCCCTTCGGTTCAAATCCATCAGGATCATCATTATTAAGGGCCCAGGTGACCACGACACGTGACTTACTAACACCGCCAGATCTCCACCCATCTGAGCCACGCTGGTCCAAAACCCTAAACAGTTACTCTTCCGAGCTTACTAAAGCTCGGGAGTAGGAGGGGGACAAGTGGAGAGGGGGATTTCTGTAGCCCATCTAAGAGCAACCGAACTAGGTCCGTCAGGACCCAGCGAGACCCAGCTCCTCCAAGTGACAGCCCCGCAGGGCCCACTTAGGATAAAAAGCCCAATAAGATTACTCGGGATCAAACCCTTCCTCGGCGGCCCTTAGGCTCGGAAGGCCCGAACATCAGTCAGAACGAAGGAAGATCCATGCCCGAGTTATCCCCTCACCGGGATAGAGGCAACCGCTCAGCGCCCACTCCGACCTATCTTCATCCGAGCTATGCCTATCACCCGGATAGGGTTGGCACCCTTCATGCTTGGGTTTAACCGATGATTGCTTATCCACGCTGCCGTTGAGAGCCCTTCATGAGCAAGAGTTTTTGAGGACGTAAAGAGCCCATGATGAGGACGTAACTCCCGCCTGAAACTCCTCAGCTTACGGGACTCATGAGGCTTGTGCACTATTTAAACCTGGGACTCCCTCCCGTGGAAGGTAAGGGCCAAGACACGCCTAAAATTCCTGAGCAGGAACCACTTCACCACCTTGGTGTAGAGAGATCTCGCGCCTCTCTTTTCCTCCTCCCTTCATAGCTTCCACCATTGCTCTACTGACTTAGGCATCGGAGGGTTTACCCCAGGGAACCATCCATGGGCCCCCTGATCCGTTTCCCTTCCTTACAGTTCACTATTCGGTGATCACCCCCCCAGCTCAGGTCCAGCGCGAGACCACACCTCTTCACCAGGTACCATTTATTGTCTCCCGCCTTCATGCAGACCTGCACCAATTACCAACCATGCTCATTTTGATTTGGGTACCCGAGCAAGCTTGGGTCCCTTCATGTTAGCGTTCCCAAGGGATTCATAATATCGATTGAAAAATAATTCATCATCATATTTCATGAGTTGGCATATATACATGTCATGCCTTATTTTCCCACAATAAAAACACGTGGGTCTTCTCCTACCAAAAATTTTCCTTTTATTTACATTTCTAAAGGTTGAGGGGAATTTGGAATTAACAGTTTGTTTTCCAAAGTGTGTGTGAGAACATTCTCCTTGATAAAATGAATTCTTCACAGCATAATGAGCATGATTTTTGTTGCTATGCATTACACTTTGATTCTTTTCAACTTGTTTTCATTTCTCTCTCACTACCTTTCCATTCACATTTTTCAATTTTTCGATTTCAATGACAAAGCTTTCATTCTTCACTTTCAAGTTTTCTCTCTCTTTTTCACATTCACTTAGTTGAACATGCAACTTTTCAAATTCTTTGTTCAAGAGGTCATGCTTTTCGTGGATTTCATCTTTAAGCTTAAATGCAATTTTCTTCTCTATATCTAAGCATGCTATTTCCTCTTCGAACAAAGACAACTTGGTTTCCAAAGCATCATTAACATTTTTCAGATTTTTAATTTGCATTTCAAGCAAATTGCACTTTCCACAAGAATTAGATGAGTGAACAATTTCATGGATATTTTTCTTTAAAGTCCTATTCTCATTTTTCATTCTTCTATATTTCTCATCTAACTCTTCATAAGCATGTTCCCACTGTTCATTTGAAATGGCCTCAGTGTCAGAAGTTACCTGTTCACTATCGCTATTGGCCATCAGACACATCGTCTTCACGAGTTCTTCAATGTCCTGCTCCTCATCATTGGTCATGGGCTCATCTTCATCTTCATCGCTCCATGTTGCCTTCATGGCTTTTGGCTTCTTGCCCTTGACGACCTTCCCCTTTTTCTTTTGGAGCTCGGGGCATTCTCCTCGCATGTGCCCCGCTTTCTTGCATTCATAACAAATGATTTCGGCAGCCTTGGATGGTTCATTTCTTTGTCTTGGCTGCCTCTTTCCCTTCCTGAACTTCCCGCCAAACCTTCTTCATCGTCGGTGGTTCCCAACGATTCCTCTTGACTCGAGACACTCTCCGGGAGTGCTTTCAAGGCGATTGGCCTTTTCTTCTTCGGATCCTCTTCCGTCCTTTTGATCACATTGATCTCATAGGTCATTAATGACCCTATGAGTGCATCCACGGTGAGTGTTGTCAAATCCTTGGAGTCTTCTATCACGGTCACCTTGGTGTCCCAGCTCGGTGACAGTGACCTCAGCACCTTCCGTACCAATTCCTTGTTGGTGAACTCTCTTCCGAGTGACTTCAGTCCATTGGTGATCTCCATGAGTCGCACAAACATCTGGGAGATATCTTCTTCATCTTTCATTCTAAATAGCTTGTAGTCACGGGTCAGCATATTCGCCTTTGTCTCCTTGACTTCTGTGGTACCTTCATAGATGAGCTTGAGCTTGTCCCACATTTTCTTGGCGCTATTGTACATGGAGACACGAGCATACTCGTTAGGGTGAATAGCACACTGAATTATATTCGAAGTATTGAAATTCACAGTGGCTTTCTTGATAGCATCATCATCCCACATATCCTCATCGGGGTGTACAACATAAGGACCATTCCTAATAACAATCCATATTTCATGACTTTGCGCTCCAAGAAATACGGTCATCCTATTCTTCCAATATGGGTAATTACTCCCATCGAAGAAGGGTGGCCGTTGAATAGAATGCCCTTCGGGCATCATCCCCTTGTTGAGGTTGTTGGCCATCCTAACAGATCACTCTAAAACCGCTAGGTTTCTACAAAGCAGAGCCGAGGCTCTGATACCAATTGTTGGCCCGGTTAGGAGGCAATTAAGAGGGGGGTGAATTGATTGTCCACCCTTGTCTACAAATATTAAAACAATCCAAACAAACCTGATGGGAATCGACACCGAGTATGTACATTTTATTTTACATTTATGTCCTTTAGTTTATTTGTATATCCACGGGAAAGTATATGCGCAATTGTATGGCTTTATAAGCCAATGCGTCATTCCCACAGATTGTTTGGGTTTCTTTGTAATTTGTCAGTAGGACCAGCAAGGGGGGCCCCAGCCCTTTCCCATTGGTCCATGTCATCCATGTGGGGCTGGTCAACCATCCTAGGTGGCCATCTAGAAGGGTTGAATGCCATTTGACCACATGGGAGACAAGTGGTTTAATTAGTCCAAGGTGAGTTACCTACCTCGCCTACCCATTCAACCCCATTAACCATGGTCAAGGGGGCGCCCCTCTCCCCTTGATTTTTTATTATTTTTTGTGTGTTGTTCAAACCACATCCCAGCCCTTCAATCCCAAGCCCTTGATCCAAGGGTGTACAATTGATTAGATACCTAGCATATAAAACCATGTATTTTCCTTTGAAAATCAATGAAAAATTGAGAAAATTGTGTTGAATGCTTGAAGCTTCTTGCGCCCCCAGCCCCTCCTCCTGCTGTTCTTCCCTCTCCAACCCCCTTTCTAGAGTGGAATCATATCTATTCCCCTTCCCCAATCTCTGGTTGTGATCTGTGCCGCCGCCACCGCCGTTCGTGCCGCCATCGAGCCGCCATCGAGCCACCGTCGGAATTCTATCTTCAGCCAACAGCAGCCTCTTCCACGAATTCTTGCTATAAGCCACGAGCTCAGATCGATTTGAAATTATGAGAGTCTGTTCTTACCTTGAATCCCCACCTCCACCTAAAGTTTCACGCCAAAACTCCTCCATTTAGTAATTTTCCATTTTCGTTCATTTGTCATTCCCAGATCTGTTTTGTCTCTATCTACAGTTACAGCAGTCCTATGTTTCTCACCTCCGACCCTCTTTTTGATTTTTCCAATCCCTCCCAATTTCACTAGGAGTTCGGTCAATAATCCCCTACATCCATGCATTTTTTTAATTTTTGATCAGCCTTCTATCTATTTTTAAAAATTCGTGTTCTTCCTCAGCTACAGTGTTGTCAGCCAGATTCTAGATCCAACCCACTGCTAGTCCAAAAATCATAGAAATTCGTAGCCACATTCAAACTTGTCCAAACTAGTTTTTCCGTCTTCCTAGCTCAATTTCCTACACCTTTGATGAAGATCTTAAGAGCTGAATCGGACATCCACCCTACGTTCAACGATAGTTATCAGAGGACAGCCCTGCAGATCTGAGAGTTCAGACACTGTACAATAGCAAACTTCAAAATTCGCCAATCAGAAGTACAGGCTTGATTATTTTTCTTTAATCCCCTTGGGTTGAAGCCCTTCGAAGCATCTTTCCAACGGCGCCAGTTTCGTCGCATTCCGACATCGGGGCTGATCGCAACGTCCGTTCTCGCCGGAGCGCGCGCCGGAAAACAGAACCGGAAGACCCGTGGCCGATTGTTCCGATCGGTGCCGAACGGAGCCGCCCAGCCTCCGGTCACCGTCCCAGCATGCCGCCAGCCCGGGGATCGCTTCCACAAGTGTCCCCACCACAGTGGTGACACCGGGTCCCACTCGACCCCTCCGGACAGCACGTGGGCCCCACCGTCACTAGTTCGGGTGCTGCCGAAGAGACGCGAGAAGCCGCCCGTCAACCCGAATTCGGTCCTCCCGGGCCCGTTTGTGTAGCCCTTTACCTCCCTGCGTGGAGTGGGCAGTAATTCATTTGCTGTAATATTGTGTATTAATTATCCCGGGAGTACGAGTTTCAACCGGGTCCGTCTTCCCCACGCCGAGCGCGTGGAGGTATCGTTTTCGCTCCCTTCTCGGCATTTTGCTTACTTCATATATATTTGTTTATGCCGCTGCTAGAGAGCATGTGTAGGGATATCTAGCTCGCTTTATATGTTCATTACCGCTGCTGCGAGAGAGTACGTGACCGTCCCGTGACCCGATCTGAGTACAAAAGAGAGCCGATCACCCTAGCTCATTATCGGTTTCTCAACCGCGCACATCCGACGCTTCCCTCGTTAAGGGCAATCACGAGCTTGTCGTGTCCATGGTCTCGTCCCGCATCAATTTGGTATCAGAGCGAGTTTGAGTCTAGGGTGTCCAAAAAAAAAAGTGTCATTCATTAGTCATTTACGTCTAAGTCGTGTTTAGGGTCATCATTGTTTTAAAACAAAAAAAGTGTCTTTTTACATTTACATCCCTTTACTCAGTATATCAAAAGGTGTTGTCCGAACGTTAGGCTACGCCTATCGGGAAGGCCGCACACTTGTGCGAGTGATCTTCGGATCGGTTAGCTCCACCACGTACCAAGTTTTGGTTAAGTCTAGGCGCATCATTTTGCATTAGTGTGTTTGCCTTAGTCGGTGTCTCCTACTCCGTGTCTTGCATGCCCACTAGTCGAGGTACACAATACTCACCCCCACCACCACCTATGGCGGAATCCCGAGTCTATAGTTCCGATGAAGTGGCCACATTGTTCCGAACTCTTGTGGGGAAAATGGATGGGTTGAGTGAGCGCATGGATGAGTTAAGTACTCGAGTGGATAGGATGGAAGGAGCGAGTATCCGAGTGAATGGTCTAGGCACCCGCCTAGAAGAGAGGATGAAAGCCGTAGAGGATAGGGCCACTGGGTCGAACCAGTCCGTTCAAGGATTGGTCGGGAGAGTTGCCGCACTAGAGAGAGGTCCAGTCGAGGCACCACCGATTGCCCCAGTCCAAGCACCCGTCCCACCTACACAAGGTCAACCGGAGCCGGGTCAATAACCCGCGACTCCAAGGGTTCAAGGGATAGCTAATAGGAGGCACGAAGTCCCCGAGGTGCATGACTATGAGTCCGAAAATGAGCATCGGGGGCATGGTCGTGATTACCGCCCTACACGGCGTACCCACGACCAAGATATGGATGAACGGGCCATTCGGACCGTTCGGGCCGACCCTCCCACCTTTGACGGGTCCTTGGACCCAAAGGTCTATCTTGATTGGGAGGCTGGTTTGGACTGATATTTTGAGTGGTTCGAGATGTCGGACCAACTAAAAGTCAAGTACGCCAGGATGAAACTTTTAGGCCAAGCACAAACCTATTGGAGGAACATGGAGAACCTATTGTTTCATCGTCAAGAACCCCCGATCGATACATGGACCGATATGAGGGAGAAGCTTAGGAAGAAGTACCTCCCTACCTCCTACCTCCAGTGTCTTATAGAGAGGTGGCAAAGTCTCACCCAAGGAGACCGGTCCGTCTCTGATTACATCGCCGAATTTGATGAATACTACTTGCGATGTGATGCCACGGAGGAGGATTCCCTTACCGTCTCTCGGTTCCGGCGTGGTCTACGCCCACACCTACGGTATGAGCTTCTCCGCCGCAAGGTGGACAAGCTGGAGGATGCTTATCAAGTTGCTCTCGAGATGGAGCAATTCGAGGGTGAGTTCGAGTCTATTCCCCGGTGGAGCCCCGCTCCTCCCCGTAGTGACTCCCGTGGCTCCTTAGGTTCATACCCGAGGGGACCTATGGCTCGTCCACAGGAGCCCATCCGTCAGGAGCCCTTTGCTCCAAGACCTCGACCTCCCCCACCACGGGATCTACCTCCACCCCAACCACCGGCACCCATAGGCCGTCCCACGGCCCCGACACTCCCTCCTCTGTTGCCCACGGCACCTGCACCACCCTTGTTACCTACACCCCCTACCCGTCGGGAGGATAAGGGTAAGGCCTCTCTTATCGGAGATGTTATGGTGCAAGCCCTGGATACAGAGGGGGGGTGAATGTATCCTGCTAGGAATATCACCCAATAAAAACTTCGGAAGCTAAACACAATACCAGAATAGAAACTAATTCAATTGAACAAATGAAGAGTCACTTGGAGCGCTCCTAATCAATCATCTAGCGGAAGCAAAACACACAAATAAACCACTGCTCAAGAGATTTTTAGGTGGTTCGGTCCAAAGACCTACGTCCACCCCTCACTCCCAACCGGAGTGAGGCTTCCACTAGTTACACTAGCACAGCAGACTCAGTCTGCAACAACTGCTGCCAAACAGCTTGACCAGGGGAACAACCTCCCCTCTTCCTCCCAACTGGAGGGACACCCCAAGTGACTCCCAGTCACTTGGAAACCAGAGACACACGGTCTCTCTTCCTCCAAACCGGAGGGAACACCTAGTCTTGCAACCCACAAGACTAGAACCGGAGGACCAATCCTCCCTTCCTCCAAACCGGAGGGGAACCTAGAGACCCAAGTCTCTCTTCCTCTGAAACCCAGAGGGCAGCACAAGTGACCCCTAGTCACCTGCAAACTAGAGGTCTCGGACCTCTCTTCCTCTCAACCGGAGGGACCCCTGGACTCGAACCTATAAGCCCAGAACCGGAGATAAAATCTCCCTTCCTCCAACCCGGAGGGAAACAACCGATGACACCCTGTCAAAGGCAACCAGAGATGCAAGTCTCTCTTCCTCCACACCGGAGGGAACCCGATCTCACACTAGAGGATCAGAAGAACAGCAAGTGAATAGTTCAAAGGAAAAACAAAAACCAGCAACAGAAAGCTGAAAAGATAAAATCAAATGTGGCTCTCGCAGGAGCTGGCTGGCTTGGATTTGATCCACGGTCCAGCAGGAACTTCTTCTACTGCTTCTCTCTTTCTCCCAGCACGAACTCTCTTTTCTTCTTCTTCTTCTTTCTTACTTCTTCTTCTTCTCACTGCTTCTGCCTTCTCCTTCTTCTCACTTCTTTTCTTCTTCTTCTTCTCTATTCTCTATCGATCTGGCTCTCAGCTTTCTCTATCTCTTCTTTCTCTTCTGCACTTCTTCTCTTAGCTCTGGCTGCTTCTACTTCAGTTACTCTCTGCCCTCACGCACCTTTCTTCAGAGGAAGAAGACACATATATATAGCAGCAGCAGATTAGGGCGGCGTGTGCTCTCCACGATTCCCGCCCAAATGCTTCAGTCCACGTGGAGGCTCCTCTGCATCTCGGATCACGTGCCAGATGCCAGCCTCGTATCACGTGCCCACTCTGCATAGGCTCCACGAACAGTACCTGTCACACAGTCATAGGAGATTAATCAGAAGGATGTACATACTTGCTGGGTAACTGAAGACCATAGTGTACAGACTTAGTGTGAAGGATAGAATGTATAGACTTTGAAGACTTAGCCAACGAGTGTATTGACTTGAACAGCTAGCCACGAGTGTATAGACTTAAGATGTGATAACAAGTGTATAGACTTGAACTTAGAAATGAATGTATAGACATTAGAACAGTAAAAGGTGCACTATACTGAGAACGACACGAGGTACATTAGATGACTACAGCACGAGATAAAGAGAGAACGACACGAGGTACCACAGTAACAAGGCTAACACTACAAAGAGAATGACACGAGGTCAGATGAGAACATCACGAGGTGAGAAGGAAATAACACAGAGTAAAACGATAGAAACACACGATCAGAGGAACCTTGGATGAAGATAGAAAGAAGCAACACGAAGACACAAATACAACACTAAGACACAAACACAGAAATAACATGAAGACTCAAACACAAAAATAACACGAAGACATAAAAACAACATGAAGACACAAATACTGAAATAACATGAAGACTCAAACACAAAAATAACACGAAGACATAAAAACAACACGAAGACACAAATACAGAAATAACATGAAGACTCAAACACAAAAATAACACGAAGACACAAGCACAAAAGATAACACGAAGACACAGGAAACGACTCGAACACGAGGATGACACGGGCTGAAAACAACTCGAAGACGAAAACAGAAACCGACACGAAGTGTGGTCACAAAGCAAGAAAGACACGGCGTCTTGGAAGAAACAACACGAATACAGAAGACTCGAAGACATAGGGGTGACACAGATGGAGCGACACGAGGTGGCACAGAAAGCAGCATGAGGTGCTGCAGTGTTCAGCACGCGATGGAGCAAATAACGACACTAACGCTCATAGTGTTGTCAACCTCAAAACATGTAAAGACTCAACAATTGAAAGTCTGAAGGTGATGTACAGACTTCAGCTAAGCAGGCCACAGTCTAATGTGTAGACTTGGCCAATGTGCAGACTTTGGCTTGGAACGAATGTAAAGATGAGGCTGTATAGACTTGGCCAATATGAGACACTGTACAGACTTTGTCAAGTGACTGGCTGTACAGACTTCAGAAGATGAAGACTCTGTATCGACTTGAAGACCATGAGCCAATGTATAGACTTGAAACAAAGACAATGTATCTACTTTGAAACAAAGGCAGTGTATAGACTTAAGCATTCTGAGCATAACCAAAGCCAATGTACAGACTTCATTCAATGCAAATGAATGTATGGACTTCGTTTCAAGCAACGTAACTGAAAGAAACAATGTATAGACTTCCACACAAAAGGTAGACAAAGCAGTATGGCGTCAACCCAGCTGATCCACTGCGTCAACGCAGCTAGTGAACCAGCAACTACTGCGTCAACGCAGTGTCCTTGTAGCGTCAACACAGCTAGTGAACAGACATCCAATGCGTCAACCCAATCTCCAACTGCGTCAATGCACTGCATGAACAATTAGCCTACGTTAACCCAATCCAGCCATATTCATGAATTAGCTATTCAAGCAGTCAAACAGTCATCTAAATTAATTAGCACACCTCAGTGTGACTCATGGTGTGTCAGCCATCATCAAAACCACACAGGGGCACAACATGAGAGAGCAGTCGGTCCCGGCTGTAATGTTTCCATTGTCATGGGTTTGGCCACTTCGCCAACCAATGTCCCACTCGTGCCACACTAGCTCTAGGGGTTGAGGAGACCTTGCCATCTGAGCTTGAACTTGTCAATTATGAGGCCGACCAAGCACTAGCCGATGAGTACTATGCCATGGAGGGAGAGTTGGACAGCTCACCCGCCGCCCAGGATGCCGCCACTTAGTGGGCTTGATGTCACCACCTTAGTCTAGGGTCATATATGAGTCGGTGTGTTTTCCTTGTGTGGTTTATCTTGTGTGGTTTGTTTGCATGGTTTGTGTGTAGTTTGAGAGTCTGCATGTGTCTTGTGTCAGCTCGTTGTCATTCTCTTATGAGTAAGAGGCGATTGGACTCACCCGATGAGTATGGGATCGGTTCCATATCTACACCCGGATCAGTCACCTACAGGGATTCAGCGGTGATTCCTAGTGAGTCTTCGAGCTGCTTCCTTCCCTTTGAGAGTGCCCCACCCGGAGTGTCCACCTTTAGCCCATAGCAGCTTGTGTATATCGAGTATATATGGAATGAGCAGGTGACGGTCACTTGGAGTGGAGTATACCCGCGTTACTTGGCACGGTGACGGATCCGCCGGAGTACCCGAGCACCCATACCCCTACTCGACGGGGTCAAGTTCCTCCCACCCGGGGAGAGTTGATGGGAATCGACACCGAGCATGTACATTTTATTTTGCATTTATGTCCTTTAGTTTATTTGTATATCCACGAGAAAGTATATGCGCAATTGTATGGCTTTATAAGCCAATGCGTCATTCCCACGGATTGTTTGGGTTTCTTTGTAATTTATCAGTAGGACCATCAAGGGGGGCCCCAGCCCTTTCCCATTGGTCCATGTTATCCATGTGGGGCTGGTCAACCATCCTAGGTGACCATCTAGACGGGTTGAATGCCATTTGACCACATGGGAGACAAGTGGCTTAATTAGTCCAAGGTGGGTTACCTACCTCACCTACCCATTCAACCCCATTAACCATGGTCAAGGGGGCGCCCCTCTCCCCTTGATTTTTTATTAGTTTTTGTGTGTTGTTCAAATCACATCCCAGCCCTTCAATCCCAAGCCCTTGATCCAAGGGTGTACAATTGATTAGATACCTAGCATATAAAACCATGTATTTTCCGTTGAAAATCAATGAAAAATTGAGAAAATTGTGTTGAATGCTTGAAGCTTCTTGCGCCCCCAGCCCCTCCTCCTGCTGTTCTTCCCTCTCCAACCCCCTTTCTAGAGTGGAATTATATCTATTCCCCTTCCCCAATCTCTGGTTGTGATCTGTGCCACCGCCGCCGCCGTTCGTGCCGCCATCGAGCCGCCATCAAGCCACCGTCGGAATTCTATCTTCAGCCAATATCAGCCTCTTCCACGAATTCTTGCTGTCAGCCACGAGCTCAGATCGATTTGAAATTTTGAGAGTGTGTTCTTACCTTGAATCCCCACCTCCACCTAACGTTTCACGCTAAAACTCCTCCATTTAGTAATTTTCCAATTTCGTTCATTTGTCATTCCCAGATCTATTTTGTCTCTGTCTACAGTGATAGCAGCCCTGTGTTTCTCACCTCCAACCCTCTTTTAGATTTTCCCAAACCCTCCGAATTTCACTGGGAGTTCTATCAATAATCCCCTACATCCAAAAATTTTCTTAATGTTTGATCAGCTTTCTATCTATTTTTAAAAATTCGTGTTCTTCCTCAGCTACAGTGTTGTCAGCCAGATTCTAGATCCGACCCACTGCTAGTCCAAAACTCATAGAAATTCGTAGCCACATCCAAACTTATCCAAACCAGTTTTACCGTCTTCCTAGCTCAATTTCCTACACCGTTGATGAAGACCTTAAGAGCTGAATCGGACATCCACCCTGCGGTCAACGACAGTTATCAGAGGACAGCCCTGCAGATCTGAGAGTTCAGACACTGTACAACAGCAACCTTCAAAATTCACCAATTAGAATTACAGGCTTGATTATTTTTCTGTAATCCCCTTGGGTTGAAGCCCTTCGAAGCATCTTTCCAACGGCGCCAGTTTCGTCGCATTCCGACATCGGGGCTGATCGCAGCGTCCGTTCTCGCCGGAGCGCGCGTCGGAAAATAGAACCGGAAGACCCGTGGCCGATTGTTCCGATCGGTGCCGAACGGAGCCGCCCGGCCTCCGGTCACCGTCCCAGCGTGCCGCCAGCCCGGGGATCGCTTCCACAAGTGTCCCCACCACAGTGGTGACACCGGGTCCCACTCGAACCCTCCGGACAGCACGTGGGCCCCACCGTCACTAGTTCGGGTGCTGCCGAAGAGACGCGAGAAGCCGCCCGTCAACCCGAATTCGGTCCTCCCGGGCCCGTTTGTGTAGCCCTTTACCTCCCTGCGTGGAGTGGGCAGTAATTCATTTGCTGTAATATTGTGTATTAATTGTCCCGGGAGTACGAGTTTCGGCCGGGTCCGTCTTCCCCACGCCGAGCGCGTGGAGGTATCGTTTTCGCTCCCTTCTCGGCATTTTGCTTACTTCATATATATTTGTTTATGCCGCTGCTAGAGAGCATGTGTAGGGATATCTAGCTCGCTTTATATGTTCATTACCGCTGCTGCGAGAGAGTACGTGACAGTCTCGTGACCCGATCCGGGTACAAAAGAGAGCCGATCACCCTAGCTCATTGCCGGTTTCTCAACCGCGCACATCCGACGCTTCCCTCGTTAAGGGGCAATCACGAGCTTGTCATGTCCGTGGTCTCGTCCCGCATCAAAACCACAGATATGTGAGATAAATCTAGGACAGAGGCTTGATTGGAAGGAAAGAAAGTAAATCAAATAAGCTCTCACAACTTTCCAGTGCAGAGGTATACTCACTCGGTCAGCAGAATATGAATGGACAGTTGAGTAAACTCACGTCTCACCGTCTCACACTCGTACAGTGAATGGAAAAATAAACAATAATAACCACCAGATAAGCAAACCATGACACAGTATTTTTAGGTGGTTCGGATGCACCAAGTGCCGTCCTACATCCACCCCTCTCACCTCGAGAGGATTTCACTATCAACGCTGCTCGACGACAGCAACCACACACACACACGGGCTCGACGGCCCACACACGTAGGTTCTCGCACGACGACGAGACAACCCACACACACTCAGAGCAACCTCCGAAAACGTCTAGATATGAAAAATAGTATGGAGAAATTACAAGCTCAGTTATGAGATAATCGATCTAAGCACAAGATGACTAAGAAGATGATAAACAATATGGATCTTCCCCACAAATCCTTAAATATGCTAGGAATATAGAGAGGGTAGCACTCAGAACAAAGGAACCGAGGTTGGATGAAGCCGGTGTAGAAGATGTCGTCGCCCGAAGCTCCGGATGTAGAGGATGCAGATCGCGACCTCCAACTCTAGGCTTGGGCTCGATGGAAGATGACCTAGCACAGCTCTCCTTCACCTCCAACAGATGGGAAACCCTCCTTCTCCTACAAGACAAGAAAAACTCACGTTAGAATCTCTTGGGATCTTTTCGATCGAATGAGGGGGGCGGCATTTTAAACAAGGGGGCTTGATGCCCCAAAGGACATAAAACCCCTTCCCAAACCCCCTACATAACACATACTAGATGTAAAGGTCGCCCTAAGGCTATTAGGGTCAAAAGCCAAGCCATTTGGATCCAACTTATTAGGGTTCGAAACAGATCCGTAAAATCACGTTCGAACGTTCAGAAAAAGTGTCGACTCATGGAGTCGACTCTTTTTCCTGAAGGTTCTGCCAGAACATATATAAAAATAAAATCGAGACACGAGTGTCGACCCATGGGGTCGACACTTTTTACGAAGTGTTCTGGCCTGTGAAAAGAACATAACATTCGTGATGAAAAGTGTCGACTCTTGAGGTCGACACTTTTTCACGAACATTCTGTTTTCACAGAAATGAATGGACTTACCTGAAAGTCTCGACTCATGAGGTCGACACTTTTTCCCGTGAGTTCTGCCTCAGCACAATAGCAGAACCCTGGTGAAAGTGTCGACCCCGTAGGTCCACACTTTCTGCCAGCGTACACTCTTTCAACACAAGGCAGAAACTCCACAAGTAAGTGTCGACCTTTGAGGTCGACACTTTTACAGACAGCAGTAAAACTTCAATAAGTGCAATTGAAAGCTCCACAAATCAAAAACTTGTATCAAGGTTGATCAATGGAGTTCATACAACTCAGATATACATGGATAAGCATGAATTTTACCTGGATCAGTCCATTCACACTAAGATCCAAATAGTCATGTATTCATACCTTGGCCTTGAGAGATTGAGTGAAAAATTTCACAAATGACTTGCATTATCAGTTTCCCATCCAAATCAACATCTTAAGTTTACACATGAAACTTACACATTTACCTCATACTAAATAACACATTCAAAGTATTCACTCAATTTCTAAAAAATCAATTGACTTTTGTTCACTTGGCTTATGTCCAGCATTTGAGTTCAATCAACAATTGCTCACTCAACATTCAACATTCAATTAAGTTGATTCAAATCAACATTTATCAAATTTGAGCATTTTTCTAGGTATAGACAAATCATTCATCCAAGTCTGAAATTCATCAACTTCATCATTCATCAAATATGTATATCATGAAGATCAACCAAAAAGAGAACTCATGACTTTTTCATTCAGGATCTTTGTCAAAACAGTCCGGGGCACAACACATTGAGCCCCTTGGGGGATTTTATAGAGGAAGATGAAGGGTCATGGGGGGTTTAGGCGGACCAAGTTGAGGGTTCAACTTGGTCCGGGTAAACCCTCTAAACAGTGTCATTTTTATTTTATTTTTGTATTTTTTTTTGTGTGTGTAACGGAGTGGGGAGAGGGGGTTTAGGCGGACCAGTCCAAGGGGCTGGGCTGGTCCGCCTAAACCATGGGTTTAGGCGGATTGGGGCCTTTTTTTATTAAAAAAGTTTTTTTATTTTATGGGGGTTTAGGCGGACCAGCCTGAGGGGGCAGGCTGGTCCGCCTAAACCCCCTCCCCCAGGGGGTTTAGGCGGACCAGCCTGGGGGTCCAGGATGGTCCGCCTAAACCCTCCCCCAGTGGGGGTTTAGGCGGACTGGGTTGGGTGTTTTTTTAATTAAAAAATACTTTTTTTATTGTAATTGGGGTTTAGGTGGACCAGCCTTGGGGGTGAGGCTGGTCCGCCTAAACCCCTCCCCCGGGGGGGTTTAGGCGGACCAGCCAAAGGGGTTGGGCCGGTCCGCCTAAACCCGTCCCCGGAGGGGTTTACGCGCGTTTGACTGAGGGTTTACCATGGGTTTGACCACGGGTTTGACTGGGGTTGACTGAGGGTTAGACTGGGGTTGACTGAGGGTCGAACCCCGCGACCTGACCGCGCAGGTCGATCCGCATGCGAGGGCGCACGATGGTGGTGCAAGACGGGTGGATAGTTGGGAGTCCCGAGTCGAGATCTGGCTTGCTGTAGAGTGGTTGGAGCATACGCGCCCACCAGGTGCTCGGGGAAGTTCCCGACACGTGCGTGCAGGCTGCGTAAGGGTGCTGTGAGCTTCTGAAGCTTGCGGTTGGCCTTGACGGGTCTTCCTTTGACTTCAGAGGGCTGGAGGGAGGCGACTCGAGGGTAGACCCCGGCCTTGTTACTGGGTGCCACATGGCGTGGCTTGTAGTCAGGGCGCCCCCGGGTCGGCTCGGGTAGCTGTGTTGAACGCGGGCAAACCCGCAAACTGAGTGATCAGGGATGGGCCTGATCGACTGTTGATGTTGCCGTGGATTACGGCTAACTTGTTAGGACCCTTGGTTGGGCCCGGCGACTGGGGCGTCGACATGATGATGCCGCTTGTCTGGTGGTCGGGGTGACCCTCGCTCCTTGGCGAAGAATCGAATGACGCGGCAGGCTGTTCTGAGTCCCGAGTTAACCTGGCTGTTGAAGCGTCAGCGGTGTGACATCGTATGCTGAGTGTCCGAGGGTGATCCCCGAATCTTTTCAAAGTGCCGTAAGGTACGGTAGGTTGTCCCGAATCCCGAAACTAACCCGGTTGTCGGGAAACTGGCTGGCATAGTGCCTTTTGCTCGGGGCCGATCCCCGGTTGTTATGTTGTGCCGCTTGACCCGGCGACACGTCTCGATTTCTGAGCACAACTCGATTGGTAGAGCAACTTTGGCGATGCGCCGTTTTGCTCTATTTAGGGAGT
The DNA here is from genome assembly GCA_022559845.1 of Amorphophallus konjac. Taxonomy (NCBI): domain Eukaryota; kingdom Viridiplantae; phylum Streptophyta; class Magnoliopsida; order Alismatales; family Araceae; genus Amorphophallus; species Amorphophallus konjac. The sequence goes on along the minus strand of CM040128.1, from coordinate 173,356,748 downwards.
ATTTCCCCTATGCTTAGTCCTCAATTGATTCGAGAAAATAAGTCGGTGCCAACAACGGGCTTCGACTCAGTAACAGCTCATCGAATTGATATCCTAACCCATTCTTAACAACTTAAGAATATTATCCTTAGCTACATTCTATTTTAGTTTATTTTAATTTTTCCTTTAAGCCCATCATGCATTCATGTAGGACCTTGATTTCATTGTGGAGATCCTTTACTTAATTCGATTGTGAGAGCTGCTGTGTTTCAATTCTTAACTAATATGAGAAATTCCATTCCGAGTCGAGTACTGAGTTTCCTTGAGACTGCCCTGGGCTATTTTTTCGGAAGAGACCCTTGTTTGGATTGATCCTCAAATATTCATTTTCTTTTACTCCATTTGACCCACCTTGGCCGCAGCACTTCCACATTGGCTGGTAACCGCTCCCCAAAGGTGAAACCAGCAGGTTTACGACTCAGGTACTTCCGCGCAGAGAAGTTGGTCCCTTTTTCTGTTTGTGCCTAAGTGCACATCTCCTCCTTCCTTGTTTGATTTCCATCCAAATAATCGTCAATCCCGGAGGACCTTCTCCAAAGGTTACTTCGTTGAAACTCTGAAAAGATCCCAACCATGTAATGTTGAGAGCGTGTCCCATCACACATTGGCATCTACTTTTCAGTCCATTCTCACTCCATTTCATTACTCTCCTATTCCATTCTACTACGTGTCACTCCTCCCTTGCAAAGCAGACACCAAGGCGGGGTAGCTGTAGACACACCATTTTTGATATTACCATGAGTAAATCTCATATTACACTATGATGCTCTAAGGTGACCTTCACATTTTGAATTACTTGGGTGATTTCCTATTTTTTGATTTTTTTTACACATTTTTTTGAATTTTTTCGTGAAGAGTTTTAAAGGCGGCGGGGGAAGGTGATGCCTCCTTTAAAGGCGTCTTGGACCCAAGATGTCTCTTTCAACCCTCGTGCAGCACGCGGGCGGCGCCGCTCCTGCCACTCAGTTTGACGTCTCAACTAAATCCAAACATAAAGACGTCTTGCTGACCAGACGTGTTTTTCAAAAGTCATGGTTAGGCGCCGAAATCAATCACTTTCTCCGTTGTCGAGGGCTTTCGGCACCATTATGTTGGAAATTTTGGATGCGTCTGGGGACTGGGACACGTTAATTGAACGCGTCCCATCTCAGAGACACATCAGGGCATTTAAATATAATAAACGGATGTAAGAAAATATTTTTATATTCATTGAGGCGTCTGGTCAACGGGACGCGCCAACATGAACACGTCCCAGACCAAAGACACGTCAATAAATTTTTCCTATAAATAGAGGACCCCCCTCTCTCGAAACCAGAGAGCTTCATATCCGGCAGAGGAGGGGGAGACGCTGCCAGATCCATTTCGAGGTCCAAGGCCCTTCTAGGGGAGGTTCTGCCGAACTTCCGGCTGCCTGGGTGCTCGCGAGAGGAAGGCTACCTCATCCGCCACGCTTCCACGTCATCCTCACGCTGCCAAAGTGCTACCAAAGTGCTGCCAAAGCTCTGTCGAATTCCGCCATCGGCGCCCCCAATAAGCCCCTTCTTCCCCTTTGCTCTTCTTTATTCTTAACTGCGTGCATCATCTTCCATTTCCATTCGTATTCGCTCTGCACTTAAGAGAAGTTCTGCATCTCGCGTGTCATCGCACGCTATCTCATTCATCATAGCATCCTACCACCCTTTGCACTAAAAGGGGTTTAAAACAACACCAACCAGGTGTGTGCTCGCTCATGATTTTATTCTTTTTCTCACAAGGGGCTGATATACTGCCAATGTTCTGACTCAGTTGTTTGCTTTGTCTGTTCTTTTGCAAGGGTAACCAAAGAAGGCCCTCTTCGTCGGCCAACTGAAGGAAGAGGAAGAAAGGACCCACACCATCTCTCGCGTCTGAGGTAAGCGGTCACTTGCTCTTTCCTTTCGGGGCCCTCAGCCCCTGGCAATCACATCAACACCACACACACGCTCTTTCTTTTACTCCCATCCTCCATTAAAACCCGCGGAGAGTCACTTCCCACAGCGGTTCCTCATTATGTTTATTTCTGAAGTTTCTATTTATTTATGTCATCTCTGTTAATAAACCGCGCGAAGAGTCATTTCCCGCAGCGGTTCCGTATTGTTCTAAAACTGCACGGAGGGTCATTTCCCGCGGCGGTTCTGTATTGTTCTAAAACCGCGCGGAGAGTCATTTTTCGCGGCGGTTCTTGTATGGTTCTCTTATTTTGCATGTCCTTTCATGCCTGCATAAACCTGCGCAGAGAGTCACTTCTCACGGCGGTTCCCTCCCCTTTCTCAATTTCAGTCATTTAATTTTTACAATTTAAATCTTGCACCATTCCCATCCTTCCGAGGCCACGGTGAGTCACTTCCCGCTATGGCCGTTTAAATTCTGTAATTTAAATTCTACACCATTCCCATCCCTCTAAGGCCGCGGTGAGTCATTTCCCACTATGGCCGTTTAATCCATGTATTTTAAATTTAGCAAGCGTGTGTGTCATTATCCCCATTCCACCAACAACAAAAGCCCCCCCCCCCCCTTTTTCAATTGTTTGCTCCCTTCTCAGCCGCGTGACGTCGTTCACATCGACTGAGCCAGCTTGAGTCTTTGTTTAATGAGTTGTACTTTCTCAGTCGTATCCCTTACCATTTCTGGGCCTAGAAGTTGCCTTTCCCCAACTTCATCCCAGCATATTGGCGAGTGACAACTCCTTCCATTTAATGTCTCGAAGGGGGCCATTTGAATACTTGCCTGGTAACTGTTGTTATAAGCAAATTCGATCAGGGGTAGATGATCATGCCAGCTTCCACCAAAATCAATAATACAAGCCCGTAACATGTCTTCCACGACTTGATTCATTCTCTCGGTCTGACCATCCGTTTGAGGATGAAAAGTAGTGTTGAAATTGAGTCTTGTCCCCAACGAATGTTGTAGACCCTTCCAAAAATGAGAAGTGAAGCGTGGGTCTCGATCAGACACGATCGAAATAGGAACTCCATGTAGTCTAACCACTTCTTTGATGTATAAAGTAGCTAGAACATCAACCGACCATCAGCTCTTTATAGGCAAGAAGTGTGCCGACTTGGTCAATCGATCTATGATAACCCATATTCCATCATGTCCTCCTTGAGATTTAGACAAACCCATGATAAAATCCATGCCGATATCTTCACACTTCCACTTGGGAATGTCTAGAGGATGTAACTTATCAACGGGCTTTTGGTGTTCCGCCTTGACTTGTTGGCATGTGAGACGGCGAGAAACAAAGTCTGCTACCTCCCTTTTTATGTTGGGCCACTAAAAGGTTCGCTTCAAATCTTGGTACATCTTGATACCTCCCGGATGAATTGTATACCTTGATCGGTGAGCTTCTTCTAAAATTTTCTTCTTTAATTCAGGACAGTCCAGTACACATGTCCTTTCTTGAAATAGTAGTCGTCCATCAAATGTTATCTTGAACTCAGGTTGCTCCTCTAACTTACCTTTAACTTCCACCAGTACCGGGTCATTGTCTTGAAGTTCCTTGATCTCGGAGAGTAAATCTGGTTGTATCCTCATGTGTGATGGAGTAATACACCCTTTCTCCTTGTCTGTGCTTATATCGAGCTTGGAAAATTGTTCCAACATCTTCCATTCTTGAATCATACAGCTGGCCAATAATGCTCTCGGCTTTCGACTAAGGGCATCAGCTATGGGATTACCCTTGCCAAGATGATATTGTATTGTGAAGTCGAAGTCGTTGAGATACTCTAACCAACGTCTTTGTCTCATGTTCAATTTCTTTTGGGAGAATAAGTACTTGAGACTCTTGTGATCGGAGTACACGGTGAATTATTCTCCATAGAGATAGTGTCTCCAGATCTTTAAAGCAAATACTACCGCGGCCAGCTCTAAATCATGCACCGGGTAGTTCTCCTCATGCTTCTTCAATTGCCGGGAAGAGTAAGCAATGACTCTCCTTTGTTGTATTAAAACACATCCGAGGCCAATGCCAGATGCATCGGTATATACGTCGAATTTCTCCCCTTCTATTGGTAGTGCTAAGACCGGGGCAATCGTCAAATGATCTTTCAATGCTTGAAAGCTTCGTTCACAATCTTCATTCCACTCATATGGAGTCTCCTTGCGCGTCAACCTAGTAAGAGGGACAACGATCTTGGAGAAGTCCTTGATGAATCGTCGATGATATCCGGCACGACCCAAGAAACTTCGGATCTCAGTTGCATTGGTCAGCCTTTCCCAATTCTTCACAGCCTCGACCTTTGGTGGATCCACAGATATGCCATTCTTCGAAATCACATGCCCTAAGAAAGATACTTCCTCGAGCTAGAAATCACACTTTCTAAGCTTGGCATAGAGTTGATTCTTCCTTAATATTTGTAATGCAATCCTCAAATGTTCTTCGTGATCTTCCTCGGACTTTGAGTATATTAATATATCATCAATGAAAACCACAATGAACTGATCTAGATGAGGCCTGAATATACTGTTCATTAACTGCATAAAGGCTGCATGGGCATTCGTTAGTCCAAAAGGCATAACAACAAATTCGTTGTGCCCATACCTGCTCTGAAATGTGATCTTATGAATATCCTAATCCTTGATCCTCAGTTGGTGGTATCCTGACCTGAGATCAATGTTCGAGAAATATTTAGCTCTAGATATTTGATCAAATAATTCATCGATCCTCGGCAGTGGATACTTGTTCTTGATAGTAAGGTGGTTCAACTGTCGATAATCGATGCAGAGTCTCATCGATCCATCATTCTTCTTGACAAATAATACATGCGCTCCCCACGAAGAAGTACTCGACCTAATGAATCCTTTCTTCAAAAGCTCCATCAATTGTTCCTTCAATTCCTTGAGCTCGGCGGGGGACATCGTATATGGTGTCTTAGAAATTGGGCCAACACGAGGGACAAGATCGATGGTGAAGGCCACTTCTCTTTGTGGGGGTAATCTAGGCAATTCTTCCAGAAACACGTCGGGAAAATCCCGAACCACGCGGATGTCTTCTAGCTTGGACTCCTTAACCTCCGTGGCAGTCACAAATGCTATGAAAGTCACACACCCCTTTCTTAAGAGCTTGCTAGCTCGGAGAGCCGAAATCAGGGGTAACTTGTCTTGATTTCAGGGACAAGTGTAGACAACCTGTGGGTAGTCTTCAAAGGTTACTTTGCCCTTTCGACAGTCTACCACCGCCGTATGTGTAGCTAGCCAATCGGCTCCTAGGATGACATCATAGCCTTCCATGTCCATGCAAACTAGGTCGGCAGGTAAGTTATGTCCTTCAACGACTACCTTGGTTTTCAGGTAGTGGTGTGTGATTTCGGAACCAGTTCCAATTGGGGTAGTGATAACCAGCTCCGAATCCAACAAAACAGGTTTCATAGATAACTACTTAGCAAATCTTCGAGAGATGAATGAATGTGTTGCGTCGGTATCAAATAAAACTAAGGCAGACTTGGAACAAATAGTTAAGGTACCTTCCACGAGTCCACCTTCATTTTGATCTTCTTCTTGAAGAGCTTGTAAACAACCTTGTTTTTTTGCTGGGCGCTTATCATTGTTTGGTTGCTCATTCAACAGGGGGCAGTCGGGAATCCGGTAGTCTAGGCTTCCACAAGGGAGGCATGCTCCCAACCTTCTCCAGCACTCCTCGACTTTATGGCCGGCCTTGCCACAATGCTTGCACACCTCTTTGGAAGGTGTGGTAGTAATAGAAAAGGGCTTGTTATCTTTCTTAAACTTCTTCTCTTGGGATGAATCCTCTCCATTGCTAGACCTCTTCTTATTGAATGTGGGTTTGAAAGTTTCGGAGCTTGTAACGTGCTCCTTCTTGTCTTTCCCACGAATCCGGTCGGACAGTTCCGTTGCGTCTTCTAATAACTGAGCTTGCCGTACCATTTTCGAGTAGACTTGAATGTCCATCGGTGCCAGTTGGGTAATATATTGCGGCCGAAGCCCATTAAGAAATCTCCTAGCCTTCATCTTCTTAGTACATACTAGATGTGGTGCATACCTCGACATCCTAGAGAATTGGGCCTCATATTCGGCCACCGATAAAGTCCTTTGTTTTAATGCAGCAAAATCTGCGGCTTTCTTCTCTTGTATGCGGTTAGAGAAGTACTTGCCATTAAAGTGTTCAACAAACTCGCCCCACGTGATGTGCTCATGTGGAAGCGTGACTTCTATAGATTCACACCAAAAGCAAGCATCCCGCTCCATTTGGAAAGTTGCCAATAAAACCTTCTCCTTATCCGTGCATTGCATTACACCGAATATCCTTTCGATCTCCTTGATCCAATTCTCAGCGTCGTCGGGGTCGGACGAGCCGGTGAACATTGGCGGGTTCATGTTGTAAAAACTACGATGGAGATCTCCCGCTCCACGGTTCATTCCCCCTTACGCCACTTGTTGTAGCGCTTGGGTGAGGCCTTGGATAGTGTGTTGCATATCATGCCACTGAGCACGTTCGGCGGCGATGATCTTACAAAGAATTCAAATATAATTAATAAGTGACTAACCATAAAGTTTACTATCATATATAGACTTAACCCATGGTTCTACCCATCTCACCGGGTGTAGGATGTAACCTATCCTTGGACTTGGGTTTCTTAGGAATTTGAATGTCCTAGGCTCTGATACCACAAAAACTATCACGTCCCGAGTGCGGAAGGAACCCGATATGCATGACGAGTTTATATCAATGATGTCAATCAGAGCATAAGGAGATCGACACATGGATAGAGCGCGTAAAGGTAGAGATAATAAACCAAATCCTTTATTTCATTAATAACTCCAAAGATAATCCAATTACATACTCTTTATTGCGAAAGTAAAGTTGCTAGACTCAATAAAAGGAAAATACAATAATGACTCGAGAAAAATGAAAAGACACGACTAGATAACATCTTCAATAGTCAGAACGGCTCTACACTCTTCACTCGTGTCCATTCCCATCCGAATGATCTTCATCATAAAAATTACCTGAAAAATAGGGGAAAAACTAGGGTGAGCGAACGCTCAATAGGAATTAAATCTCAAGTACAAGCTTCCTTTAAGTAAATTACATGTTACATGAATGCAAGTATAGCTAGGCATGAACGCATGATAATGTCGAGATTGATTAACAAGAATTGATATAGATGGACTAGCAAGGTTTCGAGATATTCATGTAATGCTATCAAGAAGTTCAAGTACGCAATATCAAGTCATGCCATGAGGATTGACTATTTTAATTTCAAGCAAGTAAATACCCATTCCGTGCCACACAAGTCATGTCAAGACAAGTCAAGCACAAGATTCGTGGAATGCCATAATCAAGCAAGTCATGCACTTCGGTGTAATGCCACACCGTGATCAATATAGCTCCCATGGGCACAAGTTATCACGCCCCGAGCGCGGAAGATACCCGGAGGTGCGCGACGTGTCTATAACAATCATGTCAATCAGAGTGGTCGGGTATTCGACACAAAGACAGAGATGCGCAAAATAGCAAGATAACCCAATCCTTTATTCCTTTATAATAGACTATTACAAATCCAATACTCTGTTTAATAAAAAGAAAAGTACATAGTTGACTTAAGAAAACTATAGAAACAACTAGACGACACTTGAGCAGCTCTATCACTTTCACTCTTGAATATTCCCATCCGATTGACTTCCGTCGTCGTCGGACTTACCTGAAAAGTACAAAGGGACAAACGGAATGAGCGAACGCTCAGTAGGAAGTTATATCTCAAGTACTAGCAAGGGGTTTAAGTAATTACATCTTTCATGAATACAATAAAGCTATGCATGCTCGCATAAAACGACAAGATAGAGAGAATGTAATATCAAGGAAATAAGATGAACTTAATCATGAACTTTCAACAAGATAACAAGTTTATTCAAGATATTCAAGCAAGTACGTTTAACAAGTCATGTCAAGAACTTTGGCTATCATGTATCAAGCAAGTAAGTTACCCTTTTTCGGGTCACGCATTTCATGTTAAGCCAAGTACGATTCAAGTACAAGATGTGTGTGGAATGTCCAATCAAGCAAGTCAAGTACTCGGTATAATGCCAGATACCTTATCATTTTAACTCCCATGGGCACAAGTACTTTCGGGTGCTCCTCCCAGGACCAGATCGGGCCCTATATGCGCAGGCATTTATCATGTGTTTTGACATCCACTCTTGTTTATAGCCAACATAGAATTTCAATAATCAAGCTTGTAGACACGTACGACAACTTTGATAGAATAGAGTCCAAAATATGACAAAGGACATAGATTGGCGATAATAACGGTATAATCACGATTATCGATGAAACTAGGTGGAGTTAGGTTCCCTTAACTTAGGTACCATGACAAATCGATATGGACATTCTATATATAGAATTGAGGTCCACATGAACAGTATATCAAAGGTAAGATACCCTCATTCTTATCATAGAATTGAGGTTTACAAGAATGACATGATATGGCATGATATCATCATTCCATTAAGAATTTCTTATGATATACTCTTTATATCATCATAAGGGCCGGTATACCATGTTTCTTTAGAGTGACATGGCATCAATGGTGTAATGGGTTTTTAGGGTACAACCAGCTCAGTCGGCCTTGAGGGAATCTAAGGCTACGAGGAGTCTTACGGAGGTCTCTATGACTAACTCGCTAGTCCAAAGGAACAGAATGTCCAATGGAGAGCTTGTATGTCAATGAGAGTTGAGTGTGATCGATAAAACAACGTGAAAAGTGGGACTATACTCACGGAGTGGAGAATAGTGCCGATATATATATTATATAATATGAAACCATCGGTTAACAGAATCAGGATAAAAAAATATTTTTACAGAAAATAACGACTTACGCTAAGTCGTTTCTCAAGTAAATAACGCCTAACAGAAGGGCGTTTACATATGTTTACATATGTTTCTTCAAGATTTGACGACTACACCAGAAGGCGTCTTATTATTTACATATTTGACAGAATATAATTAATTTTCAGGAATTTATCAAAAACGCGCCCTTGACAGGGGCGTTAATCATTAAATTCCTATTTTTATAGAATATATTGTTCGGGATTTTAACAGAAACGCGCCCAATGAAGGGGCGTTACCTTTCAATTCACGCCCTGTGATGGGGCGTTAACACATGGAAAATGACCTTGTCGAAGTCGTGAATTCAAGAAATTGCAGTAATTGACACGAACAGCCAGAAGTTTCACAATAATCGATGTACAGGATGGTATTTATATAGTCGTGACAGGAAGAACTTCACAGGGAGAGTCATGCATTCGATATTTCATATTTATGGATTTTTAAACATGAACAATTTAATTACATGTGATTTTCGTGGATAATCAGTTCTTAAGATAGCTGATTAACATTACATGAAATTAACGCCTGTGTACAGGGCGTCAAATATGAAATTGACGATCTGGGCAGGGTCATGTCTTGTAAATTAGCGCCCTTGATAGGGGCGTCTCTTTCAAAATATTGCAGAAACTTAACAAAACCATATTAAACCGTATGCATGACATGCTTATATATATATCTTGCATTAATTTCATTTGGGCTACAATAACTTGAGAAAACCTACCTTGATAGTTTGATCGAAGATGAACGTGAGGGATCTTTAACTAGAAGAAGATGCTGCAGTTCCTATAAGAAGAGAAGAAGAAACATATATTAATTTCTTCACTTATCGGAATAGAGGAGATAGTAGAAGAACGTTACCTTGTTCTTCACTACGTGTGCTCTCTTCGACCTGTAAGAAGAGAAGGAGATGAAGAACGTTAGTTCTTCATACACTCGAAACAGAAAAAAAAAAGAATAAGAAGAACAGTTCTGTTCTTCACTTACCGTCGCAGAGGCTTGAATCAAATAGGTTTAGGGTTTGTTCGATCAAGACTATTTATAGGATTTTGGGGGTCCTATTAGGGTTAGAGTTCTAGTGGAAGTAATGCTTCCAATACAGAGTCCTTACCACCTTTTAACTCTTTCTAATACTTATCCATTACCCTGGATAAGTTCTGAGTTCGAACGGTTCTGGAATGTAATTAACGACCTAGGTCAGGGCGTCGATTCTTAAATTGACGACCTGGTGCAGGTCGTTTCTTAAGAAGCGCCTTGTGTAAGGGCGTTCCTTGTTTTAAAACACGCCTAAGATAGGGGCATTACTTTTCCTTACCGTTTTTGGCGTTTAGAATTTGACGCCGTGTGGTCAGGGCGTCACTTCTTGAATAACGCCTTATCCAGAGGCGTTTCTAATTTGAATAGCGCCTTTATCCGAGGCGTTATTTTATTTTTTTTATTTATCTATTTATTTGATTTATTTTAAAATCTTTATTATTATTAATATTTTATCAGGGTTGCTACACCCTCCCCCACTTAAAAGAATTTGGTCCCCAAATTCAATTGCATAATATGTATATACGTGGAGAGTGTAGATCATATACCTCTTAGAATAACTCGGGAAATTGTTTCTTCATAGATTCCTCGGTCTCCCATGTCGCTTCGTGTTCAGTATTTTTATTCCATTGCACCTTAAGCATGGGAATAACCTTATAGCTCGTATTTCACGGTCTAAGATCTTCATAGGCTTCTGTTCATAGGTGAGATCTTTCTGGATCACCAGATCTCCATGTTCAATAATGTGAGATGGATCGTGTACATACTTCTTCAACATAGATATGTGAAATACATTATGTACCTCGGACAATTGAGGAGGCAACGCGATGCGATAAGCAACTTCGCCAACTCTTTCGAGTACCTCAAATGGTCCGATGAATCTTGGCGTAAGCTTGCCCTTAACACCAAATCTTCGTATGCCACGTCCAGGCGATATTTTAAGAAATACATGATCTCCGATTTGGAATTCAAGATCTCTCCTTCTTGTATCTGCATAAGCCTTTTGCCTGGTCTGAGCAACTTGCAATTTTTCTCTGATTACTTGTATCTTCTCAGTTGTATCCCTTACCATGTCTGGACCTAACAGTTATTTCTCTCCAACTTTGTTCCAGCATAAGGGTGATCGGCAACTCCTTCCATATAAAGCTTCGAAAGGTGCCATTTGGATACTAGCTTGGTAGCTATTATTATATGCAAATTCCACTAGTGGCAAATGTTCATGCCAGCTTCCACCAAAGTCAATGATGCAAGCTCTTAGCATATCCTCAACAACTTGGTTAGTTCTCTCGGTCTGACCATCCGTTTGAGGATGAAAAGCTGTACTAAAATTTAGTCTTGTCCCCAACGAATGTTGTAATCCCTTCCAAAAATGAGAAGTGAAACGGGGATCTCTATCAGACACGATTGAGACCGGAATTCCATGTAACCTGACTATTTCCTTGATATATAATGCAGCTAAGACATCAATTGACCATCGACTCTTTATTGGCAAGAAATGCGCCGATTTAGTTAAACGGTCAATGATAACCCATATTCCATCATGTCCTCCTTTGGATTTAGATAGACCCATGATGAAATCCATACCAATATCCTCCCACTTCCATTTAGGAATATCTAGAGGATGTAGTTTTCCAGCAGGCTTTTGGTGTTCTGCCTTGACCTGTTGGCATGTGAGACAGCGTGATACATAGTCCGCTATTTCTCTTTTCATGTTGGGCCACCAAAAGTTCCTCTTTACATCTTGGTACATTTTGGTTGATCCTGGATGAATAGTGTACCTTGATCGGTGAGCTTCATCTAAGATCTTCTTCTTTAATTCCGGACAGTCGGGTATACAAGTTCTACCTTTGAATAATAATCTTCTATCAGAAGTTAGTTGAAAATCAGATTGTCCTTCTAATCTGCCTTTGATTTCCACTAATATAGGATCATCATCTTGAAGTGCTTGTATCTCAGATAATAAATCTGACTGTATGCTTACATGAGATAATGTGACAAATTTGGCTTCCTTGTCCAAGCTTATATTGAGCTCGGAGAATTGTTCTAGCAACCTCCATTCTTGTATCATACAATTGGCTATCATTGCTCTCGGCTTTCGACTAAGGGCATCAGCAACATAATTACCCTTTCCGGGATGGTATTGTATATTGAAGTCGAAGTCCTTGAGATATTCTAGCCAGCGTCTTTGTCTCATGTTTAGCTCCTTTTGTGAGAATAGATATTTGAGACTCTTGTGATCGGAGTATACAGTAAACTGCACTCCATATAAGTAGTGTCTCCATATCTTTAGGGCAAATACCACCGCGGCCAGTTCTAAGTCATGGACGGGGTAATTCTCCTCATGCTTCTTCAGTTGACGTGAAGAGTATGCTATGACCTTTCCTAGTTGCATTAGGACACATCCGAGGCCAATGCCAGAAGCATCTGTGTAGACCTCGAATTTCTCTCCTTCTATAGGTAGAGCTAAGACGGGAGCTGTAGTGAGATGATCCTTGAGAGTTTGGAAACTTCTTTCACATTCCTCACTCCATTCATATCGGATCTCCTTGCGAGTTAATCTTGTAAGTGGTACGGCGATCTTAGAGAAATCTTTGATGAATCGCCGATAATAGCCTGCAAGACCTAAGAAACTTCTGATCTCACTTGCATTAGTTGGTTTTTCCCAGTTTCTTACAGCTTCCACCTTTGATGGATCAACAGATAGACCATCCTTGGATATCACATGTCCGAGGAAAGTCACTTCTTCAAGCCAGAATTCACATTTGCTGAGCTTTGCATATAATTGATTTTCCCTCAATACTTGCAATGCGATCCTTAAATGCTCTTCATGTTCTTCCTTAGTCTTGGAATATATCAATATATCATCAATGAAGACTACTATGAATTGATCCAAGTAAGGCCTGAATATGCTATTCATTAACTGCATGAAGGCAGCAGGGGCATTGGTTAGTCCAAAAGGCATAACAACAAATTCATAGTGGCCATACCTGCTTCTGAACGCAGTCTTATGAATGTCATCATCCTTGATTCTTAACTGATGATATCCCGACCTGAGATCAATCTTGGAAAAATATTTGGATCCGGAAATTTGATCAAATAACTCATCGATTCTCGGCAGTGGATACTTATTTTTGATAGTAAGATGATTCAACTGTCGATAGTCGATGCACAATCTCATGGATCCATCCTTCTTCTTTACAAATAAGACTGGTGCTCCCCACGGGGAAGTACTTGGTCTAATAAACCCTTTTCGAATCAGTTCCATCAACTGCTCCTTCAATTCTTTGAGTTCTGCAGGGGACATTCTATAGGGTGCCTTTGAAACTGGACCAGCACCAGGGACTAAGTCAATGGTGAAGGCCACTTCTCTTTGAGGGGGTAATCCCGGCAAATCTTCCGGAAATACGTCTGGAAATTCTTGCACTACCTGAATGTCTTCTATCTTAATGTCCTTTGTTTCCTTAACGGTGACAAATGCAAGGAAGGATACACATCCTTTCCTGACGAGCTTGCTTGCTCGAAGAGCCGAAATAAGAGGGGATTTGCTCCGACTCTTGGGGCGAGTAAAGACTAATCCTGGAAAATCTTTGAAAGCAATTTGGCTATTGCGGCAATCAACCGTTGCATGGTATGTGGATAGCCAGTCCGCTCCCAGTATAACATCATACTCCTTTAGATCGAGGCATATGAGATCTATAGGTAAATTCCTACCTTGAACCATTACCTCACAGTTTTGATAGTGATGAGTAATATCATTTTCACTTCCCAGAGGAGTAGTTAGAACTATTTTTATCCATTCTAGTTCTAACGGTAACGGGTCGGCAAACTTCTTAGAAATAAAGGAATGCGATGCACCCGTATCAAATAAGACATAAGCACTTTTGGAACAAATTTTCAATGTACCTTCCACTAATCCGCCTTCTTCTTCAGGTTCGGTCTCCTGGATTGCATGAAGACGAGCATTCTTCGTCACCGGGCGTTTACCGTCACCGGCTTGGTCATTCATTAATGGACAATCGGGAATCCGATGTTCGCGACTCCCACAACGGAGACAAGCTCCTAATTTCCTCCATCATTCTTCTGTCTTGTGACCAGCCTTGTCACAATGCTTGCATACTACGTTTGAAGGTGTAGTGGTGATTGAGAAGGGCTTGGATTTCTTGAACTTGGAATCTTGAGAGGATGAACCTCCAGTATTGGGCCTCTTCTTAAAGTTGGGTTTGAAAGAACCCGAACCCGTGACTTGCTCCTTCTTGTCTTTTCCACGGATCCTATCAGATAGTTCCGTGGCATCTTCAAGTAGTTGAGCTCGGCGCACTATTTCAGAATAAACTTGGATATCCATAGGCGCCAGTTGAGTAATATAGTGGGGCCTAAGCCCATTAAGAAATCTATGGGCTTTCATCTTCTCCGTGCTAATAAGATGCTTAGCATATCTAGACAACCTGGAGAACTGAGCTTCATAATCTGCTAATGATAAAGATCGTTGCTTTAATGCAGCAAATTCTGCAGCCTTCTTTTCTTGGACTCGGTCCGAGAAATATTTAGCATTGAAGTATTCCACAAATTCTTCCCATGTTACTTGAGTAGGATCGATGGTTGCTTCAATAGACTCCCACCAGCATCTAGCATCTTTCTCTAACTGGAATGTAGCTAATAGAACTTTGTCCTGATCCGTGCATTGCATGACATGGAATATGCATTCGGTTTCCCGAACCCAATGCTCGGCATCGTCCGGATCGGTCGATCCCATAAACTTCGGGAGATTCATGTTCTTAAAGGCTTGGTGTAAGCTTCCAGCTCGTGGAGCACCACCTTGTGCTACCTGTTGTAGCACTTGAGTCATCCCTTGGAGGGTACGCTGAATGTTGCGCCATTGAGCACGTTCGGCAGCCATTATCCTACAATTACAATAACTATATTAGTACGTGATCGTATTTAAAGACTCGTACACTATGTTAAATCTAACCCTTGGTTCTACCCAATCTCACTGGTTTAAAGGTTCAACTTTATCCTTGGACTTGGGTTTTTCCTAGGAATTGAATACCTTAGGCTCTGATACCACAAATACTGTCACGCCCCGAGCGCGGAAGATACCCGGAGGTGCGCGACGTGTCTATATCAATCATGTCAATCAGAGTGGTCGGGTATTCGACACAAAGACAGAGATGCGCAAAATAGCAAGATAACCCAATCCTTTATTCCTTTATAATAGACTATTACAAATCCAATACTCTGTTTAATAAAAAGAAAAGTACATAGTTGACTCAAGAAAACTATAGAAACAACTAGACGACACTTGAGCAGCTCTATCACTTTCACTCTTGAATATTCCCATCCGATTGACTTCCGTCGTCGTCGGACTTACCTGAAAAGTACAAAGGGACAAACGGAATGAGCGAACGCTCAGTAGGAAATTATATCTCAAGTACTAGCAAGGGGTTTAAGTAATTACATCTTTCATGAATGCAATAAAGCTATGCATGCTCGCATAAAACGACAAGATAGAGAGAATGTAATATCAAGGAAATAAGATGAACTTAATCATGAACTTTCAACAAGATAACAAGTTTATTCAAGATATTCAAGCAAGTACGTTTAACAAGTCATGTCAAGAACTTTGGCTATCATGTATCAAGCAAGTAAGTTACCCTTTTTCGGGCCACGCATTTCATGTTAAGCCAAGTACGATTCAAGTACAAGATGTGTGTGGAATGTCCAATCAAGCAAGTCAAGTACTCGGTATAATGCCAGATACCTTATCATTTTAACTCCCATGGGCACAAGTACTTTCGGGTGCTCCTCCCAGGACCAGATCAGGCCCTATATGCGCAGGCATTTATCATGTGTTTTGACATCCACTCTTGTTTATAGCCAACATAGAATTTCAATAATCAAGCTTGTAGACACGTACGACAACTTTGATAGAATAGAGTCCAAAATATGACAAAGGACATAGATTGGCGATAATAACGGTATAATCACGATTATCGATGAAACTAGGTGGAGTTAGGTTCCCTTAACTTAGGTACCATGACAAATCGATATGGACATTCTATATATAGAATTGAGGTCCACATGAACAGTATATCAAAGGTAAGATACCCTCATTCTTATCATAGAATTGAGGTTTACAAGAATGACATGATGTGGCATGATATCATCATTCCATTAAGAATTTCTTATGATATACTCTTTGTATCATCATAAGGGCCGGTATACCATGTTTCTTTAGAGTGACATGGTATCAATGGTGTAATGGGTTTTTAGGGTACAACCAGCTCAGTCGGCCTTGAGGGAATCCAAGGCTACGAGGAGTCTTACGGAGGTCTCTATGACTAACTCGCTAGTCCAAAGGAACGGAATGTCCAATGGAGAGCTTGTATGTCAATGAGAGTTGAGTGTGATCGATAAAACAACGTGAAAAGTGGGACTATACTCACGGAGTGGAGAATAGTGCCGATATATATATTATATAATATGAAACCATCGGTTAACAGAATCAGGATAAAAAAACATTTTTACAGAAAATAACGACTTACGCTAAGTCGTTTCTCAAGTAAATAACGCCTAACAGAAGGGCGTTTACATATGTTTACATATGTTTCTTCAAGATTTGACGACTACACCAGAAGGCGTCTTATTATTTACATATTTGACAGAATATAATTAATTTTCAGGAATTTATCAAAAACGCGCCCTTGACAGGGGCGTTAATCATTAAATTCCTATTTTTATAGAATATATTGTTCGGGATTTTAACAGAAACGCGCCCAATGAAGGGGCGTTACCTTTCAATTCACGCCCTGTGATGGGGCGTTAACACATGGAAAACGACCTTGTCGAAGTCGTGAATTCAAGAAATTGCAGTAATTGACACGAACAGCCAGAAGTTTCACAATAATCGATTTACAGGATGGTATTTATATAGTCGTGACAGGAAGAACTTCACAGGGAGAGTCATGCATTCGATATTTCATATTTATGGATTTTTAAACATGAACAATTTAATTACATGTGATTTTCGTGGATAATCAGTTCTTAAGATAGCTGATTAACATTACATGAAATTAACGCCTGTGTACAGGGCGTCAAATATGAAATTGACGACCTGGGCAGGGTCGTGTCTTGTAAATTAGCGCCCTTGATAGGGGCGTCTCTTTCAAAATATTGCAGAAACTTAACAAAACCATATTAAACCGTATGCATGACATGCTTATATATATATCTTGCATTAATTTCATTTGGGCTACAGTAACTTGAGAAAACCTACCTTGATAGTTTGATCGAAGATGAACGTGAGGGATCTTTAACTAGAAGAAGATGCTGCAGTTCCTATAAGAAGAGAAGAAGAAACATATATTAATTTCTTCACTTATCGGAACAGAGGAGATAGTAGAAGAACGTTACCTTGTTCTTCACTACGTGTGCTCTCTTCGACCTGTAAGAAGAGAAAGAGATGAAGAACGTTAGTTCTTCATACACTCGAAACAGAAAAAAAAAAAAGAATAAGAAGAACAGTTCTGTTCTTCACTTACCGTCGCAGAGGCTTGAATCAAATAGGTTTAGGGTTTGTTCGATCAAGACTATTTATAGGATTTTGGGGGTCCTATTAGGGTTAGAGTTCTAGTGGAAGTAATGCTTCCAATACAGAGTCCTTACCACCTTTTAACTCTATCTAATACTTATCCATTACCCTGGATAAGTTCTGGGTTCGAACGGTTCTGGAATGTAATTAACGACCTAGGTCAGGGCGTCGATTCTTAAATTGACGACCTGGTGCAGGTCGTTTCTTAAGAAGCACCTTGTGTAAGGGCGTTCCTTGTTTTAAAACACGCCTAAGATAGGGGCGTTACTTTTCCTTACCGTTTTTGGCGTTTAGAATTTGACGCCGTGTGGTCAGGGCGTCACTTCTTGAATAACGCCTTATCCAGAGGCGTTTCTAATTTGAATAGTGCCTTTATCCGAGGCGTTATTTTATTTTATTTTATTTATCTATTTATTTGATTTATTTTAAAATCTTTATTATTATTAATATTTTATGAGGGTTGCTACACAAGTACTTTCGGATGCTCTTCCCAGGACCAGATCGGGCCCTATATGTGCCAACATTGAGTCATGTATATATTTTTAGACATCCACTATTGTTTATAGCCAATCGAGTTCCAAAGGAATAAGCCATTGTAGGATGATAAGGTAGATTTCACAGAATGAAGGAGTTCAAGGACAGAAGTTGAACAAGGATGACATACCGATAAATGGCATGAAAAACTATGACTTATCATGAAACTGAGTAATTGGCGTCCACTCAGATAGCCTCCAATTGCAGAAATAACGTCCACTGTGGTGGTCGCCCATTCCTGTGAACAGTACAGGCACGAAGAATTTGTGTCCATATCATGGCCGCTAATTCGGTGATTAGCGCCCATTGGCCTGGCTGCCAATTCCTTCTGGCGTCCATGTCCTAGTCACTAATTCCAGACAGAGATAGATTGTTCACAAAGGCTAGAAATAGTGCTCTATGAGGGCTAGGACATCACATTTCTTTAGAGTGACGAGACAAGCAAAGGTTCCAGAGTTTTTAGGGTACAACCTGCTCGGCTACCTTGAGGGAATCCATGGCTAGCGTAGACTTTCGGAGGTCTAAATGAAGAAAGCACCAGTCTGAAGGAAGGAATATCCCGCAGAGGGTCCAATCATCACCAAGAGTTAGTGTGTAAGCGTAAAACAATGAGTAATAGGGACTCTATCCATGGACTGGGATAGGAGTGCCAATAGACCCGCGGTATGGGCCAGAAAACCCGATAAAACACGTGAGAGCAGGAAATAGCGTCCATTCGGACAGGTGCCCAATCAAATTGTGCGTCAGTGTATAATGTCACTCAATCAATATTTTCACAAAGGTTTTATAGTTTTCACAAGAATTAGCGTTTGTTTATAAGTTGCTAAATCAATAATTAATCAAATTTTAACAATTTCACAATAATTGGGCAACCTTCCAGAAAGGCGCCAGAACTCTAAAGAGCATCCAAGTAACAGTTGTTAATTCATATATTTCTGCTTTATTTCAATTTTTATCAAAATAACAGGAATCTGCGTCTCTGTGTAGAGGCGCTATATCTAGAATAAGCTGCTGTTCAAACAGTCACTCATTCTTCTGATTACACTACCCTATACATGGGCCAGGTACGTTTACAGACAGAATCTACTATTCATTTAAAAAGATTAATGTTCATTTAGGGATGAACAATGCTACTTTGATGTTTATGGGGATTTTCAGAAAACTAATGACATGAACAGGTAGAGATAAATACGACGAATCCAGAAATATGCATAACATATTTTTTAGATACATGGTTCCATAGTTATTTATTTTTAAACAAGGGTTATTTATTAATTACTCTAAAAAGAAATAGCGACGGGGTGATGGTCGCTCATTAATTTGCGGCCAGAAGGCTGTCGCCAATTAAAGAATTGGCGACCTTCTGCTGGGTCGTTCATTAATAAGCGGCCACTGTACTGGTCGCTATTTTACATGCAGACAGAAAGCCAAAAAAACTACGTAAACCCAAGATCAGGAACATGAATACGTGATATAAGCATGCTATTATGATCGTTTATGCATGTACTATTCTATTTACTATCTTCTTGGGGCTTAGAACTTGAGAAAACCTACCTTTTGGACTTGATCGGGACGACGGACGGAAGAGAGATGAGAAAATAATATGCAGCAGCAACTGTAATGTGAACAGAGCAGCAGTAGCAGGCAACATTAACAACTATAGCAAAGAAGCAGCAGACGAAGCACTACAGCACGACAGAAGAAGAAGAAGCGGGGCTTCTTCACGGCAGCAGCAATAGCAGCAACTGCAGCAATAGGAGGAAGACGCTGAGGGCAATGCCGATGCAAGGAAGCAGAACGAGCAATAACAGTAGCCTTGAACTCGTTCGATGGAGGGCTTTATTTATAGAGTTTGTGGTGTTAGGCTTCCTAATGGGATCTAAATTCCCACGTAGGAATCCTAAAAGACTTTAAACTTCCCATTCTAATCCCTTCGTATCTAAATCTACAACTGCTTTCCTAAAGGAACCCAAAACCCTAAAGTCTCATGCACGTTCGAACGTGAGAAAGTTTTAGGTGTATTGTGAAAAAAAAAGGAAAAAAAACCTTAAGTATGCATGTATTTAAGTCTATATCCCTCAAGCCCCTTATAACCGTAAGGCCCATTGGTTCTTTGGCTAATATATATGGGAGGGCCATATATATATGTTAAGGATTTTGAAGGTGTATGGGTTAAGGCCCAATGGTTCATGGGTTGGGCTTTAAACTTTGTTCAATTTGGGCCCTTGTCTTATTTATTTAGAGGTTTTATTATGTTTAACTTATTTAGAAAATTTCATTCCCTATAATTTTATCCAGGGTGCTACAGTATGACTAATCGTTCTAAGAGACAAGGGCTGGAACAGTTGGGTGAAATGCGGGCATGCCAGTCGATTTCTCGACGATCACCTAGGGAACCAAGGTTTGACCGGGGAAGTGCCACCAGGGCACGGCAGGTGGGCTCTGAATGTTGGGTGACATGTGGAGAGAAGGAGGTTATGCTGCTACGAGTGTAGGTGATTGCAGGGCTTCGTGTACAATACATCTTCCCCACTGACTGCAAGCAGTCGGTGTTTGTTTTACATTGGATTGAATTCGAACACCTTTATTTTTCCTACTGAAGGAGGATTGGGAACCCTGGAGGCCATAGTGTAGAGGAAAGATATAGTTTGCACTGCAACTCGAACTTGATCGTCGGATTCAGCGAACCAGACAAAAGGCAACAGAACTGGAAAAAAACGTGGGCCGGGATGGGGCTACGACCTCTGGCTCGGGGATGATCAGGCAAGTACTGGCCCGAGAGGCAAATATCGCTGGGAGCTAGAGGGTGGAGACACCAAAGTGTGTTGAGGAAGACGAAGGATCGGGTTTTCCGAGTACTCTACACTATAGTAAGCCGTAACTGGCATTACAGAGAGGCGTTAAAAGACCTTAGCTAGCCATGGGACAATTCCATCTCGAAGTACCATCCTTGGGTTATTGCTCGATAACGCGGGTTTTTCGCTACTTTTATAGAGGGTGCTTGAAGGGACTAGCGATGCTATGAAGCAGTGCAAGCTGGACTGGGTAAAGGTATGTGTGCTGGGTGTTAGCGTGTCCGGGAGTTAGGACCGGGCCTCAGAGATGATACTTTTGGGCTAAGGTCTGACTAACTCAGGGTAGTTGGCGGGATAGTCGATCACTAGCTCGGAGTGAGCGGTCGGATACCGGCCCCAAAATATTGGAGGTTCGGGCATGAGGGTGTCAATGCCGTTGTCATGGCGCGCCATACGTAATCGAACCCGATGGACGGGTGTTCTCGCGGTTACCATGGTGCTCCATACGCAGAGGAGAATGTTCGTGTGTTTTGGCCAAACGCCATATGAGGGGTGTTGATTTGACATACCCTCGGCTTGTGCTAAGCCGAACATGAATAAACAACCAAGTTACGCTCCAAGTGCTCCAAGTGCTTGGACTGCTCTTGATCCTTCTTTTTTTTGACCCTTGGCCTTCCAAGGGGATTTATAGGTAAGGGGTGGCTGGGTGGTGAGGCTCCCACGTAAAGGTTAAGGGGTTGAAGGACTGGCCCGCCTAAAGGTTAGGTTTAGGTGGGGAAGGTAGAGAGAGAATAGGCTTTGTGTGTGAGGGCTGGGGTGTACAGGCCTGCCTAAAGGGGGGGTTTAGGGGGGGCGCATGTAGGAGAGAGAGTGGGCTTTATACATGAAGGAAATTGTTAGATTGCACGATGTCCCTGTCACTATTATTTTTAATCGAGACCCTCGTTTCACATCACAATTCTGGAAGGCTCTACAACATTCTTTGGGGACCCGACTCAACTTTAGCACTGCTTTTCACCCACAAATAAATGGTCAAACTGAAAGGACAAATCAGGTGATAGAAGATATGCTCAGGGCATGCGTTATTGATTTTGATGGGAGTTGGCACGACCATTTGTCTCTAGTTGAATTTGCCTACAACAATAGCTACCAAGCTAGTATACAAATGGCACCATTCGAGGCATTATACGATAGAAGTTGCCGCTCCCCTATCTGTTGGAATGAAGTTGGAGAAAGACAACTTCTAGGCCTTGAAATCATCCGGGATACTACCGAGAAGGTAAAACGTATTCAAGAGAGACTCTAGATGGCTTAAGATAGACAAGAGTCATATGCTGACAATAGAAGACGAGACTTAGAATTTCAAGTGGGAGATCGTGTGTTTCTCATGGTTTCTCCGGGTCGAGGTATTCGAAGATTTGGCATCAAAGGCAAGCTCACTCTGAGATATATAGGCCCTTTTAAAATTCTTGAAAGGGTTGGCGAGGTCGCATATCGGATAGCTTTGCCTCCTCAATTAGCAGGAGTCCATGATGTGTTTCATGTCTCGATGCTCAAAAGGTACGTCTATGACCCTTTCCATATTATAAGTCATAACAGTCTGGTGATTCAGAAGGATATGACGTACGAGCAAAAGCCAATCAAAATAATTGATCAAGAAGTGCGTCAACTTCGGAATAAAATCATTCTCATGGTAAAGGTCCGATGGAATAAGAATACTGATCAAGAGGCGACATGGGAAACAGAAGAAGCTATGCGTAAGAGATTCCCAGAACTATTTGATTGTAAGTACACTCTCCATAAAACCCATGCAATGAATTTGGGGACCAAATTCTTTTTAAGTGGGGGAGGGTGTAACAACCCTAGTAATTACCATTTTTTTCAGAAATTTTGTAGAAATTAAATAGAATTGTTAAGCATTTAAAAAGGCTTAATGGGTTATTAAGTCAATTATGGGCTAATTAAATTAATTTGAAGGCCTTGTATTAACCAAAGGGCTAAGCCCACTTAAACTAGACCCATAAACCTAGTTCTAAGACTTTTTGGCCCAAGCCCAATTCCAGAAACGTGAACGGATAATTTTCCTAATTTAAATAGATAATTAGGGGATAATTATAGGAGGAATCTGAATATAATTCAAATTCTGATGCCCAAGATAGTTGCGGTCAATCGCGCGACCGCGACTTGATAAAGGCGATTCTCAGATGACCGCGTTCTGGTTCCGAAATCGGGGTTAAGAGAGGCGTGAAAAGCTTGAATTTTTTCCATCCTAATCACTTGGGATCTAAGTGTTCTGGCATGTAAACCCATCTAGGACTCTTGGGGGATCGAATGGATGCCTTATAGGACTCCTAGTTGGTCTAATCTCTAAGCCCTAGGCTAAACCCTATAAATAGGACCCAAAATTGACCTATGCGAACCCTCATTTTGGCTCGCCTGGTTCAATTGTAAGATTATGGTATTTTATGTCAGTCCTTTAAAACTTTTTATTCCATTTAGTATTGTCTAACTCTCCTCTAAATTTCATGATAGGAGATCAAGCATCCAGAGAGTTAGAGGATCTGCAAGTTGTTGTTCCTCTGTAGACCGCACAGGAACGAGTGAGTTTCTCCGAGAAGGATCAGAGATTTAGGAACCCTAACCGAGGTAATTTCAAGTTGAGTCTTTAGAGTTTATTATTCCCATTTATGTCTTCTAATCACCCTCCAAATCTCATGAATTTAGGTCAAAAGGTTAAGGAGTTAGAAGGTCAGAAACTTGCTATTTCTACGCAGGACGCGTAGGAACCAGCACCATCTTCCAGTCAGAAATTCGAACTCTAGGAGCAACCCCAAAGGTAGGTTATCTCATGAACGGCTCAAATATCAAGTTAGGATTAAAAGCCCTTTGATCTTGCTCAATTTCATACTTTCTATGTTGAGTATTTGGTGATTTTCCATGACTGTGCAATCATGTTTTCACTGCATGCTAGCCCTGCACCTCTTAATTAAAAGATGAAAGTTTCAATGTATTTCATGTCTTTTTCATGTCATAAACTCTGCCTAAGCATGCTACTCTAGCTTACCCTTCTATCTTTTACATTTTTATGCATTTGTTGCCCTAGAATAGGCCCTACATGTTAGTTTAAACTTCTGTTTGTTACAAGATAGAAGGCGGTTCCTCAGAGACCGCCTATTCCAAAAGGCAGCCCCCGAATGACCGCGGCTTTACAGTAGCGATTACGACTAGACCGTGACTTGGTTTCTAAAACTAAGTTAAATATTATTTATTTCCTCTATATATCTATTGCTATGCATGCCTTAGTCTAGTTATTATACCCCCTAGTCATGGCATATTTCATACGGCATGTTTTAAGTTTGATTTCATTTAGTGTTAGCATGTGTTAAACTTATTTTCCATGTATATTCGCTTCTTACCAAAACACTATAGTTTTGTACTTAAAGAAATTTTCATGATTTGATTGTACTTTGATTTATGTTTTTGCACGTTCTTTTCTCACCTTATTTCTATTTTATAAGTCACATATAGCGCGTATTCTGGTATGTTGCAAGTAGTTACACTTGCACATGATAGGAACACCTCTTGGACTTGTGATCCTATCCGTCGGATATTCCTTCTGCCGGACTAAGTGATCATGTTTCAAGGCCTCCGTACGTCTCCGCGAGCCTAGGATTCTGATGCGGGATGAAATGGGACTCGAGACCAATTTGATGCAAAACTGGGACTCTAGGCGACGACGCGACTAAATTGACGACGCGACCAGCGACGACGCGAGAAACTCGACACCAAAGAGCTCCAGAGAGGTGAATAAGTCCTCAACAAGAAGCACACGCTCACGATTCATCCCAAGCGAGGGAAATGCGTGGATCTGCGCGGTTGAGAAATCGGCAGTGAGTCAAGGGTGGTCAGCTCACACTCGTGCTCGGGTCGAGTCACGGGACAGGTCACACTCTTTCTCACTCACTCTCACAACGGTGATCAAAATTTATAACGAGCTAGAATCCTATCACGCAAGCAGTGACATATGAACATATACAAAATAAGCAAATGCCGAGAGAGATAGAGATCGATACCTCCACGCTCCAGGCGTGGGGAAGACAACCCCGGCCAAGATTCGTAACTCCCGGTATAGTAAATATTAATAATTATAGCATTGAATTTACAGCCCACTCCACGCAGGGAGGTAAAGGGATACAACAGTGACTTGGGAGCGCCGATCTAGGGTTGAATGGTAGTAAGCCGGAGGGGCTTCTGGGGCGGAGGCAGGCTGCTGGTCCGACTCGACACTGTTCAGATCTGTTGGACAACAAGCGCGTGCGGCACATGGGACGGCGGCTTCCGGTCATCTTTTGGTAGCGGCGGTTGGCTGGGACGTTGGTGGGAGGTCCCTGTTCTATCCCTAAGGTCGGCGACGGCTGGATCGCAGCCGAAGGACCGACGAGAATTTTAGATCCCAGATCTGTCCTGCAGTCCTGTGATTGGGCAAATCTGCGCGACCCGGCAAGAACGCTTGCTGTGCTCAGATCCGGAGGCGGATCGTAGCGAAACCAATGCCGTTGCAAAGGAGACTTAAATAGCTACAACATATGTGAAATTCACATCCATCCAACAGTCAGATTTGAAATGAAAAACTCTGTACCACTGTAATTTTTCTGGCTCGGGTTACAAAATAGATAGGGCAGACATGGATCTGCCTAGAAAAAGGGGTTTGACCGAAGGGGAAATGATGGATCTAGGTGATGGGATTAATTTGGGTGAAAGAGGGGGATGTGAGGGACGTGCACAATTTCTTTGGTGATTTTCGGAGATGTTTTCGGGGGTGGGAAAAATGATTGTGCAGGGTACTGTCTCGCAGATCTACAGAAAGGCAGATTACGAGGGTGGAAAGAATTAACTAGGAGGAGGGGAAAACGGCGTCTGATCGACGTGAAATTTATACTGGAGAGGGGTAACAACGTGGTGAATGATTTATCAAAAATTGAAGATCATCAGGTGGCCGGATTTGGCGTACCAATCTTTTCTTTGAGCCTTTGTCCTGGATCTCGAATTTCTGGATAGCAAGGTAAAGAAGAGGTTGTGGCGGCGCGATGGCGGCAGCGGTGGCGGTGGCTGAGAGTCACACCCAGCAGTGGTGTTAGACCTTGGAATCACTCCAAGAACAAGGCTTCACACCTTGGAAGAAGGCAACCTTCACAGCTACAAGGAGAGAGGAGAGAGGGGCGCCCTTTGCCCTTTGGAGAAAATCTAAATTTTCTTCATTACTTCTCATGAAAATAATTGAATACAAGAGTTTTATATGAAAGGGAAACCATAGCTAAATGACCTTAACTATCCTCAGATCTAGGGTTAGGGAGGGGCAGTTAGGGGATGGGAATTCTAATTTCTTCTCCATGGTCAAATTAATACAAAAAATACAAAAAGGGGTGGAAAGGGAGGCGCCCTCCTTAAGAAGTCCAACTTGGACTTTTCCTCTTGGTCCAAGTCCACCATGGACCATGGACCAGCCCACATGGGCCCTACAAGCTAGGAAGCCCAATGAGAGAGATGGGCCCAATTGGGCCTAAGTGGCCTTTAAGGCCCAATATGAGAATAAACCCCTATTGGACTCTTTTAAGGAAAGAAACCTATTAATTCCTAATGACTAGCCCATTGGCTTATAATTGCCTTACAAATGAATCCAAATTAAAAAAATGCAAACTAAAAAAAAGTGAGTTGCTTTACTTTGATGCCCCCATCAGATTCCCACTAGGACGTCGAGCTGGTTATACCCTAAAAACCCAATAGATTAGAAAGCACTTGAGTTTCTCGCAATTTCCTACACTCTGGACTAGTCGCGGCCCTCGGGCGACCGCCTACTTATAGTAGCGGTAGGTCTGTGACCGCGTTTCTCCTACAAGTGCTGCTGTGTAGACCGCTTTTCCTTCTGGCGTCGACCCTATCTAAAAGCGGTCTTGACTTGACCGCAACTTCAAGAAACGGTCCAGAAATGATCGCGTTCTGTCAAACTTGTCTTCAACCCGTGGGTTGACCCAAGGGTTGGTTAAACTTCGCTCCTAGATGGTCCTTGGATTTGTTTGGAACCTAACACTATATTCAAAAAGCTATTGTTAAATTATGGAAAGTAATAAATGTACCATTATGCTGCCAGATTTCTCCCGTAGCATGACCTTGTCATTAATTCATCATTGAACTCTCATGTTCATATTTGGTGCATTCTTACCTTGATCTTTGTTATCATAAAGCTATTGTTTGAACTTTACATTATTGGTCAAACTTTATATTTCTCGTGGAAGTAGCTTGATTTATAACTTGAAGATGCAAGAGCGGGCATGGACAGTGTCCAAGGGCTCGACGCTAGCCCCCTCGGCGGATGGCCGGAAACATACTGTAAATCATGGGGTATAATGAATACTGGCGTCGCATTGCGCCGGGAGTACTTTTTTTATAAACAGGTGAAATCCACGAGGCTCATCATGAAATTACACTTGCTTGACTTTCTAATGCGTAACCTTTATGGTTATGAAAAGTACATTCTCGTTACATTCTAGTACATTCTCGTTAATGAAAGGCCAAACTTACATCTATATTTCAATCTTTCTTGATCATGTTCAGATATCTTATTCATGTCTTGCTACTAGGGTTACTTTGATTTTATTCGTATGATTTATCCCATTTCCTTTAATGTTAATCACTTTAATATTGCCTTCATACTGATACGAAGATACCTACTGGGCAAGTGTGCTCATTCCCTACGTTCCAATCTTTTTCAGGAAACTCTAGCGGGGATTCAGACTACTCAAGTGACAGGTCCGAGAGTGATTGATGGTTTTAGAGAAGCCATAGCTAGTCTAGTCAAGAGTCTTGTTACCTTCACTATAATAGGCGGTGAAGTTGATCATGTTATGTAATTTTTCTTTTTATTGAGTCTAGTAGTCAAAGAGAGTCAAAGATCAGTGTCATTGTAACCTTGATCATTATTTTGCAATAAAGGGAAGATTTTTGAGTATATGACCATGTGCATTCATCTGTTATTAGGATGTATTATTACACTCTGATTATATTGCTAGCTTGAGACGTATTGCTGACTGTTCACGTTCTCGAATATCTTCCGATGTACATATATCTCGGGCGTGACACAGGGCGGCTGGCAGGATAGTCGGTCACCTGCTCAGAGTGAGTGGTCAGATACTGGCCCCAAAATACTGGAGGTTCTGGCATGAAGGTGTCGATGTCGTTACCATGGCGCGCCATACGTAAGCGAACCCGATGGACGGGTGTTCTCGCGGTTACCATGGCGCTCCATACGCAAAGGCGAATGTTCATGTGTTTTGGTTAAACACCATATGAGGGGTGTTGATTTGACATACCCTCAACGTGTGCTAAGCCGAACATGAACAAACAGCTAGGTTACATTCCAAGTGCTTCAAGTGTTTGGACTGCTCTTGATCCTTCTTTTTTTTTTGACCCTTGGCCTTCTAGGGGGATTTATAGGCAAGGGGTGGGTAGGTGTTGAGGCTCCCACATAAAGGTTAAGGGGTTGAAGGACTAGCCCACCTAAAGGTTAGGTTTAGGTGGGGAAGGTAGAGAGAGCATAGGCTTTGTGTGTGAGAGCTGGGGTGTACAGGCTCGCCTAAAGGGGGGGTTTAGGGGGGCGCATGTAGGAGAGAGAGAGGGTTGGGTGTGTGACTTGGCCCACCTAAAGGGGGAGGGTTTAGGTGGGGGAAGGTGGAGAGAGGATGTAGGATGGGTCCCACATGCACAAGCCCATCTAAAGGGGGGGTTTAGGGGGGCGCATGTAGGAGAGAGAGAGTTGGCAGGTCCCACGTGCGTTCGCCCATGTAAAGGGGGTTTAGGGGGGTGCCTTCAGAAGAGAGAAGGTGTGAGGGCTCACTTGTACCAGCCCACCTAAAGCAACCCACCTAAAGGGTTTAGGGGGGCGCATGCATGAGAGAGAAGTGGGAGTGGGTCCCACTTGACATCATCCCACCTAAAGGGGGGGTTTAGGTGGGGAAGGTGGAGAGAGAATGGGGTTAATGCAGGGAGATTTTTCTCTTCCTTGTCTTTTCCTTTTTTTTTAATTATGGGATGGGGAGTGGCCTACCTAAAGCGCCCCCCCCCCCATGGGGGTTTACGCGGGCAGGGTGCCCAACACGCCTGCCTGCGCAAACCCCCCCTTTAGGGGGCTGGGCACTGGGTGAAGAGAGAGGGAGAGAGGAAATATATTTAAACTGCCCCCCTTTTTTTAATAATAATAAAAGATGGAGTAGGTCCAGTAGAACCTACTCCAGCACTTTATTGCATTAAACTACCCCCCTTCTCTAAACCCCATGTGGCTGGATTTTGATTGGCTTTCAGGCGCGTTTGGACTGATTTTTGGACGGGTTTGAACCCTTGGAAGACCGGGTGCTCGGAGTGCTCGAACTTGCTTCTTAGACTGCGCTTTCACCTTGGACACTCCTCGAGCGCTTCTCGCATGCTCCACGCCGTAAGTTGACTTTTCCAATTGAACTGGATTGGTGGCTGGACGGGACTGGGAAGGGATGCAACGAGGACCACGACATCCTTGGCATGGGGTTCGCCCTTGGCCACGGGGTCAGGGGGCGACCCCCGGGGTGGTCTCCCCTCGCCTTTTTCTTTCTTTTGATGATCGGGAGGGGGTTGGCCTGCACATTTCATGGCTTGTGTGTTGCCACAAGCTTCGAAACGGAGTTGATGCGGGGTCGCCTTCAAGGTGTTCAGGGTAATTCCCCTTGCCTCGTCGACGTCTTGTATAAGCTGGGTACAGGCCCGGATGGTCCACTAGGACTTTGAATTCTCGTTTGGCATAGCTAGGATAGCGAGAGTACGGTGTCGCAGGTATGAACTCCCTGACTTAGTGTGCATATGTCGTGCTAGATGATGAACTAGTATGTAGCCTCGGGTTGGCCCGATGGCTATAAAGAAAGCGGCCCAACGCCGCATGTTTGGGAGTAGGGAGTGGTCCCTTCTTTTGTAGTGTCACCACGTGGTGCATCAAGTATTCCCGAGTCGTGGGTTGGCCCTGACTCGCGGTGAAATGGCTGGAACTATGAATGCCGGCAAGGTGTTCGGGATAATGCCCGACTACCATCTACGGGCCGTATTGGCTGGCTAGTGACCCTCAGGGTCTACTAATGTTAGCTGGCTGAAAGGAGGATTTTAAAGGGGATCCTCAGCCCCGTGGCTGGTGCCGCATGTTATGTCGTATTGCTGCGAGCTCCCTGGTTAGCCTGGGTAGCTAAATTGTTTGTGGGCGAATGCCGCTCGTCGGGAGGTCAGGGGTGGTCCCCGCTTTACGTAGAGTCACCGCATAGTGCGACAAGTGACCCAAAGCCTCTGGTTGGCCCTGGGTCGACGTAAAATGGTTGGAAATAGGCCGCCTATAAGGTATTCGGAATAATTCCCTTACCCGTTATTAGGAGCCATATGAGCTGGATGACGATCTCCGGGGCTCGAGTTCACCTCTTGTTCGGATATTATCGGCGTTGAGTGACTGTGAAGAGGCATATTGGGCTGGTCCCAAGCCTCATTGCTTGGCACCGCTTAGTACGGTGTGTTGCTGGGGCGTCCCTGAGTTGGCTCAGGCGGATAAGTTGTAAGCGAGCGAAGCCACACGCCAGGTGATCGGGGATGGTCCCCACTTGTTGTCGGAGTCACCATGGGTCACGACAAGCTAGTTTGAGTCCCTGATCGGGCCCAAGGTGCTGTGAAGATGCTAAATAATTAGCACTCATAAGGTATTCGGGAGTGGTCCCACACCCTTAAATCTGGATTATTTTCCTGATATAAAACTGGGTTCAACATGACTTAAAGTTGCTTTGTAAACGTCAAGAACTGGAACTACAAAACGTTCATAGAAAAGTTATGCAGCCTAAATTAACTTACGTGCTTAGGCATACACAAATCAAGGAAGTGTGCCAGTGGTTGAGACAGTTTAGATTCCCAGATGGATATGTGTCCAACATAGCCTGTTGTGTGAATGTTAATGGGGGGAAAATATATGGACTGAAAAGTCATGACTGCCATGTGTTCATGGAGAGGTTGGTGCCCATTGCATTCTGTGACTTGTTGCCAAAGCCTGTTTGGGGAGCACTGACCTAGCTGAGTTAGTTTTTCAAGATTTTATGTGCATGTAGCACCCCGAGAATTAATTAAATAAGATAAAAGGTAATAATTGAGAAAATTTACTATTTTTCTAAGTGAAATTTTAACTAATTTATAAAAATCTAGAAAAATCATAATCGCGTAGAGGACTAAAAGTTTAGATAAATTATCTTCTTGGTCAGACGCTAAATAAAATTTTAATCATGCTGAATTGATGGAATTAGGGCTAAAATCGAGTTTAATAGATCGAACCTTAGATCGCTAAATTTGAACCCAAATCTCTATCATTTGACCTTAAACCAGACCCAATCAAACGGCCTTGGTGGCTAGATCATTCCCCCTCTCTTTGTGTGCGAAAACCCTAACCCTAGGAGCGTAATTTGAAGCGAGAAGGCGACGCGACCCGGTCAAGCGCGAGTTTTGCGCACGATCGACTTCGAGGACTCTTCCTAGCCTTATTGCACCCCCTAGATCAAAATACCTCTTTTAAAACTAACCCTAGCCCGACCTAGAACCCCCATTTGCTGTGGTGGCCGGCGAGGAGCTCGCTCGAGGGAGGATTAGGCGAGGTGGTGGAGCGTGAGTTCGTGCAATCTCGAGTGTCGTCGTCCCCTTCTTCCTTTGATTTAGGTAGGTAATGGTGGTCTAAACTCGAAGTAAAAGATACCTGAGAAGCGTCTTCAAGTCCTCTTTCCGTCAGTAGTAAAAGCCTTAATTTTTATTCAATATATCGTACGTATTGTTTGGTTTAGTAGCAGCATGTCATAGTTAGGGTTTCATCCATGTCCTATTCCCTTGATCGATTCAATGCTCGGTATAGGCAGACCCAAACTCTAATTAAACATGTTGTATTGCGTATTATTTTTCCCTCTTTCCATTCATGCTATTTTGCCTAATTTTCATGCATTATATCTTCCCATTTAGTTCCTTGAATCGAGGTCTATCGGAGCTCGCCGGAGGCCGGTCACAGCATCCTGACGGCGGTCGTACCATAAACCTCCTAGAACCTTGGCGGCCCCGCGACAGACCATTTTTCCCTTTCGTATATATTTGATTCTCCTTAGGTCTTAGCGCCCCCTCGATAGACCGCAAGGTCATGGTTTATGGCTACTACATGACCGCTTCTAACCCTTGCGGCCCTGTCAAGACCATTTTTGATGCACTATTCCGTTTACATAAATTTTGTTTCATTTTGTTTAGGTAACATGAATAGGGTAGAAACCGACTAACTAAAAGGGGATATATGGGGTAATGTTGATAATTGCTAATCTGTGATCATGATTGCAATAATCTCACTTTCATCTAATTATATCATCATGATTGTTTCTTTTGATCTGCAAAAATAAAGTGATTAAATTAAAATTTATTATCTGTTGTTTAATTTATTTGGAGTGTTTGACAGTCACACCACTCCGACGGTGCTGACTGACCGATTATACTATTTTCCGATGTGTTATTAGCCTCAATCTTGTAATAGTTGGGACTCTCTGCTGGATATTCCTTCCGTCGGACTAGGACCGCTATTATGAGACCAATGTAAGCCCCCGCGAGCCTGGGATTCTCACTAGGACGTCGGGCGGGTTGTACCCCCAAAACCCAAACCTTTCGACTCGATCGAATCACGTGTTTTGCCCAAGCCCGGAATCGGGGCTGTCCTGTTGATTGCGGCCCTTTTGGGACCGCTGCTGTCAGTTTGCAACCCAGGTGTGACCGCCTGACCTTTTGAGTGGCCCTTTTCATGACCGCTTTTAACTGGCTAGGTGCCATGTCTTGTGAGTCGACCTTCCTTGTTTGTGGGTCGACCTAGCCATGTTGGAGTTGACCTATAGCCTCTAGACTCGACCTGAGAGGTGTGGGCTGGACCCTGGTTCGGTCCCACCATGTCTCGGGCGGGCTTGGAGCCCATTAAGTCGACTGCTTTAGCCTTACTGGGCCCAGACTAGTTGCGGTTGTCATTGGACCGTTTTATCCTCCAAGCGGCCCTTCGAGGACCGTTTCTGGATGGGGCGGCCCAATTGAGACCGTTTCCTTTTTGTTTGTGGCCCAGGGACCCTTCTGCTCTAAGCGGCTTCCTGTGGACCGTCTTCCTTTGGGAAACGGCCCAGCCAGGACCGTCGTGTTCTTGTTGCGGCCCCTCTCAGATCGTTTTCATCCTACACGCTGGATTTCGTCTCTTTGGCCCAGTTTTGGCCTTTGCGGTCCAGTATAGACCGTTTTCTCATCTTGGCGGCCCGATCATGACCGCAACATTCCCAGAGTTGTTTTCATGTGTGTCTTACATACCCCTTTTAATCTCATGACTTTCCATTCAATTATTGATAACACTACTTGTTCCTAGTTGGTAATTTACATAGCTTAACCTTGGAATTTCTGGCCAATTCCAATGAATGTCTAAGATGGTTACTTGAATCTTGGATCCACCAAATCAATGTCAACGCATCATAAGGGCCCGGTCTGATCTTGGGAGGAGCGCCCGAAAAATACTAGTGCCCCGGGGAGTTGTAATGACATGGTGAGGCATTGCACCGAGTGCATGACTAGCATGAGGTTTATGCCATTCATATATTCATTGAATTCCTACATGGAATTATTTCTACTTGACTTGCTTGATTACTTGCTTGATCGGCCAAACACATGGAAATGATATATCTCTGTTCTATTTAACTCTATTACTCTCGTTCTATTCCTACATATGTTAGATTTGTTTACCATCCTTTATTTATTCGCATAACATTTAATTAAATTGTTAATTACTTAAACTTTGTCTGCTATTACCTACTGAGCGTTCGCTCACCCAGATTTTCCCCCATTTTAGGTAGCTCCGATGATGAAACGCAAATAGACGGGGATGGGCAGGAGTGAAGACCGGAGTGGACCAGATAGATGTGACTTGATAGTTGTCTTAGTAGAGTCGCGGAGTGGCCACTTAGTGGGTCTGATGAGTCATTGTTTAGTGATGTTAAGAATTATCATTGAGAGTTGTAATCTTCCTTATTTCTTTTTCCGTCAAGTCGTGATGTTGATAAGACTTTATAGACGATCTAGAGGGGGGTGAATAGATCAGTCACCCAATAAAACCAACTACAACAGCTTCAAGTGTGGAATTAAAACAAACTGCTACTGGACGGCAGAAGGATAAATAAACACGATCACAGAATACCAACTCCAGCAGATCTGAACTTAAACAATCCTAACCATGCATCTACTACGGATGGAAGAGATGAACAAGATGCACACAAGTCACACGACAATCGCACAATAGATAGGGGTTTTTAAGGTGGTTCGGTCTCAAACCAAAGATCTACGTCCACCCCACACTCCAAACCGAAATGTGGCTTCTACTGCTGATACACAGCTTCGCCGATCCACAACTTCGGGGTCAAAACCCTACAGACCGCTGGGCGTTACAGCTTATGCCATCCAGAGGAATCCTCCTCTGCAAACTGCTGGGGACTTACAGCTTCACCCGTCCAGAGGAATCCTCCTCTGCCCACTGAGCATCACATCTTGCTCTGCTGACACACAGCTTGAAGACAAGGTTTCAGAAAACAAGGAAGAAACAAACGAAAAACACAAAATCCCCAAAGGGAATGTAGCTCACATTGAGCAATCTCAGCTCTGGTATCTGAACCGAGAGACTGAGGAACAAGCTCTCAAAGTAACTCTCTCAGACTCCTCTCTCTCAACTCTCTCCTTCTCTTCTTCTCTCTTTCTTCTCTTTCTCTTCTCTCTGGATCGTGCAGGCTCTTTCTGCTTCTACTCTTCTGAAGTATTTTCGCGATCATCACACTTCACGATCAGTCTTCTCCAGATGAAGAAGTCTTCATTTTATAGCAACAGCATACAGGTGGGCGTGTGTCCTCCACGAATTCCCGCCCTAGCACCTAGACCACGTGGCGGCATTTTAGCTCACTGCTTTACACGTGTCACGATCTGGGCACATCCTCCATTCTTGGATCACGTGCCCTTCTTAAACTCCTCGAGCAGATATCCTGACAAGGTCAGACTTAGTATCAGTTAGAAGCAATATGAGGATAGTAGAAAGATGCGCAGAGTTGGTTCAAGAAAGTATAGACTGCCACCAAAGAATGTACAGACTTTGTGTGCATTGTACAAAAGATGCACAGACATGCCACTAAAGAATGTACAGACTTTGTTGTGTAAGATGCACACATGCACGGACTTAGTCGGGTGCAGCAACGAAAGTTGCATCGACTTGAGTTATGCATGCACAGACTTAACTGAAAAGGTGCACCGACTTTCTATATATGAGAGAAAGAACACGCACCGACTTTACATGAATCGAAAGGAAAACATGCACTGACTTTACGGGAACGAAAGGAAAACATGCACTAACTTTACACGAACGAAAGGAAAACATGCACTGACTTAACCTAAGTGTGCTACAGTGCATTGCACCAACTATGTCCCTTGAACATGCATGTGCCTAGATATGCACTAACTTGGAGGTATGCTGCAAGACAAAACTTGCACAGACTCTAAGTGTGCTAAGACGTATATGCTCAAAGCAAGGTTTGCACCGACGTGATGTGCCCAATGCAAAGTATGCATCGACTTGTGCTTGCAGCAAAAGCTGCACCGACTTAGACTAACACCAAATATGCACTGACCCTTACATGCACAAAAGTTGCACCGATTTAGCGCGGGCCAGAACCTGCACCGAGTTGCTATTCCTTAGACACACACACATGCATTGACCTAACACTTGCCAAGGCTGCATGTAGAGAATGGAATGCACGGACCTTAATGCCCATGAGCGATGATATGCACGGACTTTATGCACGACATGAACTTTACTCATATGCACTATTTAGTAGATGAAGCTAATGGTGTTTGCTATCATCAAAACCAAGGGGCACAACTCTAATGTTGTTTGCTATCATCAAAACCAAGGGACACAACAATCTCCCACTTTTTGATGATGACAACACCACACCAATGGACAATGCATATGCAGACTAATGCATCTATAAAATGCTCCCCCTGAATGTATTACTCTCTATCCCCCTTTGACATAATCTCTCCCCCTAACTCTCCCTCTTAGACTAGAAATAATAAATCTCCCCCTTTGACGTCATCAAAAAGGAGGAAGGTGAGGGATAAGGAAACCAGGGAGGATGAATGAGATAACATTCGATGCAATGGTTCAGAAAATGAGCAAGTTATAAATCAACCCTTGGGATATAAGAGTCAACAATGTGTTTGCTTGATTAAATCTAGGTTTAACAGTTGTAGAAAGTGGAGTAAAGCAACTGACTTCCAGAAATAGGGTTATAGACTCCGGTTATAGTAATGAACCTAAAACACATAGTCATAATAAACTGAGTCAGGATAGTACCCTAGTGATTTCAGAAACAGTGAATATCAAGGAAAGTCACCGGAATTTGGATTGAAGCTAAACAGTTGACACTCAATGACTTTTGTTATCTAAGGGTTACAGCAGTTCCTTTTTCACTGTTGATTTTTCTGATTCTGAACTTAGTGAACAGATCAGTGACATTTATACCGTTGACATTACGTGTACACCTTGATCAGAGTTAGGTACCCCTAGTTACTAGGCATAAACTACTAGATCTATTTCATGTCAAAATCTCTAAAGACAGCTTGCACCTTTGACGTTAAGGGTACACCTTGATTAGAGGCCAGTACCCCTAGTTACTTAGTGAAACTACCCATGTAGATTTGATCAAGGATACAGAGTTAATCTGAATCACTTCATGACTTAAAGTGTTCTCCATTTCTTTGATGGAGGCCTCAATTTCTCAGTGTAATTCAGTCATTGCTCTGCCACTTTGTTCATTTCTTTTCTTTTAAGATCTTATTTCTGCTGCCCTTATGATTTTTTTAGAGTGACTGTTTAAAGACAATACACACTCTAGTCTTCTTCATCTTGACCTCACTAAGTCTGTTATGTTTAGGTACAGTGAAGACCTTTCTATTCTAACCATGTGAAAATAAAGTTTAAGAGCTATAAACAGTTTCGAACACCTTATTTTCTGATGGACAATCTCTGAACTCTCCAGTCTATTAAGGTTAAACCTTCAATTCAGTCAAGAAGCAACCATGATTCTTATAAAGAAAGAGTTGCAATAACTGCAGGTTACTGTAATGAACCGATAGAAGATTGTTATCTAATCAGAGTGATACCAAGTGATAATGATACCAATTGATAAAAGGTGATAATGACGCATAGGAGCAACTCAAAAAGGTTTGCAAGATTATATGGACTGATATCAATGGATAACTGTATCTGAAAAAGGAGGAATGGATAAAAGAAGTTGAACAATGATCAGACTCAACAGCACTCCCCCTGACATCATGATGCATCAACACCAGTTGCACCGACTCTGTATGCAGATGGTATAAAGATGCACCGACTCTGACATATGTGATATGCAAGATGCATCGACCTACATGCAATTGGAACATAGGATGCACCGACCTTCATGCTGTTAAAACATTTGATGCATCGACTTCATGCTGTTAAAATCGTGCATCGACTATGTGTAAAGCATGCATTGACATAAAGTCTATACAGGGCAATTGATAGACTATATGCACAACCATGCATCGACTGTATGCCCAACTATGCATCGACTTCAGAGATAATACGTGCAAGACGTGCAGCAACTTATATACTCAGTGCACAAGTGATTATTCTACCATCAAATAACTTTATTCACAAGTTCAAAAATAGGCAGACACAATTATTTCAAGCACTCCAAAGACAATTCAAGAGAGAAATTAGTCATTTTCTTGCTGAAATTTACAAAGTCCCAGTTCTCTTCTTAGATATCTAAATCTTTCATTTCCGAGGGGTTTAGTAAAAATATCAGCAACTTGTTTTTCAGTTTCAACAAAGACTAACTCAACTTCACTCTTGCTCACTGCATCTCTAAAAAAATGGTGTTTAATATCAATGTGCTTAGTCCTAGAGTGGTGAACAGGATTTTTAGCAAGGCATATGGCACTAGTGTTATCACATAGAAGTGGAATGCATCCCAGATTTATCTGATAATCTGAGAGCTGATGTTAAATCCATAGTACCTGGGCAGCACAGTTCCCTGCAGTAACATATTCTGCCTCTACAGTGGTGAGTGCCAATGTGTGTTTCTTTTTAGAAGCCCAAGATACTACGCAACCACCTAGGAACTGGCAATAGCCACTAGTGCTCTTCCTATC
This sequence comes from Amorphophallus konjac, assembly GCA_022559845.1. Taxonomy (NCBI): domain Eukaryota; kingdom Viridiplantae; phylum Streptophyta; class Magnoliopsida; order Alismatales; family Araceae; genus Amorphophallus; species Amorphophallus konjac. The sequence goes on along the minus strand of CM040128.1, from coordinate 173,318,572 downwards.
TATCCGACACCCAGCATAGTCTGCATCAGTGTAGGCTAGAAGCTCTAACTTACACCTAGCAGGGTACCAAAGACCAAGTTCTTGGGTGCCTGACAGATACCTAAAGATCCTTTTCACTGCACTAAAATGAGACTCCTTAGGACTAGCCTGAAATCTAGCACATAAACACACTGCAAATTGTATATCAGGCCTAGATGCAGTGAGGTACAAAAGGGATCCGATCATTGCTATATACAGCTTTTGATCCACTGGGTTACCTTTGGTATCTTCATCAAGACTTGTGGAGGTACCCATTGGAGCTGCAATGTCCTTGAGGTTTTCGAGCTTGTATTTCTTCAGGAGGTCCTTAATGTATTTGGACTGGGTGATGAAGGTTCCATCCTTAGTTTGAGTCACCTTGATCTTCATTTACCTCCCCCTGAACATCAGGCTCTTCTGCATTATTTTCTTCTGGTTCTTCTTCTTGATCTGATTGGTCTGCCGACTGTCCTTCATTCAATATTTCTCCATCATCTTCTTTCCTGCACAGACCATTGTCACATTTAGTCAGGGACTCATCAAAGACTACATGTGGAGATTCTTCAACAGTTTTGGAATTTGAATTGTACACCCTATATGCCCTAGTGGTTTCAGAATATCCTAGGAACATACCTGGATCACTTTTAGGTTCAAACTTATCAAGGTTCCTTTTATCATTAACATGGATAAAACATTTACATCCAAAGACCTTAAAGTGTGCAATTGAAGGTTTCTTACCCTTGAGGATTTCATAGGGTGTTTTCTGAGTGAACGGCCTTACCATGGCTCTATTTATTACATGGCATGCAGTATTGACTGCTTCTGCCCAAAATTTCCTTAGTAGGCCACCTTCAACTAGGAGTGTACGGGCCATCTCCACAAGAGTCCGGTTCCTTCTCTCCACCACTCCATTTTGCTCTGGTGTCCTTGGTAAGGAGAACCGATGAGTAATCCCATTGACTCTATAAAATTCATTAAATTGTGAGTTCTCAAACTCACCTCCATGATCAGATAAAATATTTTCAATTGAATTTTCATTTTTCTATTTTGTTTTCAAATAGAACTCCTGAAATTTTATGAATGCATCATTTTTATGTGTAAGGAAAAAGACCCCAATATACCTAGAGAAGTCATCAACTAAGACATATCCATATCTCCTACCTGATAAGCTGACAGATCGTGTGGGTCCAAAAAGATCCATATGTATCAGCTCATAAGGTTTGGAGGACATGTTTTCAGTTTTGGACTTAAATGACTTCCTAGTTTGCTTGGACTGTGTGCATGCATCACAAACTTTGTTTTCCTTCTTGAATGAGATTTTAGGGAGTCCTCTAACCATGCTATGTTTATTCAATTTGTGCAAAATAGTATAGCTGGCATGGCCTAATCTACGATGCCACAAAAAATGCTAAATCATCTTTATTTACAGTAAGGCAAAGATTAGAATGAGCTAAATCATCTAAATCTATCAAATAAATGTTATTCACTCTTTTTCCTGAAAATTTAACTACATCGGAATCAGGTTCAAAGATTTTGCAATAATGAGAATCAAAGACTACCTTGTGTCCTTTATCACAGAGCTAGCTGATACTGAGTAAGTTATATGCAAGACCATCAACCAGCAGGACTTCTTCAATGCAACAGGTAGTACACTTACCTACCTTACCTGACCCGTTGATTTTACCCTTTGTATTTCCTCCGAAGGTGACAAGACCTCCATTCTTCTCAGTCAACATGCAAAATTTGGCCTTGCCTCCTGTCATATGCCTGGAGCAACCACTATCCAGGTACCACATATTGCTCCTGGCTGCCTGGCATACCTGCAATGACAATCAGGTAGAGAATTTTGGAACCCAAAACTGTTTAGGCTCCGAAGCAGAAACAGAACAATTTAAGCAAGACATCAATTGTTTAGGAATCCACATTTGTCTAAACATGGTTGGCTTAGTGGAATTCCTAACATTCTTTTCATCATTTTTCTTTTTCTCAGTACCAACTGATTGAATCTTCTTCTTCTGGTGCTGTGGTTTTTGTTGAGTTCTGGCACCATCTTTATTAGCAACATGATTATTTTTGTGCTAGTGCCCAGGCCAATAGGTACACAGATAATTGCGGCCCGCAGTGGTCCTAGGCTGACCAAAGAAGACTTGTCTATTAGGACCCCATGTCCTAGACTGACCAACCCAGCTAGCAAACTGAGCTCTATGCCAGTGAGTGGGAAAAGATTGATATCTAGACCTCCCCTGGACTTGATTCCATCCAGACCTATAGAATGGTTGTGGCTGTTTCTGAGGATAAGTGTAATAGGTCTGGACCTTGGGCTGGTGAGTATGGTTGGTCTGGCCCCAAGCAGCATTAGGTCTCCCTTGCATTTTTGACCCACTAGACTTCCGTACAGGTTTATGTTGGGTCTTCTTCTAGACAGGTGATGGTGGTGGAGAGTTGGTGGCCTTGCCCTGGGGTTTAGATTTGCTTGGAGGCTGACCCCAAACCTGAGACTTACTTTTGGGTGAAGGGCAGGATCTGCTAGGCTCACCAACCTTCTGTTTACCCTTGTCCTTGGCACTGGACATTTTTGAAATAACATTTTAGACCAGAATTTTCACTAACCATTTTTATGAGAGGTCCCTTCCTTTTCTCTGCCACAAATGGTATTGTTTTCACAGCAAAGCTCTCCGTGGCAGTTGAGTTGAATCCGAGACCTTCTTTTCTGAAATTCACCTTTGACCCTAACAGAGCATTGAGATTATCTGAACCTTGGGGTCATATTTTCTATTATTTTCCTTTTATCAACATCTTCTTTCTCTAAATTTTCAACCGTTTTCTTTAATTCAGAATTCACACACAAAACAACTTCATATTTCTCATTTGAAATTTTTGCTTCATTTTCAAGCGTTTGAATTCTCAGCTTCAAATCATCAATAACATTCTTCAACCATTCATTTTCTTTTCTAGAATTTATTAAAGCATGCTTCAAATCATCAGATTCAGCACATGAAAATTTTAAACTATCATTTTCAGATTGCAGACATGCAATTTTATCAGACATGGTTCTATCATTCATAAGAAAGTTTACTTTCTTCTTCAAATGCCTGTTCTCCTTTCTAATATCATCCACTTTATCTAGCAAGTCTCCGTAGGCATCCTCCCAATCAGATATGGTATAGTGCTCAAAGGGAGAGGATACCTCATCAGAATCTTCTTCTTCTTCTTTGTCACTTTTGGCCATCAGGCAGACGGGCTTTTCTTCATCCTCGCTCTCTGAGGTGGTGCTCAGTGTGCCCTCGTCTTCATCGCTCCAAGTACTAATCATGGCTTTTCCTTTTCCAGCTTTCTTCCTTAGCTTTTCCTTTTGCTTCTGGAGCTCTGGACAATCTGCCTTCATATGACCGACCTTCCTACAGTGATAGCAAACATTAGTATCAGGTTTCTTCGCAGGGTTAGACCTATACCTGTTATGCCGTCGGCCGCTGAATTGTCTTCGGTCGAAATTTCTGCCTTCCTTTCTCAAGAATCGCCTGAACTCTCTGGTCAGCAAAGCAAGTTGGTCTACATCGATTTCTGACCCAGAGAGGCTACTCTGCTCGCTTGATGATCCACTGTGGCTGGATCTGCTTGTTCTGCTGGAGCTAGCCTTCAGTATGATTGGTTTCTTCTTGTTCTCGAGCTCCTCAGCTTTGGGAAGGTTCATCTCATATGCCATTAGAGAACCTATCAGCTCGTCAACCTTCATCCTCTGAAGATCCCTTAACTCCTCGATCACTATCGCCTTTGTGTGCCAGACATGAGTCAGAGATCGCAGGATCTTCCTTACAATCTTATAGTCAGAATAGCTCTTTCCCAAATTCCTCAGACCGTTCGTTATGATCGTCAGACGAGCATACATCTCAGTCACGGTCTCACCGGGCTTCATCTGGAATGCTTCATATTCAGAGACCAACATATTAGCCTTGGTCTCTCTCACCTGTGAGGTCCCTTCGTAGATAACCTCCAGTGTGTCCCACATCTCCTTGACGGTTTTGCAAGATGAAACTATGGAGAATTCAGTGGGATGAAGTGCGCACTGAATAGAGTTGACGGCACTCCAGTTCAACGTAGACTTTCTAATTTCCTCTCTCGTCCAAACCTCTTCATTCTCGTGCAGTTCGAACGGTCCCTAGCTCACTACCCTCCAGATCTCGTAGTCTTTCGCCCTTAGAAAGACTTGCATTCTGTTCTTCCAGTAGGCATAGTTGGAGCCATCGAAGTACGGAGGCTTGGAGGTTGAATGTCCCTCTGCTTTCATTCCCTTACCGTTCATGGCCGTTCCACATTAGGATGTTAGTCCCTGAAAAAGAGTTAGGCTCTGATACCAATTGATAAGACTCTATAGACGATCTAGAGGGGGGTGAATAGATTAGTCACCCAATAAAACCAACTACAATAGCTTCAAGTGCGGAATTAAAACAAACTGCTGCTGGACGGCAGAAGGATAAACAAACACGATCACAGAATACCAACTCTAGCAGATTTGAACTTAAACGATCCTAAACATGCATCTACTGTAGATGGAAGAGATGAACAAGATGCACACAAGTCACACGACAATCGCACAATAGACAGGGATTTTTAAGGTGGTTCGATCTCAAACCCGAGATCTACGTTCACCCCACACTCCAAACCGAAATGTGGCTTCTACCGCTGATACACAGCTTCGGGGTCAAAACCTTAGAGACCGTTGGGCGTTACAGCTTATGCCGTCTAGAGGAATCCTCCTCTGCAAACCGCTGGGGACTTACAGCTTCACCCATCTAGAGGAATCCTCCTCTGCCCGCTGAGCATCACAGCTTGCTCTGCTGACACACAGCTTGAAGACAAGGTTTCAGAAAACAAGGAAGAAACAAACGAAAAACACGAAATCCCCAAAGGGAATGTAGCTCACAATGAGCAATCTCAGCTCTGGTATCTGAACCGAGAGACTGAGGAACAAACTCTCAAAGTAACTCTCTCAGACTCCTCTCTCTCAACTCTCTCCTTCTCTTCTTCTCTCTTTCTTCTCTTTCTCTTCTCTCTGGATCGTGCAGGCTATTTCTGCTTCTGCTCTTCTGAAGTATTTTCACGATCATCACATGACGGGGAGGATGAGGACATGGAGGATGTAGAGGATATTTCTTGATTATTTTTATTGTAATAAAATTGATAATTGATATTGTGTTTCGTTTGTTATGTATGATGTGTTTTTTTGTGACGTGTAGATGTTATATTTTTTTTATTTAAACAGATTTTTATATAAATTTTGTATATTTTTTAAAAATAATAAAAGTCTTTTTCGACGAAACTTCTGACATGCATATTTTGTCTGTTAGAAGTATTCTGGCGGAATCACCGACGGAATATATATTATGTTGAAACTGATGTGAAGTTTTTTTTAAATTTTAATAAAACTAATTCGCTATCAGCGTTTTCGACGGATTAATGTTCTGTCGGAATTAATTCTGACGAAAACTCCGACGTAACATCGACATAATGTATTTCATGTCGAAACTCTTAAGACCGTTAATCTGACAATAGGTTCCGACGGAAGTTCTGTCGACTATATATCCGTCAGAAATTACCGACGGAGTTCTGACGGAAGCTTCGTATATCAGAAGATTCCAACAAGGAATACCTGACGGACGTCCCCCATCGGAATTTCGTTAGAAAGTCCGTTGGAAGGTTTTTTCTTGATGGATTTTTGACGAAATTCCGACTGATTTAGTTCGTCAAAAACTCCACTTTCTCTTGTAGTGCGCTATCTCTCTACTCTAGAACATGGCCCCGCGTCATGTTCGAGCCCTAGCACAGGTCCTGCGATGTCCGAGGCTGCAACATGTTCGGGGTGATGACTTCGGCTATTCCATGATCTCTACGTGCTTGCTCTCTCTCTCTCTCTTAATTACCCTGCCATTGTCACCTGATGCTGGAGGAGAGAGTGAGTGAGTGTGTGTATACGTGTGTGTGTGTGTGCACGGACATTGTAGACCCTAGAGAGAGAGAGAGGAATGATAATCTGAGGATAGGTTATTCATTCTCTCTCTTAATACACACCATATTCTAGTTAAGCTAATGATAGTTATGATGAAGGTACGATGGTAACAATGCGGTGCATATTAAGGATATTTTTTATAATATGATAACAATAGAGAGATAAATACAAATATAATATTTTATAAGGGTATAAAATTAAAAAATTCTTTTGAGAATAGTTGATTGTCAAACATTAGTCGCATCCCATTTAGTACGTAAAAGACTACCTATTGTTGGAGCTAAATAGGCTTTCGTTCTACTTATTCCTTATACAATCCTAGTGCACGTTGTTCAATTATCTATATTTTTCATAATAAATATAATACATCAAAACATTACTTTCAATAAATATATTGCCAGCCTAGTTATGCATCGTGACATCATATGTCATGCTATGTTTGAAATTTTAATTAAGCATAAGTTACTTTAGCATGTTACGTTGGATGATTTAGTAATGCGATTTTTTGTTTTAAACTCTTAATTTTAAAAAATAAAAAAAATATCCTATAATTCATCTATTTAATCAAAATTCCCCAAAATCTTCACTGTTCTATGAAAAGGCCATTGATGTTTCTCACCGTTGTGAGATTAAAAATTGAGTTTATGAAGAAGGATAATAAAAATATCGTGGTGAAAACAACGAAAATAGTGGCGTGATCGTGAGAGATTGAAAACCTCAAAGGAAATTAGAAGATGATAGCATTAAGAACAAATACCTTGGATGGGAGATTTGTGATATTCATCCTTCTCTTTCTTCGACCGACCGATGAAGAGAGCTTTATCTTGATTACCCTTACAAAAAGAACAAATACCAAAATAAAAAATATTGAATTGGAATAACAAATAGTGTAGTATCAATCCTTGAAAGATAAACATGATGAAGAATATATGATCAATACACACTTTGTTGTTGTTGTATTTAAACTCCTTCTAATGCAAAGGGTAGATATATGAGATGAAGAATGTAAGAGTGCAAGAATTGCACTAAGAGGAGATGTGCAAGAGTTGCAATAAGGGGAGATGTGCAAGAGTTGCACCAGCAGAGGTTCCTCAATGATGAGAAATTGATAGAAAAATATGATGATGCATACAACTAAAATATTAAAAATCTAATAAGAAAGTGATAGAAAAAGAAAAAGTAAGAAAAGGCTTATTGAGAGGATAGAAAGTGTAGTCCCTAGATGTATGTATGTACAAGAAGGGGGGTTGAATTGTCCCCACCAAGCAGAATGATAGTTTTTAAAATTACGCAGTGGAATGAAATTAACTACCAACACGGAATATGATCAAACGAATTAAACGCTTTGAAGAAATCAGTTCCCTCAAGCTTACCGATCACACACGATCAAAATGAATAAGATAAACAATCAAACCACATTCAAACAAGATGTAAGACAAATTTTATAGGTGGTTCAGGACCACGACAGACTCCCTACATCCACCCCTCACCAAAACGGTGAGGATCCCCTCGCTTCGAACTGAAGCGCATGGAGCTTTCGCTCCACAGACACGGAGACGTTGTCTCCTACACGATCCACCACGGATCTAAACACACACAGACGAGCTGCAACACCGCAGCACAATAAACCACAACCGCCCGCAGATGGTTCGACACACTCACAGAGTCAGAGTTTGGAAAATAAAGATATGATCAATACATGCTCATAAATCGAATGTAAATCACTGGAATAGATGTAAAAGAGTAGAAGAAATAGATCCCCATAGGTAGAAAGGGTTGTAGATGATCTTCTTTGATGCTTGGGTCTGAGGGAAGCTAGATGCCACTGATTTGAACGTTGACGCGTTCCTTTCTTTGATCCGCTTCTTTTAATCTTATATCACGATCACCAGAAACGTAAGGATGTAGATGATATCCACAGATCTTCCTCTGCTCCTCGCTTTCTTCCCTTTCTTCTCCTACAAGGATAGATAGAATGTTAGCTCTTGGATCTTTCTCCCAAATTCTCAACTCTTATATATCCACACATAAAAGGTATGAAAAGATTAGTTAACCCTTGTCTAAACCCTATAGAAGATGCCCCAACATATGTATGATAACCCTAAGGGCAAGAGGGTCAAATTTCAGCCCAAACGGATCATGTTTAATGGGTTTCGAACACAAAGAAACTGGGCCTCATGTCGCATTCGGTCGACCTGTCGAAAGGGGTCAGTCGACCGAAATGTTGCAGGTTTCAAACTGGCGTAACCTGGGAGAATCGGTCAACCAGAAGCCTCCGGTCAGTCGACCGAACCCTGTGATAGAAATTTTCCCCTACATGCTGTTTAAATTGGTCGACCAAAGACTCTTAAATGGTCGACCGAAAATAGTGCAGAAGTGATAAACAATATGACAAAGTGAGGGATTAACCTCCAACATGCCAAGTAATAAAACCATGAGGTATAAACATCAAAGCCCATTGAAAACACATGAATATCATGTATGATAACCCTTTAACAACTTAACTATGACAACCAATCATCAAGAGTTTGTAGCTATACATATGAGCAAGATGTGAGCACCATTTATCTAATTTTCTACCAAGTTTTTCATGAGTTGATTCAACATTATGTAAGCTCAAAATAATATGAGAAATATGCATTAGAGCTCAAGAGTGATTTACATGAAGACCCAATTTCACATTTATGATTTGAACACTTGTTGCTTTCACAAATACATGTATGATATGCATGAAAATCAAACATACAAGTTTCAATCTATTTGATCAATATTAAATTAAAACATTCATCAAGATCAAATCCACATGATCAACCACATAAGGGCATATTCATAGCATATTAGTTCAAGTCAACTTCCCTTGAAGGGCAAGTTGACTTGCTTCATTCTCCCAAAAGTCCAAACGGAAAATGCCACCAGAAGTCGACTTCCCTTGTATCAAGAGTCGACTTTGCTTGAGTCAGAAGTCGACTTCCCTTGAGCTAAAGTCGACTTGCATCATCATAAGTCACTCCATTAATTCTGCAAAACAAGTTAATCGAAGTATGAACACATTGGTTAGCAATCTTCAATGAACTTTCTCAACGACATATACACACAAAATTTGTCATCATTGAAACTTAACTACCAAAATCAACTAGGGGATCCAACAATCTCCCCCTTTTTGATGATGACAAAACGACGTGTGCATTATGTGTGCATGAATTTCAAATGACATGATATTGACTAACAGTGTGTCTAAGCTGGGAACACAAAACTCTGAGCTATGAACAAGTGAACTAAGAACATGTATGAGACCTATGAACATGAGATCTCTTAACATGTATCTAGAACTGAAATTGAAATGTATACACATGAACTATGAACTGAAATATGCACATGAACTAAAATCATGAACTAAAATGCACTTTGTTCTCTGCCTTTTTCTCATCAACAAAAAATGACTGACAACGGGGTTATTAAATCTATTTTGAACAAGTATGATCTAGAGATGTGTATGAAATTATTCATGTAAGCAAACAAGCAAGCAAGCATGAAAGTCAAGCAAGCATGTAATATTATAACTCCCCCTAAGTGGGTTAGTGGGATAATAAATGAACAGTTGATTCAAGATCAAGTTGTGTCACATGAAGCATAATCAAAAAAGGTAGTGCATGCATATACTAGAGGCACTGCATAAACCATGATAAGAACAAATTCAAGATACACATTCATCACAATTATACCCGAGAGTGAAATGAGTGGCAATGAGCAATGAACTTCAAAAAAATATGGATATTAGCAGAATTTCTAAAGAACACTAGAGGGTTATTTCCTTTCTACAATTCTATTTCGATCCTCGACTTTTGGTAGCTTCTTACAATCCCTTTTTATTTCTTTTATGAGATTTCACCGTTCGGCGTGAGTCACCTCATGTGTCTCAATGGGGATTCCCGGCTATTAGGATTCATCACGCATTGTGGATTTTTGTTTCACCTTTCGACGCGAGTTTCCTCATTTATTTCAGTGGGGATTCCCGACTACTTAGTTTTACATTCCACTTATTGAATTTTTGTGGGGTAGACAGCGTTTTCCTTACGATTACTCTAGATTTTCATATAGAAATTTTGTTCCCCTTAAAGTGTTGAGAAGAATTTCTGAAATCCTTATCGATTAAAGTCATATGCAACATTTTTGTGCAAGATGTGTGGGTAATTATTTTGTATGTAGAAAATGAATTTGCCAAAACATAGTTATGACTCCCCCGAAATATATGCACAATTGGAAGCAAATCCTCCTCCTTTGTATATGTCATTTTTCACAAAAGATCAAAATCACTGCATGTTTATTTATCAAGGAGGTAAGGTCTTAGAAATTTTCAAGAAAATGTTTTCTAGAATATATACATACAATCAAGCAAGCATTTGGAAATAAATTCATACAAGATGATTTTCGGTATGTGGCAGAGAACATAGGTCCAAAGACCCTACTCTCGCATGGTGAGTGTTTCTCGGTGGATTTTGCATCAACTAGTAGAAGCATGTCAACTAGGGTTTCTTCCATGCCTAAGTTTTCACATTTGATCTGATCGTAGGCTATCTAGCAGGCTAAAATCAAATTAAAATATGCCTCATTATGCAAAATTTTATGCTCTTTTCAGTAGTCTTATTTTGCCTAAATTTTATGCATTTTGCGTCACGAATTTCATCTTACAATTAGAGTCTATCAAAGGTCACCGGAGACCGGGTGTGTCGACCTGTTAGCAGTCGTAACAGGAACCGTTTGGGTCCCTAGCGGTCGAACGATAGACCGTTTTCCCCTGTTACTGTTCTGGACTATGCGGCCTATCAAATGACCGTTTAAGGCATCCAACGGTCAATCGATGGACCGTTTTCCCCTTTATGCCAGCCCTGTTGATCGTCACCCTAAGCGGTCATTCGATAGACTGCTAGCCTATGTTAGCGGTCCTCCCTAGACCGTTTAGTGTCGTTGATTTCACTTGTTTTTGTTGATTTCCTTGGCTAGATTACATGTGTAGGATAGAAACCCACACAAAAATTTGTAAATTTTAGAATGATTTAACTATGTTTATGATTAATCTCTCTCCCATTCCATCACACTACGTGCTCGAACATGATCTTGGTTATAAAATTGAAACTTGTATCAATATGTCAATATGTGAGAATTTCTAGGATTGTTTGACAGTCACTCCACTCCGGTGGTACTGACTGACCGATCATCTACCGTTGTCCGATGTTTCGTTAAACCATTAATCTTGTAATGGCTGGGACTCTCCGCCGGATACTCCTTCCGTCGGACTAGGACCTCCATTATGAGATCTCCGTAAGACACCGCGAGCTTGGGATTCTCACTAGGACGTCGGGCGGGTTGTACCTTCAAGACCTGCACCAATTTCTCGATCGAATTGCCCGTTTTACAGCCCAGAGTATGGGTCTGTCTTGACTAAAAGGCGGCCCTGGGCTAGACCGTCTGGTGCTGTAAGCAGTCTAGTCATGACCGTTGTCTTGCTGGCCATAGGCCAAGTTCTGCTGGTCGTCTCCCTTGGGTTCCGTCGACCTAGCAATGTCTAAATTGACCAAATCGCCTCTAGCTCGACCTGAGAGGTGTGGGCTAGACCCTGGTTCAACTCCATCATGTCTTGGGTAGGCTGGGAGCCCTTTTGGTCGACTGATTCAATCTTGTTGGGCCCAGATTGTTTATGGTTGTCGTTGGACCGTTTTCATCCTTCAAGCGGCCATCCAAGGACTGTTTCAGGATGGGGCGGCCCAGTGAGTAACTGTTTACCTTTGCTGTGGCCCATGGACCCTCTCGTGCTTGGCGGCCCCCTGTGGACCATTTTTCAATTGGTAACGGACCATTTAGGACCGTTTTATTCCTGATTTTGGGTCTCGTTCTTCTAGCCCGATATCACCTGTAGCGGTCCATGTTAGACCGTTTTTGTCCTGTTGCGGCCCAGGTTCGATCGCAACTCGGCTTGAAGCTTGTTTCACGTGTTTCTTGTGTGTTCTGGTAAGCTGAGACAAGATGGGCTTAGGTTACAATAAATCCTGACTTGGTTTTTGTTCTCGACAAGCCCTAAATCTTATGGATTCCCATTCTATTACTGAAATCTCTCTTAATCTTAGAGATTAAGTTACATAGCTTGACCTTGGAATTCTTGGCCAATTCCAATGAATGTCTAGATATTACTTGGGATCTTGGATCTACCAAATCAATGCCAACGCATCATAAGGGCCCGGTCTGGTCCTGGGAAGAGCGCCCGAAAAGTACTTGTACCCCGGGGAGTTGTAATGACATGGTTGTTGTGCCCCTGATTTTGATAATGACAACCATGAGATGTGAATGTAGTATTCAACCCAAGATGTTGAATTAATTCTTGATTTAGTAATGATTCCACTTGATTTCATTCTTGTTGCAAGAAAGGAACAGGGTCGACGCTGGGAGCTTAAAGCGTCCACGCATCAGTTGAAGAAGCCTTCACTGATATCTCTCACATCGTTAACTCCACGAAGCAAGCATCGTCAACTCATCATATTCTGAAGCAGAGACCTTCACAGGTTACTCCACTGCGTCAACGCCACAATAGAGCAGCGTCGACGCAGCAGTTAAAGAGGCAGAGCTAATGGCTTACTGGAATGCCTCAGTGCGTTAACGCTATTGCATGAAAGCGTCGACGCAGCAAGTCAGATTGTTGTGATTTCAGCTCAGGGACAGGTAAGTGGGTTGACGTAGCAACCCCATGCGTCAACGCATCCTGCTTTACTATCAAGACAGATGATAGATCTCAAGGCTGCGTCAACCCTGTGAACTCAATGGGTTGACGCCTACGGGAACTTCCGAGATCAGTTGGGTGGACCCCAGTCACAAGTGACGTCAAAGGCCACATCAGCCCAAAAGTGATTGCGATCTGCTTTTTCCCTCTCGACTCCAGAAGGCTCTACACGGAGCAATCACAGGGCTAACCAGAAAATCTGGTTGGGGCCCACTAGATGCATATATGCATGGATCTGGAAATGAGCGCGGAAATGCTTGCTGAATTGTAGAAGGAGTTGGAGCTTTTCGAAGTGTGCTGAAGACAGGGGCTGAGGAAAAGAACCATGAGAAAAATAGCGAGTTGATCTTCCTCCTGATGTCGATCTGCTGAAGACAGTTGGGAGATCCAGGAGCAGCGTTCCTTGTGAAGCTCGTCTACATTTTGGAAGAAGAAGACCAGATGATCATTGAAGCTTCTTCCTCCAGATTTCTGGATTCAAGGCCGAGCTTAGGCTGCTTCATAGATCTGAGTTTATTCCTTCTTTTACTAAGTGGTTTCGTTTTGTTATTTGTCTTTCCATTTTGAACTCTATTATATTGTTTCTCCCTCGTACTGGTTTGAGTAGAGGGAGGGGTTGATCCAGCAGACTGTGCTTGGATCAAGGGTCATTGGGCGTGTTGCCTGCAAGCTATTTGCCAGTGGGTTAGAGAATTTGTTTATCTGGTTAAGCCAAGCTGTAATGCTCAGCGGTGTATGTGAGGAAGCTTTTTCCTCGGTGTAGCTAAGCTGTAAAGCTCAGCAGGGATCCTCACTGGTTAAGTGAGGGGTGGACGTAGGCCTCCACAGGGAGACCGAACCACCATAAAAATCGGCGTACACTGTGTGGTTTGATTTCTCTTACTATTCTCCCTTCGTTAGATGTTTGATTAGGCACGATTCTCATTGCTGTTTAGTTATTGATCTTATCTCTATCATTCTGCACCATAATTCATGTGTGATCGTGCATAGAATATTTTAAAGGGTCAACCTATTCACCCCTCCCCTCTAGTTTGACATTCCACCTAATCCAACAATGGTGAGGCATTGCACCGAGTGCATGACTAGCGTGTGTCTATGACATTCATCCTTTTTCTCTATACATTTTATTAGATTCCTACATGGAATTTATCTCGATATGACTTGTTTGCATGCTTACTCGGCCAATTTCCTAGAAATTATATATCTCGGTTCAATTCATTCTATTAATTTCGTATCATCAGTTCTTATGTTAACTTGTTTATCGTTCTTAGTTCGCATGCGTGATAGTTATTTAACTTGGTTAACTACTTAAACTTTCCTGCTCTTGCCTACTGAGCGTTCGCTCACCCAATTTTTCCCCTTTTCAGGTAGTTCTGGTGATGAAACGCAAATGGATGGGGATGGGCAAGAGTAAAGACCGGAGTGAACCCTGGCAGGCGTGGACCTGAGTAGTGTTAGTTTATGTGGTCGTATTGTTATGTTGTCAGTTCAACCAGTCGATTCGAGTTGTAATTTTCTCTTTATTGAGTTGTGACTTAAGAAAGGGTAGATATGGAAACCTTGTTATTTCTCCTATTTTTAAAGAAGTTGGTTTCTTTTGGGTTAATTCCTTTCTATTGCATTTATGTTTTTTAAATACCGTTATTACTCTGTTTATCATGAATGAATATAACTGCCGCATTCCGATATTCCGTGTCGGGGCGTGATAGTTTTGTGGTATCAGAGCCTAGGTTTCTAAGTTCCTAGGTTTATCAGTGATGTCGTAGAACCTGTAACCTTGTTAAAGTCTAAGGATCTAACCCGGTGAGATTGGGTAGAGACTTGGGGTTGAGTTAACTAATAAACTCTAAAAGATTCTCGCTAGACTATTTTTAATAATTTTTCCTGCACACATGTAGGAGTATTTTTGTTCGATGGCGGCAGAACGTGCGCAATGGAGGGATATGCATCGTACTGTGCAAGGCTTGACTCAAGCCCTCCAGTAGGTAGCCCAAGGAGGAGCAACACATCATGGAGCCGGTGATCTCCATCGGAATTTCTGAGGCCTGAATCCCCAATGTTTTGGTGGATCGGCGGATCCCGATGAAGCTGAGAATTGGCTGAAGGAGATGGAGTGAGTTTTTAGAGTAATGCAGTGCAATGATCAGGATCGAGTTCTTTTGGCAACTTTCCAGCTGGAACGCGATGCACGAGCTTGGTGGGAGGCTGTAGAAGCTACGCTCGGAAATAGGCGTGCAACATGGGACAAATTCAATGAACATTTTAATACCAAGTACTTCTCGGACCGAGTGCAAGAGAAAAAGGCGACAGAGTTCGCTACTCTGAAATAGAGGAACCTATCAATTGCAGAATATGAAGCTCAGTTTGCCAGACTATCCCGCTATGTAATGCACTTGGTATCTACCGAGAAGATGAAGGCCAAGCATTTTATGAACGGGTTGAAGCTTCAATATATTAACCAGTTGGCACCAATGGAGATCTCTACCTATGCCGAGATTGTCAGGAAAGCTCAAGTTCTCGAAGATACATTAGAGATGACTGAGAGGATCCGAGGAAAGAACCCTAAGAAAGAGCAGGCCACTAGTTCGGGGAATTTCAAACCCAACAATGGCAGGAAGAGGCCCAATGGCGGGTCAAGTTTCTCACAGGATAAGAAGTCGAGGAATGGAGATAAGAAGGCAGGTTCGGCTGCCCCGTCTAAGACTATTTGCAAGTTTTGTGACCGATCTGGTCACAAGATGGAGGAGTGTTGGCGCAAGCTAGGCGCCTGTTTACGTTGCGGAAGCCGGGACCATCGTATTCCCGAGTGTCCCCTCCTGTCCGACCAAGCTACACCAAACAAGCCGCAAGGAGGACCGAAGCAGCAGGGCAAGCTTCAAGCCCTACAGGAAACTGAGACTGAAACCACTAAGGAGGGTGGACTTGTTGAAGGTACACTTATTGTCTCTGATAAGCCAGCATTTGTTCTATTTGATACCGGAGCAACGCATTCTTTTATTTCTCAGAGTTTTGCTAAATCCTTAACTGTGAACCCAGTATTAATGAATTATCTATTGGAAATTTCAACTCCAATTGGTTCGGGTTCAACAATCAAATATTACTACTCGTCTAGTAAGATCCTGATTAGTGGGCAGAATATGCCAGCTGATTTGGTTTGTATGGCAATGAAGGATTATGATGTAATCCTAGGAGCTGATTGGTTGGCTAGAAATGAGGCCAGTGTTCATTGTAGAATTAGCTCCGTGTCTTTTGCGGGACACCCCGAACTTTCTTTTGTTAGGGTTAGGCACTCCAGATCCGTGTCGCTCATTTCGGCTCTTCGAGCTGAGAAGTTAATGAAGAAAGGATGTCAGGCTTTTCTTGCCTTGGTTTCTTTAACCAATAAGAAGGGTATGAGATTAAGGATATCCCTATTGTCCGAGAGTTTTCTGATGTTTTTCCTGAGGATTTGCCAGGACTTCCGCCTGAAAGAGAGGTAGTCTTTTCTATTGATCTGATTCCTGGTGCCTCTCCTGTTTCTAAAGCTCCGTATCATATGTCTCCTGCGGAGTTGAGAGAATTAAAGAGGCAATTAATGGAGTTGCTCGAGAAGGGGTTTATTCGCCCTAGTACATCCCCGTGGGGAGCCCCCGTGTTGTTCGTACGAAAGAAGGATGGTTTGTTAAGACTGTGCATTGATTACCGGCAATTGAACGAGCTTACTGTCAAGAACAAGTATCCATTGCCGAGAATAGATGAACTGTTCGATCAGATTGCGGGAGCATCATATTTCTCTAAGATTGATCTTCGATCGGGATACCACCAGCTGCGGATCAAGGACAATGATATCTTTAAAACAGCCTTCCATAGCCGGTACGGGCATTTTGAATTTGTAGTAATGCCTTTTGGACTGACGAATGCTCCTGCAGCTTTCATGCAGTTGATGAATAGTGTATTTTGGCCCTACCTAGATCAGTGGGTCATGGTGTTTATAGATGATATTTTGATATACTCTAAGAGTGAGGAGGAACATGCTGAGCACTTAAGGGTGGCATTGTAATTATTGAAAGATCACCAGTCGTACGCCAAGCTAATTAGTAAGTGTGACTTCTGGATGCAGGAAGTGTCTTTTCTAGGACACATTATCACTAAGGAAGGAATTTATGTTGACCCCTCGAAGGTGGAGGCAGTAAGAGATTGGGATAGGCCTACGAATGTCACTAAAGTAAGAAGTTTTCTAGGCCTAGCAGGTTACTATCGGAGATTCATTAAATATTTCTCCAAGATTGCGGTACCCCTGACCAGATTGTTGTCAGTTCAACCAGTCGATTCGAGTTGTAATTTTCTATTTATTGAGTCGTGACTTAAGAAAGGTTAGATATAGAAACATTGTTATTTCTCCTATTTTTGAAGAAGTTGGTTTCTTTTGGGTTAATTCCTTTCTGTTGCATTTATGTTCTTTAAATACCGTTATTACTCTGTTTATCATGAATGAATATAACTACCGCATTCTGATATTCCGTGTCGGGGCGTGACAGTTTTGTGGTATCAGAGCGTAGGTTTTTAAGTTCCTCAGTTTATCAGTGATGTCGTAGAACCTGTAACCTTGTTAAAGTCTAAGGATCTAACCCGGTGAGATTGGGGAGAGACTTGGGGTTGAGTTAACTAATAAACTCTAAAAGATTCTTGCTAGACTATTTTTAATAAATTTTTCCTGCACATATGTAGGAGTATTTTTGTTCGATGGCGGTAGAACGTGCGCAATGGAGGGATATGCAGCGTACTGTGCAAGGCTTGACTCAAGCCCTCCAGCAGGTAGCCCAAGGAGGAGCAACACATCATGGAGCCGGTGATCTCCACCGGAATTTCTGAGGCTTGAATCCCCAATGTTTTGGTGGATCGGCGGATCCCGATGAAGCCGAGAATTGGCTGAAGGTGATGGAGCGAGTTTTTAGAGTAATGCAGTGCAATGATCAGGATCAAGTTCTTTTGGAAACTTTCCAGCTGGAACGCGATGCACACGCTTGGTGGGAGGCTGTAGAAGCTACGCTCGAAAATAGGCGTGCAACATGGGACGAATTCAAGGAACATTTTAATACCAAGTACTTCTCGGACCGAGTGCAAGAGAAAAAGGCGACAGAGTTTGCTACTCTAAAACAGAGGAACCTATCAGTTGCAGAATATGAAGCTCAGTTTGCCAGACTATCCCACTATGTAATGCACTTGGTATACACCGAGAAGATGAAGGCCAAGCATTTTATGAACGGGTTGAAGCTTCAATATATTAACCAGTTGGCACCTATGGAGATCTCTACCTATGTCAAGATTGTCAGGAAAGCTCAAGTTCTCGAAGATACATTAAAGATGACTGAAAGGATCCGAGGAAAGAACCCTAAGAAAGAGCAGGCCACTAGTTCTTGGAATTTCAAACCCAACAATGGCAAGAAGAGGCCCAATGGCGGGTCAAGTTTCTCACAGGATAAGAAGTCGAGGAATGGAGATAAGAAGGCAGGTTCGGCTGCCCCGTCTAAGACTATTTGCAAGTTTTGTGACCGATCAGGTCACAAGATGGAGGAGTGTTGGCGCAAGCTAGGTGCCTGTTTACGTTGCGGAAGCCGGGACCATCGTATTCCCGAGTGTCCCCTCCTGTTCGACCAAGCTACACCAAACAAGCCGCAAGGAGGTCCGAAGCGGCAGGGCAAGCTTCAAGCCCTACAGGAAACTGAGACTGAAACCACTGAGGAGGGTGGACTTGTTGAAGGTACACTTATTGTCTCTGATAAGCCAGCATTTGTTCTATTTGATACCGGAGCAACGCATTCTTTTATTTCTCAGAGTTTTACTAAATCCTTAACTGTGAACCCGGTATTAATGAATTCTCTATTGGAAATTTCAACTCCTATTGGTTCGGGTTCAACAATCAAATATTACTACCCTTCTAGTAAGATCCTGATTAGTGGGTAGAATATGCCAGCTGATTTGGTTTGTATGGCAATGAAGGATTATGATGTAATCCTAGGAGCTGATTGGTTGGCTAGAAATAAGGCCAGTGTTCATTGTAGAACTAGCTCCGTGTCTTTTGCGAGACACCCCGAACTTTCTTTTGTTGGGGTTAGGCACTCCAGATCCGTGTCACTCATTTCGGCTCTTCGAGCAGAGAAGTTAATGAAGAAAGGATGTCAGGCTTTTCTAGCCTTGGTTTCTTTAACCAATAAGAAGGAGTCTGAGATTAAGGATATCCCTATTGTCCGAGAGTTTCCTGATGTCTTTCCTGAGGATTTGCCAGGACTTCCGCCTGAAAGATAGGTAGTCTTTTCTATTAATCCGATTCCTGGGGCCTCTCCTGTTTCTAAAGCTCCGTATCGTATGTCTCCTGCGGAGTTGAGAGAATTAAAGAGGCAATTAATGGAGTTACTCGAGAAGGGGTTTATTCGCCCTAGTACATCCCTGTGGGGAGCCCCCGTGTTGTTCGTATGAAAGAAGGATGGTTTGTTAAGACTGTGCATTTATTACCGGCAATTGAACCAGCTTACTGTCAAGAACAAGTATCCATTGCCGAGAATAGATGAACTCTTCGATCAGATTGCGGGAGCATCATATTTCTCTAAGATTGATCTTCGATCAGGATACCACCAGCTGCGGATCAAGGACGATGATATCTTTAAAACAGCCTTCAGTAGCAGGTACGGGCATTTTGAATTTGTAGTAATGCCTTTTGGACTGACGAATGCTCCTGTAGCTTTCATGCAGTTGATGAATAGTGTGTTTCGGCCCTATCTAGATCAGTGGGTCATGGTGTTTATAGATGATATTTTGATATACTCTCAGAGTGAGGAGGAACATGCTGAGCACTTAAGGGTGGCATTGTAATTATTGAAAGATCACCAGTTGTACGCCAAGCTTAGTAAGTGTGACTTCTGGATGCAGGAAGTGTCTTTTCTAGGACACATTATCACTAAGGAAGGACTTTATGTTGACCCCTCGAAGGTGGAGGCAGTAAGAGATTGGGATAGGCCTACGAATGTCACTAAAGTAAGAAGTTTTCTAGGCCTAGCAGGTTACTATCGGAGATTCATTAAATATTTCTCCAAGATTGCAGTACCCCTGACTAGATTGACCCGCAAGGAGAATTGGTTTGAGTGGTCGGAAGATTGAGAGCAGAGTTTCCAAACTCTGAAGGATTGTTTGACCACTGCCCCTGTTTTGGCTTTGCCTTATGGAGAAGGAGGATTCGAGGTCTACACGGACGCTTCGGGCATTGGCTTGGGTTGTGTGCTTATGTAGAATGGCAGGGTAATAGCTTATTCCTCAAGGCAATTGAAAAAGTATGAAGAGAATTATCCCGTCCATGACTTGGAACTTGCTGTAGTAGTGTTTGCCCTGAAAATTTGGAGGCACTATTTATACGGAGAGGCTTTTTCCGTATTCTCTGACCATAAGAGCCTTAAATACTTGTTTTCTCAAAAGGAACTTAACATGAGGCAGAGAAGGTGGCTCGAGTATTTGAAGGATTTCGATTTCTCCGTCGAGTACCATCCTGGAAAGGGTAATGTGGTGGCTGACGCTTTAAGCCGCAAGCCGATAGCAAGATTGTCAAATCTCATGTTGCAAGAATGGAGACTGCTGGAACAGTTGGCTAGTTAAGATCTTAATATTTACGAGGATCGGGTCATGATCGCTTAGTTTCAGCTTCATCCAGAATTATTGATGGAAATCAAGTCCCTGTAAGGAAATGATCCGATATTGGTAGAGATCTAGGAAAGTCTGAAAAATAGACCAGATTTTATGTTAGCCGATGATGGCAGGTTATTGTTTCGAGGAAGAACGCGTGTTCCTGATGTGGCCGACGTAAAAGGCAAGATCTTAGAAGAAGCCCATAGGTCCAGGTATACTATTTACCTTGGAGGTACTAAGATGTACCAGGATTTGAAAAGGACCTTTTGGTGGCCGAGCATGAAAAAGGAAGTGGCAGAATTTGTGAGTAGATGCTTTGTATGTCAACAAGTAAAGGATGAACATTTCAGACCCGCAGGGAAGTTAAAGCCGCTCGATATACCACAATGGAAGTGGGAAAGTGTCGGCATGGATTTTATCATGGGTCTACCTAAGACTCGTGGTGCATTTGATGCAATATGGGTCATTGTTGATAGACTGACTAAGTCCGCTCATTTCTTATCCATTAAGGCAAAGTGGACAGTTGATGTTTTGGCTGCCCTGTATATGAAGGAAGTTGTAAGACTGCATGGAGTACCGATAAGCATTGTGTCAGATAGAGACCCCCGGTTTACTTCACATTTTTGGAGAGGACTGCAAGAGTCCTTGGGAACCCGTCTGAATTTCAGCACTGCCTTTCATCCTCAGATAGATGGGCAGAACAACAACTCCGGAATCGTTCCATACCTATGGTCAAAGTTCAATGGAGCCGACGAGGGACCGAAGAAGCTACTTGGGAGTCTGAAGATGCTATCCGAAAGCAAGACCCTGATTTATTCTAAGGTCAGTTATCTTACTATCCCCATTTCAATAAGTGCAGTGAATTTGGAGGACCAAATTCCTTAAAGTGGGGGAGGGTGTAGCACCCCGATAATTTATTTAAACAAAAAGTTCTATTTATTTCGATAATTTCTGATTTATTAAATTAGAAATCCCTTTGGGTTAAAATTCAACTAATTCATAAAAATCTGGAAAAATGATAATCACGTAGAGGACAAAATATTTAGACTTTTTGTCTTCTGAGGTAAACCCTAATTTAATTTTTTACCAAGCCAAAATTAAGGATTTAAGGCTAAAAATCGGACCTTAGAGTATCTAGACCTTAGATCGTTTAATTTGAACCCAAATCGTGATAGTTTGAGCCTAAACCAAGCCCAATAGGTCAGCCTTTGGGAGTGGCCCAAAAGTCCTCTCGTTCCTCGTGCTAAACCTAACCATAGAATTCGAATTTGAGGAGGATGGCGGCGTGACCGGGTCAATGCGCGAATATCGCACGACCGGAGTTCATGGACTCTATCCTCTCGATCGATCCCTCTAGAAATATATTAATCCTTTAAAACCGACCCTAGCCTGACCTAGAGTCGATGTTTGCTGCGGCTGCCGGCGAGGAGCAAGGACGTGGGAGTATTTGGCGGCGAGGGCGAGGTTCTCTTCGGGCGGTTCGGGTGCTTGCGTTGTCTTCTTCCTTCGATTAAAGTAGGCAATCGTTGTCCAAACCCAATATAAAATATACCATTGGAAGCGTCTCTAAGTCCTCTTTCGATCCATAGTAAAAGCCCCAAATTCCATCTTGTATTAAGATCGTAGGCCATAATTTAGTAGAAGCATGTCAACTAGGGTTTCTTCCATGCTTAAGTTTTCACATTTGATCTGATCGTAGGCTATCTAGCAGGCTAAAATCAAATTAAAATATGCCTCATTATGTGAAATTTTATGCTCTTTTCACTAGTCCTGTTTTGCCCAAATTTTATGCATTTTGCGTCACGAATTTCATCTTACAATTAGAGTCTATCAAAGGTCGCCGGAGACCGGGTGTGTCGACCTGTTAGCGGTCGTAACAGGAACCGCTTGGGTCCATAGCGGTCAAACGATAGACCATTTTTCCCTGTTACTATTCTGGACTATACGGCCTATCAAATGAGCGTTTAAGGCATCCGACGGTCAATCGATGGACCGTTTTCCCCTTATGCCAGCCCTGTTGATCGTCACCCTAAGCGGTCATTCGATAGACCGCTAGCCTATGTTAGCGGTCCTCCCTAGACCATTTAGTGTCGTTGATTTCACTTGTTTTTGTTTATTTTCTTGGCTAGATTGCATGTGTAAGATAGAAACCCACACAAAAATTTGTAAATTTTGGAATGATTTAACTATGTTTATGATTAATCTCTCTCCCATTCCATCATACTACGTGCTTGAACATGATCTTGGTTATAAAATTGAAACTTGTATCAATATGTCAATATGTGAAAATTTCTAGGATTGTTTGACAGTCACTCCACTCCGGTGGTACTGACTGACCGATCATCTACCATTGTCCGATGTATCGTTAAATCATTAATTTTGTAATGGTTGGGACTCTCCGCCGGATACTCCTTCCATCGGACTAGGACCTCTCCATTATGAGACCTCCGTAAGACCCCGCGAGCCTGGGATTCCCACTAGGACGTCGGGCGGGATGTACCTTCAAGACCTACACCAATTTCTCGATCGAATCACCCGTTTTATAGCCTAGAGTATGGGTCTGTCTTGACTAAAAGGCGACCCTGGGCTAGACCGTCTGGTGCTGTAAGTGGTCTTGTCATGACCGTTGTCTTGCTGGCTATGGGCCAGGTTCTGCTGGTCGTCTCCCTTGGGTTCCATCGACCTAGTAATGTCTAAATTGACCAAATCGCCTCTGGCTTGACCTGAGAGGTGTGGGCTGGACCCTGGTTCAACTCCATCATGTCTTGGGCAGGCTGGGAGCCCTTCTGGTCGACTAATTCAATCTTGCTGGGCCCAGATTGTTTGCGGTTGTCATTGGACCATTTTCATCCTCCAAGCGGCCGTCCAAGGACCATTTCAGGATGGGGTGGCCCAGTGAGTTACCGTTTACCTTTGTTGTGGCCCATGGACCCTCTCGTGCTTGGCGGCCCCCTATGGACCATTTTTCAATTGGTAACGGACCATTCACGACCATTTTATTCCTGATTTTGGGTCTCGATCTTCTAGCCAGATATCACCTGTAGCGGTCCATGTTAGACCGTTTTTGCCCTGTTGCGGCCCGGGTTCGACCGCAACTCAACCTGAAGCTTGTTTTACGTGTTTCTTCTGTGTTCTGGTAAGCTGAGTCAAGATGGGCTTAGGTTACAATAAATCCTGATTTGGTTTTTGTTCCTGACAAGCCCCAAATCTTATGGATTCCCATTCTATTACTGAAATCTCTCTTAATCATAGAGATTAAGTTACATAGCACCTTGGATCCACCAAATCAATGCCAACGCTTTATAAGGGCCCGGTCTGGTCCTGGGAAGAGCGCCCGAAAAGTACTAGTACCCCCGGGAGTTGTAATGACATGGTGAGGCATTGCACCGAGTGCATGACAAGCATGTGTCTATGACATTCATCCTTTTTCTCTATACATTTTGTTAGATTCTTACATGGAATTTATCTCGATATGACTTGATTGCATGCTTACTCACCCAATTTCCTGAAAATTATATATCTCGGTTAAATTCATTCTATTAATTTTGTTTCATCAGTTCTTATGTTAACTTGTTTATCGTTCATAGTTCGCATGCGTAACCGTTATTTAACTTGGTAAACTACTTAAACTTGCCTACTATTGCCTACTGAGCGTTTGCTCACCCAATTTTTCCCCTTTTCAGGTAGTTCTGGTGATGAAACGCAAACGGATGGGGATGGGTAAGAGTAAAGACCGGAGTGAACCCTGGCAGGCGTGGACCTGAGTAGTGTTAGTTTATGTGGTCGTATTGTTATGTTGTCAGTTCAACCAGTCGATTCGAGTTGTAATTTTCTCTTTATTGAGTCGTGACTTAAGAAAGGGTAGATATGGAAACATTGTTATTTCTCCTATTTTTAAAGAAGCTGGTTTCTTTTGGGTTAATTCCTTTCTGTTGCATTTGTGTTCTTTAAATACCGTTATTGCTTTGTTTATCATGAATGGAAATAACTGCTGCGTTCCGATATTCCGCGTCGGGGCATGACAGAGAGGGTCCCACCTGATGTACACTTATGACGTGTATGTATGGCTTGGCATAGTGAAATGCTTTTTGCTTTTGTTCTAGAATGATGAATGCATGTGGTGCTGACACCGACTAGCTAACAACGACCGACAACGAGTAACAACGGGAGAGAACGAGAGAGATGGAGCGACCTGACCAAAGGGACTTGGAAGAGGGACCATCCTAACAGCCACAGAGGGGAAACGGCCGTGCAAGGATCGCTGGAAAGAGTGGACGGTTTATTCGAGACCGTTATGCAAGATGTGACGGTCCATCAAATGACCGCTGGCAAGAGTGAATGGTCTACGAACGACCGTTAATTGAGCGGGAGAGACTGAAGCATAGACGGAACTGGAAACGGCCCCCACTAGACCGCCAAAGGCCGTTTAGCGGTCGGACGATAGACCGCAACCTCGGCGAACCTGACAATTCTGACCGGGACGCTTCAAAAGAGTCCTGCCCGAGGAGTGCTCTATCCTAAACCGTGCTAAAACTCTTCCTAATCCGAGATAGAGTCATCCTAACTCGATCCTGAGGTTCTATATGAAGGGGGCAACCTAAATTCGTGACTCACCCACCACCCTGTTGGACAAGTGTATAGCATGTGTAACTCCATTGTTTTGATAATGGCTGACTATGTATGTTGGGCTTATGTATAATATTCTTTTGTTTCGATGATGTCTGACTATGATTCATTAATATAGTTGATCTGCATTTGATAGAGACAAATTTCAGGTCAAGCCCACACCGGCAACAAAGTGTGTCTGCAAATATTGAAAGAAATCAGATAAGGTCAGTGCACAGTGCTGCTCACATGCATGCAAGGTCGGTGCATCTTCTGGCAACATCAGGTCGGTGTACATTTCTCTCATACCGTACAAGGTCTACACGCATGCACCAAATCAAGTCCGTTCACATCTGCAAGTAAGATCGGTGCAATCCTTTTCTAAAAGGTCAGTGAACATCTCCTACAAGGCTAGTGCATGCTTCGTCAGCGTAACATACAAGTTCGGTGCTAGTTTAATCAAGGTCGATGCAACCTCTGGCTAGCTGAAGATCAAGGTCGGTGCAGGTTCTATTCCTATGAACTAAGGTCTGAGCACTTATGAAGACCAAGGTCCGTGCAACCTCTGGCTAGTAGATAACCAGGTCTGTGCACTTTCTCTATGTCACTACAAGAAAATAGACCTTCAGGGGCATTTCAAAATTGTCCCAAAAAATGGAGATAAATGCCCTAAAAACCTTTAGGGGCAATTTGATTAGTTTTAGGGGCAATTTAAAATGTGCCCCTATAGCCTCGGTCCCTAAAGGTTTTTGGGGCACTTTTTAGAAAATGCCCCTAATTTTGTAATTAGAGGCACTAAAAAATTGCCCCTAAATATTCTAACGGGGGCAATTTTGATGATCAAATGCCTCTAATAAACATGTTTTAAAGGCAATTCCTCCTTCAAACTGCCCCAAATAACCTATTTTAAAGATAGCCGTCTACAAACACCTTTAAATAATCACTTAGAATAATGTGTTTAAAGGGCATTTTCTTCCCCAAACTATCCCAAACGACCAATCTGCAAGAGCACCATTTTTTAAATATTGCACCAAAATAACCATCCTGAAATATAAAAATTAAAGTCAAGATTACTAACATGCAATCAACACATGGATCATATTCTTCGTAATTCATTGACATGCACAAACACTTGCCATTATACACCACACATGTATATATAAACTATCCACCTTTTAACAGAAGCATAATAAGACATGATAGTCATTGATAAAAATAATCTCTTCGTAGAGCTATATTATAAAATCAAATCATGAAAATATCCCAATTACATAAGACTGACTTATAAATACAACTCGGACTGTGGAACCTCAATTTTTCACTCTACAACTAAAATATACAAACTCAACTCTTCAAAATAGATAAAATAATTTCCCCTTGGTGCTCTTTAGGTACAACATTTTCTTGCTAATGTTCGTAAGGCAAGTCCAAATGGTAAGTTCTTCACTGTTCTAAGGCAAGTTGCTTATGCCAATTGAGATCGTTGAGATATCTTGAACATGTGTAGTCTTCCAAATCATAAGCATCAAAGAGAAGTGGCTTGTTTACTGTTGTCTCCAATTCTCTCTCAGGTTCCAATGGTGCATCCTCACCTTTTAGAAGCTGGATAACCTGTGAAACACAATAGCCAATGCACAATTTGAACAATGACAGAAAGGTGTGAGCTTTTTGAGCTTCAGTAAAGTGGTTCCTCACAAGAAAAAGTCAGGTCAAGAGAGTGAACAGGAATTTTGGACAGCCTGAAGAAGCTTGATGCAAAGTATGAAACACTCAAACTACCTTGCTGCTCCCTACCTGATCCATGTGAGGCCGCAGAGTCAACATATGGTGAATGCACATTGATGCTACTGCAATTGCATTGTTCATTTCCCTAAGATCATATGCATTCCTGAGGGTGGGGTTGATCAGATCCTTGATGTTGTTTGCATCCAACAACGACTTTGCCTATTTCAAGTGAAATGGAACACATCAAGAAGATGAAGGCATGTCTTCAGTCACGTGTATAAGGGATTTTGAACATGTGAAGGCTTATAGCACACTGCATGGTCATACCCACATCACAAGGCTTTGCCGGCATGAATCCACTACCCGACGCCCAGTTATGAGCTCGAGCAGCAAAACCTCAAGGCAAATACATCAGTCTTCTCATTCACCACACCGTGCATGAAGTATTCTGGTGCCAAATAGCTGAAAGATAAACAATATTGAAGCCAAATTTTATTCTTCAGCGTATCAAATGACTGCAAGGAGAATAAATATTGAAGAAGCTAAAGAGAAACTGACTCACCCAAACGTGCTTTCAATTGGAAACACTACATGGTGGGTCCATTGCTCAGGCAGCCACTTTGCAAGACCAAAATCAGAAATCTGTGTCATACGAGATCACCAAAGACAGCATCATTACAGCATATTTGAAAGTGGAAAGGGAAGCAGAGGGCAATAGAATAAACAATGAGTAATAAACACCTAAGGTTGATAGCCATCTGTAAGTAGTATGTTAGAAGCCTTGATGTCTCTGTGTATTATGCACCTGTGACAGCCCTGGTGAAGATAGCGAAGGCCCTCTGCAACACCTAACGCGATCTTAAATCTGATTCCCCAGCCAATCGGCTCCTTTGAACCTGAAAAGCTGAATCATTACTTATTACTATATAATAAATAACAAATGGACTTTGGATTCTTCATAGCTCTCAGACTCAGAAATGTAATTGATTTGAGGAATGAATTCCAATATATGATGGGCATTCAACAGTCATATAAATTCATCTAGAGCCAATTTGACTTTTCACTTGCCTTATCATATGATTCTTGGTATCAAGAAGTGCATGGTAGAAAGACTTTACCATGGAGCACAGAGGCTAAGCTTCCATGTGGTGAGTACTGGAGGACAAGATGCAGCCCTCCTTCCACTCCAAATCCCAGCAAGTGGGGAGCATTCGGATGGTTAACATGGGCAATTATCCCCAGCTCTGACAGGAAATCCCCAACTCGCTCCTCCTCAGTCTCCTTTCTCATCAATTTCTTTACAGCAACAAGTTGGCCATCAGGCAAGCACCCTCCATACACTTCTGCATGCCCTCCCTTGCCGATCAGATTCTCTGGCAATTGCATGGAATTGGAAATATCTCTATGTCAATAGACACTGGATAAATACTCATATAACGAAATGACATGATTTTTAAACAAGCCTACTCTGTTAGTATAGACGGGGGAAAAGAAAAGAAAGAAAACACATGCAAAAAAAAAGCCGAATGAGTACTTGAATCCAATGCATTTTCCTTTCACTTGTTTATCCATGCAATTCAGAAGTATAAAATGGCAATAAATAATATACTTTTTGCAAATATGTGAAGCTCTTAATCTAATATGTGGAACAAAAAGTGCCAAAAGAATGCCTCCACAGCTGAGAGCACCTGTAATTTGGAAACAATAAGTGCCAAAAGATAATTACACATGAGAAGCAACAGATGTTCAAGTATGGGAGAAACTCAGAAAACTGAAACAAGCTCTTAAAGTATGGAATATCAACTGCTTTGGGAATGTCCAACTAAATATTCAGAAAGCTAGCCGAGACTTGGAAATTGCTCAACAACAACTAAACTTAGATCCAATGAATAGCACTCTAATTATCAAGGAGAATCAATGCAGGGAAACTTACTTTAAAGCTTTGCAAAAAGAGGAGTCGTATGCAAAGCAGAAGTCCAGGAAGCATTGGCTAGCTTTGGGAAACTCTAACACAAAATTCTTTTATGCTGCACTGAAACAAAGAAAAGCAACAAACTGCATCAAAAAATGTAGACTCCAAGATGGAAATTATACTGAAGATTTGGATACAGTTAATATTCAGAAAGAAATTGTGGAAAGCCAAACCTGTACAACAGATCCATCTGGGGAAAGCCAAACCTGTACAAATGGATCCTGCCTCCCATTTGAGCTTCTATCACGTATATAACTGTAAAACACGAATACTACACCTGAAAAATGTTACAACCGCCTAACACTGATCTTTCACCATGTTCCAGCTATAAATGCCTACTCTTGATCACATCATTCCTCGTGTCCTTCTGTGGCATGCCCCGATGATGAGAAAAGAAAAACAGCCTCTACCGTTCCATCAGAAGCTGCAAAATGGATCTTTGAAAGGCCTGCACAACATAAAAAAATAAAAGCCCAGCTACTGTTGGTGAATAGGTGGGACTCGGTTATATTATGTGTAGGAGTAAAGAGCACTTTTCATCCATATCCGAAGGCTTTCTCAAATGAAACATGTTCAGTATTTTCTGGCTTCTGAGCCACTGCAGCAGCCAGTCCCCGCAGCAAAGTGATCACACAACTTGTTTCTTCAACATAATACTTCGCCTGCCTTGGCTTTTGGCCAACTGTGCAGGCAAAGACTTCAGTTTCAACAGGAAGTAATTGACTTGAGGCCATAATATAATTTATGCTCTCAAACATATCCTCATCAGATCGGTCATCTCCTATGCACATCATAAAATCCAGAGTTTTCCCACTACTGACTAATGTTGAAAGTATTTTTTGCACAACAAACCCTTTACTGATTCCTTGCTTGGTACAGAAAGACCTGTCACCAACAGATCATAAGACTACAAAACTCTATCAACTCATGCTTGCTTAATATAGATATTGTCGCCAATAACAAAAAAGAACTTGGGTTAACCAGATAAAAGCTGCTAATTGCTAATATTCAAAAAGGATGCAAAAATATAAAGTAGATAAATAATCCCATACACTTAAAGAGGAGCAGCTGTTAAGTTTTCTAGTAAACAATAAAGAAAGAAATACTCATGACACTGTGAAAGTTCATATAAATTTACATACTTTCAGGATCTACCACAGAAATAGCTTGCAGTTAAAATAAAATCTGATGATAGTCTAGATATAAATCTATCTAAAGAAACTGAATAGCATATCAGTAAAAATAACAAATAAATAGTGTAAGGTGACAAAAGCCTAACCAGAAG
This sequence comes from Amorphophallus konjac, assembly GCA_022559845.1. Lineage (NCBI taxonomy): Eukaryota > Viridiplantae > Streptophyta > Magnoliopsida > Alismatales > Araceae > Amorphophallus > Amorphophallus konjac. Next base: position 173,288,541 of record CM040128.1, on the reverse strand, counting down.
AAACTCTTTACCATTTAGAAATTCTCATGGTTGCTTCCTTGAGTAAATATAACCTGATAACCACCACTAAACTTAAGTCCTAACAAGCAACCTTGAGAAAATTTGAATGCTATTGTTGAATAATGCCAAACATACAGATCTGTGAAGACAAAAATATACTACAATGTCAAGGGCACAGTGAAAGAGGCTGCAAGTTACGATTATGTGAAGACAATAATATACTAATAGTGGACAGTGAGACCATATCATATTTTTGATGATTCACAATCTACAAACAGAAATCAGATCAGATAATAGTCATGTCTACAATCTCAAAGTAGAAAGAACTGAAATTGTATTTGCACAGTTTGTCTATGTGGTGAGGTAACATGCAATATGGTGAACTTTCTGCTATCTTCCTCTATTAATTGTAGCAGTGTCAGTGCGATGGCTTTTATTTCTTGACAATAATATGCCCCTTCGGACTCCCAAATTCGACGACCAATTATGTACTCACGATTACCACAGAAAAATGGGAACTCAAGCTTCTCATCCCACTCGGCCTTCATACGGAACTCATCATCCCAGAAAAAATCCCTAACAATTTCTGGTGCTGCATCTTCAAAGACTGTTCTACTGCGATACTGTGGAGGACCAGTCTAGCAAACAAAAAAATGAAAGAAAAAGGGGGGGCTCATTCAGTGATAGAGACGAGCCTAGCAGCTGATCAAACATGCAGATGAGGCCACACGGAGGTAAATCGAACAAGGGAAAAGAAAAGATCAAAAAAAAGAAGCAGACAAGAATGGCATTTGTATGTGCATTATCTGGTGACTGAATCTCTTAGGACTGAATTTCAAAGACAAACTAGTTCCCACAATGCATAAACTCAAAAAAATCTCATTCCACGCGCTACCAATCCAAGCCTACATGCATAATTCCCATCATTCATATAAGGATTCATATCCCACATGAATAAATTTGGAGGGCTCATTCTGAATGTTTGGGATCCCATACTTTCCTAAGGCCTGTAACAATAGCAATAACATATAAGTTGAAAAGCTACGAACAATTTTCATGGATACATATACACTAAGTGCCAGTTTCAGACATCAAACCTGTTCTACAACTGAGTCATCAGTGAATGCAATCCTCTGCTTGTTCAATTTATAGGCAATGAATGTGCATGAAGCTGATATTTGGTTTCTGAAAAGGGAAATCATTCATCAGAAGTTACATTCAAGTTAGCAAATTTTAAATAAAGTATTCACATGCATTGTAACGACCCAGAGTTCAGGATACCGATATACCGATAACATCGATACACCGATACCAAGAACTGGGGAGGCCACCCAAGAGGCTGATGAGGCCCCTGAAGGGTTAGGAGGGCATGTGTAGAGTACATTGAAGCCACAGAGATATAACAGTAAGCAATTAAATTTCATTAGATTGGATTGCTAAAGTAGCAGAAATAAAATTACCTTTTCATTAAAATTTCAACAATTACAATTATGCACAGAGTCCAGCCCAAAGGAAAGACAACAAGTCTAGCACAGTACAGTCAGACAGAAAGAAACGTACGCAGAAGTCGGGAGAAGCCCGACGCAGGTACGGCTGGCAGCTACAACAGCAAGAGAGCGCTCCACCAAGAACAGCAGAGGCAGACAGCGAAACCCACCTGAAAAGCAGCAGGGGTGAGTCTCAATAGAAACTCAGTAGGGGTCACACGGATCCCCACTGGACAGCGCACAAAGCAACGGAAGCAACAACAAGCAGCAGGAACAGTAGGTGTAGCAAAGCAGGAAAAGCTACACTACAAAGCTGCAAAACTACCGCTAAAGAGCAATAAAGAAACAGACGGGAAGTAGGAGTAGGGAACACGCAGGAGAGGGGTGAGAACCCGCACCAACAAGTGGCTGCCGAACTAACCTCGGCACCCCAAACTACTCCAAACAAAAAGGCAACAGATGGTTGACCCTAAACTCACACAGAAGGGCACACCAGTCTGTCAACCAGCCCCAAACAATCAAGGTCTAGACAAGACCTAGACAAACGCCAAACAAACACGTACACGACCGGAAACATCGTGTACACAGCCCCACGCACGATCAGAACACCGTGCGGACAGAACACTGACCCCGAGTGCAGCCACGAACGGGCAACTCGCAAAGATCACAACGCGTAAGAAAACGTGAGAGCTACGCGTCACGTGACGGAAGCACCTCCTTACAAAGCCAGCCGCGTCCACTGACGTCTTACGCCGCACCTCAAGTGTCTCGCCTACAGTACTACAGCAACAACAGCAGAGACATAGACACGAGCTGAACCAAACAGGAACAACATAACAAGTAACTAGTCAGGGTCACGCCCGTCGACGTAAGTCCTTTGTCCCTGACCACGTGTGCACACACTGGCTATAGCCTAAGCCAGGTCCTCTAGCTAGTATTCTCCCTCGGTAGGACGCTACCGTTGGCTAGGAGCCCGCGGAACTAACTACAAACCGCTCACTGGGAACACCCTCCGCCATCCGCTAGCGGGTCGGCACCTCTCGGCCTTAGGTCAACAACAAGTGGAGGCTTCACACGACACAGAAACTCAAAACACAAGTGCCGAAGTACAAACAGGCAACCACGCCCATCAACACGTACTTCGAAGCACCAAATGGCAGCATCGCCACTGCCGACAACTCAGGACGAGTAACTAAACCTCCTATGTAACGATCCTGAGTCGAATGACTCAAAGGCAAGATCGTCACAAACAGCGGAACAAGCCGCCAATCGGTCTAATCCTAGGCCAGAGAAACCACGCTCCGTAGAAAACAACACACGGAGGCCTGAGGGGAACATCAAGAACCCTCAGCACAGCTGGACACTCAAAACGAGGTAGAACAACACCTCGAAGCATCCAGAAGCAGTGTCTCGGACAGGATAGAACCGCCAAGACACGCACAAACAAGGTCACATGTCAACCACTGGGTCAAACCGGGTTGACCGAAACCAAACAACAAAAGCATACAAGAGTAGGATCAAGAGTCCTACCACAAGTAAGAAGACTCCTGGCTACCTTACAACGTAGTCTTAACCCTCATAGGACGTCAAGAGACATCCACGGGACAACGGGCAGACCACAAGGGCAAGCCAAGACACACAGGAATCAACGGGCAGAAAACCAAGAAACAAGGAAAGTAACGCACGAGCCCTAGACCGCTACTAGCAAGTGACGGTCTAGACCATAGCCGTTATTTCCCAAACGACGGACGGACACAGGCCGTCGCTCACCACCCTGACAATCTACAAAACCACACTAAAGCCAAGTAACGCACAGCACCAGGCGAGTTACAAGCAAACGACGCACGGAGGCTCCACCGTTACTTCCAACAGCATAGCCACCAAGACCAAACGAAGTAACGCACAACGCTAAGCGCGTTACAACAAAACAACGCGGCAGGAGAGGGCCGTCAAAGACAAACGACGCACAGGGGCCTATCCGTTACTTCCAACGGCATAGCCACCCTCAACCCAGCACAACAGCAAACGACGGACGGAGGCACGCGCGTTACTCACAAACGATGCACAGGGACTCCACCGTCACTTCCAACGGGACAGCCACCCAACCTCGTCCACGCAGAATATAACGGCCAGGGGCAGGCGCGTTATACTCGAAATAACGGACGGAAACCCATCCGTCAGGGAAACCGCCTCAACAGGTCAAAGTCAGTCAATGGAAAGTAACGGCCAGGGCAGGGCATGTTAATTCCATCTAACGCACTGGGTCAAGTGCGTTAGACCAACCGACTAAACCTCAGAACAAAACGACAAAAGCGAAGTGACGGCCAGGCACTGGCGCGTCACACGGGAACGACGCTCCACTCTTGGGCCGTCGCTTACCCAGAAGCAAAAGAGCTCAAAACCCTCAAACTAAGTAACGGTCTGTCGTGGGACCGTCAGAAACAAGTAACGGTCGCTGGCTAGACCGCTACTTCGGTCACGGCGGGAAAACAAAGGAATGGCCGGATCGGCCCGTTCCACGCCCCATTCACGTCGAAACGCAGGGGAGACAAACCACAACGACAAATAACAACACCAGGGGACTCAAAACCCCACATGCAACCTCAAAAACACAAGATCCGGGCGATTAAGACAAATCAACCCAAAGTGGGTCACCGAGGTTCCCGGGCTTCTACCGGCCTCGAATGAACACCAAATCACACGAAATCAACGTGGATGGGATTCTAACATCCCAGCGGTCAGTTAGAAACTAACTACGCCGCAAACAGTCGCCGTTTACCGGCCGACCCTAAAAACCACGTAAATCACGGTTTAGGCAAAACAAGCCCAAACACACTCGTTTCCTAGCCGAACGCCGTGCAATGGCAGGGAAAATGAAGATGGAGAAGCAAGGATCCGTCACCCTACCTCCACCGAAGAAACCGTGCCCCGAAAGGACTACACCACGCTGAAAACCACTCACGAACCGATTTCACCGGCTTTGAATCCACCGTTCGGGATCGCGCCAGAATCGATCCGATCCTCGCCCCATCGCGCATCTCGACAGCTCCACAGCCTCGCCAACCCGCCCACGATCGCTCCGTCTGCAGCCGGGGCCAAAGAGGGGGAAGAACGAGAGAGAACGGGAGAGAGAGAGAAGGTGTAGCAACCCTAATAAATGAATAATTGAAATGAATTAAAACATATATATTACAGAAGTAATATATATAAAAGGAATAGGGTTAATTGGACGAAATAAAACAAATTAAAAATAACGCCTCTTATTAGGGCGTTAATTCAAAAAGAAACGCCTCTATCAAAGGCGTGACTAAAGAAAGGACGCCCACACGTGCGGTCGTCAACTCTCACGACCAAATAGGCAAGTAAAAGAAACGCCTCTATCTTGGGCGTGTTTTAAAACACGAAACGCCCTTTTTCAAGGCGCTTTTTAATAAACGCCCTTATGCAAGGCGTTAATTCAAGAATACACGCCCTGACCTAAGGCGTTAATTCAGTTCGTGAACCGATCGAACCCAGAACTTATCCAAGGAAGGATTAACCTAATCTAGTAAGTGTCTATTAGAGTAAGGATTCTATTAAGGATATATTACCCTCAATCAAACCCTACTCTTGTTAGGACTTCAAAATCCTATAAATAACATGTTCGATCGAACCCTAAAACCCATTTGATCGAACGTCTGCTGCTAGGTACGTGAAGAACAAACAGTTCTTCTTCCTTTCCTTGCTTTTGATAAACACATGAGGAGGTTTTAACCATCCTTCATCGTCTTTGCTATAGGTGGCTGCTTCTAGTGTTTGAAGACAAAGGGTCTTCATCATCATCGTCTTCATCACCATCGTTGCCGAAGAATAGGTAGCTGTGGCAATATCTTCCTGAAGAACGAAGGTTCTTCATCCACGAAGGTTCCAAACAGAGTATCAGTATTATCAAACCATAAGGTAGGTTTTCTCAAGTTACTGTAGCCCAAATGAAATTAATGCAAGATATATATATATAAACATGTCATGCATATGATTATTATAGTTTTCATGCGTTTTCTGAAATATTTTGAAAGAAACGCCCTTGATTAGGGCGCTAATTTAAAAGAAACGACCATGCTAGTGGTCGTCAATTTAATATTTGACGCCCTCTACGCAGGCGTTAATTTCATAAGAATCGCATGTGATTAATAATTGATCCTGTTTAAAAATTACAATACATATGAAATATTGATTTTTAATATCTTGCATGACTCTGTGAATTCCTGTTAAAATTTTACTGCCATGACATGTCTCCTGTCTCTCAAAATATTATTTATTAAAATATCGTAAATCCCTTGAAATTCACGACTTGGACAAAGTCGTTTTCCATATTCTAACGCCCCAGTACAAGGCGTGAATCTGAAAAGAAACGCCCCTTCCTAGGGCGTGTATCTGTTAAAAACCTGAAATTCACATATTCTGTAAAATGGAATTGGAAAGTAACGCCCCTTCAAAGGGCGCGTTTTTGATAAATTTCTGAGAATAATTATATCCTGTCGAATATGTAAATGATGAGACGCCTGCCCGTGCAGTCGTCAACTTTTAAGAAACGCCCCCAGTAAAGGCGTGTTTTTGATAAATTAATGAAATAATGGAAATTCTGCAAATTGGCAATATATGTAAACGCCCTTCAGTTAGGCGTTAATTACTTGAGACACGACTTGACCTAAGTCGTTATTTTACTGTAAACTGATTTTTCCTCTGATTTGCTAAACCGATGGTTTATATATTATACATATATATATATATCGGCACTATTCTCCACTCCGTGAGTATAGTCCCACGTTTCATGTTGATTTATCGATCACACTCAACTCTCATTGACATACAAGCTCTCCATTGGACATTCCGTTCCTTTGGACTAGCGAGTTAGTCATAGAGACCTCCGTAAGACTCCTCGTAGCCTTGGATTCCCTCAAGGCCGACTGAGCTGGTTGTACCCTAAAAACCCATTACCCGATCCTTGCCATGTCAATCTAAAGAAACATGGTATACCGGCCCTTATGATTATACAAAGAGTATATCATAAGCAATTCTTAATGGGATGATGATATCATGCCATATCATGTCGTTCTTGTAAACCTCAATTCTATGATAAGAATGAGGGTATCTTACCTTTGATATACTGTTCATGTGGACCTCAATTCTATATAAAGAATGTCCATATTGATTTGTCATGGTACCTAAGTTAAAGGAACCATAATCTACCTAGTTTTACCGACATCGTGATTATACCGTTATTATCGCCATTCTATGTCCTTTGTCATATTTTGGACTCTATTCTATCAAAGTTGTCATACGTATCTACAAGCTTGATTATTGAAATTCTATATTGGCTATATAAACAAGAGTGGATGTCAAAACACATGATAAATGCCTGCGCATATAGGGCCCGATCTGGTCCTGGGAGGAGCACCCGAAAGTACTTGTGCCCATGGGAGTTAAAATGATAAGGTATCTGGCATTATACCGAGTACTTGACTTGCTTGATTGGACATTCCACACACATCTTGTACTTGAATCGTACTTGACTTTACATGAAATGCGTGGCCCGAAAGAGGGTAATTTACTTGCTTGATACATGATAGCCAAAGTTCTTGACATGACTTGTTAAACGTGCTTGTTTGAATACCTTGAATAACTTGTATCTTGTTCATGAAAGTTCATCTTATTTCTTTGATATTACATTCTCTCTATCTTGTCGTTTCATGCGAGCATGCATAGCTTTATTGCATCCATGAAAATGTAATTACTTAAACCACTTGCTAGTACTTGAGATATAATTTCCTACTGAGCGTTCGCTCATTCCGTTTGTCCCTTTGTACTTTTCAGGTAAGTCCGACGACGATGGAAGTCAATCGGATGGGAATTGTCAAGAGTGAAGAGATAGAGATTCTCCAAGTGTCATCTAGTCTTTTCTATAGTTTCTTGAGTCAAATATGTATTCTTTTCCTTTTTATTAAACAGAGTATTGGATTTGTAATAGTCTATCCATTATGAAATAAAGGATTGGGTTATCTTGCTATTTTGCGCATCTCTGTCTTTGTGTCGAATACACGACCACTCTGATTGACATGATTGATATAGACACGTCGCGCATCTCCGGGTATCTTCCGCGCTCGGGGCGTGACAGTCTTTGTGGTATCAGAGCCTAAGGTATTCAATTCCTAGGAAACCCAAGTCCAAGGATAGGTTTCAAAACCTTTAACCAAGTGAGAGTGGGTAGAACCAAGGGTTAAATGATCAATGAGTCCTTTATAAGATCATAGTGATATAATACTAACATAGCTATTGTAATTGTAGGATAATGGCTGCCGAACGTGCTCAATGGCGCAACATGCAGCGTACCCTTCAAGGGATGACCCAAGTGCTACAACAGGTAGCACAAGGTGGTGCTCCACGAGCTGGAAGCTTACACCAAGCATTCAAGAATATGAATCCCCCGAAGTTCATGGGATCGACCGATCCAGACGATGCCGAGCATTGGGTTCGGGAGATTGAACGTATATTCCGTGTCATGCAATGCACGGATCAGGACAAAGTCTTATTAGCTACTTTCCAGTTAGAAAAGGATGCTAGATGCTGGTGGGAGTCGATTGAAGCTACTATTGACCCAACTCAAGTTACATGGGGTGAATTCGTTGAATATTTCAACGCCAAATATTTCTATGATAGGGTCCAGGAAAGGAAGGCCGCCGAATTTGCCGCATTAAAGCAAAGATCTTTATCGGTGGCTGATTATGAAGCACAGTTCTCTAGACTGTCTAGATATGCTAAGCATTTAATTGGCACGGAAAAGATGAAAGCCCGTAGATTTCTTAATGGGCTTAGGCCCCACTACATTACTCAACTAGCGCCTATGGATATTCAAGTTTATACTGAAATAGTGCGCCGAGCTCAGTTGCTTGAAGATGCCACGGAACTATCTGATAGGATCCGTGGGAAAGACAAAAAGGAGCAAGTCACAAGTTCGGGTTCTTTTAAACCCAACTTTAAGAAGAGGCCCAATAATGGAGGTTCTTCCTCTCAAGATCAGAAGTACAAGAAATCCAAGCCTTTCTCTATCACCACTACCCCTTCAAACGTAGTATGCAAGCATTGTGACAAGGCTGGTCACAAAACAGAAGAATGCTGGAGGAAATTAGGAGCATGTCTCCGTTGTGGGAGTCGTGAACATCGGATTCCCGATTGTCCATTAATGAATGACCAAGACGGTGAGGGTAAACGCCCAGTGACAAGGAACGCGCGTCTTCATGCAATCCAAGAGACCGAACCAGAAGAAGAAGGCGGATTGGTGGAAGGTACATTAAAAATTTGTTCCAAATATGCACATGTCTTATTTGATACGGGTGCATCGCATTCCATTATTTCCAAGAAGTTTGCTGACCCATTACCTCTAGAACCAGAATGGATGAAAATAGTGTTGTCTACTCCTCTCGGAAACGAGACGGATATCACGCATCATTACCAAAACTGTGAGGTGTTGGTTCGAGGAAAGAATTTTCCTATTGATCTTATCTGCTTAGATCTAAAAGAATATGATGTTATACTAGGAGCAGATTGGTTATCTAAGTACCAGGCAACGGTTGATTGCCGTAATAGCAAGATTGTTTTCAAAGAATTTCCAGAACTGACTTATACTAGTCCTAAGAGTCGAAGCAAATCCCCTCTTATTTCGGCTCTTCGAGCAAGCAAGCTCGTCAGGAAAGGATGTGTATCCTTCCTTGCTTTTGTCACTAATAAAGAAGCTAAGGAAACCAAGATAGAAGACGTTCAAGTAGTACGAGAATTCCCAGACGTATTTCCGGAAGAATTGCCGGGATTACCCCCGCAAAGAGATGTGGCCTTTACCATCGACTTAGTCCCTGGTGCTGGTCCGGTTTCAAAGGCACCATATAGAATGTCCCCTGCTGAACTCAAGGAGTTGAAGGAGCAGTTGATGGAACTAATCCGAAAAGGGTTTATTAGACCAAGTACTTCCCCGTGGGGAGCACCAGTCTTATTTGTAAAGAAGAAGGATGGATCCATGAGATTGTGTATTGACTATCGACAGTTGAATCATCTTACTATCAAGAACAAGTATCCACTGCCGAGAATCGATGAATTGTTTGATCAGATTTCAGGATCCAAATATTTCTCCAAGATTGATCTCCGGTCGGGATATCATCAATTAAGGATCAAGGATGATGACATTCACAAGACCGCATTCAGAAGCAGGTATGGCCATTACGAATTTGTTGTTATGCCTTTTGGACTAACAAATGCCCCTGCTGCCTTTATGCAGTTAATGAATAGCATATTCAGGCCTTACTTGGATCAATTCATAGTAGTCTTCATCGATGATATATTGATATATTCTAAGACTAAGGAAGAACATGAAGAGCATTTGAGGATTGCATTGCAAGTCTTGAGGACAAATCAATTATATGCTAAACTCAGCAAATGCGAGTTCTGGCTTGAAGAAGTGGCTTTTCTCGGACATGTCATATCCAAGGATGGTTTATCTGTGGATCCGTCAAAAGTTGAAGCTGTGAGAGACTGGGAGAGACCCACTAACGCAAGCGAGATCAGAAGTTTCTTAGGTCTTGCAGGCTATTATCGGCGATTTATCAAAGATTTCTCTAAGATCGCCGTACCACTTACAAGATTAACTCGTAAGGAGATCCGATATGAATGGAGTGAGGAATGTGAAAGCAGTTTCCAAACTCTCAAGGATCATCTCGCCACAGCTCCGGTCTTAGCCCTACCAATTGAAGGAGAGAAATTCGAGGTCTACACTGATGCTTCTGGCATTGGCCTCGGATGTGTTCTAATGCAACATGGGAAGGTCATAGCATACTCTTCTCGTCAACTGAAGAAGCATGAGGAGAATTACCCCGTCCATGACTTGGAATTGGCCGCGGTAGTATTTGCCCTAAAGATATGGAGACACTATCTCTATGGGGTACAGTTTACTGTATACTCCGATCACAAAAGTCTCAAATATCTATTTTCACAAAAGGAGCTGAACATGAGACAAAGACGTTGGCTAGAATATCTCAAGGACTTCGACTTCAGTATACAATACCATCCCGGAAAGGGTAATTATGTGGCTGATGCCCTTAGTCGAAAGCCGAGAGCAAAGATAGCAAATTGTATGATACAAGAATGGAGGTTACTTGAACAATTCTCCGAGCTCAATATAAGCTTGGACACGGAATCCAAATTTGTCACACTATCTCATGTAAGCATACAGTCAGATTTGTTATCTGAGATACAAACACTTCAGGATGATGATCCTATGTTAGTAGAAATCAAAGGCAGATTAGAAGGACAATCTGATTTTCAACTAACTTCTGATGGAAGATTATCGTTCAAAGATAGAACTTGTATACCCGATTGTCCGGAATTAAAGAAGAAGATCTTAGATGAAGCTCACCGATCAAGATACACTATTCATCCTGGATCAACTAAAATGTACCAAGATGTAAAGAGGAACTTTTGGTGGCCCAATATGAAAAGAGAAATAGCGGACTATGTATCACGCTGTCTCACATGCCAACAGGTCAAGGCGGAACATCAAAAGCCTGCGGGAAAACTACATCCTCTAGATATTCCTAAGTGGAAATGGGAGGATATTGGTATGGACTTCATCATGGGTTTGTCTAAATCTAAAGGAGGACATGATGGAATCTGGGTTATCATTGACCGATTGACTAAATCGGCACATTTCTTGCCAATCAAAAGCCGATGGTCAATTGATGTGCTAGCTACACTATACATCAAAGAAATAGTCAGGATACATGGAATTCCTGTCTCAATCGTGTCGGATAGAGATCCCCGTTTTACTTCTCATTTTTGGAAGGGATTACAACATTCGTTGGGGACAAGGCTCAACTTTAGTACTGCTTTTCACCCACAAACGGATGGTCAGACCGAGCGAACTAATCAAGTTGTTGAAGATATGCTGAGAGCATGCATTATTGACTTTGGAGGAAGCTGGCATGACCACTTACCTTTAGTTGAATTTGCATATAATAATAGCTACCAAGCTAGTATCCAAATGGCACCTTTCGAAGCCTTATACGGAAGGAGTTGCCGATCTCCCATATGTTGGAACGAAGTTGGAGAAAAACAACTATTAGGTCCAGACATGGTAAGGGATACAACCGAGAAGATACAAGTAATCAGAGAAAGATTACAAGTTGCTCAGACAAGGCAAAAGGCTTATGCTGATACCAGGAGAAGAGATCTTGAATTCCAGGTTGGAGATCATGTATTTCTTAAAATATCCCCTGGACGTGGCATACGAAGATTTGGTGTTAAGGGCAAGCTTACGCCAAGATTCATCGGACCATTTGAGGTACTCGAAAGAGTTGGCGAGGTTGCTTATCGCATCGCGTTGCCTCCTCAGTTGTCCGAGGTACACAATGTATTTCACATATCTATGTTGAAGAAGTATGTGCACGATCCGTCACATATTATTGAGCATGGAGATCTGGTGATCCAGAAAGATCTCACATATGAACAGAGGCCCTTGAAGATATTAGATCGAGAAATACGAGCTCTAAGGAATAAGGTTATTCCCATGATCAAGGTGCAATGGAATAAGAATCCTGAACGCGAAGCGACATGGGAGACCGAGGAATCTATGAAGAAACGATTTCCCGAGTTATTCTAAGAGGTATATGTCCTACACTCTCCGCGTGTATAATTATATATATATTGAATTTGGGGACCAAATTCTTTTTAAGTGGGGGAGGGTGTAGCAACCCTAATAAATGAATAATTGAAATGAATTAAAACATATATATTACAGAAGTAATATATATAAAAGGAATAGGGTTAATTGGACGAAATAAAACAAATTAAAAATAACGCCTCTTATTAGGGCGTTAATTCAAAAAGAAACGCCTCTATCAAAGGCGTGACTAAAGAAAGGACGCCCACACGTGCGGTCGTCAACTCTCACGACCAAATAGGCAAGTAAAAGAAACGCCTCTATCTTGGGCGTGTTTTAAAACACGAAACGCCCTTTTTCAAGGCGCTTTTTAATAAACGCCCTTATACAAGGCGTTAATTCAAGAATACACGCCCTGACCTAAGGCGTTAATTCAGTTCGTGAACCGATCGAACCCAGAACTTATCCAAGGAAGGATTAACCTAATCTAGTAAGTGTCTATTAGAGTAAGGATTCTATTAAGGATATATTACCCTCAATCAAACCCTACTCTTGTTAGGACTTCAAAATCCTATAAATAACATGTTCGATCGAACCCTAAAACCCATTTGATCGAACGTCTGCTGCTAGGTACGTGAAGAACAAACAGTTCTTCTTCCTTTCCTTGCTTTTGATAAACACATGAGGAGGTTTTAACCATCCTTCATCGTCTTTGCTATAGGTGGCTGCTTCTAGTGTTTGAAGACAAAGGGTCTTCATCATCATCGTCTTCATCACCATCGTTGCCGAAGAATAGGTAGCTGTGGCAATATCTTCCTGAAGAACGAAGGTTCTTCATCCACGAAGGTTCCAAACAGAGTATCAGTATTATCAAACCATAAGGTAGGTTTTCTCAAGTTACTGTAGCCCAAATGAAATTAATGCAAGATATATATATATATAAACATGTCATGCATATGATTATTATAGTTTTCATGCGTTTTCTGAAATATTTTGAAAGAAACGCCCTTGATTAGGGCGCTAATTTAAAAGAAACGACCATGCTAGTGGTCGTCAATTTAATATTTGACGCCCTCTACGCAGGCGTTAATTTCATAAGAATCGCATGTGATTAATAATTGATCCTGTTTAAAAATTACAATACATATGAAATATTGATTTTTAATATCTTGCATGACTCTGTGAATTCCTGTTAAAATTTTACTGCCATGACATGTCTCCTGTCTCTCGAAATATTATTTATTAAAATATCGTAAATCCCTTGAAATTCACGACTTGGACAAAGTCGTTTTCCATATTCTAACGCCCCAGTACAAGGCGTGAATCTGAAAAGAAACGCCCCTTCCTAGGGCGTGTATCTGTTAAAAACCTGAAATTCACATATTCTGTAAAATGGAATTGGAAAGTAACGCCCCTTCAAAGGGCGCGTTTTTGATAAATTTCTGAGAATAATTATATCCTGTCGAATATGTAAATGATGAGACGCCTGCCCGTGCAGTCGTCAACTTTTAAGAAACGCCCCCAGTAAAGGCGTGTTTTTGATAAATTAATGAAATAATGGAAATTCTGCAAATTGGCAATATATGTAAACGCCCTTCAGTTAGGCGTTAATTACTTGAGACACGACTTGACCTAAGTCGTTATTTTACTGTAAACTGATTTTTCCTCTGATTTGCTAAACCGATGGTTTATATATTATACATATATATATATATCGGCACTATTCTCCACTCCGTGAGTATAGTCCCACGTTTCATGTTGATTTATCGATCACACTCAACTCTCATTGACATACAAGCTCTCCATTGGACATTCCGTTCCTTTGGACTAGCGAGTTAGTCATAGAGACCTCCGTAAGACTCCTCGTAGCCTTGGATTCCCTCAAGGCCGACTGAGCTGGTTGTACCCTAAAAACCCATTACCCGATCCTTGCCATGTCAATCTAAAGAAACATGGTATACCGGCCCTTATGATTATACAAAGAGTATATCATAAGCAATTCTTAATGGGATGATGATATCATGCCATATCATGTCGTTCTTGTAAACCTCAATTCTATGATAAGAATGAGGGTATCTTACCTTTGATATACTGTTCATGTGGACCTCAATTCTATATAAAGAATGTCCATATTGATTTGTCATGGTACCTAAGTTAAAGGAACCATAATCTACCTAGTTTTACCGACATCGTGATTATACCGTTATTATCGCCATTCTATGTCCTTTGTCATATTTTGGACTCTATTCTATCAAAGTTGTCATACGTATCTACAAGCTTGATTATTGAAATTCTATATTGGCTATATAAACAAGAGTGGATGTCAAAACACATGATAAATGCCTGCGCATATAGGGCCCGATCTGGTCCTGGGAGGAGCACCCGAAAGTACTTGTGCCCATGGGAGTTAAAATGATAAGGTATCTGGCATTATACCGAGTACTTGACTTGCTTGATTGGACATTCCACACACATCTTGTACTTGAATCGTACTTGACTTTACATGAAATGCGTGGCCCGAAAGAGGGTAATTTACTTGCTTGATACATGATAGCCAAAGTTCTTGACATGACTTGTTAAACGTGCTTGTTTGAATACCTTGAATAACTTGTATCTTGTTCATGAAAGTTCATCTTATTTCTTTGATATTACATTCTCTCTATCTTGTCGTTTCATGCGAGCATGCATAGCTTTATTGCATCCATGAAAATGTAATTACTTAAACCACTTGCTAGTACTTGAGATATAATTTCCTACTGAGCGTTCGCTCATTCCGTTTGTCCCTTTGTACTTTTCAGGTAAGTCCGACGATGATGGAAGTCAATCGGATGGGAATTGTCAAGAGTGAAGAGATAGAGATTCTCCAAGTGTCATCTAGTCTTTTCTATAGTTTCTTGAGTCAAATATGTATTCTTTTCCTTTTTATTAAACAGAGTATTGGATTTGTAATAGTCTATCCATTATGAAATAAAGGATTGGGTTATCTTGCTATTTTGCGCATCTCTGTCTTTGTGTCGAATACACGACCACTCTGATTGACATGATTGATATAGACACGTCGCGCATCTCCGGGTATCTTCCGCGCTCGGGGCGTGACAGAAGGATCGCGAGAGTGAGGAGGAAGAGAGAGGAAAAGGAAATTAAATAGAAAGAAATTAGGAAATTTTCCTAATTTCTGAAAATTCCGAAAATGCGCCGAAAATGCACAAATTCAGAAAAATACGTAAAAATAGTTGAAACGACCGGCTCGACGAGTACATCGTCGCAGTAGCATCCACGAGTTCGAGAATTGACAAACAAACTCACCGTAGGGTTCCGTAACTAGTACGTGAGAAAAATCCACACGGCTCGTCAACTCAACTCGGAAGCCACGAAAGCGAACCGAAACTCAACGAAACCAATCCGAAACAGATCCGAAAGATCCAACGAAGATCCAACAAGACCTGCCAAAGATCCATCAAGATCCAGGGCATTACATCCTCCCCTCCTTTAAGAAATTCCGCCCTCGAAATTAAGGACTAACAAAGGAGAAGCAGGGAAGAACAACCCAACAGCACAAATCTCGAAAAATACAGCTCAGAGGAACACCGTCAGACCACAATTACAGGTACACACTCTAGCTTCCAAGACAGCAAGTCTACAGCACGAGTACGGCACCAAAGTGAACACATCTGACACCTCCGAAGCAAGGGCAACGTCGTTTATGTCTCACCAGAAACGGAGACACGACAGCCACAACAATAGACAACCGAAAAACACAATAGCACACCTGCAGGATTCCGACTCCGCACAACACGCAGTGCCAAGGAACACATCTGCAAGCGGGGTCACAACAAGGCACAAAAATAGCTGAGCACACGACCAAAAAGACAGGTCACGCATCAGACTGCTCACCAAGAGAAGACCCACAACAACAAGAAACGACAACAATCTCGGGGAACGCAACTCAAGGACTAACAACACGCCTCAAGAGCACAACACCAAGAAAGAAAATACAAAGCAGAAGGTACTCAATCAGCAAGGAATGCCGACAATTTCCCAAACACTCGCACATGCCAATGCCAACACAAGAAAACCACCAACCAATGGTACGGCAACTGACGACATCAAGGCACGAGAAGCCAAGATGAAGTCACATCGAGAAAGAAAGATTCCCTCGACGAAAGGGTAGCCTACCCACACACTTCAGCTGTACTCTCCACAACGCGCACAGGCAACAGAACACATCGACAATCGCATCTCAGCACACACTAGCGCCATCGCAATCAACAAGATCGCAATTCACACGCCACGAGCACCGATCCAGCGAATAACCGAACACAAGGAGCCTAAGTGCAACAAGGGAAGGGCACCAGCTTCAGCACAAAGCACAAGGAAAGCATCAATCTCAGCTTACCTTCACGTCCCGAAAACGATAAATGAGCCTTCACAATACATCGGCCGTTAGACACAGCACGACAACTACGGTGCACAACAGCTCTTAACACCATCATGGAGTCCAAAGCCAAGCAACCGTACAACAAGGAGCAGATCAGGTTCAAAATAAAGCTGTCTACACTTAAGCAGACACAGGACAAAGGCATCACTAAGGCAGCAATCCCAAGGCCAACTTCGAAAAAGCTTCACCAAAAAGGACGAGAAGCAACAAGTTCGACAACAGCAGCTCACCAGGAAAGGAAAATCCTAGGTTCGCTCGAGCAACTTCTCAATCGAGGCAACACGACAACGAAACAACCAAAACAACAATGCATCAGAAGCTAAGCAGACTCAAGCCGGGACAACTCAAGCAACGTAAAAACGTGCATGGCCATCACACCAACGCTAAAAGTCATAAGCTACCTGAGCAAAATACAGAAAACAGCTCGAACAATGCAATGCAGGTTCATGCCAACCGACAAACACTGCCAAGTGCAACACGATCGAGACCAACTTCAAAACCGAACGAAACACATCGTCACATCCAGACGAGAGCAAAAACCATCTCGTACAGTGCCAACCAAGCACATACAAGACCACACGCGAGAAGCACCGCGATAAACCATCGCAACACCTACGCCAGCAAGAGACTGTACAAATTGCTGAATGATAATAACAGACAAATTGCTTTACAAACAAAGTAAAAGAATGGTATTTCTAGGTCCCAACTTCACCAAACAAAAGAATGGTAACAACATACAAATTTCTTTACACAAAGTAACATCAAACATATAAAAAAGGAAATGGCTGGTAGAAATTAGGTAGCTTAAAATCACTAATATATAGCAAATGAATGAAATCACAAAGAAACTAAATTCTGGTTCATGTATAATCACATAGAAAAACAAGGGTCTAATCACATATTTCTATTAACAAACTCTATTAACAAGGGTATAATCATCTTTGAGTTCTTTTCCTTTCAACCTGCAAAGAAAATGACAAATAAAAAGTAATAACTCAAATTACAAGAGTTTAACTTCATTCCAAAAATTAAAGTAGAAATGTAAAAGAGATGAAAGTCATTACATGTGTCCTTAGCCAGGCTATTGTTTTACCGGTGGCATCTCCAATTGTTCTGACATCATTGTATGGTCGAATAAGTGGGGCTGATGGTTGTATAGGTATTTCAATAAACACTTCACAAAAAAAATCTCCTAGTTCCACTCCTCCAACTTTCTTTTCTGAATCTCTACTAACAACGATCCCAGAAGCTACCACAATATCAACTTCAGTCCAACTCTTTAAAAAGACATCTTCAACATTCTATAAAAAATGTAAGTTAATAAAATGAAATGATAGATTCCAAGTATAAAAATTCAAATATTAGAAATGTAATAAAGCAATGATCTAAACTATTGTTAACTTACATTCTGATTACATGCTTGAGGACCCTTTCCTCTACTTGTTGCCAAAGAGGGTATCTAAAATTGCAATTAAATAATATCAATAAACATTTATCTAAGAATTCTTATTGCAACTAATTGAGAATGTTGGCAACTATAATACAAGTAAACAATCTTCTATAGATAAATATTTTACCTCTTCATTTTGTTCTGTGTTGCCTGCTTGAGAGGATGAATGCTCATGTAGGGATCGAATATCATTCATATTCGTGGTGGCATTTGAATCCTATTAAATCAACAAAAAAGAAGTGAGCTATGTTCATATTAATATATTACATTCAAACATATATTTTCAAATTACCTGCATATTAGTCATTGGAAAATTGAAAGCACCTAGCATGTCATTGATATTGATGTTACTTGTACTCTCTCCACCATTTTGTAGTACTCCCATCAAATAACGGCCAAGGGACTGTACTGTAGTTTGCAATAATTTCATCTCTTCTCGCATTTTTTGTACTTCCTCTGTATTAGTAGAAACTCTCTCTCTAGTTGTAACACGACTGATTTTATCACCAAACACCTTTGATGGTGTAGGGCCCATCCCAATTATCCTAACCCAACTACGTCCATCCACTCCCATGACTTGAGAAAATACATCAGTCCTTGAGACTTTCTCCATTATTAGAGATCCCTCAGGTTGTTCAGAGTATAATTCTTGGATACGTGACTTATAAGATTAAAGAAAATAAATGAGTATTTAAAATAATAAATTAATTGCAACGCAAACTTAAATAAATCACAACCAATGAAATATTTAAAAAGATACTTACAATTATTTCAGCAGATGTCTCGTCTGCATGATTCCCATTCTTACGTGTATGAGTTACCATAAATATATGAGCTCTAGGAGGATCTTCACCATTTGGCATCTTCTTTTTCTAATAAAAAAAATCAATAGTAAAAGAGATCATCACTAAACCAATTACTAAATGGTATGCATTTGGTAGCCACTAATCATATTCACATTGGCATCATTTATTGGCTTAGTTCATCACATGATTTTGGTTCACAAAAAAATGTAATAAATATTTACAAGTATAAAGTGCATACCTCTAGCTCTCTTACCCTAGCAAAACTTCTGGTACCTGAGGTGTGCGAAATTTTTTGTTGTGCACGGTTTGCCTTATTCTTCGTACTGATGGCCTGATTCGGAAAAAGTGAATAAATTAACAATAACTCTTATAGTTATTGAGAATATTGTAGTAGATACCTGTCCTTTCTCTGAATTCCAAAGATCAAGAGCTTCCTTTAACTGATCTAAATCAATCCTACTATCTTGACAAGCTCTCACTCTATCCTCATCATTCTCAAAGGGATTATAATAGTTTGACTTAATTGTTGCCTTCCAAGCTCTTCTTTTCTTTGCAATTGACTTTAAAACCCAATCCTTACAATCACCATCAAAGTCAAAGCGGCTCTGCATGACAATGTTTCTTTCCATGTAAACTGAAAAATAAGAAAATTAACAATATCAATTAGTTCTTCTTACCTTAACATCCTCCCAGATATCATCTTTAATTGTCTTGTCCACATGTCTCCAATCCGTGCCATTTAATAAACCATGTTGCCTTATAAGTGTGCCTAGAAAGTTTGACAATTTAGAGGTATGCTCATTTATCGGTTGCCCATACTCATTGGTCTTGATAGGAATTTTGTCACGTTCACTCAAGGTCCAAATATCCTTGCAATGTGTTGGACCACGTGTCCGGCGATCACTTCTGGCACCTAATAAAGATATGAAAAGAAAGATAATTTAGCATGACAATAATATAAATTTCAACAACATTAAATATTTATGAGATTAGAGTCATTATTTATACAACTTTCTTTTTCCGCAGTAGAGGAGTCCTCTCCAAGATGTGAGTAGCTTGATTCAATAGCATGTCTTCCAGGGTTTAATGGATCTTCCCGTACCATTGGCCTCACAGGTATATCTTGTCCTCCTTGTTGAGGATGAATGTCATCTCTTGAGAGGTCAGTGGGAAGAATTTCTATTGGAAGTTGGAGATAAGCCTTAGATCTTGTGACCCTTGTTGAATCTGAGGATGTATGCTTGTTGCGCTTCATATTATCTTAGCCTACCAATCATGACAAGCATTATAGACTAAATGCAAACAAAGAATGCGTTATCTATGACAATATAAATAAGAACAAAAAGATAAAATGAAGGCAAACATAGAAATTGAAAATTTAATGACCTATACAACAACACTAATGAAAACATCATACAAATAGTTATAGTATCTATTAGTCATCCTCTTCATGAATCACATATTCAGCATCATCGCCTATTACTTGCTTTTGTACATTTGTCAATAACATGTCAACTATTTCCCCATCCATATCTGCCCTAACCAAACTAAGGTCATCAAAGTCATTAGCTTCATTAGGTACTAAAGTCAAGTCTGCATCTGCTTCTTGTACATCGAATCTGAAGCTTTCTTGCATATTGTTGTCAAGGCCATCTTCTATTGACATAGTTTCCATATCAAAGAAGTCACGAGGATCTATTCTCCTCACAAAATGCCAATCCACATCAAGAGGGTCTTCTATGTAGAACACTTGCTGAACTTGATTAGCAAAAATAAATGGCTCATCTAACAATTGTTGACCCCCATAGCAAAGCCTTCTTAAGTTCATAAGAGTGTGACCAAATTCATCTTTTTTCACTCCTCTTTCTGGATTTAAAGCATCAACCCAATCACACTTGAATAATACAACCCTTCCAGCTTGATTATAGTTGAGTTCTATTATATTCTTCAGCACACCATAATATGTTACATCTCCCACAATAGGGTTTCTATCTGAGGCACTTGAAAAGCTTGATGTCTTTGCAGTTAAAACAACCCCACAATTTTGAGTTTTCTTATGCATCTCACGACTTTTCGTATGGAATCTGAAACCATTTATTATGTATCCATCGCATCTCCTAGCAATATCACTTGGACCCCGAGCCAAACATGCAATTAACTCGGTGACATTTTGATTATTTGAACTCCGTAACTTCTGTACCTATTACAACAAAAGAAAAAATATATAATTATTACTCTCTCAATGACATTGTTTACAATAAATTATTTAACGGCACTCCAAAGGTAACTTACATGGTCTTTGAACCATGTAGAGAACTTTTCATTGTGAATGCGCTCTAACTCTTTCGGACGCATATGTCGTTGTTGACATTTTATGATGTTTTTATGCTCCCTGCATAGCAAATGTATTAAGTATGACTTGGACAAATATATGATGTAGGAATAAATGGAATAATAAAAACTTACACAAGATATGTTGTAACTTCTTCACAATTAAATAGCACATATCTATGTGCTTGTTTTAGATCCATTTTATCTAGAACAATAGCTTCACACTTCCCCAATGGACGACCTTCTTGTTTAAAGAAAGATGAACTTTCAAGCACATTTGTCTCAGGTGTGGCATCATCATTACGGATTGGCCTATTAAACATGGTCTCCCCACTACTTAGATATCTTGAACAAAAGGTTAAACATTCTTCCACAATATAACCTTCAGCAATTGAACCTTCAGGATGACTTCTGGTACGAACATATGACTTTAATTTGGAGAGATACCTATAAAAAAGCACATAAAATGATTATAATAGTATATGTAATTAATAGAATGCATGTGTAACCATGTATTCAACTAACCTTTCTATAGGATACATCCATCGATAAAGCACAGGCCCACCAATACTTGCCTCTCTTGCTAGATGAATAGTTAAATGCACCATAACATCAAAAAAAGATGGAGGAAAAATCCTCTCCAACTGACAAAGTGTGAGAGCAATTCTTCTTTCTAGCCTTTGAAGATCATGCACGTTAAGAACTTTTAAGCATAGTTCTCTAAAGAACTTACTTAGTTCAACTAAGATTGAGCTCACATTTCTTGGTAAAGTCCTTGTGCTTATCAGAGGAAGAATATGTTGCATGACAACATGAAAATCATGACTTTTGAATCCAGATATCTTGCATTGCTTTACACACACACATCTTGAGATGTTCGCTGCATAACCATCTGGGAATTTTATTCTTTTTAAGAATCTGCAAAAAAGTCTTTTTTCTTGATCTTTCAATGTGAAACATGCAACAGGCTTTATAGTTTTATGGCCATCTGATACAAAGTGAAGAGCATGCTTGATGTTCAGAGCCTGCAAATCTAGACGAGCATTCGAGTTATCCTTTGAGCCATCTTTATCATTAAATATAGTATTGAGCAAACTTTCGCAAACATTCCTTTCAATATGCATCACGTCGAGATTGTGACGTAATAAATTATGCTCCCAATATGGCAAATCAAAAAAGATACTTCGTTTTTTCCAATTATAAAATGGATCCACATCTTTACCATGCTTCTTTTTTCTTTTTGATTTATTTTGACTAGTCTTCCCAAATGTAAAAGTGAATCCTTGCAATTGTGCCAAACAATCAGAACCAGATAAAGGTTTAGGAGCACTTCTATACTCCTGCTTACCATCAAATGATCTATACTCAGATCTAAATCGATGATCATGATCTAAAAATCTGCGGTGACCCATATAACAGAACTTTCGACCATAAGTCAAGAAATGAGACCATGTGTCCTTATTGCAATGAGGGCATGCGTATTTCCCCTTGGTACTCCAACCAGATAAGTTTGCATATGCAGGAAAATCATTGATTGTCCACAATAATGCAGCACGCATTTTGAATATCTCTTTTCTCGATGTGTCATATGTTTCAACCCCAACTTCCCACAACTCCTTCAACTCCTCTATCAAAGGTTGAAGGTATATGTCAATATCATTACCAGGAGCCAAAGGGCCAGGAATAAGCAAAGACATGATAAAATAAGGTTGTTTCATACACATCCATGGCGGTAGATTATAAGGCATTAGAATAACTGGCCATGTACTATGAGAGATACTCATCGTCCTAAATGGATTAAAACCATCAGCTGATAAACCAAGTCTCACATTCCTACTATTGAAGAAAAATCAGGATTAAGATAGTCAAAAGTCTTCCAAGCAGGAGAATCAGCAGGATGTCTCATCATGCCATCTTTAGTGCGCTCTTCATCATGCCATCTCATAGAAGGAGATGTTTTTGATGACATGAATAGTCTTTGAAGCCTTGGTATTAAGGGAAAATGGCGTAATATTTTGGCTGCAATCTTTGATTGTTTCTTGGATGATTCCACCTCATTTTCACCATTTGTTTCAACTTGTATCCATCTTGAAGCACCACAAGTACTGCATGATTCATCATTAGCCTTTGTCTTCCAATACAGTTGACAATCATTAGGACAAGCATGAATATTCTTGTAATCAAGTCCTAAGTCCTTAATAATCTTTTTGATCTCATATAGAGAATTTGGCAATGTTTCACCATCAGGCAGCACTTCTTTCAACAATTCTAACATCATAGTGAATGAACTATCACTCCATCCATTGAGACATTTGATCTGATAGAACCTAACAGAAATGATAGCTTGGTAAATCTTTTACATCCTGGGTATAATTCTTGCTCAGCATCTTTGATCAATTTATAAAACTTTTCAACTTCAGCATCTATTCTTTGTGGAGAATTTGATACTCCAAATGTAGACGAACTCAGATTTGCGAAGACAAAAGTGTCATTCAGCATTTCATGCATTTCAGTATCAGGATTTGAATTACCGGAGTCATTGAATGCAACATTTTCTGAAGCATCATGTGAACCTTCCCCATGAAAAATCCAATGAGTGTAGTTGACATTGAAACCATGACAAATTATATGCTCGAAGACCTCTTGCCTGATCATCCTAAAGCAATTATTACAATTCACGCAAGAACACATGATCTTCCCATCACTAGAGGTTTTTTGAAATGCAAAATCTAAAAATTGAAATGCTCCATCCACGTATCTCTTGCTCACCCTACAACATTGAATCAAATATATAAGTCAATAGTTACGTATTTTTTCCATCACAGATAAGAATAACCATAATACCTTAGTATGTATATATACCTTGGTTCTTGAATCCAACTCTTATCTAACATTTTTCCAACAAATTTGACTATCAAAGAGTGTGAAGAAATAAATTTGATCACTACGAAAAAGATAACGAAAAAGTTAGTGTAGTGATGGTTAAGTATATAATATACATTTTAAATTATCAACAAAAAAACGTATGAATCTAGAAGATTCTTTAACAAGTTTTGGTTTAACTACATACCTTGATGAGGACAGAATGATAAATGTGATTGTAAATTGTACGAAAACAAATCAATCACTAGGCACAGATGTGATTAGGGCAAGCAAGTACTGCATAAACGAAAACCAAATGAAAATGCGACTACGTTAAGCAAGTTCATAAAGTTAGACAAATTTTATTCTCTACACCATGCTTAAAGGAGAAGAAAAATAAAAGAAACTATTTAAAGAGAACATGAAAGTAATTTTTGTCATAAAGTGTGCAATGTTTAATTGCTCTCATAACATGTCATGAGCCTATTGAGCATCCACCTGAAAACTATGTAAATGACTTCTTTAAAAATGAAAGTTAATGGTTTCATTTTTCTTCATTTGCATGTAATCCTAAAGACAGTATATCCATGATGCATTGACAGTATGAAATATGTAAAACATGTAGCCCCCTATCTGCTTTTGTGTGATAGAACCTTAGCCTGCTATTAAGTGTGAAAGATTTATTCCATTTAGAATTTGTGTACCTAGTTTATTTGTCAAAGTTATTGAGTTGTCAGGGGAGGATGAACGTGCTATTTAATTACTCGTATGCATTATTTTGACAGCAACCACATGATGTTAAGAGGGAGTGTCCCTAGTATCATGGTCAGCTAATATGTACTGTGTGATGGTGAATGCCTTCATAGCTTGTGCATTAAAATGGTGATATAAGTTGATTTCAAAGCCCATCAAGTTGTCAAGCATCCTTTTCTTGAGGAGCACGATGGACACTAAAGCTTTTGATGTACACTTTGGAGATTTGCAAGTTTTCTAAAGTTGTAGGTGCAGGATAGCTGCATGAGAACACCATGCTACAAATTGCACACTTATAGTACATTGTTGGCACTAAGAAAGAAGAAACTGTTACGGAACACCGTTAGAAGAGCAAATGTGAGAATGAGTGTTAGGCTGCACATATGCTTGATTTATGTTTTGGTTTGTTGACATACCATCAGGCAATATGCAACCAAGTTTTACCTTGTAACTGCATTAATTGTTATATTGTTAATCTACTTCATGCCTATTTTTTGGTTAGGAACATAGTCGACCTCTTGCTGCACTGACACACTTAAAAATGAAAAGGTCGTACTTGAAGAGCTTGACCATGCAACAAGGAGCTTCTAATTAATGCAAGTGCTTGAGGAAGAACTTTAGATTTAACAGTCAAACCAATATTTTTGTTTGACTTTCTGTCAGTCATCAAAGTGCAGCAAAGTTCCAAGGCAAGAGCCGCCATGTGTAAGTCCGAATCGTTGTAGGATTAAAGAAATAATAAGGTCACCACATAAAATAAAGATCAGAAAGGCTATTGTCGATTGAGAGGTGAAACCATATCAGAGCAGACAACTCAGCAACTATAATTTCATAAGCAGATGAATCAATTTGGTTGCCATAAGCAACAACTAAAGAATTCATTGTCTCCAGTGTAGCCTGCCTCAACACACAGTTAGCCTATTTTGGAATATATAAAATGTAACAGAAGATTTTGAGTCAAACATTCAACATATACAAGAGATACCACAAATCTGACATATATAGATTCAAAATACCTTGCGCAGAAAAGTTGTCAACTCTGCCACAACCTGATGCAGGACAATAGAAAGGTCTATTCGAAGGGGTGAACTAGATATAACAGCAAAAGCCTGAACCAAGAACATCAATGTAATTAGTGGAGGAAGGCAAAATATAGCAGTAGTCAGGAGGCAATGATAAAGCAACTAGATTCCTCTTCGTGCAACAAATCAACACGGCTAAACAGTCAAAGTATGACAAATACTACTGTGGCACTTTAAAGAGTACTCAAACTACAAGGCAAGTCACCATTACTTCTAAGGAAAAGGAGAATGTAGGAATGGCTAAAAATTCAAGATACAAGGGCCAATCAGTTTTAAAAAATCAAGGAGCACCCTGCTAACACTTCAAAAGTTTTGATTCAACTTTATCTTTTTACACAATTTTCAAAATAGTTATCAGTCCTGGTAATATTTCAAAAGTTGATTCAACAATCTTTTTACTCAATTTCTATAGATCCACACTTAATGATAACCAATTAAACAAAAAGGCTAATGAAGCGTGATATAGTGCAAGAGCAAATTTACTACCCCAAATAGCACATAACCTGATAACCGCAAAAAAACAGTAAAAACCAACTGTTATAAAATAAGTAGGATTTAATATGATTGGGAAAAATCATTCACAGTTTGAACTGCACTAATGTCTTGTCCCTTGATGCAAGGTACTAAGCTACCCGTACATAACTCCAAATTAGAAAGGTCACTTTAAAAAAAACTCTAACCAGAAAGGAAAGAAAAAATAATACAATTAACACCAGACATGTGGCTCAAACAGTTCCCAATTTAACAAAAATGAATATTGTAGATTTCTTCCTATTCTTCCCACTCCTCCCTCTCTGTCCACCAACTTTCAACATGTGGCAGTCACTTCACTTAAATCTCCCCCCATCGCTGATAATGGTCTGCCCCTCCATTCTTTGGGAACCATAACCACTCTATTCTAGCCCTCCTGTCCAACATTACATTTTAGGATCAAAAAGTTAAAAACACACAAGTCAGCAAGATATATGTATTGGCCTTTACAAAAAAAAATTGTTTAACCTAATAGAAAAATGAGCAGAGTTCCTTCATTGACCTATGAAGAAGGGGACCTTGGTGGGGCTGCTACCGGAGGCGGGGAAGGAGCACCTGCTACCAGTGGCAGGGAGGATGCAGCTACTACCGGAGGCGAGGAAGCAGGCGGCTGCTACCGGCGGGCGGGGCTGCCGGCGGATGCTACCGGCGGGCGGCGCTGCAGGCCGCTGGTACCGGCTGGCAGGGAAGCAGGTGCCTGCTACCGGTGGATGGGGAAGTAGGCAGCTGCGCTATCGGAGGTGGGGAAGCAGGGTCTGCTACCGGTAGGCGGGGAAGCAGGCGGCTGCTACTGGAGGGGGGGAAGTAGGTGACTGCTATCGGAGGCGGCCGGGGAAGGAGGGGCTGCTACCAGCGAGCGGGGAAGCATGCGGCTGCTACCAGAGGCGGGGAAGCAGGCGGCTGCTACCGGTGGGCTAGGAAGTAGGCAGAGTCGATGCCAGGCAGCGGTGACTCCGATGTCGGTGGCGACGATTGTGACGGTGGCTGTGCTGGGAAGGACCTTTCCACGGTGGGAAAGAGGGGAAGGCGAGAGAGTAAGAGATCGAGAGAGAGTTAGTTGGGGATGGGGAGGAGACGAGGCGGGGGAAAGAAATTCTATTAGCTAGGAGGGAGATGAGAGGGAGAGGTGGAGTGGTGGAGATCGAGGGAGTCCGCGACCGTGCGAGAAGGAAGGAGGCCAGAGGCCGGTTACGATCGCGCGGGAGCTCCAATATGGCGCGCGTAGGTGAAATATTTAGGGGCATTTTTAATGGATTGATATTTTTATATAGTTATTTTGAGACAATTTTAAAATGCCTCTACATATTTAAAGATAATAATAAAAATAAAATATCACTATTTATGATAATTTAGAGACACTTTTAAGAAATGCCTCTAAATTAACTGCCCCTATATCTATACTTTTTTGTAGTGTGTGATAAATCAAGGTCTTCAACATTAGAAGGTCCGTGCATACATGAAGACAATGATGATGAAGGTCTTTGCAATGCTTCCTTCGAACAAGTGCAGAAGAATCTCTTTAAGTGATGTCTCGACACGGCCTAAAGATGTCCCGACACATCTAGAAGAGATTGTGTTAGATTTCCAATGCTTGAGCTCCGGCATAAAAGAATGTGTCGACACATCTAACCCATGACTCGACACATCCAGAAGAAATCAAGCCGAAGCTATTCTGTCTAAGACTCTGGACTCACTAATGTCTCGACACACTGAGTGAAAAGTGTGATGCGGGACGGACACGCGACTCGACTCCAAATGGATATGTGATCCTCGGACTCTAAGCAAGCTCGCGATCGTCCCTAACGAGGGAAGCGTCGGACGTGCGCGGTTGAGAAACCGGCAAAGAGGTAGGGTGGTCAACTCACAAATTCGTGCTCGGATCGGGTCACGGGACGGTCTTGCTCTCTCTCGCAGCAGCGGTGATATAAAAAGTATAGCGAGCTATGATCCTAGCATGCTCTCTAGCAGCGGCATAAAGAAATATATACGAAATAAAGCAAATGCCGAGATGTGAGCGAATACGATACCTCCACGCTCTCGGCGTGGGGAAGACGACCCCGACCGAACTGATACTCCCGGAATAATTATTACACAAATATTACAGCAATGAATATGAATGCCCACTCCACGCAGGGAGGTAAAGGGTGACACAATGGGACCCGGGAGTAGCGGGTTCGGGTTGACGGGCAGCTTCTTGTGGAGCTTCGGCGGCACACGTACTCACGATCGTGGGACCCATGTGCTGGTCTGAGGGGCCGTGTGGGACCGGGGGGGCACCACTGTGGTGGGGACGCCTGGACGGGCGCTCCCTGGGACAGCGATATGCTGGTTCGCCGGTCGGAGGCCGGGCGGCTCTGAACTTCACTCGTCGGAGTTGCTGCCCACGGATCTGAACTGTTGTTTCAAACCTGCGCGTCCCGATGAAATCCACTGCTGCGGTCACTCTCGATGTCAGATCGATGCACAAGAGGTACCGTTGGAAAGCTAGCTCGAAATCCTTCAATCTATGGCCAAAGAATGAAAATTTAATTTCCCGTTGATGGCCTTTGTCGAATATTCAATCTGCTGGTTGACAGGACCTGAAAACTCAGGACAGAACTACGTTTTCCTAAGAGTTGGCGTTTACCGCGTTGTAGATATTCGATGCAGCCTTTAAGCCCTTCATGAAAGTTGGAGAGGCCGAAGAGAGGAAAACGGGGATATATCTTATGCAAGATTTGGTGGAAGTTTCGATGTTTTGGGGATTTTATACTAACTCGAGGTCAGATCTGGACAGTAGAAATAGAACTGAAGTTGGGGAAAAGACACAATTTCTAAAAATAGGTAGAAGGCTTTTGAAATTCGACGAAAATTTGTGGAGGATGGGGATGGTGGAACGATCCTCCAATAAATTTGGGGATTCAAACAAAAATCAAGAAGGGGGTCTAAAGTGGGAAGAACTAAATTTCTGCTACACAGATCTGAAAAGGGACAGATCAGGAAGATAGAAATACAAAAACATATAAAAATATAAAAAGAACGTGAAATGACGGGATAATTTTACTGGAGGTTGGGGATAAAGTGGGGAACCAACCCTGAAAATCTCAACTCCAGATAATATCGGAGTTTGGAGTTAAAAATCCCGGAGTGAACCGTTATCCAGCAGAACAGAACCTTGGACAGAACTTCAGAAGCGGCTTCGCGACGGCTCGATGGCGGCATGAACGGCGGCGGCGGCACCAGAGATGAATCTAGAGATAGAGGGGCTAAGATAGAAGGGGTTTCCACCCTAAAATGCTTAAGGAGGAGGAAGGAACCAGAGGGAGAGAGGTAGGGGGCGCACCAAGCTCCAATTCTCATTCAAATTTTCTTCTTCATTAATTCACACAAATGGAAATTACATGCCTTATATAATAAATGGAAAATGACCACTAATGCCCTCAGATCTAGGGTTGGGAGGGGTATACAAGGTATAGAACTAATTAGTTCTAATGGCCTTTTTACAAAAATTAAAATGGAACAACATAGGGGGGGCGCCCCCTTGACTAGGTGGGTGTGGTAGGTGGCCTACCCTTGACATTTTAAATCACTTGTCTCCCCCATGTGTCAATTGACTTGTCAAACCTTCTAGATGCCACCTTGGCCTTTGACCAGCCCCACATGGATGAGGTGGACCAATGGGATAGGAGTGAAGGCCCCCTTTCAAGTTCTACTGGCATTTTGCACATAAACACACACAATCCTAAGGAAGAACAAATAGGCTCATAAGGCCTTACAATTGCGAATCTACTTCCCCCAGGATATAAAAATAAATAAAAGGACACAAATACAAAAATAAAATGTACATGCTCGGAGTTGATTCCCATCAATTCTCCCCGGGTGGGAAGAACTCGACCCCGTCGAGTAGGGGTACGGCTGCTCGAGTCGCTCCGGCGGATCCTTCACCGTGCCAAGTAACGCGGGTACGTCCCACTCCACGTGACCGTCACCTGCTCATTCCGTATATACTCGATATGCACAAGCTGCTGTGGGAACAAGGCCGGTGGTGGACACTCCGGGGTGGGGTCACTCTCAAAGGGAAGGGGGCAGCTCAAAGACTCACTAGGAATCACCGCTGGGTCCCCATAGGTGACTAGATCCGGATATAGATGTAGAGCTGATCCCATACTCATCGAGCGAGTCCACTCGCCTCTCACTCATAAGAGACCGACAACGAGCTCACACAAGACACATACAGACTCACAATGTACTAACACACGTATGCAAACCACACAAACAAGAAACTGACTCATGCATGACTCGAGACAAACCTATTGTTAGTCTGACCCGTACATGGGTGACGGCGGACCAGGACACCTGAAGGTGTGCCATGCATGCATGTTATGTAACCGGAGATGGGTGACATGGGGAACACGTAAACGTCCAAGTATGACCTAGTCATGCATGGACGGCCCTTTGGATTTTGGAGACTTGAGAGGGCTAGGAGAGCTGGGTGTGGAAGAGCCGGGTGTGGGTGTATCGAGGATGGGCTGAGGTGGGCCGGGGGAACCAAAGTCTTCATTACCCCCAAATGATGGTTCGGACCTATTGCTATGTGGAGGTTGCTTGGCCCGAGTGGAAAAGGTGTGATAGTGAACTCCGCGGAAGAAGTGGAGTGAATATGAAAGCTCGGGAGGTTCACTAGTGAAGGGGTCAAAAGGGTCGAAGAAGGTATGGCCCCATGAAGTGGGTTTTCCCATGACTCGGTCCCAAGTTAAGATTTTATAATCACCATCATACATTGTGATCAGTGGGACGACGATCATGCCTAGAAAATAGGATTCCTCCCTTGGGCAAAAGGGAACGAAGTCGGACTCAGCCGGCATCAGGAGGAATAGAAGAATCTCCGTGGTGACACAACCCACTGTGCACACGGAGGTAATGGACCCTATGGCCGGATGGGTGAAGCTACGACTAGCGGGTTGGTCGAAGCCTCCGGCCAATATATGCGTCAACTTCCATTGCCAACCTAAACCCAAAATAAGGTCACCCAATGTGTCAACATGGTGACTAGAGCGGAATGTAGTGTGGTAGGAGTTGACGTGCACTAGGGGTAAGGTGGGGTCCATGGAGGGGTAAGGGGGTGGGACCAAGCCATCATTGAGCCAACTAAGAAGTGGCTCGGCTATGTATAGTGTACCCGTTAGAAACACGGGTGGCTCGGGCTGAGGTGGCTCCCAATAAGATGGTTCCGAATAAAGTTCAGAAGTAGAGAGTGGTAATAGAGCACTCACGGGTGGTGAAGGCAATGGGGTAGGCAGTCCGATCGGCTCGGGACTCGGTTGGGAGGTAGATGTTTGCCGAAGGGTAGCCAGGGCAGCATCAGCTCGTTGTAGGTCATCATTAAATCGAGACTCAAATGGCTCGACCTCGAGAGTGACCTTAAAGGACTGCGCCAGAGAGAATGTGTCACGGATAAGACATTGGATTTGAAAGTAAAGCCGTAAACCTCTAAGGAACTTAAAAGCAGTCGTGGTGCTCTCCTCTCCAACTTCATATTCCAATCGATACTTATCATAGTCCCGAATGTACTCGGACACGGACCTATCGCCTTAGACGGGTCGGCATGGGTTGGCCATAGGTGCCGAAAAGATGGGAATGGATCCCTAGAAGTGAATATGCAAGGCCATTTGGACAAGACACTATACCGACTATGCAAGGTTGGAATGCATGCACACTAAGGACCCAAGACTTAAACCAAGACTCGGTACGTGGTAGAGTTAATCGATCCGAAGATCACTCACGCAAGTGTGCGGCCTTCCCGATAGGCGTAGCCTAACGTTCGGACAACACCTTTTGATATACCGATTAATGGTATGTAAACGTGACACTTAGACTTGACTTAAACGACTCTTTTTTTTGTTAAGCAAAGACTAATGACTACCCTAGACGTAAACTCTCTCTGATACCAAACTGATGTGGGACGGACACGTGACTCGACTCCAAATGGATATGCGATCCTCGAACTCTAAGCAAGCTCGCGATCGTCCCTAATGAGGGAAGCGTCAGACGTGCGCGGTTGAGAAATCGGCAAAGAGCTAGGGTGGTCAACTCACAAATTCGTGCCCGGATCGGGTCACGGGATGGTCTCGCTCTCTCTCGCAGCAGCGGTGATATACAAAGTATAGCGCGCTACGATCCTAGCATGCTCTCTAGCAGCGGCATAAAGAAATATATACGAAATAAAGCAAATGCCGAGATGTGAGCGAATACGATACCTCCACGCTCTCGGCGTGGGGAAGACGACCTCGGCCGAACTGATACTCCCGGAACAATTATTACACAAATATTACAGCAATGAATATGAATGCCCACTCCACGCAGGGAGGTAAAGGGTTGACGGGCAGCTTCTTGTGGAGCTTCGGCGGCACACGTACTCACGATCGTGGGACCCACGTGCTAGTCCGAGGGGCCGTGTGGGACCGGGGTGGCACCACTATGGTGGGGACGCCTGGAGGGGCGCTCCCTAGGACGGCGGTACGCTGGTTCGCTGGTCGGAGGCCGGGCGGCTCCGAACTTCACTCGTCGGAGTTACTGCCCACGGATCTGAACTGATTTTTCAGACCCGCGTGTCCCGACGAAATCCGCTGCTGCGGTCACTCCCGACGTCGGATCGACACACAAGAGATACCGTTGGAAAGCTAGCTCGAAATCCTTCGATCTATGGCCAGAGAAACAAAATTGAATTTCCCGTTGATGGCCTTTGTTGAATATTCAATCTGATGGTTGACAGGACCTGAAAACTCAGGACAGAACTAAGTTTTCCTGAGAGTTGGCTTTGACCGCCTTTTAGATCTTCGATTCAGCCTTTAAGCCCTTCATGAACGTTGGAGAGGCCGAAGAGAGGAATACGGGGATATATCTTATGCAAGATGTGATGGAAGTTTCGATTTTTTGGAGATTTTATACTGACTCGGGGTCGGATTTGGACAGCAGAAGTAGAACTGAATTTGAGGAAAAGACACAATTTCGACAAATAGGTAGAGGGCTTTTGAAATTCGACGAAAATTTGTGGAGGATGATGATGGTGGAAAGATCCTCCAATAAATTTGGGTATTCAAACAAAAATCAAGAAGGGGGTCGAAAGGGGGAAGAACTAAGCTTCTGCTACACAGATCTGAAAAGAGACAGATCAGGAAGACAGAAAAATACAAAAATAGAAAAATATAAAAAGAAGGTGAAATGACGGGATAATTTTACTGGAGGTTGGGGATCAAGTGGGGAAACAACCCTAAAAATCTCAACTCCAGATGATGTCGGAGTTGGGAGTTAACAATCCCGGAGTGAACCTCTGTCCAGCAGAACAGAACCTTGGACAGCACTTCAGAAGCGGCTTCGTGGCGGCTCGATGGCGGCACGAACAGCGGCGGCGGCACCAGAGATGAATCTAGAGATTGAGGGGCTAAGATAGAAGGGGTTTCCACCCTGAAATGCAGAAGGAGGAGGAAGGAACCAGAGGGAGAGAGGTAGGGGGCGCACCAAGCTCCAATGCTCATTCAAATTTTCTTCTTCATTAATTCACACAAATGGAAATTACATGCCTTATATAATAAATGGAAAATGACCACTAATGCCCTCAGATCTAGGGTTGGGAGGGGTATACAAGGTATAGAACTAATTAGTTCTAATGGCCTTTTTACAAAAATTAAAATGGAACAAAATAGGGGGGGGAGGCACCCCCTTGACTAGGTGGGTGTGGTAGGTGGCCTACCCTTGACATTTTAAATCACTTGTCTCCCCCATGTGTCAATTGACTTGTCAAACCTTCTAGATGCCACCTTGGACTTTGACCAGCCCCACATGGATGAGGTGGACCAATGGGATAGGAGTGGGGGCCCCCTTGCAGGTCCTACTGGTATTTTGCACATAAACCCACACAATCCTAAGGAAGAACAAATACGCTCATAAGGCCTTACAATTGCGAATCTACTTCTCCCAAGATATAAAAATAAATAAAAGGACACAAATACCAAAATAAAATGTACTTGCTCGGAGTTGATTCCCATCAAAGTGTCGACACACTCGTATGAAAATCTCTGCACACTAGCACTTTTGTCTCGACACCCTCATGCGAGAACTATGCTCGTGGCTCACATGTTCCGACACCCTTTGACGTTGTCTCGACACGTCAGCCATGGATCTTCAAGACACTCACTAAATGTCCCGGCACACTGAGTATAAAGAGTCGACACATCAACGTTCAGCCAGAACGCATTTGAAACCGACAGATACTATATTCAAGGCTTTCAAAGGGATGCCTCGACACACTAACAGAGAAGTCTCGACACATCCACGTTCAACCAGAACGATTCTTCAAGGCTTTGAATGGGATGTCTCGACACACTACTAGGAAAGTGTCGACACACCCTTGTTCTTCCAGAAATCCTCAAGCCAATAAACTGTCAGATCAAGTGGGCCATCCAGAGAGATAAAAGTCTATCAAAAAATATCAAAATCAAGGATTTTGGGGTCTGGACCTTGTCCCAAGGCTTGACGCTTGCTCAACCATCTTATCTCTCACTTGTCTACCTTATGTAGACGGTTTTGTCATAAATCCAGCTGGAAGAGCCACTTCAGTCTGTCATGATGTCAGTCTTATTTGTCAGCCTGTCCAGACTGTCTGCTACTGGGAATAGGACACTCCGCAGTTTGCCACTATCTTGCTGTCGATCAATGGGCTGTCCAACCAGCCACTGTACGCAGAAGAGTACACCTGTGCAGGATGGGAAGACTGCTTATCGGAGGGAGATTTATTGTGAATATCTGATGCTGTCTAAAGGAAAATATGATCTGCTCCTTAACACTATCTGTCATCGTACCTGTCCTTGTACTAAAAGTTGGGCTCAGCCAATGGAAGACAGCAGGCCTGTAGAAGCATTTAATGAAAAGATCTCCAAGCATCTAAATGAGAAGACTTAGTCACTTCTTCCAGGTGCTGCCACCGTCGAACATGGAACTTGCCTGGAAGACTCCAAGCTCTCACTTCACCCTGACGCATGCTTCAAGGGAAATTATGGAGGGAAAAATACAACCGGTACAGTGGTCCATCAGAGTCTTCTTGGCGCCATTTTTTTTCTGGCTTCACAACTAGTTTTTGCGTATTTATACCAAGCTTCCTCAACTGAAGAAGGGGCTGCTGCTACTGCCATCCATAAAGTGCCACGCCTTAGACCAATCTATGAAGAATAATCCTAAGTAGCGTGAGAGCAGCCATAACACCTATGGGACTTAGTCCAGCGCTGTGAAAGAAGAAGAAAGAGAAGAAGAGAGAGCAGCCTTGAGAGAGAGAAGAAAAATCTTGTAGTCTACTGGTGTTTTAAGAAAAGGATTCTTAGATCCAATCTTGTAGCAGCACTCACCAGCTCCGATGTCTTGATCCATTCTTCAGCTGATGTCTACATTGTCTCTATTAATTCTCCACTGCACTTGCAGTATTTAGTTTCTAATTGTTACTGTTCTTCCATCACCAATACATCTAGTTTCTACGATCCCCTGTTTAGGGACATGGTTCCCTCTGTGGTTTCAGAGGAAGAGAGGATCAGATCCTCTAGGTGGTTCAAGCTGTTAGTCAGCGCAAAGCAAGCTGTGCTGCTCAGCTGTGTAAGCAAGCTGTGCTGCTCAACGGATCAAGCTGTGTGTCAGCCGGAAAGCCTCACCGAGTTTGGTGAGGGGTGGACGTAGGTTGTGGGCTAACAACCGAACCACCTTAAAATCCTTGTGTTGTGGGTAGTAAACTTTGTGAGCTTGTTCCATATCCTCTATCCCTACTTCACAGGTTCATGTGTTACTTACGCTGTTTACTTTCTCTGCCACTCAAGCGTTCAGCTTGAACAACTGTCTCATCTCGATCCTCATGCTATCGTAGCTAACGTGAATCCTCTCAGGTGTCTGCAGCACTCTTGCTTACAGACACTTTGGAGCATCTCCCAAGTAGAGGAAGTTATCACGTATGTGAGCAGCTTTCTCCTTGTGTATCTAATTGCATGTGCGCCTTAGGCTGCGTGCTGCACCCTTGCAAACAGGGACCAAGGTGAAAGCTTTCCCAAGGAACTTCATCTGTCTGAACTGAGCATTGTGAGTTTAACGTCATTACATGTTCCATTCTTATCTAATCCGCTGCGCTGTATGCTTAAGTAATTCAATTACCTTATAAGAGTGGTTTATGTTTTTACTAGTCAAGATTTAAATAGGCCAAAGTTCTTAATAGGATCTATTCAACCCCCCCTTCTAGATCGGATTGCACTCCGTGGGACCCAACAATTGGTATCAGAGCCTAGCTCTGCTTTTCCTAGATCCTACGATCTACAGGGAAAGATCCCAGTGCATTTTGAGAAAATGGCTTCATCTGCTACACATGCTTTGAAGGTTTTTCCACCTACTTGATCTTGTGTCTACCTGCAGCACAGCTAAGCAAGTTCTGGAAGTGATGATGAACATCCATGAGAAAGAAGTTCAAGAGCATCAATGCCTTATGGTTGATCGATCAGAGCAGTCAAGTAATCCATCCTCATCTCAGGTAAGCTCTGATTCTGAAGACTTTACTTTTGAAGAGCTTATGGGTGCATATGATCAGTTGATTGAGCAGTACAAAAAGATGAAATCTGAAAAAAAAAGATTGAAAAAGGATTTGAAGAAAAATAGTCAAGGTGAGAGTTGTGCTTGTGAAAATTATTCCAACCTCAAAGAGCTCAACGATACTCTTGCCTTTGACTTGGATCTAAACAAACAAACCATCGCGTGTCTAAACGATGAAATGAGAATCCTTCAAGCTGAAATCACTATGTTGGAAGAAATCATAAGAAAACTTCAAAACCAACCTAAATCAATATCTAATGAACAAACCACGCCGGACTAGCTAATCCCTAATACAAGGTTGATTGAAGAAAGAAAAATGGTAAAAGAACAAAACAACATGTTGCTTGAAAAACTGTTCATTTATGAAAAGGGCAAGGGTATTGCCCATGACAGTTCTGAAAAATTGAATGAACTTCAAATAGAGATTGAAAATTACAAGGGGGTTAATGCTATGCTCAATGAGCAATTGACTGTGTGTGAGGAGGACCTCGCTGAAACCGAGTTGCATGTCTCCTCATTGGAGAATGAAATCAAAGATATAAATGACTCTCTGTCTAAGTGTATGCAGGATAAGGAAAGCATGAACAGACTCTTGGAAACAAGAGTAAGTCATCACGAGGGTGATTTGGGTTACAAACCCAAAAACCAACGATTCTTCAGAAGCAAAGCCTACATCACTTCTGTCAAGGGTAAGAATGAAGCCAGCACCTCTTACCGCCTCCCAATACCGCATGCTGATCAGAAAAATCAAAAACCCATTGGTAAGCTGAAAGGGAAGGCTCTCATGCAACAACAGAACCCCAAGTCTGCTGGTCTTGACATGCACAACAGAGAAAGCCATGATGACTACCATGCCTCTCATAAAATGAATGTTTATTGCTTTCATTGTGGCATGTTTGGTCACACTATACATGACTACCTCACCTTGAATAATGATGAACTAAGAGCAGGAAAGAATTCAAGAATTTCTGCTGAAATCAATGGCAAAAGACAGGTCAACCATGGCAGTGGTCGTATGCAGCAGAACTCTGCACAGAACCGCATGGGGAATCAGAAGAATCGACACTTCCATTCGGACAGGTCGACACTCCCCGTGGCTTTCAACAGAAATCACCCTCCTTGCTATTACCAATGTGGAAAGATTGGCCACACAGTCCAGGACTGCTGGCGACTAAGAGGTAGGAGCTACTCTCATAATCAACATGACAGTACATATGCTCACTCATAATGGAACAATGCACATGTGCACACAAAAAATGATAAATACCCTGTGTGTTGCTTCTATTGTGGTAAATATGGACATACATCCATTAATTATCCCTGGACGAGAGTGGGTGACCACAAGGCAGCAAAGAAAAGAAGATCAATTGCTAGAACTGCTGCTAACCAACAAGGACCCAAGCAAGCTTGGGTATCAAAAAATTTCAAATAAGAATTTTGGGTGTAGGGTGCCTTGGGGCTAAACACAGGATGCTCACGGAAATAAAAGCTCAAGGCACAGGTATGTAGATAATGTCATTTGTTTAATTGCTGCATGATAGGCTTGCATTGTAAGTCACTGCATATTAGGGGTGTTATGTGTCAATAAATCATGCAAGAAGTTATCTCCCTGAACTGCTGAGTTATCCTCTTTGTGTAAGATGAGTTTCTAGATTAGATTGATTGCTTGCACCTTGCGTGACCTTTGGTATTTCAAATGGTCTAGAGCAAAAAGGCAAGTCAAGCTTGCCCGGAGCTCTCACTATGCATGAGTAGGATCTCACATCCACACCTCCACCTTGTACCAAAGATCAATTAGTTCAGTTTCGTAATTCATGAAAAATGTGTCATGTTGATGAGATTGTTATGATAATTGAGTTGCTGTCTTAATCATGTCTACCATTTAACAACCATGTGAGCTTCTTCCTTAGCATTGATGATCATTGTTTTGATGATGTCTTGCATGGCTGCACATATCCCAACTCATCATCCTTGTGGACAAATATGATGCTGATTGTCTGTCCTAACTTCCATGAGCACTGAACAGAGGGGGAGTTCTTGCATTTCACGGTTTACCAACTTGCATGTCTATTCAGAATGCATTTCAGAAAATCCATGATTGCATGATATTGTGATTTCATACACTCCATTGCATATCATGTTTGAGAAACATAAAAATACATAATCATCTTGTAGCATTTTTATTACATTGTGCATTCATTTGAGTCATATGCTGCACATTTCACTGCAACCCATGGATGGAACCAGGGAGAGCCGACATCAAAATTATGCATGCTTCATTCTACATATTGTTGACGTCCTTGCATAGATTGCATCTTTTCAGGGGGAGTTTGTCCTTCAAGACAAATCAGTCAAAACTCTGCCCTACTGTCAGAAAGGTCGACCTCACAACCTGACAAGTCGAACCCTCAGTTCAGCCTGGCTGAAAACTACACTCTGTCTGAGCTCAAGTATCGACATATTACTGTGCATGTGTCGACACTTCCTTGCATATGTTGAACATATCATTTTCATTCCAGTCTGAGCTCAGTGCATCATCCTCAGGGGGAGTGTTCATCACCAACTCCTACTTTCAATTCATGCTACACTCTCTTCTTGAACCAATCCACCACATCATAATGCCTATCTCTGTTATGGTTCAACTTGGATTCAAATTATCTTGAACTTCTTGGAGGACTCTCAATCTGCTATCAAGTTTGTTTATCAGAGTAAATCTTTAAGAGGAATCTTCTTTTATAGATATTTGTGACTGCCTCGAACATGAATGAATTTGGTTTAATATTAATGATTTCATGTGTCTTGAAGTCTAACTTTCTTGAAAATGTTTGTGATCGGGGTTAATAGACTTAAACCAATTTCTCATGTTATTGTCCAGTTATGCCTTTTGAAATCTGAAAGTTTATTTTAAGTACAAAGGCAATTATGATTGAGAAACTTATGTCCAAGTATTGTTTCTAAACAATATATTTTTGTGGGATTTCTAATGGCAAAATAGTCAGAGAAATGACATTGGCCCACTGAGAAATATGTCTCCTCATAAATGAATTGAGATGAGGCATGTCATGAAGTGCCCTTATTAACTCTGCTATGTTTTAAGGTATATCATGAGGCAGAGCAATGGCTAGTTGCTGAGAAACATGTCCCCTCATCAAAAATATGTGGAACGATATGTCATGAGGTCACAATGCTATCTATGTTCTATTTGAAACATGACAATCGGTCTTACCAATTACCTAGAGATACTTGCATCTAAACAAGGTGTGTCCTTACGGATATGAGGCATGCACTAGACTCAATTGCTTGTAAAATATTCTCCTGTATTCAATGAATATTATGGTTGTGTTTGCAAAAGCTAGATGCACATCTATCAAAATTCTTAAATTCCATTTAGTCTTCATGCTTGTTTAATTTCAATATTTTTTAAGAGTTTCTCTCAAAGGAGCCAAT
Source organism: Amorphophallus konjac (assembly GCA_022559845.1). Taxonomy (NCBI): domain Eukaryota; kingdom Viridiplantae; phylum Streptophyta; class Magnoliopsida; order Alismatales; family Araceae; genus Amorphophallus; species Amorphophallus konjac. The sequence continues at coordinate 173,248,080 of CM040128.1, read as the reverse complement.
GGAATTGAATGAGTAAGATAAGAGGAGGTTAATCTGACGTCGATATGAATTTTTGGTTCATCTCTATCAACCTTGAATACAAATATTTTCATGTGATTCTACTGAGTAGGCCAGAATTCATTAACATTAAACCAATCTAAGTGTAAGGGCTAGTTCATTCGGGTTCTATAACTAAAAATTCTAAAAATTTCATAACTCTGATTTATGAACTTGGTCTCAGGTTAAAGAACCTTCATCTTCTATAAAGACAAACTATCTTTCTATATATCCCCTGATCTTTGCCCTCTCTAGACAAATGGTATCAATGCTCTTTGATGACTTCTAACATTAGAAATCATTACATTCCCATCAATTAATGTCAAAGCATGCCATCCCTTTTTGAAACATCATATCTTGATGTTCCTTGGTGTTTACTGATAAGTGTGTACTTTTACATGTTAATTAAGGTTATAACACACGTTTACGAGCTTTAATATGCATCACTATGCATTTATCACACTTCATTTCAATTTCAGATCAAAATATTTAATTGTCTGATTTAATTAATTTTTGATTCTATTTTGCAGGCACAAAGGAAGATCACGACAAGGAGAATGAAAAGAAAACAAATAAGAAGACAAATGGGTCAAAATCCATTCCCACATCCAAAGGCCCTTGGGATTATTTAAAAAGAAATAATAAAAATAATAAAAATATATTGATCATTCAATAGATATATATATATACACTCATATGTAGTATATATATGTGCATTATATATATGTATTATGTATATATGTATTATATAAATGGGTATATATATATGTATTATATATATATATATGTATTATATATATTTATATATAATACATATGAGTGTATGGCATGAAAGTCTTCACGTAAACACACATTTAGGTGGGCCAAATGCATGCAGAGTGAAGGCACAAGCTAAATAGGCTTCATGGCTCCACTTCACTTCACATGTCAACAGGAGGCTCAACTTCATGCAAGATAAGGTGGCGGGTCTTCTAACAACACATGCAAATGGGTCCACTTTGTCTCTTCACAAGCTTCACCATGGCAACAAGCCAACAGGGCAACAGCAAATGCTTCAACGGTTTCTTCACACCAATGTTGGCAGCATTCACGTAAAGGTGGGGTGCTGGGTTGTCGACAAGGCCAAGGTCACAACATGCACAAACGGCTTGCCAACGGGCCTCTTCTCCACGTGCTCAGTTGGGCGGTCAAATGCAAAGGCAGAGGCTTCAACACATGCGGCTGCTGATGAAGAAAGTGAGGAAAAGAGAGAGGAAAGAAGAGGATGGTGGTTGGGTTTTCAACAAAATCTGTAAAAAGAAAAAAATGAGTGTTCACATATATGAAGGGGTTAGTTTTAGCCCTATAAAAAGGCTCCTATTGTGGTGTGAGGAGAAGCTCTCTTGAGTGGGAAGGATGAGTTACGTAGGTCTCATTTTGCAAGTTTTGGTTTGTAGGTTTTGGGTTGTAATTAGTGTGTTGTTATGAATGTTGTTGAAATTTTAGTTATTTTAACCCTTTCTTAGCCATTTACATGCTTTTATAATCTTCATTTCAATTTCTTGTATTCTTCAAAGTTGTTCATCTTTAAGTGTTCTTCAATTTCTCTTTCTACCTCTTCCTCTAAATCCTCTCCGTTTTTAAGCTATTTCATGTTTTTCCACTTGCTATCCTGGCACATTACTGTTCATCCGAGTTGATACCTTCTTTTATTTCTCTGTTTTCATACCCTTCCAATCCTCTTTTCTATCTAAGTTATTCATGAAAGTTGTTCCTCTCTCGTATATCTTCATTTTCTACTTCTACCACTTTCTCCAATTCTTCTTAGTTTTAAAGTTATAATTAATTTTCCACAATTCTGTTTTCTGATCAGTCACTGTTCACCCGCGCCTATAGATCTTGGTTTTTCACATTTTTCACCTTCTTCCTCTCATTTTCTATCTTTGCACTCTTCATAAAACTTCTTCCTAACCCTCCGATCTTCAACTTTCTCTTATGTCACTTCTTCTAATTCTATCTAGTTTTAAAGTAATTTCTCTTCTTAACTCACCCTATTTTCATTATAGTTTCCTCTGTGTTCTTCTTCCATCCACCCTTCTATTTTCATCAAAAACAACCCAATGCGGAGTTGCTTCTTCGGTCCTCTCATGGCGGCGTTACACCTAACCGGGGTGACGATCAAAAGCTCGGCACGGCGTGGACGGCGTCACTCTTTCGATTCCTCAACTCATTTCTTCCCTTGTTCCTTTAGCTAGATTTAATTTCATGCATTTTGCTTTCTTTTATTTTAAGCTTACTCAAACTCGAATTTTCTCAAATACAAGTAAGTTTCCAACTAAGCTTAATTTAAAATATTTCCTCCTCGTGGGATCGACCCGTTCTTACCACTTTACTCGTGTTTTCAAATCCATTTAAGTGAGTGAGTGCGATTTTATAAATAGTGAAATTGTGTGGCACGGTATTTTTAAACGACGGGCGTCGAGCGCATCATTTACCTTGCATGAAACATATTTGCTTCAATCATCGCTAGCATTGTTTCATGTGTATAACTTTACAATCATCCATTGAACATAACAATTGGAATCATCATCCATGTGCATCTGCCATAAGTCCTAGCAATCATTGGCATTATGGTTACAACTCAACTGGTTTCATATTTTTTCATGCAATTGGGTGGACTGCATTCTTCAACTGTGTACACACATATCTTGCATAGAAAACCCCAAAGTCTGAAAAATAGAAAACCACTAAAAATCTTGAAAAATCTGAAATCAAAATTGTGCTCTTTGGTTGCTATATTGCATCATGCTGCTGCAACCATGCCTTCAAATTTCAACTATCTTTGGCAAGCCAACGGACAATACCATTGATTCTAACTTTTGCCCATGTTCGATAAATCCATATCACTCTTTGGTATTTGTCCTAAAAACTACCCTTTCAAGTTTGGTTGATCACATTGGTTAACTTGTCAACCTTAATAAGTGTACAATCATTAGCATGTATTTCCACATCTTTTTCTGGAATTCTGGAATACTGACTGCACTGCTTGTGATCATACCTGCCCATAATTTGCCTAACGAAAGATATATCCCTCCATCAATTGGCATTCGAAAGCAGGAGAGATTTAGGCATCTTCAGAAAGGTATCTCAGGTTGCTGCACTTTAAGTTGCTCCCTCCTGGTATCTAATCTGTTTTACACTATACATCCTGTGCTAATAATTTCCAAAAATTGATGTGTTGAAATTTCCTTCACTCCTACCTTCCTACTTATGCCATATACTCTCTCTAGTATGATATTTTGATGATGTCAAAGGGGGAGAGAATTGTATGTGTCATTAACTAAGGAATGCATAGGGGAGAGAGTCTTGAATACTTGCATAAGAATATGTGGGGAGAGAATTATCTGGAGAGCCAATCATTGAAGGTCTTTGTGCTTTTTTTCACGATTACATTCTTTTAATCTCTGACTTTCAATATACTCATAATGACTCAAAGCTGGACATCATAATGACTCATAGCTCATAGTTGCCATCATCAAAAAGGGGGAGAATGTTGGACAAGTGTATAGCATGTGTAACTCCATTGTTTTGATAATGGCTGACTATGTATGTTGGGCTTATGTATAATATTCTTTTGTTTCGATGATGTCTGACTATGATTCATTAATATAGTTGATCTGCATTTGATAGAGACAAATTTCAGGTCAAGCCCACACCGGCAACAAAGTGTGTCTGCAAATATTGAAAGAAATCAGATAAGGTCAGTGCACAGCGCTGCTCACATGCATGCAATGTTGGTGCATCTTTTGGCAACATCAGGTCGGTGTACATTTCTCTCATACCGTACAAGGTCTACACACATGCACCAAATCAAGTCCGCTCACATCTGCAAGTAAGATCGGTGCCATCCTTTTCTAAAAGGTCAGTGAACATCTGCTACAAGGCTAGTGCATGCTTCATCAGCGTAACATACAAGTTCGGTGCTAGTTCAATCAAGGTCGATGCAACCTCTGGCTAGCTAAAGATCAAGGTCGGTGCAGGTTCTATTCCTATGAACTAAGGTCTGAGCACTTATGAAGACCAAGGTCCGTGCAACCTCTGGCCAGCAGATAACTAGGTCTATGCACTTTCTCTATGTGATAAATCAAGGTCTTCAACATTAGAAGGTCCGTGCACACATGAAGACAATGTTGAATAAGAACGATGATGAAGGTCTTTGCAATGCTTCCTTCGAACAAGTGCATAAGAATCTCTTTAAGTGATGTCTCGACACGGCCTAAAGATGTTGGTGCTAACATCAGAGCGAGCGAAAAGCACGAACCGACGAGCCGTCGGTACCGTACGTGGAGCACCACTCGGGCTACATCAGCTTCCATCTGGCTCGGAGACACACTGGAGACTCCCCCTTGAGTCTTAGTATTTATCATATTTACTAGAATTTTATTTATGTGTAATGTGTGTTTATTTGGCTTTATTCGGATTGTAAAAGAGGTTTATTTGTAATTTGGGACCACCTGGGTCCCACGGGCCCCCCATCCCTTCTCCCATTGATCCACCTCAGCTCTTGGGCTCATGTGGGGTCAATCAACCCTCCAAGGTGGGCTTCTAGAAGGGTTGGACCAAGGGGGGGACAAAGGGTACAAAATTACAAATTTGGAAACCCATAAGTCAAGGGGGCGCCCCATTCTATTATAGTTTAATAGGTTTTGTAATTTTATTTTATTTGTTCCAAACCACATGGGAGAAATAAATTGTGGACTCCCTCTTTTACCCCCCACAAATCCTAGATCTAGGGATAAAACTAGTCTTTTTATATTTTCTATAAGAACCATGTATTTTCATTTTTGAGTAGAATTAATGCAAAGAAAATTGGAATATCTTCCACAAGGCAAGGGCCGCCCCTCTCTCTCTCTCCTCTCCTCCCCCCAGCAACTGTGAATGTTGTGATTCAGAGGTGTGAAGCATCATCTATCTGGTGTGAAGATCATCGTCGCCGCCGCCACCGCCATCGTGCCGCCATTGCACCACCACCATCGTCGCCGGAGTTCTGTCCACCCAAGATAGTCCCATGATCTTGGAATTTCTGCTCTCAACCTCGAGATCTTTTGGAGCCTAAACTTTCAGGGTGAGTTCTAGAGGTTCAACCCACATCCCAGAAAAATTGGTGGAGGTTCTAGCTTTTATTTTCCATTTTTCCCATTTTCATTCTCCACCTTCTTCCAAATTTGCCTGCAATCTGTCTAATTTTCTAGAAACCAAATAGAACGTTCATGAACCCACCTTCCCTTGATCTAAATGACTTGATATTTTTATTGGAGGTTTTGTCTAGCACCCCCATCACCCAAAAATTATGGAATTTTTGGAGTCTTCTACCTATTTTTAAAAATCACTGTCAGGTCCAAAACTCATATCTGTCTTCGCCGTTCAGATCCGACCACCCGTTGCTAATAAATATTGTTCCCCATCCAAATCTCTACCAAATCCTTCATAAAAATTATCTCTGTTTTCCTCTACCTCCCCTCTACAAGTTTCATGAAGATCTCAACATCTAATTCGGAGGTCTATATCACGGTCAACGCTGGTTCTCAGTCAAATCTCAGTCTGCCTGACCAGATCTGAGACTGAGCACAGCCCTATTGTAAAATCAGCCATCAAAATTACGGCCCCGACGAAATTCCAGGAACCACAAAGGGTCGAAGGATTTCGAGTCAGCATTCCGACGGCGCTGGTTTTGTGCAGATCCGACGTCGGTGCTGATCGCAGCAATAGATCTTGCCGGGTCGTGCGCTGTAAAATAGTAGCATCAGATCCGTGGACAGCAACTCCAACACTTGGAGATCGGAGCCGATCGACCACCGCCGGGTGTTCCAATCTGGCCACCGTCCAGGGGAGCGCGCCACCAGGTGTCACCATCACAGCGAGACCCACCCCGTCAGACCCGGAGGACTGAGCAGCACGTGGGCCCCATGAACCCGCAGATCGCGCTGTCTGGACAGCACCAAAATGCGGGTTTCGGCACCGTCGGAGCGACATCAAGATGCTGCCCGTCAACCCAATTCCCGATACTCCCGGGCCCCACATGTGACCTGTTACCTCCCTGCGTGGAGTGGGTCGAAACATTTGTACTGCAGTAAACTTTGTTAACCGGGAGTACGGATTTGGCCGGGGTTGTCTTCCCCACGCCGGGAGCGTGGAGGTACGGTCTTAACTTCTTAGCATTACGCTTGCTTAGCTAGTATATGGTCATATGCCCCTGTGATTATGTAGGATTCTAGCCCGTGAGTTCATGTCACCACTGTGAGCAAGAGAGTGACTCGTCCCGTGGCTCGATCCGAGCACGAAAGTCAGTCGACAACCCTTGACTCTGTCGTTTTCTCAACCGCGCGGATCCACGTTTCCCCTCGCTTGGGATGACGAGTGAGCTTACGTTTCTGTTAGCGACGTATAGCCCATTGGAACTCTTAGTGTCGGGCCGAAGTGTCTCTCCTATTCGTATGTTACTGGTTGCATCTACATTTAAAGTCCGAGGTCCGCATCACTTAGAGTCGGTCCCTCTATCCGTCCCGCATCAGTTTGGTATCAGAGCGAGTCGAGTCTAGTGTAGTCGTTGCATAAGTCTTGCACGATCTAAGTCGAGTCTAGGATCATCATTATTTTCAAAACAAAAAGAAGTGTTTTAAAATTGCATTTCATCTCGACAATCTGGTATATTAAAAGGTGTTGTCCGAACATTAGGCTATGCCTATCGGGAAGGCCGCACACTTGCGCGAGGAGATCTTTGGGTCGACCCTCCGCCATGTACCAGATATTGGCTACGTCTAGGTGCATTAGTCTGTGTCTCCTAGTCCGTGTGTCAGTTGTATGCCCACCCGTCGAGGCACCCAATACTCGCCACCACCACCTATGGCGGATTCCCGAGCCCGTAGTTCCGATGAGCCCTCGACGGTCGAGATGTTCCGAGCCCTCATGGATCGTCTCGATACGCGTATGGATGGCCTTAGTACGCGTCTAGATGGCGTAGGAACGCCTCTAGAAGGGAAGATGAAAGCCCTAGAGGATCGGGCCGAAGCATCGGACTAGTCCATTCAGGGTCTTGTAGGGAGGATTGCCATCCTTGAGAGGGCCCCAGTGGCGGCGCAACCCCCGCCGACGAATGGCCAACAAGAGCCAGCTCAGTAACCTACTGTGCCAAGGGCTCAGGGGGTAGATGTTGGGAGGCAGCAGGTGCACGAGGTGGATGACTATGCATCTGATAATGAACAAGGGGGTTACGGTCGTCGAAACCAATGACGGAATCGTGATGATGATGATGATGACCGCATTCTTAGGAGCGTGCATGCGGACCCTCCCTTATTTGACGGGTCTCTGGTCCCGAAGGTCTACTTAGATTGGGAGGCCGGCATGGACCGATACTTCGAGTGGTTTGAGATGACGGACCACCGAAGAGTTCGGTACGCTAAGATGAAGTTGCACGGGTAGGCCCAAACTTATTGGATAAATGTGGAGTGCTTGTTAATGCAGCGACATCAACCCCCGATCGGTATTTGGGATGACAAGAAAATCAAGTTGAGGTAGAAATACCTTCCTGCCTCATACTGCCAGCGTCTCATAGACAAATGGCAAAGTCTCTCCCAAGGGAACCGATCCGTGACTGAGTACACCGCCGAGTTTGATGAGTATTATTTGCGGTGTGGAGTTACGGAAGAGAGCACCATGACCATCTCGTGCTTTTGAAGAGGTCTGCGGCCGAACTACCAATATGAACTTTTTCGCCGCAATGTGACCACTTTGGAACAAGCGTATCAGGTTGCTCTCGAATTGGAGCAATTCGAGGCCGAGTTTGAGCCTACCCATCGGTTGGGCCCCTTTCCCCCTCGTAGTGTCGAGCCCCGTGGCTCTTTAGGCACGTATCCGAGGGCCCCCATGGCTCGACCTCAGGAGCCCGCTCGTCCCAAGCCATTCGCTCCTAGGCCTCGCTCTCCACCTCCGAGGGATATCCCTCCTCGTCCCCAACCCACGGCACCCACGGCCCGTCCACCGGCACCCGCACCCGTCGCTCGCCCTTTGTTGCCTACACCTCCTATCCGTCGGGAGGATAAGGGGAAAGGACCTTTGATCGGGGAGCCTAGTGGATCACGGCAGCAGTGTTATCGCTGCAATGGGTTTGGCCATTTCGCCAACCAGTGTCCCACTCGTCAGTCTCTTGTCATTGGGGACACATAGGCCGGGGACACCACCTCTTCAGATCTTGTGTTAGTCAGCTATGAAGCAGATCCGGAGCTAGCTGACGAGTTCTATGAGATTGAAGGTGATGGCCAGGATGCCCAGCATTTAGACGATACCCACTTGGGGGTCGTCAGATGTATTCTCACCCAGCCACAGGCCAGTGATGACTGGCGTCGGATCACCATCTTTCATACATACTGTAGGCTGGGCGGGCAAGTGTGTAAGGTGATTATCGATAGTGGGAGTTGTATCAATGCAATCTCCACGGGCGCTATCTCCCGTCTTGGTCTTACTCCCGTGGACCATCCTTGCCCCTATCGAGTATCATGGGTGGATTCCACCTCCATTCCGATTAGGCCGCGATGTTTGGTCCCACTGTAGTTCCATGCCTACCGTGACGAGATCTGGTGTGATGTCCTCCCCATGGAGGTGGGCAGTATTATTCTTGGTAGGCCGTGGTTATTTGATCGGGATGTCACACTCCATGGTCGGTCGAACACCTGTACCTTCGACCATGGTGGCCAGCGGATTACCCTTCACCCCTCTCAGGCCAAGAAGCCATCAGTTAGGGGTCCTACTTGTCTTAGTACTCCGGAGCCTTTCGTCCCGGGACCCAGTACCCCATCCCCAGTTAGGGCCATGACCGTTACATCGAGCACATGCGAACCCTCTTTGAGGAGGTTGATGATGATTAGCTACCGAGAAATGGAGCGGGAGGCTAGTAGGGGTAGCCCTGTGTTTGCTATTGCAGTCCGAGAGATGGAGCCAAAGTCCGAGGGTGAACTCCCACCCGATGCCATTCCTATTCTGCAGGAGTTCACTGATATTTTTCCCGAGGAGCTTCCCACGGGACTCCCACCCATGCGGGATATTCAGCATGCTATCGACCTGATTCCGGGTTGCTCATTGCCCAATCTTCCTCATTATTGCATGAGTCCCATGGAACATGCCGAGCTAAAGTAGCAGGTTGATGAGCTGATGCAGAGAGGGTCTGTTTGGGGCAGCATGAGTCCGTGTGCTGTTCCCACATTACTCGCCCCAAAGAAGGATGGCACGTGGAGAATGTGCATTGATAGTCGTGCTATCAACAAAATCACCGTGAAGTATAGGTTCCCTATTCCCCGCCTAGATGATATGCTTGACATGATGGCCGGTGCCATTATCTTCTCGAAGATCGATCTTAAGAGTGGCTACCACCAGGTGAGGATTAGGCCATGTGATGAGTGGAAGACCACATTTAAGACCAAGGATGGTCTATATGAGTGGTTGGTTATGCCCTTTGGGTTGACCAATGACTCTAGCACCTTCATGCGACTCTCAGGTCCTTCGACCATTCATTGGAGTCTTTGTGGTTGTGTATTTTGATGATATTCTTATATGTAGTCGCACTAAAGGGGACCACTTGGACCATCTACGGTAGGTCTGTCTGCTTTTGAGGCAAGAGCAGTTGTTTGCGAACCCACAGAAGTGTGCCTTCATGACACCTCAGCTTACCTTCTTGGGTTTTATTGTGTCTAGTATTGGGGTCTCCTCTGATCCGGAGAAGGTCCGGGCCATTGTTGAGTGGCCGGAACCCTGTACGGTCCATGATGTCCCTAGCTTCCATGGCCTCGCGACGTTCTATCGTCGTTTCATCTGCAGATTCAGCTCCGTCACTGCCCCGATCACGGACTGTATTCGGAAGGGCACGTTTGTATGGATGAAGGCCGCTGCTGCTGCCTTCAAGGACATCAAGGAGCGCATGACCCAGACACTGATCCTTCGATTGCCATATTTCCCTAAGGTGTTTGAGGTCTCATGTGATGCATCGGGTGTGGGGATTGGAGGAGTATTGAGTCAGGAGACCCACCTGGTTGCATATTTTAGTGAGAAGTTGAATGACGCAAAACTGCGATACTCCACTTATGATAAAGAATTCTACACAGTTGTTCATGCTCTTAGGCATTGGAGGCACTATCTTTTACATCAGGAGTTTGTCTTGTACTCCAATCATGAGGCTTTGAGGTTTCTCCATTCCCAAAAGAAGCTTAATGCGCGTCACAGCAGATGGGTTGAGTATCTCCAACAGTACACATTTGTGCTTAAACATAAGGCTGGAGTGGAAAACAAGGTGGCTGATGCCTTGAGTCGGCGTGCATGTCTGCTGACTACCATGAGTGCCGAGGTCATAGGGCTAGAGAAGATGAGAGAGGCCTATGTTGATTGTCCTGACTTCGGTCAAATTTATACCACTCTCCAGGCCGGACCCTCGAGAGACCATGATGACTATGTGCTTCAGGAGGATTACCTCTTTCGAGGAGGCAAGCTTTGTGTTCCCCGAACTTCGGTTCGTGACTTCTTAGTCTGGGAACTACATGCGGGAGGTCTAGCCGGCCACTTTGGTCGGAACAAGACTATCGAGGCTGTTGAGCACAGATTTTATTGGCCGAGCTTGAAGCGTGATGTTGCTCATATTGTGGCCCAGTGCCGTACATGTGCTACGGCCAAAATGAAGAAGCAAAGCTCGGACCTTTATACGCCTCTTCTCGTGCCTGATGCTCCGTGGCATGATGTTAGCATGGATTTTGTTTTGGGATTGCCACGTACCTCTAGGAAGCATGACTCGGTCTATGTGGTGGTTGACCGGTTCTCAAAGATGGCCCTTTACATTCCCTGCTCGAAGACTTCGGATGCTTCGAGGGTAGCCCACCTTTTCCTTACTCATGTGGTGTGTGTAGACACACCAAAATTGATGCTATGTTGATCAAATCTCATGTCACTATGTTGACGCCCGAAAGTGAACTTCAATACATTCATAATATGAGGTTTTTCTATTTTTGTGTGTTTTTTGGTTTGTTCTTGCATTTTTGTGATTCGCGACCTGAAGAGGGGCGTTATTTTAAAAGCGACCTTACCTAGGGCGTGTTCAAAAGAAAGGACAACCAAATGTCACGGCGTCAATTCCTGGTATTATCCGGTTTCAAAATAAATTCCAATTACTGATTGGCGTCCTTCCTCAGGGCGTGTTTTCAAGTAACGCCTTTATCTCAGGCGTTTTCTCATAATTTTCAAATAAAGAAAGTTTTATTTCCAAATTTAAATCCAAGAAGTGACGCCCTTGACCAGGTCGTGTTATGGAGTAACGTCTTAAGGTAGGTCGTCAATTCAAATTTGACGCCCTTCTGAAGGTCGCGTTTTATGTTTCGGTGTCCTGTTTGAGTGTGCCTTTCCTGAATAGTTCCCTGCCTTCTTTGGTCACCTTGCTCGATCAGGGAACTGGAGTCCTTGCCATTGATAACCATTGCCCGTTCTTATCTTCCCAAATCTGTGGTTATCTTGATCTAAACCCTATATAAGCATGCTCTGGTTGATCTTGACAGAGGTTACCGAGGTCAGAGGTTATACATATAGATACATACAGGGTTTACAAAGGCTCTCTTCATCTTTTTCCTGTGCGATCATTTAGAAGAGCTCTCTGCTTCTTCTTCTTCCTGCCAGCAGCATCAACCTCGGTTCCCCTCTACTGTCGTCAGGGACAGCAGGGGTCTTTTGCTTATCTATTTGTGCTTTTCCATCGGTCATCATCCACCGTTTTCTTTTCTTGCATTAGTATCATATTTCTCCTTTCCCTAACTCTTTAGGGGTTTTTAAAACCAAAAAAAAGAGGTGCGCATGTTGTGTTCTCTTTCATCATCGTATCTTCTATTTGGGATTGATACTACATTCACTCTTGGCAGATCCATCTTTTTACTTGTTTGTTCTTTTTTGCAAGGGTAATCAATAAGGAAAACCCCCTTCATCGGCCGGCCGATAGAAGGAGGAGGAAGGAATTCACAATCCATCCCGCATCCCACTTATCACCAGGTATTCGCGATCATTTATTTTATTATTGAGGTAACCCCTCTGGCGATCACTCTCCTTTATAGCACCATGTGCTTTCTTTTGTCTTTGTTATCATCTCCATCATTTTTACATATCTCATATGAGTGGTTTGTTCCACATGAGTAGATTTTTCACGATCTACAAATTGGCGATCACGGTGGGACTTCCACTATTTTTCTATTGATTACCCCTTTCCCATTGGCACCCACGCGTGCCCTTTCCCCTTTGGCACCCACGTGTGCCCTTTCCCCCTTGGTACCCACGGTACCCCTCCTTTGCACCCCACGGGCACCCTCCACTGTGCATTGCACACTCCCCGGGATCAGCCAGTTTGTGATTGCTCATATTTCCTGAATTAACGCCTCAACCAGAGGCGTGTTTTCTTTTAACGCCTTCATCTAGGGCGTCTGCTTTCTGTGTTACATCTTCTCAGAAGGCGTCTTTTATCATCTCCTGCTTTAATTATGATGTCCGTGAATTCACGCCCTTCCCCAGGCCGTCTCTTTCTTGCTTAGCGCCTCATATAAAGGCGCGGTTTTACATTTGACGCCCTCTTTCTGAGGCGTCCTTTTCACTTATAGCGCCTCACATCAAGGCGTATTTTCTGCGTTGCCTGTGGGATCCCACAGTGTTTCACGACAGTCATACTGTCGTCTCTTTTGTTGATAGCGACCTTCCCTGGGTCGTGTCTTTCCTGCATTTTTACAGTTGGATTGATTATTACATTGATCGATGATATTGCTGTGATTTTCTCATATTACTTTGCATCTTGTGGCATTTGGTTGAGAGACCTTCTCACATTGTTAGGATCCACACCCCCTCTTGGTGAAGGAAGGACCCTCCATTGAGCATTCCGTCTCTTTGGATCGGAAATTCCTAAACCAAGCCTCCGTAAGTCCCCGCGCCCGTAGATTCCCTCACGACGCCGGGCAGGTTGTACCCTTTGAAGTACCGGGTTTAGTTGGCCTATACGTGGTGAGAGAGTGTTCCTAGTTGGCACCGGAGTTAAACCACATTTGAAACTAGGTTCACCCTTTGAGTGATTATATCAATTTGCATAAAATCTTTAATTCACCAAGGATCAAACAAAAGAAATCAAGGGTAACCATTCCAACTTGTGTGCTTCTTTGAAAATTATTTTGCTTGAACTTTGATTGTATAATGCCTTACCTTGATAGACAAAGTAACATGTTTAATCTTAAATGCATTAATGAGGATGCACAACCTAGCACATCTTGCAATCCTCAATTTCAACATGTTCAACATCATTCTCACCACAATTCTTTAAAGGGACCACATCCTCATTCTTATGATGTTGCCCGACCCATGGGCAAGGTCCGATCTCATGGTCCCTCGCTTCAATCGCGAGCCACTACTCCCACGGGACCATCTCCTCCTAACGATGAGAAGGTCTCCCAAATCTTGCATGCATTGGATCATCTCACCCCTCAACAAATTCAAGCCCTTAAGGTCGCTGTTGAGGGTGCATCTCATTCATCTCATCCTCCTTCCAATCCTACTCGGGTGGCCCATCACCCACTTCCCTCTTCTATTCACATTCCTACTCGGGCAGCCCATCACCCATCTCCTTCTCCTCGGGTGATCCAATACCCGCCTCCTTCTATTCCTCCTCCACCACGGCCCTAAGGCCCATTTATTCCTTGCAATCCGGCCCATCCGGGTTCTTCTATGGGTCATTCCATTAATCCCTTTCCACGGCCTTTTTATGCGGCCCCTCCTTCAAGGCCCTGCCAACCCTCGGTTGCTCAGGTCACACCTCTCCAACAAACTCTTCTCGACAAAGTCACTTTGTTGGAGGAACAATTAAAGAGGGTTACGAGCCCATGGCCCGCTCCTCCTACTCCAGTCAATCCCCTCCACGCCGCTCTGAGCGACATTACAAAGATGGAGAAAGATTGGAAGGATAGGAGAGACGATTACGGCATCAACAGAGCGAGCAAGCAAGAGCCGGCAGATTTCAACGTTCAAGTGGACGCCGTCCATCCACCACCCATTCACCCACTTCACTCATATGACCCTCCACCTCCACATACACAATACCATTACATTCCACCGCCCACATACACGCCTTCACTACAGTGTCCACTTGAATCGGCTGATGAAGAACTGGCGATTGAAGAATTTGAAGCGGTATACGATGATGAAGCTATGCAAGCACCCCTTCCGAGTTTTCTTCGCTTCCCTCTCCCCCCGCTACCACTTGATGAACCCCTTGCTCAGGACGAAGCCACCATACCCAATCCAACCCCCGTTTATGAGACTAATTGGTGTTACGATGATGGGTCGACACTCCAATCACCCACGCCGGCGCATCTTGAGTCTCCTTATATCCCTGACACCGCTCGCCCCGTTCGGGGTTTTCTCCGCACCAAACCTCCACCAGCTATGCCGTTAACCTTCACAACACCAGCCTTCCCCAAGTCTTCTACTAAACCTCCACCCATTAAGCCATTAGCCTCCACACCATCGGCCTCCATCGAGCCCACCATCGAACCTTCCCCAATTAACCTACCATTACCGCCACCTCGGCCCTCCACTATCCCTTTAACTCCAAAACCCACTTTGCCTATTCTTTCGTCTACCCTATCACCCTTACCCGTGGCTGATCCTGAGCAAGGTCCACCCCTTTGTGCACTCGAGCCAACCCTGACTACTTCTGAGCAAAGGGGGAAGCTTGACGTGTTCGAACCTCCACATCCACTCATCCTTTCTCCAACACCTTCCATTACACCTCCACCATCCACTGAGCCTTCCGCCTCCGCTTCACCTTCCTCTACTACTCAGAATGGGGGGCTTTCTTCAAGCACTTGTGCCGAAGATGATCAAGAGCTGGGCAGGAAGGATTTGGCTACGGCCGAGCTATTCAAGATGCAAGAGTTTGTTTGCCGGATGCCAATCCGGGTTGTTGTACCAAGCATGGTCGAAGAGGCCAAGTCACTGCCACTGCTCACTAGAAGAGAATGCCAAGCGTTGATGCCGTATAAGTTTGTGCCCAAGGGCCGGGCAGGGCACCCCTTGTTCCAACTTTTAAATCTTGACCATTTTCTTCCATACAAGGGGCGAATGACCATTTTGTTCAACACTCCATATACGCCACAACCCCTGGGCAGCACGATGCTTCTTTTCCCAATTCTTCAACTCCTTCGCACTATAGCTTTTCACTCTTCAAGGGAGTTGCCATTGACCATTGAAGCTTCATCATGGGCTTTTGCTTTATCCACTGGGCCAATTGGCTATATACTTTCACTACCATGGAAGGGCGGTTATCTTGGTGCCAAAGGGCTTTCCACTATTTTATCCACTTTCTATTCAATGGCGCCCACATTCTTGTCCATCGCATTTTCTTCATGGGCCACTCCAAGGGTAAAGAGGAGGATCTCATCCTCTCGCCCTTCATGTTCTTCATATTCTTTGCATCTCATGCATTCTGTTGCATCCATGCATTCATTACATCCATTCTATTGCATCCACATGCACTTCTTCTTTCCCGGGTTTCCGGACCCGTATCTTCCCCGCCTTCCGGAACCTCCGGATCTTCCACATTTCCCATCTTATTCATCTTCATCCTCAGGATCTTCGGGTCCCCTTATACTACCCGAGCATTGCACCCTCTCCAATCTTTTCTCAGGGCATCGCGCCCCTTTTCAACTCTTACATCCGCACTCTCCGGATCCTTCACCCCTCTCTTTATCCCTTGGGCATCGCGCCCCTTTCCATCTCATTCCTCCGGAACCTCCGGATCTTTCTCTTCTCCTGGGGCATCACGTCCCATGGCATCTTTCTCCTCCGGAACCTCCAGATTCTCCATCTTGTTCTTTCTATCTTCTTTCGGGGCATCCTGACCCTTCTAATTCCATTCCTCCAGAACCTCCGGACCCTCCATCTTTCCTCCGCCTCATCTTCCTGCTCCTCCAGGACATCACATCCTTTGTCCTCTTTTTCCTTTTTCACCATATTTTTGCATATTCCTTCCCAGGGCATCACGTCCCTCGAGATTCTTCTCCTCCGGAGCCCCTGGATTCCTCCTATCAGGATTCTCCTCCTTTACTCCCAGACCCTCCGGATCCGCCTCTTTCCATCTACCAATTTCTTCTTCCGATTCCCCCTAATCCCGGGTCCGACCCAACTTCTTCCACGTCCACTGCTTTGGGCATCTGCCCATTCTCTCACTGCTTTCGAGGCTTTAGTCCTCACTCCTCCTTCTAATTCTCCGCTTCTTCTGTAGACCTTCCATGTGATCAGGGTCTCCACACCTTAGTGAGGGAGTTCTAGCCCTCGCCTCTCTTCCTTTTTTTCCTTATTCGTCTGAGTCTGGTCTTGGCACCACTCCTCCTTGTTAAGCCACTTTCAAACCCTTTGCTTTCAATCCTTTTGACTGCCAAAGAGGACTATCCCACGATGATCAACCTCGCCTCTAACAGCTGCTTCTACAAAGGTTGCAAGGTAACATAGTGGCGTAAGTACTCATTTCATGATATCGTTTTCTCATTACTTCACGCATGATTTTCAAAATGAAGTGCTTCTTAACAAGATTAAGAGTGGTAGACAAGACCTTTATCCTAGGTCGAATCTTTATCTTTACTAAATCATTGTCAAAAGAGTCTTTAGGCTTGCTTTTGCAGCACCTTTGGTTAATAAGAACCCCGCGTTAGGAGCCCGATGTTCTCTCCCCGCTTGTTAAGAGCAACCCTTAGCTGGGCACCGCACACACTTCACGGCGTCCTTAGCCGGCTCCTTTGGTTAAAACACCGTTGCTACTTTGGCCATGCCATGAGAATTCCTGAAAGTCTTTTTCTCTTCTTTACTCAGCCACATGCAGGTGCAAGAGGTTGACGGATGAGATGACCAACCTAGGTAATCCTCAATACGAGAGAAGTCTCAAATAGGGGCAGTCTTGACCCAAAATCAATATGAATTTCATGATATACATCTCGCCAAAAGGGCTATTATGAAAATCAAGTCAAAATTTCGATAAAAGTAAAATTATGAATTATGACATGTCAAGAGTGGCAAAGTCCCCGCAGGGAAAACCCTGGTCGTATGCATGTCAAGGGTCTAAAAATCAAAGGCACAAAGCCCCGGCACAACAGACTACCTCTTTGAGGGGAAACACCTGGGAAGGAATTCAAGTCTCGACATCTCCCATCTTGCATAAAGCTTATCCTCAATTATTCTTCTCTTCTCCCTCTAAGACCGAATGTTTCTCGGGTATGGCCTTGGTAGGAGCACCGTGAATCAAGGGCAGTCAGTTATAGGGCGCCACCCTTCAATGCACGCTTGGCTTTGGGTAATTTTAGCGAAAGGGGAAGGAACAAGGACCCCTAGCCAGTGGTTCAAAAACACCCTTTGATGCTGCATTAACAAAGTCTAAGCCAAAATCCAAAAAAAAAATTGAATATTTTCTAAGCCAAAATCAAAAAAAAATTGAATATTTCCTGATCAAATTCATAATAAAAATTCAAATATTTTTCAAAATCCACATAAAAATTCAAATATTTTCAAAACCCACAAAATATGCATATTTCAAAATCCAAAAAAAATTGCATTTTCTGATGGTGTTTTTGCAGGAACAATAACTTTGCAAGGACCAAGAGCACGGGATGAGTCCTCTCCCTTCACCGCTATCAATCTCTTGATTCTTCCCAATATCATCATGATTCGTCACTATGGATACTCCTGATTATCATCTCTCTATTGATCGTTCATCTCCTAATCTTTTAATCAACTCATGCTGATTTCACTTGATTGATCCTGATCATCCAATCTCAACCTCACATGCCAAGATTGTCATCCTCATGGCAAACAACAATAATGATGCTTTGCAATGCTATGATTTAATTCATGTTTAGCCTTGCTAATACATGCTTGAATGCTATCCACACCAAGCTTTGAGTGCTTTGATATCTATATTGTGATTGCTTTCATGCTTTGATTCATGCTATGCTTGCTATGCTTAAATGCCTTATTCATTGCTTGTTATCTTCTTGGCTGATGAATCTTTGAGCACAGGAAGAAGCTCTTGGTCCCACCGACTGGGCATCATCATCTAAGCCCCACGGTGTTTGCACCTCATTTCTCAGTTCCCCACATGCTCATTGCTATCACCATCTCCCTGTATGCATTCTACTATATGTTATTATGCTATTAGATTATATCAAGGACCTTGTGGTTCTGATGAACCTGGAATTTGAGTTCCCCTTCATCAAAAATGGTGATAATTCCAGGAGAGTCTTGATCACACGGATAGGCCGTTGAGTCATCCAAGGTTTGGGACGATGGTTCCACTTTCTGAGATGATGCGCGGACAAACGGACTTCGGCTTAGTGTCAGCTCAGAGGGATGGATTCTTGACCAAGTCTAGATGGCTTAGCAATATTATCCTTTATTATTTTCTATTTTAGTTTTTTTTTATTTTTTTTCCTTTTAGCCCAACATGCATCATGTAGGACTTTGAGGTTCATGATGAAAATCTTCATATTATGGCGATAATGAAAGTCACTCGTTCTTGATTGAGTTGACATGAGATATTCCATTCCAAATTGAGTACTTTATTCTCTCTGAAGCCGCTCAGGCTGGTTCCTTGAAAATGTTCCTTTGCTGGGTCTCCATCTCAATTCCCTTTATTTTTCTGTAAATCCACCTTGGTTGTAGCACGTCCACGTTGGCTGGTAACCGCTCTCCAATGGTGTCTCCTTATTGTGCCGCGCGCACATTTTTACTTGTTTAGTTTAATCTCCATTATCCAGCAAATTGATGTTTCCTTGGAATCACTCGGAGTTGTTTCACTCAGAATCTTGGAAAGATTTCTAATGCTTGGTGTCTGAGGCGTGTCACATCACACCTTGGCGTCTACTTATCAGTTCATTCCACTTCATTCCGCTGGTTACACTTTCGCTTCATTTTCGTCTCACTCCCTTGCAAAGCAGATGCCAAGGCGGGGCAGCTGTAGACACGCCAAAATTGACGCTATGTTGATCAAATCTCATGTCACTATGTTGACGCCCCAAAGTGAACTTCAATACATTCATAATATGAAGTTTTTCTATTTTTGTGTGTTTTTTGGTTTGTTCTTGCATTTTTGTGATTCGCGACCTGAAGAGGGGCGTTATTTTAAAAGCGACCTTACCTAGGGCGTGTTCAAAAGAAAGGACGACCAAATGCCAGGGCGTCAATTCCTAGTATTATCCGGTTTCAAAATAAATTCCAATTACTGATTGGCGTCCTTCCTCAGGGCGTGTTTTCAAGTAACGCCTTTATCTCAGGCGTTTTCTCATAATTTTCAAATAAAGAAAGTTTTATTTCCAAATTTAAATCCAAGAAGTGACGCCCTTGACCAGGTCGTGTTATGGAGTAACGTCTTAAGGTAGGTCGTCAATTCAAATTTGACGCCCTTCTGAAGGTCGCGTTTTATGTTTCGGTGTCCTGTTTGAGTGTGCCTTTCCTGAATAGTTCCCTGTCTTCTTTGGTCACCTTGCTCGATCAGGGAACTGGAGTCCTTGTCATTGATAACCATTACCCGTTCTTATCTTCCCAAATCTGTGGTTATCTTGATCTAAACCCTATATAAGCATGCTCTGGTTGATCTTGACAGAGGTTACCGAGGTCAGAGGTTATACATATAGATACATACAGGGTTTACAGAGGCTCTCTTCATCTTCTTCCTGTGCGATCTTTTAGAAGAGCTCTCTGCTTCCTCTTCTTCCTGCCAGCAGCATCAACCTCGGTTCCCCTCTACTGTCGTCAGGGACAGCAGGGGTCTTTTGCTTATCTATTTGTGCTTTTCCATCGGTCATCATCCACCGTTTTCTTTTCTTGCATTAGTATCATATTTCTCCTTTCCCTAACTCTTTAGGGGTTTTTAAAACCAAAAAAAAGAGGTGCGCATGTTGTGTTCTCTTTCATCATCGTATCTTCTATTTGGGATTGATACTACATTCACTCTTGGCTGATCCATCTTTTTACTTGTTTGTTCTTTTTTGCAAGGGTAATCAATAAGGAAAACCCCCTTCATCGGCCGGCCGATAGAAGGAGGAGGAAGGAATTCACAATCCATCCCGCATCCCACTTATCACCAGGTATTCGTGATCATTTATTTTATTATTGAGGTAACCCCTCTGGCGATCACTCTCCTTTATAGCACCACGTGCTTTCTTTTATCTTTGTTATCATCTCCATCATTTTTACATATCTCATATGAGTGGTTTGTTCCACATGAGTAGATTTATCACGATCTACAGTGTGCAAGTTCGGGTTGCCTCTTACCATAGTGTCTGACCGTGATGTTAGGTTCACCAGTTATTTTTGGAAGACACTGTGGCATATGTTGGGTACTCACCTTAAGTTTTCCACTGCATATCATCCCCAGACAGATGGTCAAACCGAGGTGGTCAATAGAAGTCTGGGTGACCTTTTGAGGTGTCTTGTTAGGGACCGTGTAGGGGATTGGGATCTCATATTACCACTGGCAGAATTTGCATATAATGATTCGGTTAACAGGTCTACCGGTATGAGTCCATTCGAGATTGTCACAAGTCGTAGGTCTAGGAAGCCAGTGGATCTTGTCCCCATGCCCATTCATGCACGAGTGTCTGAGTCTACCGAGTCATTTGCTAGGCATGTTAGGAGTCTGCACGATGACATCCATCCTCACATTGAGGCCAGCAATGTACGGTATAAGGAGCTAGCCGATGCCCATAGACACCACCGTGAGTTCCAAGAGGGTGATTATGTCATGATCAGGGTAAGACCTGAACGGTTTCCCTCTGGAACTGTAAAGAAACTGCAAGCTCACAGAGCCGGTCCATTTAGAGTGTTGAAACGCGTTGGATCCAATGTGTATGTTGTGGACCTGCCCGAGGAATATGGTATAAGCTCAACTTTCAATGTGTCGGATCTAGTTGCATATAGGGACCCAGCGGTGATCCCTAGTGAGCCTTTCGAGCCATCTCCCCCCATTGAGAGTGATCCCACTGTAAGGCCCGTGCCTTAGCGGATCTTTGGTGGTTCGGACCTAGAATCTATTCTAGAATTTTCGGCTATTTTCCTGGATTTTTAGGAATTTTTCTGGTATTTTTTAGGATTTAATTGGAATTATTTGAGTTTTTAAAAGGGGAAAATAAGGTTTATATATATATTATATATATATATATATATTAACCCTTTTTTTCTTTTCCCATTTTCCCCACTCCCTCTCTCTCCCCCTCGTCGATCTCCCTCTCGTCCTCTCTCTCCCCCCCCCCTCCGATCGCCGCTCCCTCTCTCCTTGGGGATCCAGGCGAAACGGCGGTGGTTCGAGGCATGGAGCTCGCCGTTGGAATCCTCGCGTCGAGTGGAGCGCGTTGACGCCCACCTTGACGTGGTTTGCGGCTCGTGGGAGCGAGACGGAGCGTGGAGGCTCGGTGGTTCCCTTCCCGTGCATGTGGCCTAATCGGCCGTTCCGGCTTGAACGAGGTAGGGGGATGGAATCCTGAGCTCGTTAGGAGCCTTCCCTATAGCTTGTTCTTCTCGTTGAGCTCCTATAGTGTGCATGTGGTGTATTTCTCGTTTATCATGCTTAGGTTTCGTTCTTCACATTTAATCCATTGTCAGCATGATAAATGAATGTTTTAGTAGTATATTGTTGTTGTGGGCGTGTGGTTTGGCAGGAAAACAGGTTTTCGTCGTCTACCCGGTGATTCCGGTCGCCCGGGAGGGAAGCCGGTTTTAAACGTAACCCGTCCGTAACCCAGACGGTGACGGTCCTACCAGGAACCGTCACGCGCGTAACGGTCCTCATGGGACGCGTTACAGTCCTGTGACGGACCTAAGTTGGTGCGTCACAGGGTGCGTAACGGTCGGACCCACGACCGTTACATGTCTTTGGACTTTAGTTGGCCTGGAATGGCGGTTGGCCTGACGGCCTGTCGGGCGGTCGTCAGGGCGCCGTAACGAGCCTCCGGGTGCGCGTTACATCCTGCTAGGGCGTTAAAAACTGTGGGTTTTGTTTAGCGTCGGGTGGCTCTAACGGCCAGGGGCAGAGGCATCATAGTCGATGTAACGCACCAACCCCCGACCGTCACACTCTGTGACGCGGTGGCAGCAGACCGTCACACCCTTGCTAGTTTCCAAACGCCGCATGTTCATTCTTTAATGCTTTCCACAATGATTATACGCCATGTTTAAGTTATTTTATGAACTAATGGCATGTTTTTAGACCCCAATAGAGTAGCTTTTCTTTCCTTGCAATGGAGCCACTGTGGTAGCCCTAAGGCCTTTGAGTTGCCGACCCGCCTGGGGATGGTGGAGGGGTGTTCCCGTCACACGGTTTGTAAGCTAGTTCCGTGGGCTCCCGGCCAGCGGTAGCATCCTGCCGAGGGAGAAAACTAGCTAGAGGGCCTGGCTCAGGCGAGAGTCAGTGTGTGAACACGTGATCGGAGGCTTTGGACTGACACTGATGAGTGTCGCTCTGACTAGTCACTTGGTTTGGTACTGTTTACGCGCTCAGCTTGTCGTGTTACAGACTGCGAGTGTTTGAGACGCAGTGTAAGTCGTCAGTGGACGCATCTGGTTTCTACTCCCAATGGTTGTCATGTTCCCTGTGGCTTGGTTAGTTGAGGCACATTCTATTTGTAGATTTAGTTTTTGTCGTTTAGACTTATATGTATTAGCATGTATTAGCTGTTATACCTGTTCAATAGATTTACAGCTTTCAGTCTTATCATGCCATTGCATGTTCATTTATTTAAATGCATGCTCTAATTGCCTTAATTTTGCATGATTGCATGTTTAGCACGAGGTAGGGATCCGCGTGACCCCTACTGAGTCTGGCTGTGACTTACCCTTCTTCTTTCAGGTGAGCCGCGCCCGTCGTCTCCCGGTGTTCCCCGTGTGCTCGGAGACCGTTCTTTGTTGCCAGCAGTAGACGGGTTGCCTTTTTGGCTTTCTGGTGTACTTTTGCCGGGGTATGCCTCGAGTAGTTGTACTTTTGGACTAGCACTCTTGTGCCTCTGGACTAGTTTATATATTTAGCACTCTGTTTATTTTGAAATTACTTCCGCACTTTTGTTAAATCTTATTGCCTAAATCTAATAGGCGCGCTTGTGATTGTGATTCATTATACATCCCCTCGACAAACTTTACTAACCCTTCAGGGGCCTCATCAGCCTCTTGGGTGGCTTCCCCAGTTCCTGGTATCGGTGTATCGATGTTATCGGTATATCGGTATCCAGAGCTCTGGGCCGTCACAGTTGGTATCAGAGCCGAATTGAGGATTTGTATAAGGAATTGGAATTTACACTTGTACAGAGAAGTCCTTTTATGTCGTCTATTACTGGCTTAGGATGTTTTCCGTATGATTGATGGATTTGCTGTTGTTTTATGTTTTTGGCAGTTGTAAAATGCCGCCTCGTCGAGGAAGACCTCCTCGAGTTCCTAGACATGCGCCTAGATAAGAGAGTGGTTCTGCTCAGCCTCCTGCAGTTCCTGTAGTTCCTGCTCCAGCGCCAGTTATTGCTCCCCAAGTTGAAGCACCTGGTAGCCGAGGCAAGGCTTTGAAAGAATTTCTTATGTTCAATCCGCCCACTTTTGACGGTCAGGCAGACCCAGAGGTAGCAAGGCAGTGGCTGGATGCGATCGAGCGCGTGTTCCTATCTATGGAGTGCGCGGAGGATGAAAAGGTTATGTTAGCAGCGTGTCAACTCCAAGGTCAAGCTATTACATGGTGGAAAGCCGAGTGGCAGATTGCTTTTCGTTCCAGGCCCCTTCGGCAGATCACTTGGGCAGAGTTTGTTGCAGCTTTCGAGCGTGCCTATACTCCTGCCTGTTTGCAAATGGCGAAGATGTACCAGTTCATGGAATTGATTCAGGGCGATATGACCGTGCTTCAATATCGGAACAAATTTATGGAATTGGGTCAGTATGCGCCCCATGTGCTTGCTAATGAGGCATTGAAGACTCAGCAGTTTTTGCGAGGACTCAGGCCTGAACTTAAGTTGCCGTTGATTGCGAGTCGAGTGGCTGATCTTGACGGTGCATGCCAGGTAGCTGTGGCACTCGAGCTAGAGATGGCGAGACCAGGAGGATATTCTCAAGCTAGGTCGGTTCAACCGACGGTTCAGTTTCCGCAGACTTACCGACTGCCAGTGTCCGGGGTTCCCTCTGTTCCGCCAGATGTTAGCAGTGTTTCTTCCTCTTCCAAGCCCAAGTTCAAAAGGTTCAAGAAGAAGAAGAAGTTCTTTCAGTAGCCGTCATCTGGTACTGATACTATTCAGCAGCAGTCGGCGCCTTCTTCCCAAATTAGTCAAAGTTCTGCTGTTAGTCAGCCGTGGACTTGTAGGAGGTGTGGTGGTAACCATAAGGGTCAGCCGTGTTCTCTTCCTATTGTCTATTTTCGTTGTGACCAACCTGGTCACGTTGTTCAAGATTGCCCGTTGAGGCCGAAACCGGTGCAGACTCCTCAGTTTCCTCAGCCTCAGCAGTCGCAATTTAGACCTCCTCCTTTACCTCAACCTTAGCAGCAATTCTATTCTCAAGCTTCAACGTCTTCCCAGCAGTCTTCAGCCGGATCCAAGAAGCAAAAGGGCAAGGTTTCTCACATTTCTCGAGCTGAAGCAATTGCATCCCATCTGGTTGAAGGTACGATTATGCTTTACGGTCATTCTGCTCGTGTCTTATTTGATTCTGGTGCTTCTCACTCTTTTATCTCTGAGGATTTCATTGCATGCATTGAGGAGCCGACATCCGAAATGACCTGTGAGTTGTATGTTGAAATGCCTTCTGGAGATTTTATGATCATGCCTCTGTGTCTGGAAGAATCTCCTATTATGATTAATAATCATCAGTTGCCGGCGAGATTGTATGCATTACAGCTAGCAGATTATGATGTCATTCTGGGTATGGATTGGTTAGAGCATTATGGAGCTGTGGTTGACTGCAGATCGAAGAAGGTCTATTTGCAGCCACAGGGGAAATCAGCATTTTATTTCCAAGGTATTCGATCCCGCCCTTCTCGCTTGATTATTTCTGCTATTCGAGCCTGTAGATTGCTTAGTGCAGGTTGTCAAGGATTTTTAGCTTCTGTGGTTGCCATTGAGAAACCATGACAGGACGTCTGTGATATTCCTATTGTTTGTGAGTTCCCTGATGTGTTTCCTGACGAGTTGCCATGCTTGCCTCCAGAGCGAGAAATAGAAATGGTGATTGATCTGATTTCAGGAACAACCCCGTTAGCAAAGGCACCGTACCGAATGGCTCCAGCTGAACTCAAAGAACTGCGAGCACAGTTGCTTGAATTGCTGGAAAAAGGCTATATTCGCCCCAGTTTTTCCCCGTGGAGTGCTCCAGTATTGTTTGTGAAAAAGAAAGATGGGAGCCTGAGGCTTTGTATTGATTATAGACAGCTGAATCAGGCGACTATCAAGAACAAATATCCGCTTCCCAGGATTGATGATTTGTTTGACCAGTTACAGTCTGCTACTGTCTTTTCTCGGATTGACCTTCGGTCTAGCTATTTTCAATTGCGGATCCGGGAATCTGATGTGGAGAAGGCAGCTTTCAGCACTCGTTATGGTCATTATGAATTTTTGGTTATGCCGTTTGGCTTGACTAATGCTCCAGCAGCCTTCATGGACCTAATGCAGCGTGTTTTCCGTCTATATCTAGATCA
The DNA here is from genome assembly GCA_022559845.1 of Amorphophallus konjac. Lineage (NCBI taxonomy): Eukaryota > Viridiplantae > Streptophyta > Magnoliopsida > Alismatales > Araceae > Amorphophallus > Amorphophallus konjac. The sequence goes on along the minus strand of CM040128.1, from coordinate 173,222,315 downwards.
GTTCGTGGTGATCTTTGTTGATGATATTTTTATTTACTCTGCTTCTGAGGAAGATCATGTGCAACACTTGAGGATCATTCTGCAGACTCTAAGAGATCACGGGCTCTATGCGAAGTTCAGTAAATGTGAATTTTGGCTTCGGGAGATTCATTTTCTTGGCCACGTGATTTCTGGTGACGGAGTAGCAGTAGACCCTGCAAAGATTGAAGCTGTTCTAAATTGGCAGAGACCAAGAACTGTGACAGAGATCAGAAGCTTCTTAGGTTTGGCTGGGTATTATCGAGGGTTCATCCAGGATTTTACAAAAATTACAGCACCAATGACTAGACTGACTCGTAAAGATGTACCTTTTGTCTGGTCGAATCAGTGTGAGGATAGCTTTGTTGAATTGAAAAGGCTCTTGACTTCTTCTCCAGTGTTGATTTTGCCGTCCGGCTCGGGTGGATTTGTGGTTTGCACAGATGCTTCTCGAGTAGGTTTGGGTGCAGTGCTGATGCAACATGGAAATGTTATTGCTTATGCGTCTCGGCAATTGAAACAGCATGAAGAAAATTACCCCACGCATGATCTGGAGTTAGCTACAGTTATTTTTGCCTTAAAGATCTGGAGACATTATCTGTATGGTGAGAAGTTTCAAATTTTTACTGATCATCAGAGTTTATAGTATATATTCTCCCAGAAAGATCTGAATCTCAGACAGCGTCGCTGGATGGAGTACATGAAAGATTATGACTTCACACTCTCCTATCAGCTGGGTAAAATGAATGTTGTGGCTGATGCTCTGAGCAGGAAAGTACAAGTCAGTCATCTGTTGCTTCATGAATGGAAATTGTGGGAACAGCTTCCGAGAGAGGCGTTTAGCATGGATATTCCTACCGATCCGAGGACATCAGTTTGTGCTAGTTTGGCTTTGGGTACAGCTTTATATTAGCATATTAAAGAAGCTCAACAAGCTGATCCTGATTTGGCTCGTGTTATGTCAAGGTTCGATGTTGAATTTGATGACGAGCTGGTTGTCAGTTTCCAGGGCAGAATGTATGTTCCCGCTGATGATTCATTGAGACATGCGGTTCTGAGTGAAGCCCATGGATCCCGCTTTGCTATTCACCCAGGCACCACTAAGATGTATCAGAATTTGAAAAAGTAGTTCTGGTGGCCAGGTATGAAGAAAGATGTGGCTGTGTTTGTTTCTAAGTGTTTGACTTGTCAGCAGGTTAAAGCCGAACATCAAAAGCCAAGTGGATTGCTTCAGCCATTAGAGATTCCAATGTGGAAATGGGATCATGTCACTACAGATTTTGTGGTGGGTTTGCCTCGGATTTCACAGGGTTTGGATGGTATCTGGTTGCTTGTTGACAGATTAACTAAGACTGCCAGATTATTGCCGATAAAAGTCTCCTGGAATGTGCAGAAGTTGGCCGAGCTTTACGTTCAGAAGATAGTGCCACTGCATGGAATTCCTATTTCACTTGTGTCAGATCATGATCCACGGTTTACCTCCGGCTTCTGGCATAGTTTTCAGAAAGCTTTGGGCACTGAATTAGCCTTCTGTTCAGCGTATCACCCGCAGTCAGATGGACAGTCGGAAAGAACTATTCAGACTCTGGAAGATATGCTGAGGTCGTGTTGCCTAGATTGGCAAGGTTCGTGGAGTCAACATCTGGCACTTGTTGAATTTGCTTATAATAACAGTTTCCATTCCAGCATCGGCATGGCTCCTTATGAGGCACTATATGGTCATCCTTGTCGTACTCCCTTGAACTGGTTTGATGTTGGGGACAGACTTTTAACGAGACCTGACATGGTGCAGCAATGTTCTGATGTGGTTCGTCTGATCAGGCAGAGATTGTTGATAGCTCAGAGTTGACAGAAAAGCTATGCAGATCAGCGCAGACGTCCACTGCAGTTTGAACCCGGAGACATGGTTTTTGTCAAGGTATCTCCGATGAAAGGTATTTCCAGATTTGGGAAACGTGGAAAGCTTAGTCCGCGTTATGTCGGCCCGTTTCCTATTGTTGAAGCTGTGGGTCAGGTAGCTTATCGATTGCAACTGCCAGCGGCTATGCAAGCTATTCATGATGTGTTCCATGTCTCTCAGCTGAGGAAATATGTATCTGATGCATCCCATGTCCTAGATGGCTCTGTTTGGCCCGAAGTGACTGCTGATTTGTCTACGCCAGAGTTTCCTATTAGAATTGAAGACCGTCGTGAGCAACGGTTGAGAAATAAGGTTATCCCTCTGGTAAGAGTCGCTTGGCAGCGCCACTCCGGCAATGAGTCTACTTGGGAGCGTGAAGATGAGATGCGTCAGCTTTTTCCTTTCTTATTCCAGTAAGGTATAATTTTGTTTCTTAGTTTCTTCCTTATCCATCATTGTAAATTTCGAGGGCAAAATTTTTGTTAGGAGGGAGGGACTGTGAGGCCCGTGCCTTAGCGGATCTTTGGTGGTTCGGACCTAGAATCTATTCTGGAATTTCCGGCTATTTTCCTGGAATTTTAATAATTTTTCTGGGATTTTTCAGGATTTAATTGGAATTCTTTGAGTTTTTAAAAGGGGAAAATAAGGTTTATATATATTATATATATATATTAACCCTTTTTTTTCTTTTCCCATTTTCCCCACTCCCTCTCTCTCCCCCTCGTCGATCTCCCTCTCGTCCTCTCTTCCCCCCCCTCCGATCGCCTCTCCCTCTCTCTCTCCCTCTCTCCTTGGGGATCCAGGCAAAACGGCGGTGGTTCGAGGTGTGGAGCTCGCCGTTGGAATCCTCGCGTCGAGTGGAGCGCGTTGATGCCCACCTTGACGTGGTTTGCGGCTCGTGGGAGCGAGACGGAGCGTGGAGGCTCGGTGGTTCCCTTCCCGTGCATGTGGCCTAATCGGCCGTTCCGGCTTGAACGAGGTAGGGGGATGGAATCCTGAGCTCGTTAGGAGCCTTCCCTATAGCTTGTTCTTCTCGTTGAGCTCCTATAGTGTGCATGTGGTGTATTTCTCATTTATCGTGCTTAGGTTTCGTTCTTCACGTTTAATCCATTGTCAGCATGATAAATGAATGTTTTAGTAGTATATTGTTATTGTGGGCATGTGGTTTGGCAGGAAAATAGGTTTTCGTCGTCTACCCGGCGATTTCGGTCACCCGGGAGGGAAGCCGGTTTCAAACGTAACCCATACGTAACCCAGACGGTGTGACGGTCCTACCAGGAACCGTCACGCGCGTAACGGTCCTCATGGGACGCGTTACAGTCCTGTGACGGACCTAAGTTGGTGCGTCACAGGGTGCGTAACGGTCGGACCCACGACCGTTACATGTCTTTGGACTTTAGTTGGCCTGGAATGGCGGTTGGCCTGACGGCCTGTCGGGCGGCCGTCAGGGCACCGTAACTCGCCTCCGGGTGCGCGTTACATCCTGCTAGGGTGTTAAAAACTGTGGGTTTTGTTTAGCGTCGGGTGACTCTAACGGCCAGGGGCGGAGGCGTCACAGTCGATGTAACGCACCAACCCCCGACCGTCACACTCTGTGACGCGGTGGCAGCAGACCGTCACACCCTTGCTAGTTTCCAAAAGCCGCATGTTCATTCTTTAATGCTTTCCACAATGATTATACGCCATGTTTAAGTTATTTTATGAACTAATGGCATATTTTTAGACCCTAATAGAATAGCTTTTCTTTCCTTGCGATGGAGCCACTGTGGTAGCCCTAAGACCTTTGAGTTGCCAACCCGCCTGGGGATGGTGGACGGGTGTTCCCGTCACACGGTTTGTAAGCTAGTTCCGTGGGCTTCCGGCTAGCGGTAGCGTCCTGCCAAGGGAGAAAAGTAGCTAGAGGGCCTGGCTCAGGCGAGAGTCAGTGTGTGCACACATGGTCGGAGGCTTTGGACTGACACTGACGAGTGTCCCTCTGACTAGTCACTTGGTTTGGTACTGTTTACGCGCTCAGCTTGTCGTGTTACAGACTGCGAGTGCTTGAGACGCAGTGTAAGTCGTCAGTGGACGCATCTGGTTTCTACTCCCTGTGGTTGTCCTGTTCCCTGTGGCTTGGTTAGTTGAGGCACATTCTATTGGTAGATTTAGTTTTTGTCGTTTAGACTTATATGTATTGGCATGTATTAGCTGTTATACCTGTTCAGTAGATTTACAGCTTTCAGTCTTATCATGCCATTGCCTGTTCATTTATTTAAATGCATGCTCTAATTGCTTTAATTTCGCATGATTGCATGTTAACACGAGGTAGGGATCCGCGTGACCCCTACTGAGTCTGGCTGTGACTCACCCTTCTTCTTTCAGGTGAGCCGCGCCCGTCGTCTCCGGTGATCCCCGTGTGCTCGGAGACCATTCTTAGCTGCCAGAAGTAGACGGGTTGCCTTTTTGGCTTTCTGGTGTACTTTTGCCGGGGTATGCCCCGAGTAGTTGTACTTTTGGACTAGCACTCTTGTGCCTTTGGACTAGTTTATATATTTAGCACCCTGTTTATTTTGAAATTGCTTCCGCACTTTTGTTAAATCTTATTGCCTAAATCTAATAGGCGCGCTTGTGATTGCGATTCATTATACATCCCCTCGATAAACTTCACTAACCCTTCAGGGACCTCATCAGTCTCTTGGGTGGCTTCCCCAGTTCCTGGTATCGGTGTATCGATGTTATCGGTATATCGGTATCCGGAGCTCTGGGCCGTCACATCCCACACCTGAGTGTCCACCACCAGCCACATTTCCACGACAGCGAGAGCATATAGATCATATACTGGATGAGCAGGTGACAGTTACCAGGAGTGGATCCTACCCGCGCTACCTAGTGTGTTGGAGAGGGTGACCTGTCACCGAGGATACTTGGATCACCCATGTAGAGTTGCAGCGGATAGATTTGGACCTACTGGAGCGCTACCAGAGCGATGCTGACCCTTACTCGACAGGGTCAAGTTTCTCCCACCCGGGGAGAATTTGTGCGAACACCAGAGTGAGCGAGAAGCACGAACCGGCGAGCCATCGGTACCGTACGCGGAGCACCACTCGGGCTACATCGGCTTCCATCTGGCTCGGAGACAGTCTGGAGACTTCCCCTTGAGTCTTAGTATTTATCATATTTACTAGGATTTTATTTGTGTAATGTGTGTTTATCTGGCTTTATTCGGATTGTAATTCGGCTTGTAAAAGGGGTTTATTTGTAATTTGGGACCACCTGGGTCCCACGGGCCCCCCATCCCTTCTCCCATTGATCCACCTCAACTCTTGGGCCCATGTGGGGTCAATCAACCCTCCAAAGTGGGCTTCTAGAAGGGTTGGACCAAGGGGGGACAAAGGGTACAAAATTACAAATTTGGAAACCCATAAGTCAAGGGGGCGCCCCATTCTATTATAGTTTAATAGGTTTTGTAATTTTATTTTATTTGTTCCAAACCACATGGGAGAAATAAATTGTGGACTCCCTCTTTTACCCCCCACCAATCCTTGATCTAGGGATAGAACTAGTCTTTTTGTATTTTCTATAAGAACCATGTATTTTCATTTTTGAGTAGAATTAATGCAAAGAAAATTAGAATTTGTTCCACAAGGCAAGGGCCGCCCCTCTCCCTCTCTCTCCTCCCCCCAGTAGCTATGAAGGTTGTGATTCAGAGGTGTGAAGCCTCATCTATCTGGTGTGAAGATCATCGTCGCCGCCGCCACCGCCATCGTGCCGCCATCGCACCACCGCCATCGTCGCCGGAGTTCTGTCCACCCAGGACAGCCCCCTGATCTCGGAATTTTTGCTTTCAACCTCGAAATTTTTTGGAGCCCAAACTTTTAGGATGAGTTCTAGAGGTTCAACCCACGTCCCAGAAAAAATGGTGGAGGTTCTAGCTTTTATTTTCTATTTTTCCATTTTCGTTTTCCACCTTCTTCCAGATCTGCCTGCAGTCTGTCCAGTTTTCTAGAAACCAAATAGAACATTCATGAACCCACCTTCCCCTAATCTAAATGACTTGATATTTTTATTGGAGGTTCTGTCCAGTACCCCCATCTCCCACGAATTTTCGTGGAATTTCTGGAGTCTTCTACCTATTTTTGAAAATCACTGTCAGATCCAAAACTCAAATCTGTCTCTGCTGTTCAGATCTGACCACCAGTTGCTAATAAATACTGTTACCCATCCAAATATCCACCAAATCCTTCATAAAAATTATCCCCGTTTTCCTCTCCCTCCCCTCTACAAGTTTCATGAAGATCTCAACATCTAATTCGAAGGTCTACATCACGGTCAATGCTAGTTCTCAGTCAGATCTTAGTCTGCCTGACCAGATCTGAGACTGAGCACAACCCTATTGTAAAATCAGCCATCAAAATTACGGCCCCGAAGAAATTCCAGGAACCACAGAGGTCGAAGTATTTCGAGTCAGCGTTCCAATGGCGCTGGCTTCGTGCCGATCCGATGTTGGTGCTGATCGCAGCAACAGATCTCGCCGAGTCGCGCGCTGAAAAACAACAGCATCAGATCTGTGGACAACAACTCCAACACTTGGAGATCGGAGACGATCGACCACCGCCGGGTGTTCCAATTCGGCCGTCGTCCAGGGGAGCGCGCCACCAGGTGTCACCATCACAGCAGGACCCATCCCGTCAGACCCGAAGGACTGAGCAGGACGTGGGCCCCACGAACCCGCAGATCACGCCGTCCGGACAGCACCAAAATGCGGGTTTCGACACCGTCGGAGCGACATCAAGATGCTGCCCGTCAACCCAATTCCCGATACTTTCTGGCCCCACATGTGACCTGTTACCTCCCTGCGTGGAGTGGGTCGAAACATTTGTACTGCAGTAAACTTTGTTAACCGGGAGTATGGATTTGGCCGGGGTTGTCTTCCCCACGCCGGGAGCGTGGAGGTACGGTCTTAACTTCTTGGCATTACGCTTGCTTAGCTAGTATATGGTCATATGCCGATGTGAGAGCGTAGGATTCTAGCCCGTTAGTTCATGTCACCGCTGTGAGCGAGAGATTGACCCGTCCCGTGGCTCGATCCGAGCACGGAAGTGAGTCGACCACCCTTGACTCTGGCGGTTTCTCAACTGCGCGGATCCACGTTTCCCCTCGCTTGGGACGACGAGTGAGCTTGCATTTCTGCTAGCGACGTATAACCCATATGAACTCTTAGTGTCGGGCCGAAGTGTCTCTCCTATTCGTATGTTGCTGGTCGCGTCTACATTTAGAGTCCGAGGTCCGCATCACTTAGAGACGGTCCCTCTGTCCGTCCCGCATCAGATGTCCCGACACATCTAGAAGAGGTTGTGTTAGATTTCCAATGCTTGAGCTCTGGCATAAAAGAATGTGTCGACACATCTAACCCATGACTCGTCACATCCAGAAGAAATCAAGCCGAAGCTGTTCTGTCTAAGACTATGGACTCACTAATGTCTCGACACACTGAGTGAAAAGTGTCGACACACTCATATGAAAATCTCTGCACACTGGCACTTCTGTCTCGACACCCTCATGCGAGAACTCTGCTCATGGCTCACATGTTCCGACACCCTTTGGCGTTGTCTCGACACATCAGCCATGGATCTTCAAGACACTCACTAAATGTCCCGGCACACTGAGTATAAAGAGTCGACACATCAACGTTCAACCAAAACGCATTTGAAACAGGCAGAAACTATATTCAAGGCTTTTAAAGGGATGCCCCAACACACCGATAGGGAAGTCTCGACACATCCACGATCAACCAGAATGATTCTTCAAGGATTTCAATGGGATGTGTCGACACACTGCTAGGAAAGTGTCGACACACCCTTGTTCTTCCAAAAATCCTCAAGCCAATAAACTGTCAGATCAAGTGGGCCATCCAGAGAGGGAAAAGTCTACCGAAAAACATCAAAATCAAGGATTTTGGGGTCTGGACCATGTCCCAAGGCTTGACGCTTGCTCAACCATCTTATCTCTCACGTGTCTACCTTATGGAGATGGTTTTGTTAGAAATCCAGCTGGAAGAGCCACTTCAGTCTGTCGCGATGTCAGTCTTATCTGTCTGCCTGTCCAGACTGTCTGCTGCTGGGAATAGGACACTCCGCAGTCTGCCACTATCTTGCTGTCGATCAATGGGCTGTCCAACCATCCACTGTACGCAGAAGAGTACACCTGTGCAGGATGGGAAGACTGCTTATCGGAGGGAGATTTATTGTGAATATCTGATGCTGTCTAAAGGAAAATCTGATCTGCTCCTTAACACTGTCTGTCATCGTACCTATCCTTGTACTAAAAGCTGGGCTCAGCCAATGGAAGACACCAGGCCTGTAGAAGCATTTAATGAAAAGATCTCCAAGCATTTAAATGAGAAGACTCAGTCACTGTGACGGCCCAGAGCGCCGGATACCGATATACCGATACCAGGAACTGGGGAAGCCACCCAAGAGGCTGATGAGGCCCCTGAAGGGTTAATGGAGATTATCGAGGGGATGTATAACGAATTGCAATCACAAGCGCGCATATTAGAATTAAGCAATAAAATTAACAAGAGTGCGGAAGCAATTTAAAATAAGCAAGTGCTAAATATATAAACTAGTCCAGAGGCATAAGAGTGCAGTCCAAAAGTACAACTACACGGGGCATACCCCGGCAAAAGTACAACAAAAGGCCCAACAAGGCGACCCGTCTACTGCTGGCAGCTAAGAACGGTCTCCGAGTACACGCGAAACTCCAGGAGACAGCGGGCGCGGCTCACCTGAAAGGAGAAGGGTGAGTCACAGCCAGACTCAGTAGGGGTCACGCGGATCCCTACCTCGCACTAAACAAGCATACATGCAAAAGTAAAGGCAATTAGAGCATGCATTTAATTAACTAGCAGGCAATGGCATGAATAACTAATCACAATAAAGCTGTAAAATCTAACTAAACAGATATAACAGCTAATACATGCCAGAAACGAGTAAGTCTAAACAACTGAAACTAACTCTACCAGTAGAATATGCCTCAACCAATCCAAGCAGCAGGGAACAAGACAACCACTGGGAACAGAAACCAGATGCGTCCACTGACGGCTTACACTGCATCTCAAGCACTCGCAGTCGGTAACACGACAAGCTGAGCGCGTAATCAGTACCAAACCAAGTGACCAGTCAGAGTGACACCCGTCAGTGTCAGTCCACAGCCTCCGACCACGTGTGCACACACTAACTCTCACCTGAGCCTGGCCCTCTAGCTAGTTTTCTCCCTCGGTAGGACGCTATCGTTGGCGGGGAGCCCACGGTACTAGCTTAAAAACTGTGTGATGGGAACACCCCTCCGCTATCCCCAAGCGGGTCGGCACTCAAAGACCTCAGGGCTACAACAGTGGTTCCATTGCAAGGAAAGTAAAGCTACTCTATTGGGATTTAAAAACATGCCATTATAATATAAAATATCTCATACATGGCATATAAACATTATTGAAGGCATTAAAGAATGAATAGGCAGCTTTTGAAAACTAACAGGCGTGTGGCGGTCTGCTGCCACCGCGTCATGGAGTGTGACGGTCGGGGAAGGGCGTATTACATCGGCTGTGACGCGTCCGCCCCTGGCCGTTACAGCCACCCGAAGCTCCTATTCAAACCGATCGAACGGAGTGTAACGCGCTTACGGGGGCGCGTTACGCCGCCCTGACGGCCGGCCGACAGGCCGTCAGGCCCACCCGAGACTAACATTAACACTAACAGTTTTCAATCGTTCAAAACACGGTGTAACGCACTCGCACAGGCGCGTTACAGCCCCCTGATGGCTGCCCGATAGGCCGTCAGGCCAACCGCTAATGCCGGTCAACGGAAATCAACGGAAGTGTAACGGTCGGGAGCCTGACCGTTACACACACTGTGACGCTCCTTTAAAGGGCCGTTATAGTTCTGTAACGCGTCCCCTATGGACCGTTACGGGTGTGACGGTTCCTGGAAGGACCGTCACACTGACTGGGTTACGGACGGGTTACATTTGAAAGTGGGTTCCCTCCCGGGCGACCGGAATCGCCGGGTAACGACGAAAACCTATAAAACCTGTCAAACCACACGTCCTAAACAACGTAATACCAACAAAATAACAACATGCAACGCCCACAATGGCTTAAACATGAAGAACGAAGCTTAAACCCTAAACATGGAAAATAACCAATATGCATGCCACATGGGTCTAAACAAGAAACCAAGCTATAGGAAATGATCCTAACGAGATCGAGATTCCATCCCCCTACCTCGTGCAAGCCGAAACGGTCGATTAAGCCGCATGCACCGAAGAGGGTTCACCGAGCCTTCTCGCTCCGTCTCGCTCCCACGAGCTACGAATCACGTCAAGGTGGGCGTCCACGCGCTCCACTCGACGCAAGGATTCCAACGGCGCGCTCCACGCCTCCAACCGACGTCGTCTCGCCCGAATTCCCTAGGAGAGGGGGAGAGGCGATCGGACAAGAGAGAGAGAGCGTGAGGGTGAGTGAGAGATCGACGAGGGGAGAGAGAGGGGGGGTGAGGGATTAAAGGAAAAAAAATAAAGTTAATATATATAATATATTTATTATATATAAAAACCTTATTATTTCCATAAAATACTCAATCAAATCTAATTAAATCCTAAAAAATGCCAGAAAAATTCCTAAAAATCCAGGAAAATAGCCGGAAATTCCAGAACGAGTTCTAGATCCGAACCACTAAGGATCCATTAAGGCACGGGCTTCACAGTCCCTCCCTCCTAATAAAAATTTCGCCCTCGAAATTTATAACAAAGGATAAGGAGGAAACTGAGAAAAGAATTATACCCCATTGGAATAAGAAAGGAAAAAGCTGTCGCATCTCATCTTCACGTTCCCAAGTAGACTCATTACCAGAGTGACGCTGCCAAGCAACTCTCACCAGAGGGATAACCTTATTTCTCAACCGTTGCTCACGACGGTCTTCAACTTTGATAGGAAACTATGGCATAGACAAATCAGCAGTCACTTCGGGCCAAACTGAATCATCGAGAACATGGGATACATCAGGCACATATTTCCTCAACTGAGAGACGTGGAACACATCATGAATAGCTTGCATAGCCGCTGATAGTTGCAATCGATAAGCCACCTGACCCACAGCTTCAACAATAGGAAACGGGCCAACATAACACGGACTAAGCTTTCCACGCTTCCCAAACTTGGAAACACCTTTCATAGGAGACACCTTGACAAAAACCATGTCTCCTGGCTCAAATTGTAGTGGACGTCTGCGTTGATATGCATAACTTTTCTGTCGACTCTGAGCTGTCAACAATCTCTGCCTGATCAGACGAACCACATCAGAACACTGCTGCACCATGTCGGGTCCCGTCAAAAGTCTATCCCCAACATCAAACCAGTTCAGAGGAGTACGACAAGGACGACCTACAGTGCCTCATAAGGAGCCATGCCAATACTGGAATGAAAACTGTTATTATAAGCAAATTCAACAAGTGGCAAATGTTGACTCCACGAACCTTGCCAGTCAAGGCAACACGATCTCAGCTCAGCATATCTTCCAGAGTCTGAATAGTCCTCTCCGACTGTCCATCTGACTGCGGGTGATACGCCCAACTGAAGGCTAACTCAGTGCCCAAAGCTTTCTGAAAACTGCGCCAGAAGCCGGAGGTAAAACGTGGATCACGATCTGACACAAGTGAAATTGGAATTCCATGCAGTGGCACAATCTTTTGCACATAAAGCTTGGCCAACGTCTGCACATTCCAAGCAACATTTATTGGCAATAATCTGGCAGTCTTAGTCAATCTGTCGACAAGCAACCAGATACCATCAAAACCTTGAGAAGTCCGAGGCAAACCCACCACAAAATCTGTAGTAACATGGTCCCATTTCCACATTGGAGTCTCTAACGGCTGAAGCAATCCACCTGGCTTTTGATGTTCGGATTTAACCTGCTGACAAGTCAAGCACTTGGAAACAAATACATCCACATCTTTCTTCATACCTGGCCACCATAACTGCTTTTTCAAATTCTGATACATCTTGGTGACACCTGGGTGAATAGCAAAGCGGGATCCATGGGCTTCACTCAGAATTGCAAATCTCAATGCATCCTCTGCAGGGACATACAATCTGCCATGGAAACTGACAACCATCTCTTCATCAAATTCAACGTCAAATCTTGATACAACACGGGCCAAATCAGGATCAGCTTGCGGAGCTTCTCTAATCTGCTGATATAAAGCTGAACCCAAAGCCAAACTAGCACAAACTGCCATCCTTGGATCGGCAGGAATCTCTACACTGAATGCCTCGCTCGGAAGCCGTTCCCAAAGTTTCCATTCATGAAGCAACAAATGACCGACTTGTACTTTCCTGCTCAGAGCATCAGCCACAACATTCATTTTACCCGACTGATAGGAGAGTGTAAAGTCATAATCTTTCATGAATTCCATCCAGCGACGCTGCCTGAGATTCAGATCTTTCTGGGAGAATATATACTGTAAACTCTGATGATTAGTGAAAATCTGAAACTTCTCACCATACAGATAATGTCTCCAGATCTTTAAGGCAAAAATAACCGCAGCTAGCTCTAAATCATGCGTGGGATAATTTTCTTCATGCTGTTTCAAATGCCGAGATGCATATGCGATAACCTGACCATGTTGCATCAGCACTGCACCATAACCCACTCCAGAAGCATCTGTGCAAACAACAAATCCACCCGAGCCGGACGGCAAAATCAACACTGGAGAAGAAGTCAAGAGCCTTTTTAATTCAACAAAGCTATCCTCACACTGATCTGGCCAGACAAACGGTACATCTTTACGAGTCAGTCTAGTGATAGGGGCTGCAATCTTTGCAAAATCCTGGATGAATCTTCGATAATACCCAGCCAAACCTAAAAAGCTTCTTATCTCTGTCACAGTCCTCGGTCTCTGCCAATTCAGAACAGCTTCAATCTTTGCAGGGTCCACTGCCACTCCGTCACCAGAAATCACGTGGCCAAGAAAATAAATTTCCCGAAGCCAGAATTCACACTTACTGAACTTCGCATAAAGCTCGTGATCTCTCAGAGTCTGCAGAATGATCCTCAAGTGTTGTACATGATCTTCGTCAGAAGCAGAATAAACCAGAATATCATCAACAAAAATCACCACGAACTGATCCAGAAATGGACGAAAAATACGCTGCATTAGGTCCATGAAAGCTGCTGGGGCATTAGTCAAGCCAAACGGCATTACCAGAAATTCATAGTGACCATATCGAGTGCTGAAAGCTATCTTCTCCACATCAGATTCCCGGATCCACAATTGAAAGTAGCCAGACCGAAGGTCTATCCGTGAAAAGACAGTAGCAGACTGTAACTGGTCAAATAAATCATCAATCCTGGGAAGCGGATATTTATTCTTGATAGTCACCTGATTCAGCTGTTTGTAGTCAATACAAAGCCTCAGGCTTCCATCTTTCTTTTTCACAAACAACACTGGAGCACTCCACAGAGAAAAACTGGGGCGAATATAGCCTTTTTCCAGCAATTCAAGCAACTGTGCTTGCAGTTCTTTAAGTTCAGCTGGAGCCATTCAGTACGGTGCCTTTGCTAACGGGGCTGTACCTGGAATCAGTTCAATCACCAATTCTATCTCTCGCTCTGGAGGCAAGCCTGGCAACTCGTCAGGAAACACATCAAGGAACTCACAGACAACAGCAATATCACTGACGTCCTGTCGTGGTTTTTCAACAGCAACCACAGAAGCTAAGAATCCCTGACAACCTGCACTAAGCAACCTATAGGCTCGAATAGCAGAAATAATCAAGCGAGAAGAACATGATCGAATATCTTGGAAATAAAATGCTGATTTCCCCTGTGGTTGAAAGTAGACTTTCTTCGATCTGCAATCAACCACAGCTCCATATTGCTCCAACCAATCCATACCCAGAATGACGTCATAATCTGCCAGCTACAACGCATACAATCTCACCGGCAACTGATGATTATTAATCATAACAAGAGATTCTTCCAAACACAGAGGTGTAATCATGAAATCTCCAGAAGGCAACTCCACAAACAGCTCACAAGTTATCTCTGATGTCGGCTCCTCAATGCATGCAATGAAATCCTCAGAGATAAAAGAGTGAGAAGCACCAGAATCAAATAAGACACGTGCTGAATGACCATAAAGCACAATCGTACCTTCAACCAGATGGGATGCAACTGCTTCAGCTCGAGTGATGTGAGAAACCTTGCCCTTTTGCTTCTTAGATGCGGCTGAAGACTGCTGGGAAGACGCTGAAGCTTGAGAATAAAATTGTTGCTGAGGTTGAGGCAAAGAAGGATGTCTGAATTGCGACTAGTGGGGCTGAGAAAACTGAGGAGCCTGCACCAGTTTTGGCCTCAGCGGGCAAGAAAGAACCACGTGACCAGGCTGGTCACAGCGAAAACAGACCACAGGAAGAGAACATGGCTGACCCTTATGGTGACCACCGCATCTCCGACAAGTCCACGGCTGACTGACAGTGGAACTCTGACGACTCTGGGAAGAAGGTGCTGTCGGCTGCTGAACAGTATCTGCACCGGACGACGGCTGCTGGAAGAACTTCTTCTTCTTCTTGAATCTTTTGAACTTAGACTTGGAAGGGGAAGAAGCACTGCTAACCTCTGGCTGAACCGAGGGAACTCCTGCCACTGGCGATCGATAAGTCTGCTGAAACTGCATCGTCGGCTGAACCAACCCCGTTTGTGGATACCCTCCTGGTCTCGCCATCTCCAGCTCAAGTGCCACGGCTGTCGGGCACGCACCATCAAGATCAGCAACGCGACTCGCGATCAAGGGTAATTTCAACTCTAGCCTCAACCCTCGCAAGAACTGCTGAGTCTTCAAAGCTTCATTAGCCAGCACATGGGGCGCATACTGATGTTGACACCTAAAATATAACCGAGAATAAGGATGAGACCGAAGAGAAGATTGAATCAGGAATGAAGATCCCAGAGATTCCTGCAGAGCCGGAACTACAGAACAGTCGTCACTAAAGCTACCACCCGGCTGAAGCCCTCCCCGGCCAAGCTGATGTCCAGTGTTGTCATCGCCCAGATGGTAGTACTGATGAAGAATTGCAGTCCATTGACTGATGAAAATCTCTAGAAATGTTCTGATAAAGACTATGTCAACTCACCAACTAATGGGCCTTCACCTGTTCTGATAGATTCGAAGGACTGACAAATGAAAAGGCAGATTAGGCAGCTTTGATAGCTCAAGCCTACTGATGAGGAAGATTAAAACATTAAAAGTCCTAAATGGGCTCACTAGTGTGGCGTCGAGAGCTCCTCACCGAAGCCCAAAAAGCCCATGGAGGTGGCACCGGGAAGCTAGACTCTTGGCGCCGGGAAGCCTCCGCAATCGACTGAGGCGCGCCGGGAAGGTGTGAAAGGCGCGCCAGGGTCGATCATGCCGAGAAGGGGGGGGGGCACTGCGATTATAAAACCCCCAGTTTCATCCAAGACAAAGGAAGACAGATAGATAGACAATCATCAGAAAAAGAATAGCCACACTCGCCAAAAAGAGAGAAGAGAAGAGAAGCTGTTGCGAGGTCTGAAAGAAGGAGAAGGTGGGGTGCTCGGGGAGGGAGAGGAGTCAATGCTCCGCCCTCCCCCATCCTTTGTCTTTATCCTTTTGTATTTTCATTTCTCCAATGTGCATCCTTTGTATTGCTTCTATTTCTTTACTTCTTTTGAAGAATGCTATTGCCCCCCCCCCCCCATTTTGTATGGATGGGCATAGTCAGACGATGTAATCGACAGTATATATATATAGACGAGCAGGGTCTTCCCCTTGTTTTCGATACTGAATGCATCTAGTTGTTACTTTCTGAAACATATTTTCTCTTATGTATGTTCATCCGGAAGTGGGGGTCTGGCGTGAGCTTTGGCCATGATCCTCTGCTCCCTTTTTGCTTCTGCTCTGGGTGAGGGGCAGCAGGTTCCCCCCATTCTAACCTATGGATGTTTGGGGTCCATGGCTCCCGAGGAATCCCAATGCGGTAGGTTTTAACGACCTCCCTCCCTTGATTGTTCCCTCGATGTCATTAAGGCCGTCCCAGGAATCAGAGACAGTCATCTCTTGATTTTCCTGGGCGGCCGGCAACAAATAAACATATACATCCGCAGGGTATTTTGAGTGTGTTTTGGATGAACGATGGTCTCGATTCCTCTATAGACCTTGTCTCTGGATGATTCCCTAGTATCCCTCCAGTAAAATCTTTGGTCCAATTCACTCTTGCATCCCAATTCCTGTCTCGGTCGCATAAATCTCCAGAACAGAGCTCCGTAAAACCCTGAAACCCTATACGTTATCGGCACTGAACCCTCCCAGCGCACCAAACAATCCCCGGCGTGGCACTTCACGCGCCGAGAGCTGGGCGCGCCGATAACCCCATCCTTCCTTTCTAACCGGCAAGGATCCTCCCTTCAGGTGACCTTCCCGACGCGATGGCTTCCGCGTCGAGAACCCCCGCGCCGGGAACCTTCTTTCAGGCTATAACTGTGCCGAGAAACTCCTGCGCCAGGAACCCCTCCCTTCATGCTATAACTGTGCCGAGAACCCCCTATCAACACTCCATTTCATTTCTGATTACTCCATGTATCTGTCTGAGGGATATCCAGAGACCATCGTGTATACCCTGAAGAGATACAACAACGGGGAAGGACCTCCCCTACATTACTCAGTCCAGATCCGGATTCCTCTGTAACCCTATGAACCCAAAGAGCTCTGCCCCTGCATGTGCTCTGATGGTTCCCAAGGGAATATCAACTGGTGCTATGAATGCAGACAGTGTTCTCGGGCCTAGTGCTCTCCTCTTTCGGCCTTCATCCCGGCATCCCGTGGATGATGGTCTATCTCTCCTTGGCATGCTCCAAGACAAGGGGATATGCTGCCGAAATTCACCCACATCACACCGAGTGACCGTGATATTCTCTTCTAACCCCACTGAACCTAAGGAGTTCTACCACTGCATGTCGTCCGATGGTCCCTCGAAGGGGGATATTAGTAAAACATTGCATCGACATACGGTGTATCATGGTATGTCGGTCCCTCTCCAGATTTCGGGTCGAATATACCCGATCTTTCATGGATCTCATCCTGCCACTGCAGGGATGGTTTCCTATTCCCACTTGGCATAGTCCAAGGTAATGGGGATATGCTGCCGGATTTGCCCCGCACCTGATGTACTCTTGCTTTATCCAGTCTATTTAATGTTCTGCGAATAAACTAGCACGCTCTTATTTGGGCTTTTGCCGCTATCCTCCTCCTGTCTTTGGTGTTTAATCAAGGGTTGTCTTCCTTAGGGAGGACGTAATTAACGTCATGGCCTTTACGGCATGGCGGACTTTTGATCTCGACTCGGACTTCACAATCGACTGACCAAGTCAGATCGAGCGCACAATGAAATTGTCACTCCGGTGATTGGCACGCCTAATAAACCAACCAATAAACCAAATAAATAAATCAAAAAAGAAGCAAGATCTTCAAAACAAATTCGTCCCCCACAACTGACCCAATTCCATAAACTTGTTCCGATATTGAAGCACAGTCATGCTACCTTGAGTCAGCTCCATGAATTGATACATTTTAGCCATTTGCAAGCAGGCAGGAGTATAGGCACGCTCGAAGGCTGCTACAAACTCTGCCCAAGTGATCTGCCGAAGGGGCCTGGAATGAAAAGCAATCTGCCACTCAACTTTCCACCACGTAATGGCTGTACCTTGAAGTTGAAACGCCACTAGCATCACCTTCTCGTCCTCGGCGCACTCCATAGACAGGAACACGCGCTCAATCGCATCCAGCCACTGCCTCGCTACCTCTGGATCTGGTTGTCCGTCAAAAGCAGGCGGATTGAACATAAGAAATTCTTTCAAAGCCTTGCCCCGACTACCAGACACTTCAATCTGAGGAGCAACGACTGGCACTGGAGGAGGAACAACAGGAACAGCAGGAACTGCAGGAGGTGGAGCAGAACCACTCCCTTCTCTGGGCGCATCCCTAGGAGCTCGAGGAACTCGAGGAGGTCTTCCTCGATGAGGCGGCATAATTGCAACTGCCGAACACATAAAACAACAACAGGAAATCCATCAATCACACGGAAAGCATCCTATGCCAGCAATAGACAACAATAGGACTAGCTCTGGACAAGTGCTAATTCCAATTCCTTATACAAATCCTCAACTTTGCTCTGATACCAACTATGACGACCCAGAGCGCCAGATACCGATATACCGATAACATCGATATACCGATACCAGGAACTGGGGAAGCCACCCAAGAGGCTGATGAGGCCCCTGAAGGGTTAATGGAGATTGTCGAGGGGATGTATAACGAATTGCAATCACAAGCGCGCATATTAGAATTAAGCAATAAAATTAACAAGAGTTCGGAAGCAATTTAAAATAAGCAAGTGCTAAATATATAAACTAGTCCAGAGGCACAAGAGTGCAGTCCAAAAGTATAACTACACGGGGCATACCCCGGCAAAAGTACAACAAAAGGCCCAACAAGGTGACCTGTCTACTACTGGCAGCTAAGAACGGTCTCCGAGTACACGCGAAACTCCGGGAGATGGCGGGCGCGGCTCACCTGAAAGGAGAAGGGTGAGTCACAGCCAGACTCAGTAGGGGTCACGCGGATCCCTACCTCGCACTAAACAAGCATACATGCAAAAGTAAAGACAATTAGAGCATGCATTTAATTAACTAACAGGCAATGGCATGAATAACTAATCACAATAAAGTTGTAAAATCTAACTAAACAGATATAACATCTAATACATGCCAGAAACGAGTAAGTCTAAACGACTGAAACTAACTCTACCAGTAGAATATGCCTCAACCAATCCAAGCAGTAGGGAACAAGACAACCACTGGGAACAGAAACCAGATGCATCCACTGACGGCTTACACTGCGTCTCAAGCACTCGCAGTCGGTAACACGACAAGCTGAGTGCGTAATCAGTACCAAACCAAGTGACCAGTCAGAGTGACACCCGTCAGTGTCAGTCCACAGCCTCTGACCATGTGTGCACACACTGACTCTCGCCCGAGCCAGGCCCTCTAGCTAGTTTTCTCCCTCGGTAGGACGCTACCGTTGGCGGGGAGCCCACGGTACTAGCTTAAAAACCGTGTGATGGGAACACCCCTCCGCTATCCCCAAGCGGGTCGGCACTCAAAGACCTCAGGGCTACAACAGTGGTTCCATTGCAAGGAAAGTAAAGCTACTCTATTGGGATTTAAAAACATGCCATTATAATATAAAATATCTCATACATGGCATATAAACATTATTGAATGCATTAAAGAATGAATAGGTAGCTTTTGAAAACTGACAGGCATGTGGCGGTCTGCTGCCACCGCGTCAGGGAGTGTGACGGTCGGGGAAGGGCGCGTTACATCGGCTATGACGCGTCCGCCCCTGGCCGTTACAGCCACCCGAAGCTCCTATTCAAACCGATCGAACGGAGTGTCACGCGCTTACGGGGGCGCGTTACGCCGCGCTGACGGCCGACCGACAGGCCGTCAGGCCCACTCGAGACTAACATTAACACTAACAGTTTTAAACCGTTCAAAACACGATGTAGCACGCTCACACAGGTGCGTTACAGCCCCCTGACGGCCGCCCGACAGGACGTCAGGCCAACCGCTAATGCCGGTCAACGGAAATCAACGGAAGTGTAACGGTCGGGAGCCTGACCGTTACACACACTGTGACGCCCCTTCAAAGGGCCGTTACAGTTCTGTAACGCGTCGCCTATGGACCGTTACGGGTGTGACGGTTCCTGGAAGGACCGTCACACCAACTAGGTTACGGACGGGTTACATTTGAAAGTGGGTTCCCTCCCGGGCGACCGTGATGTGGCATAGCCCAAAGACCACTAAATATGATAAGGTGACCCTAGGACTTAGACCTGCAAGCATACAAGCGCTCAATGATTCTCACAACGACGATTTTTGCTCACTCGGTTCACACGTTCACCCGGTGGGTCCGGGAGATGATGGTGAGGGTCTGAGGCGGGACCCAATTGTCCTAATGGACTTACAATGCTAAGGCTGACCTCCAATGGGCCTGGGAGTCCCAACTTTGTGGGTGGCTGGCCCGCAAGGCGGGGTGTGGGGTGGCACTCACTCACGGGCCGCGGTGGGCACGATATTGCTTAAAATAAATTCCGAGCACTCTCTTACCGTCCGACGGGCATTCAAGGCAATACTACATTTGCAGAAATGAAGATACAAGGGTGTGATCAGAAGCTCACCTGATCGGTGTGAAGACACCGATCCCGATCGGAGACGAGGGCGCGCCGGGAGGCGAGGGTATGCACCCGATCGCCGCGGCGATGTAGCTTGACCTGAAATTGCAAACGGTACAGCACTACTCCTCATGCAGGAGGGGTGATCTTGGGGTGGGGGTTATGCTTAATACATTCAAAACTACCTCCACGCAGGGAGGGGCCTTCAGCTGGCCAAGCGGGGCGGGGAGAGATGCAAAGGAAACCGAGTTTCCGAGCTTCGCCGATTCTATCTAGCTTCTGTAATTCTGGACAGGGAGTCGATGTTGATGCAGCCAATAAATCCACCGAGCTCAGAATCTGATGAGACTTGCGCCAAAAGATTGCTAACCGGAGAGGGGTGCAGCCTGAATTTTTGGACAACGTTCTGATCTGGGGGATGACTGCTCCGGCGACTGGAAGATGGATGCAGCTCTGGTCTCTGGCCGAGCTCAGTCTGAAACAGCAGGTTGGAGAAGCGGCCGCGGTCGCTCCTGAGCTCGAAATCTGGCACCGCTAGACTCGTTGGAATCGTGGACGAGTCTACTTTGCATAAAAATAAACGGGGAAGTCTTCTGATGTCGGAGATGAGCTGGGTGTCCAGATAAGTGGATGGTGGTCGGGGCAGACTGTGAGGAGGCAGACCGGCATGGTTGTGGTATAAAATTGATATCTCTGGTTGTCAGATGCCGAACGGAGCTCCGCCTTCTGTTCCTGGATGCTGACAGGGGGAGGAAGATCTTTGTAGAAGACCCTGAAGGCTGATTCCTTCAAGGTTCGTCGTGGGAGAGTCTTCTCTGCCGCTCTGGCTTTTGGTCTGAGAGGTTCTGCGTAGTCGGGGAAGAACAGCCTTCACGGACGGCCACGAACTCGGAATGGAGTGATTCCACCTCGCCTGCGAAGAGCACAGGGAGGACTTTCCATAAAGTTAGGCCATGCCACCAGCAAAACCAGGATGCAGTCGTGGACGTCACTGCAACAGAGTGCTAATCTGCAGGTTGGCCTGCACACAAAGCTGGAGTGGAGAAGAGAGGAGGGGGCGAACTTGGCTTGAGGGGAGAGGAGGGGTGCGACCTAGGGAGCAAGGAGGGAAGGGGAGATTCGAATTTGGGCTTTGGAATGAGTTAATTCAGCCTTGGGAAGGTGGAGATATGCTTAGGGAAGTGAAAGGGGTAGGTGGTGGTTGGAGGGTGGGGTTTTGAGTGGTGGAACTTCCTTGGGACTAGGTGAGGATTAAAGAGGGGTTGTGGGAAGTTGTGGGGAGTTAATGGAGGTAGGTAGGGGTTGGAAGTGGTTGAGAGGGGGAGGAGAGAGAGTGAATTTCGAAATTTAGAGAGAGGAGGAGAGAGAATGGAGAGATAATGAGAGAGAGAGAGATATTGAGAGAGTTTGAAAGGGTTTTCTTCAATATTCATCAAAAGTTGAATACAAGAGGAGAGATGGGGCCTATATATAGGCAACCATTCTTTACATGACCAAAATACCCTTGACAATAAGATAAAAGACCGAGCATATCCTAGACTCAATCCTATGGGCCCATAACTAAAGTAATAAGGCCCAATTAAACATAACAAGGGAAATGGACTAAAACCATATGACTCAATAAAGAAAAATACATAAGATAGGACTCAATAAAAAGAAAATACATAAAATGAAACTTTGGAAATGAAGATAACAAGTGTAGACCATGATCAATCCATATCAAGAGTGTGCAGGCGATCAAAGCTAGAGGGGTGTTGGGAGATGCCCTCATCAAATCCCCCGGGGTGGGGAGAGCTCGACCCTGTCGAGTATGGGTCTGCCTAGCTGTCGTACTGCTCCATCATGTCGGGATCCAAGCATATCAAATCCTCCAGACTCACCCATGTATCCTCGATCGGGGGACGGCTCTTCCACCTAACCAGATAGCGCTGATACACCCTGTGCCTCGTAATGATACTCTGCTCATCCAGTATTGCCTCTACCAGCTCTCGTCGGTCTCTCAAGCTAGAAAGTGGAGTCCCTCCGGGAGTGTCTCTCATAAGGGGGGGTAAAGGCTCAAGCTCCTCACTGGGTTCCACCGCGGGGCCTTTGTGGGGTACCAGGTCCGCCACACTGAAGGTAGGGTGCACCCCATAGCTTTCTGGTAGGTCAAGCTCATAAGCATTGCTGCCAAGTCATCGTAGAACTCGAAAGGGTCCCGAACCCCGTGCCCTCAACTTGGAGGCAGGTCCCGGAAGGAGCTGCTCCGTCCTCACCATCACCGAGTCTCCCACTTGGAACTCGTAGTGGCGCCGATGAGCATCTGCCCGCCTTTTGTAAGTCTCATTGATCCTTCCTATATGCTTGCGAGAATGCGTATGCCATGCATGATGATGCGATGTTAGTGCGAAACGAATGGTATGCCAAGGTGGACCTGGGCAGCCAAATGTAGACCGATCACACTTTGATGCTATGAAGACTGTGGTAGTCTTAGGAGGGCCGGGACATCCATAGATGAACCTTTTATGCATGGGTGTGATAAATGTCGGGGGACCCGGACATCCATGTATGCTCCTATCATGCTTAAGACTCATGATGAATGAAGGTGGGCCAATACATCCGAATATGGTCCACTTATGCTGCCTACTTGACATGTGGGTGATGTGGATGAATGTACCCGACTTATGAATCATGTCAAATGGTGTGGTAGGCCTGGACACATGCATGTTTATCCCAAAGGTGACTTCCATGTGCATAGATGTGGGATGACTTTTGAACGTCCACGTGAATGGGTCGAAGGGATCTACGAACGTGGTTATGGGGTGGGGCACTTCATCAATCCCAAGGTGTTTGTTGCCTAAGGTCAAGGCTCTCATGTTGTAACCCGATTCTAGGAAGGGAGGAGTTTGGGTCGACATGGGCGATGTGGGTAAGGTGAGGTGGGTGGTGAATAGGGAAAGTGGGTCACATGGAGATTTAGGCTCCCATAGAAAAGGGTCAAAGGGATTATGGTAAGGGTCACCTAGGTAGGGGTACTCCATGTTCTCAAGGTCCTCAAATGGCGAATCATCTCTCTCTAAGATAATTGGGCCAAGGTTGCTAATGGGTTGGCCAATCAAAGTACTTTGGATCTCAATGGTTGGGGAGTAGACTAGGATGGGTTCCTCCTCCATGGGAAGAAGGAGTATGATCTCACTTGTAAATTGGCTATTGGTGTAGATGGAAGTGATGGAGCCAATGGTGGGGTAAGCTAGGCTAATGGTGCTAGACTCTGATGGCCTCATGGCTAGCATATCGGTCAAGTGGACTTGCCAATGTAGGTAGGCCACTAAGTCTCCCAAATCTTCTACACAATAGGAGGTTTGATAAGTGACATGAGGCTGAGTGGGAATGAGTTGGAATTGATGTCCCATGAGTAGGTGGCTTGGTTGTAAACTAGGAATGGTGAGGCCTCGCTTGAGCCATAGGAATATGGACTTATCTATGGTGATGGTGTCATGGGGAAGGGTGTATAGCTCTTGAGAACTAGGTTAGGAGGGTTGGGTGAGTTGTATGGCCCTTGGATTTCCTTGATTTTGGGAGGTGGATCCGAATTGGTATCCCTCTCCACTTGGGTAGGTGTGTGGGTTGCAACTCCTAAGGACAATGGGGTAGGAAGGTCTATGGTGGGTGAGTTGGTGTTAGTCGAGGCATGGCGCACTCGAGGAGGTGAGCAAGGTCGGACATGGGTTGGACTTGGGAGTGGAAGTAGTGGAGGCCTAATTTGGGGTAAGATTGGTGTAGGAAGCGGGAGGTGGGTTGGGTGAGGGGTTTTGGGTTTTGGGGTGGTGGCCATTATGGGCCTTGGTGGAGGGGTGGACATGGTGTCCACATGGTTTTTAATGGTGAGGGTTGGATGAGTGGTGGTCACCATGGAGGGAATTGGGTTGGTTAGGGGTCTCTTGCCCTTGGGATCACTTGGGGTGGAAGTGGGGGCTAAAGGGGCTTGACTAGTGTAGGTTAGGGAAGGGGGTTTTGGTTGGGATGTGGGGGACCTCATGGGGTTAGGTGGGGAGGTGGAGGTCTTAGGTACTTGGGTTTTAGTGATAAGGGTTTGGACGGGTGGGGTGGGAGGAGTGGGAGTGCTCCTTGGGTTTTGGTGATCCGAGTGGGAAGGGGACACATACCTAGCCCTTAGTTGATCCTTCATGTCCTCCCATGTGGTGATGGGAGCTTCCCGTCTAATTATCCTTAAGCCCTCAATTTTACACCAATGAGTTTGAGCCCTTTTGGTTAGTTGTATTTTGGCAACCCATGCCTTTTCATCCTCGGAAATATGATACCAATTGAAGTATTGGTCCATTGTAGCTTCCCAATCTAAATATTTGCTAGGAGAGGTCCCATCAAAGGTGGGAAGTGGGAAAGGGGCCATCCTATCGTCCGTCCTTAGGGCGGGCCTATTTTTTCCAAGTTGGTTGAGTCGGCCCGATATGTTATCAAGCCGCTCATTGGCATAGGTCAAGGCTTTCATGAAGTAGTTGAAGTCATGAGTGTTAGTGGTAGGCATCCCTTGGGGTTTTGGATTCATTGTGGGATTGGAAGATGTAGTATTGGGTTGAAAGCGAGTACCACTACGAGTGGTCATGCAAGGTTGGGTGGGCTATGCAAGGGTGTGCGGATGCACCTATGAAAGACTTAGTGTGACCCAAGACCAGACTTGTAAGGACAAGCCTATGACCGCTCTGATACCACTTGATGTGGCACAGCCCAAAGACCACTAAATATGATAAGGTGACCCTAGGACTTAGACCTGCAAGCATACAAGCGCTCAATGATTCTCACAACGACGATTTTTGCTCACTCGGTTCACACGTTCACCCGGTGGGTCCGGGAGATGATGGTGAGGGTCTGAGGCGGGACCCAATTGTCCTAATGGACTTACAATGCTAAGGCTGACCTCCAATGGGCCTGGGAGTTCCAACTTTGTGGGTGGCTGGCCCGCAAGGCGGGGTGTGGGGTGGCACTCACTCACGGGCCGCGGTGGGCACGATATTGCTTAAAATAAATTCCGAGCACTCTCTTACCGTCCGACGGGCATTCAAGGCAATACTACATTTGCAGAAATGAAGCTACAAGGGTGTGATCAGAAGCTCACCTGATCGGTGTGAAGACACCGATCCCGATCGGAGACGAGGGCGCGCCGGGAGGCGAGGGTATGCACCCGATCGCCGCGGCGATGTAGCTTGACCTGAAATTGCAAACGGTACAGCACTACTCCTCACGCAGGAGGGGTGATCTTGGGGTGGGGGTTATGCTTAATACATTCAAAACTACCTCCACGCAGGGAGGGGCCTTCAGCCGGCCAAGCGGGGCGGGGAGAGATGCAAAGGAAACCGAGTTTCCGAGCTTCGCCGATTCTATCTAGCTTCTGTAATTCTGGACAGGGAGTCGATGTTGATGCAGCCAATAAATCCACCGAGCTCAGAATCTGATGAGACTTGCGCCAAAAGATTGCTAACCGGAGAGGGGTGCAGCCTGAATTTTTGGACGACGTTCTGATCTGGGGGCTGACTGCTCCGGCGACTGGAAGATGGATGCAGCTCTGGTCTCTGGCCGAGCTCAGTCTGAAACAGCAGGTTGGAGAAGCGGCCGCGGTCGCTCCTGAGCTCGAAATCTGGCACCGCTAGACTCGTTGGAATCGTGGACGAGTCTACTTTGCATAAAAATAAACGGGGAAGTCTTCTGATGTCGGAGATGAGCTGGGTGTCCAGATAAGTGGATGGTGGTCGGGGCAGACTGTGAGGAGGCAGACCGGCGTGGTTGTGGTATAAAATTGATATCTCTGGTTGTCAGATGCCGAACGGAGCTCCGCCTTCTGTTCCTGGATGCTGACAGGGGGAGGAAGATCTTTGTAGAAGACCCTGAAGGCTGATTCCTTCAAGGTTCGTCGTGGGAGAGTCTTCTCTGCCGCTCTGGCTTTTGGTCTGAGAGGTTCTGCGTAGTCGGGGAAGAACAGCCTTCACGGACGGCCACGAACTCGGAATGGAGTGATTCCACCTCGCCTGCGAAGAGCACAGGGAGGACTTTCCATAAAGTTAGGCCATGCCACCAGCAAAACCAGGATGCAGTCGTGGACGTCACTGCAACAGAGTGCTAATCTGTAGGTTGGCCTGCACACAAAGCTGGAGTGGAGAAGAGAGGAGGGGGCGAACTTGGCTTGAGGGGAGAGGAGGGGTGCGACCTAGGGAGCAAGGAGGGAAGGGGAGATTCGAATTTGGGCTTTGGAATGAGTTAATTCAGCCTTGGGAAGGTGGAGATATGCTTAGGGAAGTGAAAGGGGTAGGTGGTGGTTGGAGGGTGGGGTTTTGAGTGGTGGAACTTCCTTGGGACTAGGTGAGGATTAAAGAGGGGTTGTGGGAAGTTGTGGGGAGTTAATGGAGGTAGGTAGGGGTTGGAAGTGGTTGAGAGGGGGAGGAGAGAGAGTGAATTTCGAAATTTAGAGAGAGGAGGAGAGAGAATGGAGAGATAATGAGAGAGAGAGAGATATTGAGAGAGTTTGAAAGGGTTTTCTTCAATATTCATCAAAAGTTGAATACAAGAGGAGAGATGGGGCCTATATATAGGCAACCATTCTTTACATGACCAAAATACCCTTGACAATAAGATAAAAGACCGAGCATATCCTAGACTCAATCCTATGGGCCCATAACTAAAGTAATAAGGCCCAATTAAACATAACAAGGGAAATGGACTAAAACCATATGACTCAATAAAGAAAATACATAAGATAGGACTCAATAAAAAGAAAATACATAAAATGAAACTTTGGAAATGAAGATAACAAGTGTAGACCATGATCAATCCATATCAAGAGTGTGCAGGCGATCAAAGCTAGAGGGGTGTCGGGAGATGCCCTCATCAAATCCCCCGGGGTGGGGAGAGCTCGACCCTGTCGAGTATGGGTCTGCCTAGCTGTCGTACTGCTCCATCATGTCGGGATCCAAGCATATCAAATCCTCCAGACTCACCCATGTATCCTCGATCGGGGGACGGCTCTTCCACCTAACCAGATAGCGCTGATACACCCTGTGCCTCGTAATGATACTCTGCTCATCCAGTATTGCCTCTACCTGCTCTCGTCGGTCTCTCAAGCTAGAAAGTGGAGTCCCTCCGGGAGTGTCTCTCATAAGGGGGGGTAAAGGCTCAAGCTCCTCACTGGGTTCCACCGCGGGGCCTTTGTGGGGTACCAGGTCCGCCACACTGAAGGTAGGGTGCACCCCATAGCTTTCTGGTAGGTCAAGCTCATAAGCATTGCTGCCAAGTCGTCGTAGAACTCGAAAGGGTCCCGAACCCCGTGCCCTCAACTTGGAGGCAGGTCCCGGAAGGAGCTGCTCCGTCCTCACCATCACCGAGTCTCCCACTTGGAACTCGTAGTGGCGCCGATGAGCATCTGCCCGCCTTTTGTAAGTCTCATTGATCCTTCCTATATGCTTGCGAGAATGCGTATGCCATGCATGATGATGCGATGTTAGTGCGAAACGAATGGTATGCCAAGGTGGACCTGGGCAGCCAAATGTAGACCGATCACACTTTGATGCTATGAAGACTGTGGTAGTCTTAGGAGGGCCGGGACATCCATAGATGAACCTTTTATGCATGGGTGTGATAAATGTCGGGGGACCCGGACATCCATGTATGCTCCTATCATGCTTAAGACTCATGATGAATGAAGGTGGGCCAATACATCCGAATATGGTCCACTTATGCTGCCTACTTGACATGTGGGTGATGTGGATGAATGTACCCGACTTATGAATCATGTCAAATGGTGTGGTAGGCCTGGACACATGCATGTTTATCCCAAAGGTGACTTCCATGTGCATAGATGTGGGATGACTTTTGAACGTCCACGTGAATGGGTCGAAGGGATCTACGAACGTGGTTATGGGGTGGGGCACTTCATCAATCCCAAGGTGTTTGTTGCCTAAGGTCAAGGCTCTCATGTTGTAACCCGATTCTAGGAAGGGAGGAGTTTGGGTCGACATGGGCGATGTGGGTAAGGTGAGGTGGGTGGTGAATAGGGAAAGTGGGTCACATGGAGATTTAGGCTCCCATAGAAAAGGGTCAAAGGGATTATGGTAAGGGTCACCTAGGTAGGGGTACTCCATGTTCTCAAGGTCCTCAAATGGCGAATCATCTCTCTCTAAGATAATTGGGCCAAGGTTGCTAATGGGTTGGCCAATCAAAGTACTTTGGATCTCAATGGTTGGGGAGTAGACTAGGATGGGTTCCTCCTCCATGGGAAGAAGGAGTATGATCTCACTTGTAAATTGGCCATTGGTGTAGATGGAAGTGATGGAGCCAATGGTGGGGTAAGCTAGGCTAATGGTGCTAGACTCTGATGGCCTCATGGCTAGCATATCGGTCAAGTGGACTTGCCAATGTAGGTAGGCCACTAAGTCTCCCAAATCTTCTACACAATAGGAGGTTTGATAAGTGACATGAGGCTGAGTGGGAATGAGTTGGATTGATGTCCCATGAGTAGGTGGCTTGGTTGTAAACTAGGAATGGTGAGGCCTCGCTTGAGCCATAGGAATATGGACTTATCTATGGTGATGGTGTCATGGGGAAGGGTGTATAGCTCTTGAGGAACTAGGTTAGGAGGGGTGGGTGAGTTGTATGGCCCTTGGATTTCCTTGATTTTGGGAGGTGGATCCGAATTGGTATCCCTCTCCACTTGGGTAGGTGTGTGGGTTGCAACTCCTAAGGACAATGGGGTAGGAAGGTCTATGGTGGGTGGGTTGGTGTTAGTCGAGGCATGGCGCACTCGAGGAGGTGAGCAAGGTCGGACATGGGTTGGACTTGGGAGTGGAAGTAGTGGAGGCCTAATTTGGGGTAAGATTGGTGTAGGAAGCGGGAGGTGGGTTGGGTGAGGGGTTTTGGGTTTTGGGGTGGTGGCCATTATGGGCCTTGGTGGAGGGGTGGACATGGTGTCCACATGGTTTTTAATGGTGAGGGTTGGATGAGTGGTGGTCACCATGGAGGGAATTGGGTTGGTTAGGGGTCTCTTGCCCTTGGGATCACTTGGGGTGGAAGTGGGGGCTAAAGGGGCTTGACTAGTGTAGGTTAGGGAAGGGGGTTTTGGTTGGGATGTGGGGGACCTCATGGGGTTAGGTGGGGAGGTGGAGGTCTTAGGTACTTGGGTTTTAGTGATAAGGGTTTGGACGGGTGGGGTGGGAGGAGTGGGAGTGCTCCTTGGGTTTTGGTGATCCGAGTGGGAAGGGGACACATACCTAGCCCTTAGTTGATCCTTCATGTCCTCCCATGTGGTGATGGGAGCTTCCCGTCTAATTATCCTTAAGCCCTCAATTTTACACCAATGAGTTTGAGCCCTTTTGGTTAGTTGTATTTTGGCAACCCATGCCTTTTCATCCTCGGAAATATGATACCAATTGAAGTATTGGTCCATTGTAGCTTCCCAATCTAAATATTTGCTAGGAGAGGTCCCATCAAAGGTGGGAAGTGGGAAAGGGGCCATCCTATCGTCCGTCCTTAGGGCGGGCCTATTTTTTCCAAGTTGGTTGAGTCGGCCCGATATGTTATCAAGCCGCTCATTGGCATAGGTCAAGGCTTTCATGAAGTAGTTGAAGTCATGAGTGTTAGTGGTAGGCATCCCTTGGGGTTTTGGATTCATTGTGGGATTGGAAGATGTAGTATTGGGTTGAAAGCGAGTACCACTACGAGTGGTCATGCAAGGTTGGGTGGGCTATGCAAGGGTGTGCGGATGCACCTATGAAAGACTTAGTGTGACCCAAGACCAGACTTGTAAGGACAAGCCTATGACCGCTCTGATACCACTTGATGTGGCATAGCCCAAAGACCACTAAATATGATAAGGTGACCCTAGGACTTAGACCTGCAAGCATACAAGTGCTCAATGATTCTCACAACGACGATTTTTGCTCACTCGGTTCACACGTTCACCCGGTGGGTCCGAGAGATGATGGTGAGGGTCTGAGGCGGGACCCAATTGTCCTAATGGACTTACAATGCTAAGGCTGACCTCCAATGGGCCTGGGAGTTCCAACTTTGTGGGTGGCTGGCCCGCAAGGCGGGGTGTGGGGTGGCACTCACTCACGGGCCGCGGTGGGCACGATATTGCTTAAAATAAATTCCGAGCACTCTCTTACCGTCCGACGGGCATTCAAGGCAATACTACATTTGCAGAAATGAAGCTACAAGGGTGTGATCAGAAGCTCACCTGATCGGTGTGAAGACACCGATCCCGATCGGAGACGAGGGCGCGCCGGGAGGCGAGGGTATGCACCCGATCGCCGCGGCGATGTAGCTTGACCTGAAATGTGAAGACGGTACAGCACTACGCCCCTTGCAAGGGGGGGATCTTGGGGTGGGGGTTATGCTATTACAACCAAAACTTACCTCCACGCAGGGAGGGGCCTTCAGCCGGCCAAGCGGGGAGGGGAACGAGCGAGATAGAGTCGACTTTCCGAGCTTCGCCGATTCTGCTAGCTTCTGTAATTCTGGACAGAGGGCGATGTCGATGCTGCCAATAATTCCACCGAGCTCTGGAATCTGATGAACTTGCGCCAAAAGCTTGCTAACCGGAGAGGGGTGCGGCTTGAATTTTTGGACGACGTTCTGATCTGGGGGCTGACTGCTCCAGCGACTGGAAGATGGATGCAGCTCTGGTCTCTGGCCGAGCTCAGTCTGAAACAGCAGGTTGCAGAAGCTGCCACGATCGCTCCTGAGCTCCAAATCTGGCACCGCTAGACTCGTTGGAATCGTGGACGAGTCTACTTTGCAGAAAAACAAACGGGGAAGTCTTCTGATGTCGGAGATGAGCTGGGTGTCCAGATAAGTGGATGGTGGTCGGGGCAGACTGTGAGGAGGCAGACCGGCGTGGTTGTGGTATAAAATTGATATCTCTGGTTGTCAGATGCCGAACGGAGCTCCGCCTTCTGTTCCTGGATGCTGACAGGGGGAGGAAGATCTTTGTAGAAGACCCTGAAGGCTGATTCCTTCAAGGTTCGTCGTGGGAGAGTCTTCTCTGCCGCTCTGGCTTTTGGTCTGAGAGGTTCTGCGTAGTCGGGGAAGAACAGCCTTCACGGACGGCCACGAACTCGGAATGGAGTGATTCCACCTCGCCTGCGAAGAGCACAGGGAGGACTTTCCATAAAGTTAGGCCATGCCACCAGCAAAACCAGGATGCAGTCGTGGACGTCACTGCAACAGAGTGCTAATCTGCAGGTTGGCCTGCACACAAAGCTGGAGTGGAGAAGAGAGGAGGGGGTGAACTTGGCTTGAGGGGAGAGGAGGGGTGCGACCTAGGGAGCAAGGAGGGAAGGGGAGATTCGAATTTGGGCTTTGGAATGAGTTAATTCAGCCTTGGGAAGGTGGAGATATGCTTAGGGAAGTGAAAGGGGTAGGTGGTGGTTGGAGGGTGGGGTTTTGAGTGGTGGAACTTCCTTGGGACTAGGTGAGGATTAAAGAGGGGTTGTGGGAAGTTGTGGGGAGTTAATGGAGGTAGGTAGGGGTTGGAAGTGGTTGAGAGGGGGAGGAGAGAGAGTGAATTTCAAAATTTAGAGAGAGGAGGAGAGAGAATGGAGAGATAATGAGAGAGAGAGAGATATTGAGAGAGTTTGAAAGGGTTTTCTTCAATATTCATCAAAAGTTGAATACAAGAGGAGAGATGGGGCCTATATATAGGCAACCATTCTTTACATGACCAAAATACCCTTGACAATAAGATAAAAGACCGAGCATATCCTAGACTCAATCCTATGGGCCCATAACTAAAGTAATAAGGCCCAATTAAACATAACAAGGGAAATGGACTAAAACCATATGACTCAATAAAGAAAAATACATAAGATAGGACTCAATAAAAAGAAAATACATAAAATGAAACTTTGGAAATGAAGATAACAAGTGTAGACCATGATCAATCCATATCAAGAGTGTGCAGGCGATCAAAGCTAGAGGGGTGTTGGGAGATGCCCTCATCAGACCGGAATCGCCGGGTAACGACGAAAACCTGTCAAACCTGTCAAACCACACGTCCTAAACAACATAATACCAACAAAATAACAACATGCAACGCCCACAATGGCTTAAACATGAAGAACGAAGCTTAAACCCTAAACATGGAAAATAACCAATATGCATGCCACATGGGTCTAAACAAGAAACCAAGCTATAGGAAATGATCCTAACGAGATCGAGATTCCATCCCCCTACCTCGTGCAAGCCGAAATGGCCGATTAAGCCGCATGCACCGAAGAGGGTTCACCGAGCCTTCTCGCTCCGCCTCGCTCGCACGAGCTACGAATCACGTCAAGGTGGGCGTCCACGCGCTCCACTCGACGCAAGGATTCCAACGGCGCGCTCCACGCCTCCAACCGACGTCGTCTCGCCCGAATTCCCTAGGAGAGGGGGAGAGGCGATCGGACAAGAGAGAGAGAGCGTGAGGGTGAGTGAGAGATCGACGAGGGGAGAGAGAGGGGGGTGAGGGATTAAAGGAAAAAAAACAAAGTTAATATATATAATATATTTATTATATATAAAAACCTTATTATTTTCATAAAATACTCAATCAAATCCAATTAAATCCTGAAAAATGCCGAAAAGATTCCTAAAAATCCAGGAAAATAGCCGAAAATTCCAGAACGAGTTCTAGATCCAAACCACTAAGGATCCATTAAGGCACGGGCCTCACAGTCACTTCTTCCAGGTGCTGCCACCATCGAACTTGGAACTTGCCTGGAAGACTCCAAGCTCTCACTTCACCCTGACGCATGCTTCAAGGGAAATTATGGAGGGAAAAATACAGCCGGTACAATGGTCCATCAGAGTCTTCTTGGTGCCATTTTTTTCCTGACTTCACAACTAGTTTTTACCAATTTATACCAAGCTTCCTCAACTGAAGAAGGGGCTGCTGCTGCTGTAGTTCACAAAGTGCCACGCCTTAGACCAATCTACGAAGAACAATCCTAAGTAGCGTGAGAGCAGCCACAGTACCTATGGGACTTAGTCCAGCACTGTGAAAGAAGAAGAAAGAGAAGAAGAGAGAGCAGCCTTGAGAGAGAGAAGAAAACTCTTGCAGTCTACCGGTGCTTTAAGAAAAGGATTCTTGGATCCAATCTTGTAGCTGCACTCACCAGCTCCGATGTCTTGATCCATTCTTCAGCTGATGTCTACATTGTCTCTATTAATTCTCCACTGCACTTGCAGTATTTAGTTTCTAATTGTTACTGTTCTTCCATCACCAATACATCTAGTTTCTGCGATCCCCTGTTTAGGGACAAGGTTCCCTCTGTGGTTTCAGAGGAAGAGAGGATCAGATCCTCTAGGTGGTTCAAGCTGTTAGTCAGCGCAAAGCAAGCAGTGCTGCTCAGCTGTGTAAGCAAGCAGTGCTGCTCAGCGGATCAAGCTGTGTGTCAGCCGGAAAGCCTCACCGAGTTTGGTGAAGGGTGGACGTAGGTTGTGGGCTAACAATCGAACCACCTTAAAATCCTTATGTTGTAGATTGTATACTTTGTGAGCTTGTTCCATATCCTCTATCCCTACTTCACAGGTTCTGTAGAAACCTGATAATTTAAAATAAGAAATAAAATTTTCAAGTAAATTATACAATTAAATTTTTCATGAAATGATTATTTTACATTTTTACCAAGTGAAATAAAGTGGGTTATTGAATTTACTTAAGGTAAAGTGAAAAGTAAATGTCTTAACCTTTAGATGAATCATAGGAAGCCCAATAAAAGTCCATATAATGGACTAGGATTACAATTGACCCATTGGATAATCCATAATGGGCTGGATTAATGGATTAAAGGATTTATTAAAGGATAATTAGACCAAAATTCGTAACACATGTTTAATATACCATTTAAGGGATTAAAATAACCCCATTTCTAGAAGATTGACTCAAGAATCAACCCTTACCTACCAGTCACCTTAGACCAGCCGTTTTTACATTGGTTTCACACTAAATGGAGGCTAGGTTAAGAAGAAAAATTGGAATTTTCTACCAATTCGGAGTTGGAAAGTTTGGCATATGTAAACATCTAGATCGCGCTACCCAAGGCTAGCACGTTCTTCAGAACGCGCTAGTCGAGGATAGCGCGTTCAAGGAAATTTTCCCGGATTGCCCCGGGTTCAAAATAAATTATTTGGGTATATAACTATATATAATTTATGAACGTGACAGTAAGATAATCAGAAGATTTCTTTAGAAAACCAACTAACCTCGGCTCGGCTCGGCTCGGCACGAACAAACAAATAAATATATTAATAGTTCTATATTCACACATAACTCGAGCCCACATCCTAGGTCCCTTGGGTCCTGACCCAAGGGTGAGCTCTCCAACATATAAAGCCAAGGAAGTTTTTCTAACTTCCAATGTGGGACTAAAAAATTAGCCACTATACAATAGGAATTATAACATTTGAAATCCACGTTAATTATATGCATTTAGTCACCAAAAGTAAGGAAAGGTAATATTAACATGTTTGAATTCTTACAGCATGTTAAAAATTTATTTTTATAGAATAAAAATTATTCTTAACATGTAAAAATCTATTTTTAACCATAATATTAGTAAATTAATGCATGAAAAATATTTCTAGCATGTTAAAAATGACTTCCAGCATGATAAAATTATTTTATTTATACTGAGATATAAAAACTATTTTTCAGCATGTAAGTCTATTTTTTGCATGATAAACCTAATTTCCTATTAACAAATTAGTAAATTGATGCATGGAAATTACTTCTAGAATCCTAAAATTACTTCCAGCATGACAAAATTATTTCCAACATATTAGAATTATTTTTAGCATGTCTAGATTGCGCTACCCAAGGATAGCGCATTCAAGGAAATTTTCCCAGAATGCCCCGGGTTCAAAATAAATTATTTGGGTATATAAATATATATAATTTATGAACGTGACAGTAAAATAATCAGAAGATTTCTTCAGAAAACCAACTAACCTCACCTCACCTCACCTCGGCTCGGCACGGCATAAACAAATAAATATATTAATAGTTCTGTATCCACACATAACTCGAGTCCACATCCTATGCCCCTTGGGTCCTGACCCAAGGGTGAGCTCTCCAACATATAAAGCCAAGGAAGTTTTTCTAACTTCCAATGT
Source organism: Amorphophallus konjac (assembly GCA_022559845.1). Classification (NCBI taxonomy): domain Eukaryota; kingdom Viridiplantae; phylum Streptophyta; class Magnoliopsida; order Alismatales; family Araceae; genus Amorphophallus; species Amorphophallus konjac. The sequence goes on along the minus strand of CM040128.1, from coordinate 173,186,976 downwards.
GGGACTAAAAAATTAGCCACTATACAATAGCAATTTCAACATTTGAAATCCACGTTAATTATATGCATTTAGTCACCAAAAGTAAGGAAAGGCAATATTAACATGTTTGAATTCTTACAGCATGTTAAAAAATTATTTTCGTAGAATAAAAATTACTTTTAGCATGTAAAAATCTATTTTTAACCATAATATTAGTAAATTAATGCATGAAAAATATTTCCGGCATGTTAAAAATGACTTCCAGCATGATAAAATTATTTTATTTATACTGAGATATAAAAACTATTTTTCAGCATGTAAGTCTATTTTTTGCATGATAAACCTAATTTCCTATTAAATAATTAGTAAATTGATGCATGAAAATTACTTCCAGTATGTTAAAATTACTTCCAACATGATAAAATTATTTCCAACATGTTAGAATTATTTTTAGCATGATAGAACTATTTTTAGCATATTAAAGTTATTTTTCACTATGATAATTCTATTTTTCCTATCAAATAAGTAATAAATAAATGTAGAAAAATTATTTTCAGCATAATAAAATGTATGTTGTTATCAGATAATTTCTGTAATCAGTATGGTAAACTTATATTTATCATCTTATCAGTAAGTTAATATATGAGAATTATTTTAGCATGTTAAATATTAATTTTAGCATGTTAAATATTAATTTCCAGCATGTTAAAAATTAAATCCAGCATGAAAATATTTATTTTTATCATCTTATCAGCAAAGTAATGTATGCAAATTATTTTCAGCATGTTAAAATTATTTCCAACAAGTTAGAATTATTTTCGACATAAAAATCTATTTTTATAATAAAATTCTGATATTTATAATAAATCACCGTTTTGGCTAAACTAATGCATCTTTAATGTACAAAAACTTCCTGTAAACATGTCTAAACACTTGTAAATCAAATGCACGTAAGATTAAACCATGGAATTAAATTAATTCTATTAAACTCTACTTATTTGAATTTTCTTCCTAGTTACCGTTCTTTCTTGAATTCCACGACTTAATGTCGTTAAACATGATGCTTTAAAATTATTATTAACTTCACTTGCAACTTCTAAGATTTTTGCCAGATCTGTACTTTTTACAAATGAGCTTATTCTTGAAATTCATTGGCCATATACGTGGAATTGATATAGATAAATGTTAGGGGCTATGGGTCCCAATTAAATGACATTTAAATGCTATTGTATAAATGAGGGGTTCTGATCTGATCCCACGGGTGAAGCAAAGTCCAAATATAAACCGGTATTATAATGATCAGGTGCTGACATTCACCAATACAGTTTCTATTACAATCAGGGGCAATCATACAATCGTGTGAACCCCTAAGTGTGTAGCTAAATAGTGATGTTCCATGAGGGGCTGTCATATCATCGTGACTCCCCCTAGTACATTGGCCAATCCTATTGAGTGTTGGTAGAAGTGATTGTTCTACTTCTATATTATTTAAAGTTCAAGTGATTGCTCTACTTCGATATTGCTTAAAGTTTATCGTGAATGTTCTTGAATTATCTTAATGATAGTACCCATCGTCTCATCATGAAAGTTCTTGATATATCTCTGGAAATGACCATCGTCTTGTCTACTATCATGATCTTGAAATTATTAATATCTTGTTATCTTGCAATTATTTGAAAATTCCTTATACAAAATTTCATACTTGAAATTCATGATCAATTACTTCATGACACGAATTGTTAAATTGTTAAATATTTATAGATTGCCTGGCTTTAGAGATGTAAAATCCTACTGAACTTTTTGCTCACCCTACGTTTTGGTTAATTGTTGTAGGAAATGAAAATGAACAAGGGAATGGACAAGAGTGAAAGAGTGAATTTTCCTTTTTACCTAGGTTTATGTAGATCATTAGTGTTTCTACACGGATTGTGTATTTGGAAAAATTGGAAGATTGTATCATGCCTTTATGGCTTATAAACTAGTGATGTAAACCTTTATTTTGATGGAATAAAATTAGCAATTTCATCTTAGCTCTCTATCTTTAGAATTAAATTGGTACATGCTCTGATCGACACGAGTGCATCGTAACTGCTCGCACCCTCAATTTTCCGCGTCGGGGCGTGACAGTTTTAGTGGTATCAGAGCCTAGGTTACATAAAACCTAGGATTTTTAAAACTTAGGTTTCCCTTGATAGAAACTTGGTTAGAAATTTAAACTTTCCTGGTAAGATTGGGTAGAAACACGGGTTAAGTTTTAAAAAGAATGAATTATCAAGAAATAAATATCAAGGAAAAATAATTAAACCCTATAACAATGGTTTAAGGCTAAATCTCGCAAATGGCCGCCGAGAGAGCTCAATGGCACGAGATGCAACGCATTGTCCAAGGATTAACACAAGCCTTGCAACAAGTTGCCCAGGGTGGAGCACGGCATGAAGCCGAGGATTTACAACGAAAATTCTAAAAGATGAATCCCCCGAAGTTTAGTGGATCTACTGACCCGGATGAAGCGGAGAATTGGGTGCAAGAAATAGAGAGAACCTTTAAAGTAATGCAATACACCGATGAAGAGAAGGTACTACTAGGGACCTATCAACTAGAAAAGGATGCCCGAGCATGGTGGGTATCTGTCGAAGCGATCTTGCCTAATGAACAAGTTACATGGGACGAGTTCTTAGAACATTTTAATGAGAAGTATTTCTCGGAAAGAATCCGCGAGAAGAAGGCCATGGAGTTCGCGGCATTAAAACAACGTAGCTTATCCGTAGCAGATTATGAAGCGACATTTTCTAGATTAGCTCGGTATGCCCCACACCTAGTTTGTACGGAGAAAATAAGAGCAAGAAGATTTATGAACGGATTAAAGGTAGAACTCATTCCTAGATTGGCTCCATTGGAGATTCAAACTTATACGAAAATGGTTAGGAAAGCACAAATTTTAGAAGATGCTATGGATATGGTGGAGCGAATCAAAGGGAAAGTCGCCAAGAAAGAGTTAGTCGATGGATCCAAAAGCAAGGAACCCGTGAATGACAAGAAGAGGTTAAATGGAGGTAACGATTTTCGTAAGGACAAGAAGCCCCGGAATAATGATCAACAAATTGTTCCAGTCAAGAAAAAATGTGAGCATTGTAAGAAAGGAAGGCACAACCCAGATGAGTGTTGGTATAAACTTGGGAAGTGCATCCGTTGCGGAAACATGGATCATAAAATTATCCGTTGTCCACTCTTAAAGAAAGAAGCGCCGCAAGCATTGGAAGGTAACTTTATAAACCTATCTCGTCCATAAATTTGATATGGTGATCTTAGCACTTAGCATATTATAAAAATGATCTAGTTAGAATGCATAGTTTGGATATTGTAAGTTTACCCCACTATTACGGAAAGAAAATCATGTGAATTTGGGGACTAAATTCTTTTAAGTGGGGGAGGATGTAGAAACTCGATAATTTAAAATAAGAAATAAACCTTTCAAGTAAATTATACAATAAAAATTTTCATGAAATGATTAATTTACATTTTTACTAAGTGAAATAAAGTGGATTATTGAACTTACTTAAGGTAAAGTGAAAAATAAATGCTTTAACCCTTAGATGAATCATAGGAAGCCCAATAAAAGTCCATATAATGGACTAGGATTACAATTGACCCATTGGATAATCCATAATGGACTGGATTAATGGATAATGGGCTAGATTAATGGATTAAAGGATTTATTAAAGGATAATTAGATCAAAATTCGTAACACATGTTTAATATGTCATTTAAGGGATTAAAATAATCCCATTTCTAGAAGATTGACTCAAGAATCAACCCTTACCTACCAACCACCTTAGACCAGCCGTTTTTACATTGGTTTCACACCAAATGGAGGCTAGGTTAAGAAGAAAAATTTGAATTTTCTGCCAATTCGGAGTTGAAAAGTTTGGCATTTTTAGGCAAGGAATCTTGACAAATTTGGCCAAGTTTTGGTTATAAATAGGACCCCATTCGACCCTCAAACCATCTCTGGAGGCCTAAGGTATGCTGGTGTGAAGATTGAAGGAGATTTGAAGGAAGATTTTGGAGAAATCAAGGGTTTCATCTTATTTTGGGATTTTTCTTACCTCTTCCTTAGATCCGTACAAAGGTAGGTGTCTCTCAGGCTAAACTTCAATTAAAGCATGCTATCTTGTGTATCTTTCAGTGCTCTTTCCATTGATACCTGTTTCCCTAAATTTCGTTAAGAAATGAGCAAGTTATGGTCATTTTATTGGAGGGGTATTTTCGTTTTTTCGTCAGAACCAGAACATGCTATACCTCAGGAGCGCGTTCTGATCGCACTGCCCCGACAGATCGCGCTAGCCAGAGCCAGCGCCTTCTAAAAAAATTCCAGATTTCAAAAAAAAATATGTAAACATCTAGATCGCGCTACCCAAGGCTAGCACGTTCTTCAGAACGCGCTAGTCGAGGATAGCGCGTTCAAGGAAATTTTCCCGGAATGCCCCGGGTTCAAAATAAATTATTTGGGTATATAAAGATATATAATTTATGAACGTGACAGTAAGATAATCAGAAGATTTCTTTAGAAAACCAACTAACGTCACCTCGGCTCGGCTCGGCTCGGCACGGCACGGCACGGCACAAACAAATAAATATATGGGTTTTTTTGCATGAAAACCATTGTTAAAAGTGAATTTGTAAAAAAACCATTCCTAAAAATGTATTAGTAGGTATATCACTGAGTTAATTCAAATAGTGCATAATTCAGATTACACAGTGATATACCTGCTAATGCATTTTTAGGAATGATTTTTTTGTAAATTCACTTTTAACAATGGTTTCCATGCAAAAAATCCTAAATATATTAATAGTTCTGTATTCACACATAACTCGAGCCCACATCCTATGTCCCTTGGGTCCTGACCCAAAGGTGCTCTCCAACATATAAAGTCAAGGAAGTTTTTCTAACTTCCAATGTGGGACTAAAGAAATAGCCACTATACAATAGGAATTATAACATTTGAAATCCATGTTAATTATATGCATTTAGTCATCAAAAGTAAGGAAAGATAATATTAACATGTTTGAATTCTTACAGCATGTTAAAAAATTATTTTTGTAGAATAAAAATTATTTTTAGCATGTAAAAATCTATTTTTAACCATAATATTAGTAAATTAATGTATAAAAAATATTTACAGCATGTTAAAAATGACTTACACCATGATAAAATTATTTTATTTATATTGAGATATAAAAACTATTTTTTCAGTATGTAAGTCTATTTTTTGCATGATAAACCTAATTTTCTATTAAATAATTAGTAAATTGATGTATGAAAAATACTTCCAGCATGTTAAAATTACTTCCAATATGATAAAGTTATTTCCAACATGTTAGAATTATTTTCAGCATGTTAGAACTATTTTCAGCATATTAAAGATATTTTTCACCATGATAATTCTATTTTTTCTATCAAATAATTAGTAAATAAATGTAGAAAAATTATTTTCAACATGATAAAATGTATGTTGTTATCAGAGAATTTCTGTAATCAGCATTTTAAACTTATCTTTATCATCTTATCAGTAAGTTAATATATTAGAATTATTTTAGCATGTTAAGAATTAATTTTAGCATGTTAAATATTAATTTTCAGCATGTTAAAAATTAAATCCAGCATGAAAAAATTTATTTTTATCATCTTATCAGTAAAGTAATGTATGCAAATTATTTTCAGCATGTTAAAATTATTTTCAGCAAGTTAGAATTATTTTCGACATAAAAATATATTTTTATAACAAAATTTCGATATTTATAATAAATCACCGTTTTGACTAAACTAATGCATCTTTAATGTACAAAAACTTCCTGTAAACATGTCTAAACACTTGTAAATCAAATGCACGCAAGATTAAACCATAGAATTAAATTAATTCTTGGATCACGTGCCCTTCTTAAACTCCTTGAGCAGATATCCTGACAACGTCAGACGTAGTATCAGTTAGAAGCAATATGAGGGTAGTAGAAAGATGCACAGAGTTGGTTCGAGAAAGTATAGACTGCCACCAAAGAATGTACAGACTTTGTGTGCATTGTACAAAAGATGCACAGACATGCCACTAAAGAATGTACAGACTTTGTTGTGTAAGATGGACACATGCACGGACTTAGTCGCGTGCAGCAACGAAAGTTGCATCGACTTGAGTTATGCATGCACAGACTTAACTGAAAAGGTGCACCGACTTTCTATATATGAGAGGCAGAACACGCACCGACTTTACATGAATCGAAAGGAAAACATGCACTGACTTTACGAGAACGAAAGGAAAACATGCACTGACTTTACGCGAACTAAAGGAAAACATGCATTGACTTAACCTAAGTGTGCTACAGTGCATTGCACCAACTATGTCCCTTGAACATGCATGTGCCTAGATATGCACTGACTTGGAGATATGCTGCAAGACAAAACTTGCACAGACTCTAAGTGTGCTAAGACGTATATGCTCAAAGTAAGGTTTGCACCGACGTGATGTGCCCAATGCAAAGTATGCATCGACTTGTGCTTGCAGCAAAAGCTGCACTGACTTAGACTAACACCAAATATGCACCGACCCTTACACGCACAAAAGTTGCACCGACTTAACGCGGGCCAGAACCTGCACCGAGTTGCTATGCCTTAGACACACACACATGCACTGACCTAACACTTGCCAAGGCTGCGTGTAGAGAATGAAATGCACGGACCTTAATGCCCATGAGCGATGATATGCACGGACTTTACTCATATGCACTATTTAGTAGATGAAGCTAATGACGTTTGCTATCATCAAAACCAAGGGGCACAACTCTAATGGTGTTTGCTATCATCAAAACCAAGGGGCACAACAATTATGATATTAAGAGGTTATTGGAAAATGATTTTATTTACTTATGAGTAAATTAATATTTTTGGAGTAATTCTTTTTCTTTGCAATTATGTTCTCTTAAATTCCGTTATTTGCTCTGCTTATCATGAATGTATACAACTGCTGCGTTCCGATATTCCGCGTCAAGATGTGACAGTGCATCAGAACTTAGACTTCGGGATGTGGAAACTATCGAAGAGAATGTGGCCACGACCATTTGCAAGCTAGATAAGATGTTTCCTTCTGCATTCTTCGATTCAATGGAGCACTTGATTATCCATTTTTCATACGAGACTATAGTCAGAGGGCCAGTATAATTTCGATGGATATATCCATTTGAGAGGTATATTAGGATTTTTTTTCCTTTCAATTGCTACATGTGTACAATATGTATGTCATTGTCATATGAACTGTTATTCTAGGTATATGCATGAACAACAAATGAAAGTTTGCAACAAAGCGAAGGTGGAGGGTTCAATTACTGAGGCATATGTTGTTGAAGAAATTTTAAATTTCTGATCGATGTACTTTGAGCCCAAGATTCAAACTCGTCCTACTCGACCTCCACGTAATGATGATGGGGGAGTTACTGATTCGTCCCATCGGCTCTCTACATTTAAGCATCCAGGATGTGCATTTGGACGTTGTTCGACTCGCACGCTCGAAGATAGAGGTACGTCGCAGAGATATATATTTTTCTAAATTGTACTGAGATTGAATACTATTTTGCGTAAGTTCTCAACTCACATTTCCTTATGTACATAAGTTGTTTGCCCTTCTTCTTGCCATTTAAGGTAGTGTTGTATTCATATTGCAGACAATTTGATTTAGAATTAGTCCAAAGATATCCAAATATCCAGGACGTGGAGGTTGAAAAAAATGAGAGAAGTATTTTGCCAGATGGCTGAGATATTGAGTAAGTGTCGATCGTTGAATATATATGTTTCCATTTACTTCTCTTGAGATAAATGTTATTATTTAAACTACTCTGATTTACATATAGGTCGAACAATGTCTTATAACTCATGAAAGAGTCCAGAAGATAAGTTATGGCCCCTCGAAAGTTGCACGTGCCTATCTAGGATATATTGTGAATGGATACACATTTCACACGAGGGATTATGGACGAAATAAGTTTACAATGAATAACGTCATATATGTTAAGGGAAGTACATACAATGAAAATGAACTGAACTACTATGGTATTCTTGAGAAGTCATAGAATTGTAGTATCTGGGACAAGACAATCATGTATTCCTATTTAAGTGTGTCATTGGTTTGATCCTAATTCTGTTCGACATGATACAACATATGGGATCATCGATGTCAAACATAAGTTTAAACTGAATATTGGCCGCATAATCCCAGCAAGTGTATTATTCAAGTTATTCATTGTCTAAGAATAAAAAGTGGTGGGTAGTTTGTAGTGTTAAAGCAAGACTTTTTCTCAATTATGAGTTGAATCTGAGTGAAACTGTCTCAGAGGATGCCAATGCCTAATATTTTCAATCAGACGAAGTTGGCGCTATAGGTTCCACACATCATTTGGACAAATTTGATGAGCCACTTTCGTTACATACGAGAAATAAAGTGAAAGAAGTCGATCTAGAGGAGCTAAATGTTGCTGTTACAGGGGAGGAGGAGTCCTTTGAGGAGGAAGAGTTTGAAGGTGATGAGATTGAAGAGGATGATGAAGATGAGGCTAAGTTAGATATATCATCAGCATCTGAAGAGGATGTGGATAATATTTGATAATTTTGTAAGAAAATTTATATTTTTGCATAATTTTTAATGACTATTGTAAATCTTATATAGTTCTTGATTAATATGCATTAATTTTATTTTTCTTAGTAAATAAATGGTTCAAAAAGGTCGTAGTGAGAGTGGGAGGGGCTCTACTCCCTCCTCTTTGGTGTCTACTTCGGACATAGGTATATCTATCCAAATATTTACTTATATGTGTGTCTTAATTATATATCAACTTAAAATATTTATTTCTTATAAGCCTGAGTCTCAACTCACCAGCTGGACATGGCACACCGCCACCAGCTGGACATGGCACACCCCCACCACCGCAGCTGACTGGTATGTCTATTTAAATGTTGCCGAAAATATTGTGTGATTATATGTTTTGATTGTGACATTTAATTCTTACAGGCCCGAGTGCCGTTGTACCAGTTGTGCAGGGCACACCCCCACCACCCTCTGGTACACAGGTATGTCTATGAAACTTTCTAGCAAAATATTCTTTGATTATATGTTTTACTTATGACATTTAATTCTTACAGGCCCTAGTGTCCTCCCACCAGCTGTGCAGGGCACACCCCCACCACCTCTCGGTATAGGTATGTCTATGAAAATTTCTAGCAAAATATTTTTTGATTATATGTTTTGCTTATGACATTTAATTCTTACAGGCCCTAATGCCCTCCCACGAGCTGTGCAGGGCACACCCCCACCACCTCTCGGTACATGTATGCCTATTTAAATTTTTAGCAAAATATTATTTGATTATATGTTTTCCTTATGACATTTAGTTCTTATAGGTTCTAGTGCCCCTGTCGGCTCCTCCACCCAGCCGACAGAGGATGTCGAGAGTTGTCACGAGGGCAACAGAGGCGGGGCCCATGATGGACATCTATCGTGTTAGATCTCCTGGTAAATTTATTGACTTATGAATTATATTCATTATTTATCCTTCAAACTATGTAATGCCAACTATTTTAACATTTGTAATTACAGTAATAAATTAGAACTTGTCGGTGCTGTCCGTTATACTATGAGAATCGTAATTGCGCATGTTCTCGTGCTGACAATGTTCTTCAAAGAATTTTCGATCAACATCCGAGATTTATTATTCGACATGTTCACAATATGTAATTTAATCATTTAATTCACGTCCTTTTCAAACTCAAACGTGCTCAGTATACTAACCCATATAACTTAATTTATTTATAGCAGACTTATCAGTTCATGAGTGGACAGGACGCGGTGAGAGCTCATTCTATCTGGGAGGCTATTGTGCAGACAAATTATAGGAAGACATTAGATGAGGCCCGAGTAAGGGCTCAGAAAAAAGCTGGTGAGAGCCAAGACCGATAGCTCTGGAAGGAGCACCGCCCTCTTTGGATGAGGAAGGAGTATTTGGACACTGTGTGTGATAAATGGGCAGTGCCTAGGTGGATAGAAAAGTCCCAAAAAGTGTCAGCAAACAGAGCGTCACAACTAGACGCCAATATGCATACGAGTGGGTCTGTTTCTTTCGCGCCCCACAAACAACAATTGGTAAGTAATATTTCAATTTATCTTCTTATATTTTATTCATATATATTGTAATGCCCTGGATCCTTGGTAGGTCTTGCTGGATCTTCATTGGGTCTTTCGGTTTGATTTCGTTGAGTTTCGGTTCGCTTTGGTGGCTTCCGAGTTGAGCTTTACGAGCCGTGTGGGTTTTTCTCTCGTACTAGTTACGGAACCCTACGGTGAGTTTGGTTGTCAGTTCCTCGACTCGCAGATGCTACAACGATGATGTACTCGTCGAGCCGGTCGTTTCGACTATTTTTGCGTATTTTTTGGAGATAGGTCTAGAAATTAGATTTTTTGAAAATTAGGAAAAATCCTAATTTCTTTTCCTTTTTCTTTCCTTTTCCTCTCTCCTCCTTCTCATTCGCCGCCGTCGTCTCTCTCTCCCATTTTCTCTCCTCTCGAGCTTCCTCGGCTCCGGCTACAGATGGGGTACCTAGAGGCACGTGTTGGGGATGCTGTGGAGCTGACTGGGTGCGCGACGGAACGAGGATCGAGATGGTTCTGGCGCGATCCCGAACGGTGGATTCAAAGCCGACGTTTGAGCTTGCGGAGTGGTTTTCGGCGCGGTTTAGTCCCTTCGGGGCACGATTTCTTCGGTGGAGGTAGGGTGATGGTTCCTCACTTCCTCCTGCACATTTTCCATGCCCTTGCACTTCGTTTGGCGCAGAAACGGCCGAGTTTGGGCTTGTTTAGCCTAAACCGTGATTTTTGGGTTTTGTAGGATTCACCAGAGAACGGCAACCATTCATAGCTCAGTTAGTGTTGAACTGACTGTGGGGATGTTAGGATCCCATCCATGCTTGTTTAGTGTTGATCGGTGGTCATTCGAGGCCGGTAGGAGCCCGGGAACCTCGTTGACCCATTTAGGGTTGATTCGTTGGAATCGCCCCGATCTTGTGTTTTTGTGCTTGCATGTGGGCTTTTTAGCCTTCTTATGTTATTTTTCATCGTCGAGGGTTTTTTCCCTTGTGCTTCGACGTGAATGGGGCGTGGAACGGGCCGATTTGGCCAACCCTCTGTTTTCCCGCCGTAGTTGGTGTGGCGGTCGTTCCAGGGACCGTCACATGCCCTGACGGCCCCACGACTAACCGTTACAGCGTCTGGGTTGATTTAAGTTCTTCGGGGTTTTGAGAGTGTGACGGCCCAGGGGTGGCGCGTCACATCTCTCTGACGCGTCCCGTGAGACGCGTTACGCTTATTTTGTTGTTTTATGTTTGGGTTAAGTCGGTTCCTCTGACGCACTTGCCCCTGTGCATCAGGTGTGCGTAACGCGCCTGCCCCAAGCCGTTACGTTTTGTTTGATCGTGTTTGACCGAGTGAGTCGGTTTGCCTAACGGCCATGCTCCCGTGCGTTAGGTGTGTGTAACGCGCCTGCCCTAGGTCGTTACATGCTGTTTTGGCTGAGTTGGGGTGGTTGTGTCGTTGGCTCTAACGGCCGCGCCCCAGCGCGTTAGGAGTTTGTAACGCGTTTAGTCGGGACCGTTACATGCCTCAGCCAGTTGTTGTTCTGGGTTTTGTTGGCCCTGACGCGCTTGCCCTAGCGCGTTAGGTGGCTGTAACGCGTTTGGTCTAGCGCATTACATGCTCCGAGTGTGTTTTTGAGTTTGAGGGTTGTTGGCCCTGACGGCCCCGGTCGGGCGCGTCAGGCTGGTGTAACGCGCCTGGTGCTGGCCGTTACATGCCTTTGCGTTTCTAGAAGTTTGTTAGGGCGGTGTGCGTGATGGCTTCTCCCCCGACCGTCGCGTGGAGTGTAACGTTTTAGGCTTAGACCGTCAGGTGCATGTAGCGGTCTAAGGGTGGCGCGTTACATGCCTTGTGCTCCTGTCACGCCCCGAGCGCGGAAGATACCCGGAGACGCGTGACGAGTTTATATCAATCATGTCAATCAGAGTGGTCGTGTATTCGACACAAAGATAGAGATGCACAAAAATAGCAAGATAACCCAATCCTTTATTATTAATAGGCTATTACAAATCTAATACTCTGTTTAATAAAAAGAAAAGTACATAGTTGACTCAAAAAAATAGGAAAAAGACTAGATGACACTTGGACAAGCTCTACCTCTTTCACTCTTGACCTTCCCCATCCGATTGACTTCCATCGTCGTCGGACTTACCTGAAAAGTAAAAAGGGACAAACGGGATGAGCGAACGCTCAGTAGGAAATTATATCTCAAGTACTAGCAAGGGGTTTAAGTAATTACATCTTTCATGAATGCAATGAAGCTATGCATGCTCGCATAAAACGACAAGATAGAGAGAATGTAATATCAAGAATAAGATGAACTAATCATGAACTTTCAACAAGATACTCAAGATATTCAAGCAAGTACATTTAACAAGTCATGTCAAGAATTTTGGCTATCATGTATCAAGCAAGCATATTACCCTTTTTCGGGCCACGCATTTCATGTCAAGTCAAGTACGATTCAAGTACAAGATTTTGTGTGGAATGTCCAATCAAGCTAGTCATGCACTCGGTATAATGCCAGATACCTTATCATTTTAACTCCCATGGGCACAAGTACTTTCGGGTGCTCCTCCCAGGACCAGATCGGGCCCTATATGCGCAGGCATTTATCATGTATTTTGACATCCACTCTTGTTTATATAGCCAATATAGAATTTCAATAATCAAGCTTGTAGACACGTACGACAACTTTGATAGAATAGAGTCCAAAATATGACAAAGGATATAGATTGGCGATAATAACGGTATAATCACGATTAACGATAAAACTAGGTAGAATTAGGTTCCCTTAACTTGGGTACCATGACAAATCAATATGGACATTCTTTATATAGAATTGAGGTCCACATGAACAGTATATCAAAGGTAAGATACCCTCATTCTTATCATAGAATTGAGGTTTACAAGAATGACATGATATGGCATGATATCATCATCCTATTAAGAATTTCTTATGATATACTCTTTGTATAATCATAAGGGCCGGTATACCGTGTTTCTTTAGATTGACATGGCAAGGATCGTGTAATGGGTTTTTAGGGTGCAACCAGCTCAGTCGGCCTCGAGGGAATCCAAGGCTACGAGGAGTCTTACGGAGGTCTCTATGACTAACTCGCTAGTCCAAAGGAACGGAATGTCCAATGGAGAGCTTGTATGTCAATGAGAATTGAATGTGATCGATAAAACAATCGTGAAACGTGGGACTATACTCACGGAATGGAGAATAGTGCCGATATATATATTATATAACATATGAAACCATCGGTTAACAGAAACTGTGGAAAATCAATTTTACAGTAAAGTAACGACTTAATCAGAGTCGTTTATCAAGTAATTAACGCCTAACAGAAGGGCGTTTACATATGTTTCCATTTTGGCAGAATTTTCAATAATTCAGAAATTTATCTAAAACGCGCCCTGGACAGGGGCGTTTCTTTGCAATGAGACGACTACAGTAGCAGGCGTCTTTTTATTTACAATATTTTACAGAACATATTTATTTTCAGAAATTATCAAAAACGCGCCCTTGGCAGGGGCGTTAATCATTAAATTCTTATCTTTACAGAATATATTGTTCGGGCTTTTAACAGAAACGCGCCCTATGAAGGGGCGTTAATTTTCAATTCACGCCCTGTGATGGGGCGTTAACACATGGAAAATGACCTAGTCTAGGTCGTGAATTCAAGAAATACCAGGAATTTACAGGATCAGTAAAATTTGCACGATAATCAAGGATAACAATCATATAGTCATGACAGAAAAATTGGCAGGAATTTAGATGCAGTATATTAGATTTGATGTTTCATGTTTATTGACTTTTAACCGTTAACAACTATTGATTTCATGTAATTTCATGGATAATCAGTTCTTAAGATAGGTGATTAACATTTACATGAAATTAACGCCTGTGTACAGGGCGTCAAATATGAAATTGACGACCTGGGCAGGGTCGTGTCTTGTAAATTAGCGCCCTTGACAGGGGCGTCTCTTTCAAAATATTGCAGAAACGTATTAAAACTGTAATAAACCAAATGCATGTCATGCTTATATATATGTATATCTTGCATTAATTTTTGTTTGGGCTACCATAACTTGAGAAAACCTACCTTTAATAGTTGATTTTAAGATGGACGGATGAATAACTTGGTGAGAAGCCAACAACTCTGCAACTTTACTGCAACTCGATAATCAGCAGCAGCCGGGGTATGCAGATGAAGAACCTTGGCTCAGTTGATTGTTTTCTTCAACAGTCAACCTGGAGGCAGAAGAACGAAGAGATCATGCTTCGTATTAACTAGAGAGGAGGTAAAGGAGGAGAAGGGAAGAAGAAAGAAGACTTACCCGTTAGTCTTCTTAACCTGCAAGAATAGAAGAAACGAAGAATATTAATTCTTCACATACTACGTTCATAAGGAAAAGAAACAGAAGAAGAAGAAGAACATATGTTCTTCACGTACCTGTGCAGTTCGATTGTCCAAATAGGTTTAGGGTTCGGCTGTCAAGAGTTTTTATAGGATTTTGGGAAATCCTATTAGGGTTAGTGATTGTGTGGAAGTAATACTTCCATGATAGAGTCATTACCACCTTTTAACTCTTTCTAATACTTATCCATTACCCTGGATAAGCTCTGGGTTGAACGGTTCACGAATGGAATTAACGACCTAGGTCAGGGCGTCGATTCCTGAATTGACGACCTGGTTCAGGTCGTTTCTTAAGAAGCGCCTGATATGAAGGCGTTCTTTGTTTTAAAACACGCCCAAGCTAGGGGCGTTTCTTGGCCTTACCGTTTTTGACGTTGGAATTTGACGCCGTGTGGTCAGGGCGTCACTTATTGAATCACGCCTTTTCTAGAGGCGTTTCTAATTTAAATAGCGCCTTTATCCGAGGCGTTATTTTATATTGTTTTATTTATCTAATTATTTGATTTATTTTTAAAATCTTTATTGTTATTAATATTTTATCAGGGTTGTTACACCCTCCCCCACTTAAAAGAATTTGGTCCCCAAATTCAATTGCATATTATGTATATACGTGGAGAGTGTAGATCATATACCTCTTAGAATAACTCGAGAAATCGTTTCTTCATAGATTCCTCGGTCTCCCATGTTGCTTCATGTTCAGAATTCTTGTTCCATTGTACCTTGAGCATGGGAATAACCTTATTCCTTAGAGCTCGTATTTCATGATCTAAGATCTTCATAGGCTTCTGTTCATATGTGAGATCTTTCTGGATCACCAGATCTCCATGTTCAATAATATGCGATGGATCGTGCACATACTTCTTCAACATAGATATATGAAATACATTATGTACCTCGGACAATTGAGGAGGCAATGCGATGCGATAAGCAACCTCGTCAACTCTTTCGAGTATCTCAAATGGTCCGATGAATCTTGGCATAAGCTTGCCCTTAACACCAAATCTTCGTATGCCACGTCCAGGCGATATTTTAAGAAATACATGATCTCCAACCTGGAATTCAAGATCTCTTCTTCTTGTATCAGCATAAGCCTTTTGTCTGGTCTGAGCAACTTGCAATCTTTCTCTGATTACTTGTATCCTTTCAGTTGTATCCCTTACCATGTCTGGACCTAACAGTTGTTTCTCTCCAACTTCGTTCCAGCATAAGGGTGATCGGCAACTCCTTCCGTATAAGGCTTCGAAAGGTGCCATTTGGATACTAGCTTGGTAGCTGTTGTTATAAGCAAATTCAACTAAAGGTAAGTGGTCATGCCAGTTTCCTCCAAAGTCAATAATGCATGCTCTAAGCATATCTTCAACAACTTGATTAGTTCTCTCGGTCTGACCATCCGTTTGTGGGTGAAAAGCAGTACTAAAGTTGAGCCTTGTTCCCAACGAATGTTGTAATCCTTTCCAAAAATGAGAAGTGAAACGAGGATCTCTGTCAGACACGATTGAGACAGGAATTCCATGTAACCTGACTATTTCCTTGATGTACAGTGCAGCTAGTACATCAATCGACCATCGGCTTTTTATTGGCAAGAAATGTGCTGATTTAGTTAATCGGTCAATAATAACCCATATTCCATCATGTCCTCCTTTTGATTTAGATAAACCCATGATGAAGTCCATACCAATCTCCTCCCACTTCCACTTAGGAATATCTAGAGGATGAAGTTTACCAGCAGGCTTTTGGTGTTCCGCCTTGACTTGTTGGCATGTGAGACATCGATATACATAGTCTGCTATTTCTCTTTTCATATTAGGCCACCAAAAGTTCCTCTTTACATCTTGGTACATTTTGGTTGATCCTGGATGAATAGTGTACCTTGATCTGTGAGCTTCATCTAAGATCTTCTTCTTTAATTCTGGGCAATCTGGTATACAAGTTCTATCTTTGAACAATAATCTTCCATCAGAAGTTAGTTGAAAATCAGATTATCCTTCTAATCTGCCTTTGATTTCCACTAATATAGGATCATCATCCTGAAGTGCTTGTATCTCAGATAATAAATCCGACTTTATGCTTACATGAGATAAGGTGACATATTTGGCTTCCTTGTCCAAGCTTATATTGAGCTCGGAGAATTGTTCTAGCAACCTCCATTCTTGTATCATACAATTGGCTATCATTGCTCTCGGCTTTCGACTAAGGGCATCAGCAACATAATTACCCTTTTCGGGATGGTATTGTATATTGAAGTCGAAGTCCTTGAGATATTCTAGCCAGCGTCTTTGTCTCATGTTTAGCTCCTTTTGTGAAAATAGATATTTGAGACTTTTGTGATCGGAGTATACAGTAAACTGCACTCCATATAAGTAGTGTCTCCATATCTTTAGGGCAAATACCACCGCGGCCAGTTCTAAGTCATGGACGGGGTAATTCTCCTCATGCTTCTTCAGTTGACGTGAAGAGTATGCTATGACCTTTCCTTGTTGCATTAGGACACATCCGAGGCCAATGCCAGAAGCATCGGTGTAAACCTCAAATTTCTCTCCTTCTATCGGTAGAGCTAAGACCGGAGCTGTAGTGAGATGATCTTTGAGAGTTTGGAAACTTCTTTCACATTCCTCACTCCATTCATATCGGATCTCCTTGCGAGTTAACCTTGTAAGGGGCACGGCGATCTTGGAGAAGTCTTTGATGAACCGCCGATAATATCCTGCAAGACTTAAGAAACTTCTGATCTCGCTTGCATTGGTTGGTTTTTCCCAGTTTCTAACAGCTTCGACCTTTGACGGATCTACTGATAATCCATCTTTTGAAATCACATGTCCTAGAAAAGCCACTTCTTCAAGCCAGAACTCGCACTTGCTGAGTTTTGCATATAATTGATTTGTCCTCAAGACTTGTAATGCCATCCTTAAATGCTTTTCATGTTCTTCCTTAGTCTTGGAATATATCAATATATCATCAATGAAGACTACTATGAATTGATCCAAGTAAGGCCTGTATATACTATTCATTAACTGCATAAAGGCAGCAGGGGCATTTGTTAGTCCGAAAGGCATAACAACAAATTCGTAAGGGCCATACCTGCTTCTGAATGCGGTCTTATGAATGTCATCATCTTTGATCCTTAACTGATGATATCCCGACCTGAGATCAATCTTGGAAAAATATTTGGATCCTGAAATCTGATCAAATAACTCATCGATTCTCGGCAGTGGATACTTGTTCTTGATAGTGAGATGATTCAACTGTCGATAGTCGATGCATAGCCTCATGGATCCATCTTTCTTCTTTACAAACAGGACTGGTGCTCCCCACGGGGAAGTACTTGGTCTAATAAACCCTTTTCGAATTAGTTCCATCAACTGCTCCTTCAACTCTTTGAGTTCCGCAGGGGACATTCTATATGGTGCCTTTGAAACAGGACCAGCACCAGGGACTAAGTCAATGGTGAAGGCCACATCCCTTTGAGGGGGTAATCCCGGCAACTCTTCCGGAAACACGTCCGGGAATTCTTGTACTACTGGAATGTCTTCTAGCTTGGTTTCCTTAGCTTCTTTAATTGTGACAAAGGCAAGGAAAGATGTACATCCTTTCCTGATGAGCTTGCTAGCTCGGAGGGCCGAAATAAGAGGGGAATTGCTCCGACTCTTGGGGCGAGTAAAGACTAATTCCGGAATATCTTTGAAAGCAATTTGGCTATTGCGGCAATCAACCGTTGCCTGGTATTTGGATAACCAGTCCGCTCCTAGTATAACATCATACTCCTTTAGATCGAGGCATATGAGATCTATAGGTAAATTCCTACCTTGAACTATTACCTCACAGTTTTGGTAGTGATGAGTAATATCATTTTCACTTCCAAGAGGAGTAGTTAGAACTATTTTTATCCATTCTGGTTCTAACGGTAACGGGTCGGCAAACTTCTTAGAAATAATGGAATGCGATGCACCCGTATCAAATAAGACATAAGCACTTTTGGAACAAATTGTTAATGTACCTTCTACCAGTCCACCTTCTTCTTGCTCGGTCTCCTTTATTGCATGAAGTCGAGCGTTCTTTGTCACCGGGCGCTTACCGTCACCGGCTTGGTCATTCATTAATGGACAATTGGGAATCCGATGTTCGCGACTCCCATAACGGAGACAAGCTCCTAATTTCCTCCAGCATTCTTCTGTCTTGTGACCAGCCTTGTCACAATGCTTGCATACTACGTTTGAAGGTGTAGTGGCGATAGAGAAGGGCTTGCATTTCTTGAGCTTGGAATCTTGAGAGGATGAACCTCCATTATTGGGCCTCTTCTTAAAGTTGGGTTTAAAAGAACCCGAACCTGTGACTTGCTCCTTCTTGTCTTTTCCACGGATCCTATCAGATAGTTCCGTGGCATCTTCAAGTAATTGAGCTCGGCGCACGATTTCAGAATAAACTTGGATGTCCATAGGCGCCAGTTGAGTAATATAGTGGGGCCTAAGCCCATTAAGAAATCTACGGGCTTTCATCTTCTCCGTGCTAATAAGATGCTTAGCATATCTAGACAACATGGAGAACTGAGCTTCATAATCTGCTAATGATAAAGATCGTTGCTTTAATGCAGCGAATTCTGCAGCCTTCTTTTCTTGGACTCGGTCCGAGAAATATTTAGCATTGAAGTATTCCACAAATTCTTCCCATGTTACTTGAGTAGGATCGATGGTTGCTTCAATAGACTCCCACCAGCATCTAGCATCTTTCTCTAACTGGAATGTAGCTAATAAGACTTTATCTTGGTCCGTGCATTGCATGACACGGAATATTCGTTCGGTCTCCTGAACCCAATGCTCGGCATCATCCGGATCGGTCGATCCCATAAACTTCGGGGGATTCATGCTCTTAAAGGCTTGGTGTAAGCTTCCAGCTCGTGGAGCATCACCCTGTGCTACCTGTTGTAGCACTTGAGTCATCCCTTGGAGGGTACGCTGCATGTTGCGCCATTGAGCACGTTCGACAGCCATTATCCTACAATTACAATAGCTACGTTAGTATTATATCACTGTGATCTTATTAAAAGACTCATTGACTCTTAACCCTTGGTTCTACCCAATCTCACTTGGTTAAACGTTCAACTTATCCTTGGACTTGGGTTTTTTTTTTTTAGGAATTGAATACCTTAGGCTCTGATACCACAAAAACTGTCACGCCCCGAGCGCGGAAGATACCCGGAGACGCGTGACGAGTTTATATCAATCATGTCAATCAGAGTGGTCGTGTATTCGACACAAAGACAGAGATGCGTAAAAATAGCAAGATAACCCAATCCTTTATTATTAATAGGCTATTACAAATCCAATACTCTGTTTAATAAAAAGAAAAGTACATAGTTGACTCAAGAAAATAGGAAAAAAGACTAGATGACACTTGGACAAGCTCTAGCTCTTTCACTCTTGACCTTCCCCATCCGATTGACTTCC
Organism: Amorphophallus konjac; assembly: GCA_022559845.1. Classification (NCBI taxonomy): domain Eukaryota; kingdom Viridiplantae; phylum Streptophyta; class Magnoliopsida; order Alismatales; family Araceae; genus Amorphophallus; species Amorphophallus konjac. The sequence continues at coordinate 173,166,966 of CM040128.1, read as the reverse complement.
ATCGTCGTCGGACTTACCTGAAAAGTAAAAAGGGACAAACGGGATGAGCGAACGCTCAGTAGGAAATTATATCTCAAGTACTAGCAAGGGGTTTAAGTAATTACATCTTTCATGAATGCAATGAAGCTATGCATGCTCGCATAAAACGACAAGATAGAGAGAATGTAATATCAAGAATAAGATGAACTAATCATGAACTTTCAACAAGATACTCAAGATATTCAAGCAAGTACATTTAACAAGTCATGTCAAGAATTTTGGCTATCATGTATCAAGCAAGCATATTACCCTTTTTCGGGCCACGCATTTCATGTCAAGTCAAGTACGATTCAAGTACAAGATTTTGTGTGGAATGTCCAATCAAGCTAGTCATGCACTCGGTATAATGCCAGATACCTTATCATTTTAACTCCCATGGGCACAAGTACTTTCGGGTGCTCCTCCCAGTACCAGATCGGGCCCTATATGCGCAGGCATTTATCATGTATTTTGACATCCACTCTTGTTTATATAGCAAATATAGAATTTCAATAATCAAGCTTGTAGACACGTACGACAACTTTGATAGAATAGAGTCCAAAATATGACAAAGGACATAGATTGGCGATAATAACGGTATAATCACGATTAACGATAAAACTAGGTAGAATTAGGTTCCCTTAACTTGGGTACCATGACAAATCAATATGGACATTCTTTATATAGAATTGAGGTCCACATGAACAGTATATCAAAGGTAAGATACCCTCATTCTTATCATAGAATTGAGGTTTACAAGAATGACATGATATGGCATGATATCATCATCCCATTAAGAATTTCTTATGATATACTCTTTGTATAATCATAAGGGCCGGTATACCATGTTTCTTTAGATTGACATGGCAAGGATCGTGTAATGGGTTTTTAGGGTACAACCAGCTCAGTCGGCCTTGAGGGAATCCAAGGCTACGAGGAGTCTTACGGAGGTCTCTATGACTAACTCGCTAGTCCAAAGGAACAGAATGTCCAATGGAGAGCTTGTATGTCAATGAGAATTGAATGTGATCGATAAAACAATCGTGAAACGTGGGACTATACTCACGGAATGGAGAATAGTGCCGATATATATATTATATAACATATGAAACCATCGGTTAACAGAAACAGTGGAAAATCAGTTTTACAGTAAAGTAACGACTTAATCAGAGTCATTTATCAAGTAATTAACGCCTAACAGAAGGGCGTTTACATATGTTTCCATTTTGGCAGAATTTTCAATAATTCAAAAATTTATCTAAAACGCGCCCTGGATAGGGGCGTTTCTTTGCAATGAGACGACTACAGTAGCAGGCGTCTTTTTATTTACAATATTTTACAGAACATATTTATTTTCAGAAATTATCAAAAACGCGCCCTTGGCAGGGGCGTTAATCATTAAATTCTTATCTTTACAGAATATATTGTTCGGGCTTTTAACAGAAACGCGCCCTATGAAGGGGCGTTAATTTTCAATTCACGCCCTGTGATGGGGCGTTAACACATGAAAAATGACCTAGTCTAGGTCGTGAATTCAAGAAATACCAGGAATTTACAGGATCAGCAAAATTTGCACGATAATCAAGGATAACAATCATATAGTCATGACAGAAAAATTGGCAGGAATTCAGATGCAGTATATTAGATTTGATGTTTCATGTTTATTGACTTTTAACCGTTAACAACTATTGATTTCATGTAATTTCATGGATAATCAGTTCTTAAGATAGGTGATTAACATTTACATGAAATTAACGCCTGTGTACAGGGCGTCAAATATGAAATTGACGACCTGGGCAGGGTCGTGTCTTGTAAATTAGCGCCCTTGACAGGGGCGTCTCTTTCAAAATATTACAGAAACGTATTAAAACTATAATAAACCAAATGCATGTCATGCTTATATATATGTATATCTTGCATTAATTTTTGTTTGGGCTACCATAACTTGAGAAAACCTACCTTTAATAGTTGATTTTAAGATGGACGGATGAATAACTTGGTGAGAAGCCAACAACTCTGCAACTTTACTGCAACTCGATAATCAGCAGCAGCCGGGGTATGCAGATGAAGAACCTTGGCTCAGTTGATTGTTTTCTTCAACAGTCAACCTGGAGGCAGAAGAACGAAGAGATCATGCTTCGTATTAACTGGAGAGGAGGTAAAGGAGGAGAAGGGAAGAAGAAAGAAGACTTACCCGTTAGTCTTCTTAACCTGCAAGAATAGAAGAAACGAAGAATATTAATTCTTCACATACTACGTTCATAAGGAAAAGAAACAGAAGAAGAAGAAGAACATATGTTCTTCACGTACCTGTGCAGTTCGATTGTCCAAATAGGTTTAGGGTTCGGCTGTCAAGAGTTTTTATAGGATTTTGGGAAATCCTATTAGGGTTAGTGATTGTGTGGAAGTAATACTTCCATGATAGAGTCATTACCACCTTTTAACTCTTTCTAATACTTATCCATTACTCTGGATAAGCTCTGGGTTGAACGGTTCACGAATGGAATTAACGACCTAGGTCAGGGCGTCGATTCCTGAATTGACGACCTGGTTCAGGTCGTTTCTTAAGAAGCGCCTGATATGAAGGCGTTCTTTGTTTTAAAACACGCCCAAGCTAGGGACGTTTCTTGGCCTTACCGTTTTTGACGTTGGAATTTGACGCCGTGTGGTCAGGGCGTCACTTATTGAATCACGCCTTTTCTAGAGGCGTTTCTAATTTAAATAGCGCCTTTATCCGAGGCGTTATTTTATATTATTTTATTTATCTAATTATTTGATTTATTTTTAAAATCTTTATTGTTATTAATATCTTATCAGGGTTGCTACAGCTCCGATTTCCATTCTTTCAGTTTCTGCTTGTCTTGGCTTGGCCTTGTGGTCTGCCCGTTGTCCCGTGGATGTCTCCTGACGTCCTATGAGGGTTAAGACTACGTTGTAAGGTAGCCAGGAGTCTTCTTGCTTGAGGTAGGATTTTCTATCCTACTTTTGTTTGTGTTTGGTCTAGTTCCGGTCAACCCGGGGTGACCCAGTGGTTGACTGGCGACCTTGCGTGTGGGTGTCTTAGCGGTTTTATCCAGCCCGAGACACTGGTTCTGGATGCCTCGAGGTATCGTCTTACCTTGGTTTGCGTGTCCAGGCATGTCTGAGGGTATTCGGTGTTCCCTCAGGTCTCCGTGAGTTATTTCCTGCGGAGTGTCGTTTCTTGTGGCTTAGGATTAGACCGATTGGCGGCTTGTTCCGCTGTCTGTGACGATCTTGCCTTTGAGTCGTTCGACTCGGGGATCGTTACGTTGTAGGTCTAGTTGCCTGGTCCTGAGTCGGTTGGCAGTGGTTGTACTGCCAATGGTGCTTCGTAGTACGTGTGACAGGGCTTCCTTAGACTGTCTGTACTCTAGCACTTGTGTTTTGGAGTCCGTGCCTTGTGAACCTCCACTAGTCGTAGCCTGTGACGTAGGCTTTTTAGTACGTCATCCACCGGGAGTGGTGGATGGGCAGTTTCCCGTTACACGGTTTTTAAGCTAGTTCCGTGGGCCCCGGCCAACGGTAGCGTCCTACCGAGGGGAATACTAGCTAGAGGCCTGGCCTAGGTAGTGGTCAGTGTGTGCACACGTGGTCAGGGGCTGAGGACTTACGTCGATGGGCGTGACCCTGACTAGTCACTCGCAGCGTGGTACTGCGGTCTTGTGTCCGTGAGGTGCCGTTTTACTTGGGCCGTCGTTATTCCTTGGACTTGGTTCTTGGTGTGTCTAGTCTCCTCCGTGCTGCACATGGTCTAGTAGACGTGACACTTGTGGCGTAGTGTAAGACGTCAGTGGACACATCTGGCTGTTCTTCTAGTGTTAGGGTACTCCTATCACTTGACCGGCGACTCTCGCGTTTCTCGGAGCCGGTGTTCTCCTTTCCGTGTTGGCTAGTCTTGGCCTTGCCCAAGATTTGCTTCCCTAGCTGTGTGGTTTGTTCTTGGTTGTGTCCAAGATGAGCCTGGGGTTGTGTACACGATGTTCCAATCGTGTAGGCCGCTGTGGTTGTTTTATCCGTCCTTGCATGTCTTCGTTTTGGACCTGGTGTCGGGTCGAAAGATCGGTAACTTTGGACTTTGCTGGATCAGAGTTGCCCTTCTGTTGTTGCTTGGAGTAGTTTGGGGTGCCGAGGTTAGTTCGGCCGCCGCTTGTCTGGCGCGGGTTCTTCCCCTTCCGTACTTGTTCCCTACTCCTACTCCCCGTCTGCTTACTACTGCCTGTAGCGTAGTTTTACAGCTTTGTAGTGTAGTTCCTGCTTTACTACACCTACTGTTTTATTGCTTTTGTTGTTCCGTGTTACTACGTGTTTTTCAGTGGGGATCCGCGTGACCCCTACTGAGCCAGTGACACGTGGCTCACCCCTGCTCTTTCAGGTGGGGTGGCGTTGTTCGTTCTGCTTCCGCGTGGTTCCTGGAGTGTGCGTGCTCGTGGCGTGCCGTTGCTGCCAGCTGGTACCTGCGTCGGGCTGCCCCCGACTTCTTGGTACGTTTTTCCTTTCTGTCGACTGTACTGTGCTAGACTTGTTGTCTTTAGCTTTGGACTGACTCTGGGATATAATTGTTAATTTGAACAGCTAATTAAAAAGTAATTTTATTTCTGCTACTTTAGCAAACCTATCTAATGAAATTTAATTGCTTACTGTACTATCTCTGTGGCTTCAATGTACTCTACACGTGCCTTTTTCCCTTCGGAGCATTCCCGCTCTTGGGAGGCCTCGCGGGTTCCATGCGGTATCACGCGTATCCGGTAGTCCTACCGAGTATGCTGGGTATCCAGAATCCGGGTCGCTATAGCTTGGTATCAGAGCAGTGTTCTGAGATGTTCGGAGTTCTTTTCTGAGCTATCAGAGCATTGTTGTGTGAAGTACATGGGAATCTGAGATATACAGTTTCCAGAGTCGTGAAAGTCCAGCACAGTCTTCAGCTGGCTTCGGTTTGCGATTCTTTGTCGTGTTGTTTTCTCCATATCTTTTTCATGTTGCTATTGACCTTTGGCCTTGGTTGATGACTGTACATGTTCTTACGTTGTCTTGGTCGTCCCGGCTTGAGTTTGTTCAGCTCCTGATGTGTTTCGCTTCTGTTGAAGTGCTCGATTAGATTCCGTGTTTGAGAAGTTGCTCAGGCAAGCTAGGATTTTCCCTTCCTGGTGAGATTTCATGGTTGAGCTTCTCACTTCTTGTCCCCGTTAGTGGAATCTTTTCGAGTGTTGCCTTGGAATTGCTGTCTTGGTGATGCCTTTGTCCTGTGTCTGCTTAAGTGTGGACAGCTTTATTTTTGAGCCGGATCTGCTCTCTGCTTTACGGTTGCTTGGCTTTGGACTCCATGATGGTGTTAAGAGCTGCTGTGCACCATGGTTGTCGTGCCGTGTCCAGCGGCCGATGTATCGTGAAGGCTCATTTATCATTTTCGAGACGTAAAGGTAAGTTGAGATTGATGCTTTCCTTGTGCTTTGTGCTGAAGCTGGTACTCTTCTCCTGTTGCACTTAGGCTCCTTGTGATCGGTTGCTCGCGAGATCGGTACTCGTGGCGTGTTAATTGCGATCTTTGTTGATTGCGATGGCGCCTGGTATGTGCTGAGGTGTGACCACCGAGGTTGTCCTGTTGCCTGTGCGCGTTGTTGAGAGTGCAGCGGAAGCGTGTGGGTTGGCTGCCCACTGGTTGAGAGGTTTGCTCCTTCTCGATGTGACTTCATCTTGGCTTCTTGTGCCTTGACTTCATCTGTTGCCGTGCTGTTGCTGGTGTTTATCTGGTGTTGGCATTGGCAATTGCAAGTGTTGGGGAATTTTTCGGCATTCCTGCTGATTGAGTACCCGTTTGCTCTGCATTTCTTTCTTGGGCGTTGTGCTCTCGAGGCGTGTTGGTGGTCCTTGAGATGTGTTCCCCGAGATCGTGGTTATTGTTTTGGTGCTATTTTTCTATGATTTTGTGTCTCTGTGTGGACCAAGTCTTGTCGGTTAGTCTTGCTGTGCTCTTTTCCTAGAGTTAGCTTGTGACTCGATCAGATGTAGTATCTGAGTGAGGACTGACTTGATGGTGCTTGTGGTCCGGTAGTGTTGTCGTTGGCGTCCTGCATGCCAGGTATTCCCTGTTGCCTTTGGCACTGGATCCGATGATGTCGTCGAGCTGTCAGCCGAGGAGATTGTGTTCCCTTGGTTAAGCTGATACTCGCCGTGCCTGTCGTTTCGTTTCTTCGACGTCTGTTGTTGTGGCAGTCGTGTCTCCTGTCCTGTGAGACGTAAGCGACGTTGCCCTTATTTCGGAGGTGTCAAAATTATGCTCACTTGGGTGCCGTGCTCTTTTGTGGATTGTTGCCTTGAGATCCTGAGCTTGTGCCTGTAATTGTGATCTGACGATGTCCCTCTAAATTGTGTTCTCTCGAGATTTGTGTTGTTTTGTGCTGTTGGGTTGTTCTTCCCTGCTTCTCCTTTGCTAGTCCTTAATTGCGAGGGAAAAATTTCTTAAAGGAGGGGAGGATGTAATGCCCTGGATCCTTGGTAGGTCTTGCTGGATCTTCAATGGTCTTTCGATTTGGTTTCGTTGGGTTTCGATTCGCTTTGGTGGCTTCCGAGTTGAGCTTTACGAGCCGTGTGGGTTTTTCTCTCGTACTAGTTACGGAACCCTACGGTTAGTTTGGTTGTCAGTTCCTCGACTCGTGAATGCTACAGCGATGATGTACTCGTCGAGCCGGTCGTTTCGACTATTTTTACGTATTTTTCGGAGATAGGTCCAGAAATCGGATTTTTCAGAAATTAGAAAAATTCCTAATTTCTTTTCTTTTTTCTTTCCTTTTCCTCTCTCCTCCTTCTCATTCGCCGCCATCGTCTCTCTCTCCCGTTTTCTCTCCTCTCGAGCTTCCTCGGCTCCGGCTGCAGACGGGGTACCTAGAGGCACGTGTTGGGGATGCTGTGGAGCTGACTGGGTGCGCGACGGAACGAGGATCGAGATGGTTCTGGGGTGATCCCGAACGGTAGATTCAAAGCCGACGTTTGAACTTGCGGAGTGGTTTTCGGCGTGGTTTAGTCCCTTCGGGGCACGGTTTCTTCGGTGGAGGTAGGGTGATGGTTCCTCACTTCCTCCTGCTCATTTTCCTTGCCCTTGCACTTCATTTGGCACGAAAACGGCCGAGTTTGGGCTTGTTTAGCCTAAACCGTGATTTTCGGGTTTTGTAGGATTCGCCGGAGAACGGCAACCATTCGTAGCTCGGTTAGTGTTGAACTGACCGTGGGGATGTTAGGATCCCATCCATGCTTGTTTAGTGTTGATCGGTGGTCATTCGAGGCCGATAGGAGCCCGGGAACCTCGTTGACCCATTTAGGGTTGATTGATTGGAATCGCCCCGATCTTGTGTTTTTGTGCTTGCATGTGGGCTTTTTAGCCTTCTTATGTTGTTTTTCATCGTCGAGGGTTGTTTCCCCTGCGCTTCGACGTGAATGGGGCGTGGAACGGGTCGATTTGGCCAACCCTCCATTTTCCCGCCGTAGTTGGTGTGGCGGTCGTTCCAGGGACCGTCACATGCCCTGACGGCCCCACGACTGAACCTTACAGCGTCTGGGTTGATTTGAGTTCTTCGGGGTTTTGAGAGTGTGACGGCCCAGGGGTGGCGTGTCACATCTCTCTGACGCGTCCCGTGAGACGCGTTACGCTTATTTTGTCATTTTATGTTTGGGTTAAGTTGGTTCCTCTGACGCGCTTGCCCCTGTGCATCAGGTGTGCGTAATGCGCCTGCCCCAGGCCGTTACGTTCTGTTTGACCGTGTTTGACCGAGTTAGTCGGTTCGCCTAACGGCCGTGCTCCCGTGCGTTAGGTGTGTGTAACGCGCCTACCCCAGGCCGTTACATGCTGTTTTGGCTGAGTTGGGGTGGTTGTGTCGTTGGCTCTAACGGCCGCGCCCCAGCGCGTTAGGTGTTTGTAACGCGTCCGGTCGAGACCGTTACATGCCTCAACCAGTTGTTGTTCTGGGTTTTGTTGGCCCTGACACGCTTGCCCTAGCGCGTTAGGTGGCTGTAACGCGTTTGGTCTAGCGCGTTACATGCTCCGAGTGTGTTTTTGAGTTTGAGGGTTGTTGGCCCTGACGGCCCCGGTCGGGCGCGTCAGGCTGGTGTAACGCGCCCGGTGCTGGCCGTTACATGCCTTTGCGTTTCTAAAAGTTGGTTAGGGTGGTGTGCGTGATGGCTTCTCCCCCGACCGTCGCGTGGAGTGTAACGTTCTAGGCTTAGACCGTCAGGTGCATGTAGCGGTCTAAGGGTGGCGCGTTACATGCCTTGTGCTCCGATTTCCATTCTTTCGGTTTCTGCTTGTCTTGGCTTGGCTTTGTGGTCTTCCCATTGTCCCGTGGATGTCTCCTGACATCCTATGAGGGCTAAGACTACGTTGTAAGGTAGTCAGGAGTCTTCTTGCTTGAGGTAGGATTTTCTATCCTAGTTTTGTTTGTGTTTGGTCTGGTTCCGGTCAACCCAGGGTGACCCAGTGGTTGACTGGCGACCTTGCGTGTGGGTGTCTTGGCGATTTTGTCCAGCCCGAGACACTGGTTCTGGATGCCTCGAGGTATCATCTTACCTTGGTTTGCGTGTCCAGGCATGTCTGAGGGTCTTCGGTGTTCCCTCAGGTCTCCGTGAGTCGTTTCCTGCGGAGTGTCGTTTCTTGTGGCTTAGGATTAGACCGATTGGCGGCTTGTTCCGCTGTCTGTGATGATCTGGCCTTTGAGTCGTTCGACTCGGGGATCGTTATGTTGTAGGTCTAGTTGCCTGGTTCTGAGTCGGTTGGCAGTGGTTGTACTGCCAATGGTGCTTCGTAGTACATGTGACAGGGCTTCCTTAGACTGTCTGTACTCTAGCACTTGTGTTTTGGAGTCCGTGCTTTGTGAACCTCCACTAGTTGTAGCATGTGACGTAGGCTTTTTAGTACGTCACCCACCGGGAGTGGTGGACGGGCAGTTTCCCGTTACACGGTTTTTAAGCTAGTTCCATGGGCCTCGGCCAACGGTAGCGTCCTACCGAGGGGAATACTAGCTAGAGGCCTGGCCTAGGTAGTGGTCAGTGTGTGCACACGTGGTCAGGGACTGAGGACTTGCGTCGACGGGCGTGACCCTGACTAGTCACTCGCAACGTGGTACTGCGGTCTTGTGTCCGTGAGGTGCCATTTTCCTTGGAACGTCGTTGTTCCTTGGACCTAGTTCTTGGTGTGTCTAGTCTCCTCCGTGCTGCACACGGTCTGGTAGACGTGACACTTATGGCGCAGTGTAAGACGTCAGTGGACGCATCTGGCTGTTCTTCTAGTGTGAGGGTACTCCTATCACTTGACCGGTGACTCTCGCGTTTCTCGGAGCCGGTGTTCTCCTTTCCGTATCGACTAGTCTTGGCCTTGCCCAAGATTTGCTTCCCTGGCTGTGTGGTCTGTTCTTGGTTGTGTCCAAGATGAGCCTGGGGTTGCGTACATGATGTTCCAATCGTGTAGGCCGCTGTGGTTGTTTTATCCTTCCTTGCAGGTCTTCATTTTGGACCTGGTGTCGGGTCGACAGATCGGTAACTTCGGACTTTGCTGGATCAGAGTTGCCCTTCTGTTGTTGCTTGGAGTAGTTTGGGGTGCCGAGGTTAGTTCGGCTGCCGCTTGTCTGGCACGCGTTCTTCCCCTTCCGTACTTGTTCCCTACTCCTACTCCCCGTCTGCTTACTACTGCCTGTAGCGTAGTTTTACAGTTTTGTAGTGTAGTTCCTACTTTACTACACCTGCTGTTTTGTTGTTTTTGTTGTTCCGTGTTACTGCGTATTTTTCAGTGGAGATCCGCGTGACCCCTACTGAGCCAGTGACACGTGGCTCACCCCTGCTCTTTTCGGTGGGGTGGCGTTGTTCGTTCTGCTTCCGCGTGGTTCCTGGAGTGTGCGTGCTCGTGGCGTGCCGTTGCTGCCAGCTGGTACCTGCGTCGGGCTGCCCCCGACTTCTTGGTACGTTTTTCCTTTCTGTCGACTGTACTGTGCTAGACTTGTTTTCTTTAGCTTTGGACTGACTCTGGGATATAATTGTTAATTTGAACAGCTAATTAAAAAGTAATTTTATTTCTGCTACTTTAGTAACCCTATCTAATGAAATTTAATTGCTTACTGTACTATCTCTGTGGCTTCAATGTACTCTACACGTGCCTTTTTCCCTTCGGAGCATTCCCGCTCTTGGGAGGCCTCGCGGGTTCCATGCGGTATCACGCGTATCCGGTAGTCCTACCGGGTATGCTGGGTATCCGGAATCTGGGTCGCTGCATATATGATATTTTTATGATTTGTAAAATAGGCGGTGGACCTCAATCGTGCTTCATCGTTCCTCGAGGTGTTCGATAGAACACACAAAAGAAGGGGATGGATCAGTTCTCCAGTGAGAGAGCTTGCTTAGTAGCAGTAAGTTTATATACATATGCAAGTTTTTCTTTTCACTTAAGTATGATTGTTTCATATGAAATTTACAAGCTTTTTTATTCAATTTGTAGGAAACATATAGCAGACATGTGACGGAGAAGTACGGGGAGGGGGATGCACAATAGCCAGAGTTAGATCCGGCAGCATGGGTGGCAGCAGCTGGCGTACCAAAGAAAGGCTGGCTATATGGTTTTAGGTAGAGCCTGGAGAGTAGCACGGTGATATCATCGTGTGCAAGTTCAGGCGCTGTCCCGACCAGTAGCAGTGCCTTCAGTACACCCCCACCTGGCCCCAGTACTTCTCCGAGCGACGTCAGAGACATCGTCCGAGCGGAGATGTCTGATTTTCAGTGGCAGATGAGAATAGAGATGTTGAGCCAAGAGGAGCGCATTATGTAGGCACTCGCTGGCCTCCTCTCCCAGGCAGGGCTTTTCCCTCATGGAGCACCCTCGACCACGGCATAGCCCCCTCAGGTGAGTGTTTGTTATATTTTTTTCACTCAATTTTTAGTTACAATATTGCTATTTAATTTAAAGAAAATATCGTGAAAATGTATTAATATCCAACCAGACTTTGGGTGGTGAGAGTGACTTGGGAGAGCTGAAGGAATCTAAATCGGATACCCGGTTTGGGCTCAATGCTCAAATTACTCAATTAAGAACTATGTTAGTTTTTAAAACTAACTTTGTTTAAAATAATTCAGATAACTGAGGTTCAGGGATCCTAAATGTAAAATACTAGACTGATCGGTGTACCGATTAATCTAACACGACTTGGGTGGTGAGAGTGACTTGGGAGAGCTAATGGAATCCAAATCAGATACCCGGTTTGGGCTCGGCGCTCAAATTACTCAATTTAGAAGTAAGTTTTCAAAACTAACTTTGTTTAAAATAATTTAGATAACTGGGGTTCGGGAGTCCAAAATGTAAAATTCTACCGTGATCTATGTGTTGATCATTCCAACGCGACCTTAGTGGTGAGAGTGACTTGGGAGAGCTAATGGAATCCAAATCGGATACGCGGTTTGGACTCGATGCTAAAATTACTCAATTCAGAACTAAGTTAGATTTCAAAACTAACTTTGTTTCAAACAATTCAGATAACAGGGGTTCGGGGGTCCAAAATTTAAAATACTGATCTGATCGGTGTGCCAATCATTCCAACATGATCTGGGTGGTGAGAGTGACTTGTGAGAGTTGACGGATTCCAAATCGGATACCCGGTTTGGACTTGACACTCAAAAGAGCATTATCTAAATGTACTTAGTTTAAAATATAGATAAGAAATTGGGTTCGGGGGTTCAAAATCTAAACTACTAGTCTGATCGGTATGTCGATTATTCCAACACGACCTGCGTGGTGAGAGTGACTAGTGAGAGCTGACAGAATCCAAATCGGATACTCGGTTTGGGCTTGACGTTCAAAAGAGCATTCTCTAAATGCACTTAGTTTAAAATGAAAGAGGGTTCAGGGGTCAAAAATCTAAAATATTAAGCTGATCGGCTTGCCGATCATTCCAACACAACTTAGGTGGTGAGAGTGAGTTGTGAGAGCTGATGGAATCTAAATCAGATACCCGGTTTCAAAAGAGTATTCTTTAAATGCACTTAGTTTAAAATTAAAGAAGTTGGGTTCGGGGGTCTAAAATCTAAAATACTTGTCTAATCGACGTGTCGATCAGTCGAACACAACTTGGGTGGTGACAGTGACTTGTGAGAGCTGACGGATTCCAAATCGGATACCTGGTTTGGACTCGACGCTCAAAAGAGCGTTCTCTAAATGCACTTAGTTTAAAATGTACATAAGAAATTGGGCTCGGGGATCTAAAATCTAAAATAATAGTCTTATCGGAGTGTTGATCATTCCAACATGACCTGGGTGATGGGAGTGACTTGTGAGAGCTGACGAAATCTAAATTGGATACTCGGTTTGGACTCAGCGCTCAAAAGAGTATTCTCTAAATACACTTAGTTTAAAATTAAAGAAGTTGGGTTGGGGAGTCCAAAATCTAAAATATTGGTCTGATTGGTGTGTCGATCATTCCAACAATACCTCGGTGGTGAGAGTGACTTGTGAGAGCTGACAGAATCTAAATCGGATAGTCGGTTTGGGTTCGACGCTCAAAAGAGCATTCTCTAAATGCACTTAGTTTAAAATTAAAGAAGTTGGGTTTGGGGATCTAAAATTTAAAATACTGGTCTGATCGACATGCCGATTGTTCCAACACGACCTGGGTGGTAAGAGTGACTTGTGAGAGCTGATGGAATCCAAATCGGATTTTCGGTTTGGGCTCGACGCTTAAAAGAGCATTCTCTAAATGCACTTAGTTTAAAATTAAGGAAGTCGGGTTCACGGGTCCAAAATTTAAAATATCAGTCTGATCAGCATGTCGACCATTCCAACACGACCTATGAGATAAAAGTGACTTCTGAGAGTTAATGGAATCCAAATCAGATACTCGGTTTGGACTCGGTGCTCAAAAGAGCATTATCTAAATGTACTTAGTTTAAAATGTAGATAAGAAATTGAGTTCGGGGGTCTAATATATAAAATATGGTCTGATCGGCGTGCCAATTATTCCAACATGACCTGGGTGGTTAGAGTGACTTGTGAGAGCTGACGAAATTTAAATCGGATATCCAATTTAGACTCGGCGCTCAAAAGAGCATTCTGTAAATACACTTAGTTTTAAATTAAAGAAGTCATATTCGCGGGTCCAAAATCTAAAATACCAATTTGATCGGCGTGTCGATCGTTTCAACACGACCTGGAAGGTAAAAGTGACTTGTGAGAGCTAATTAAATTTAATTTGGATGCTTGGTTTGAGTTCGGTGTTAAAATTACCGATTCGGTATCATATCCGATTCGAATTTATACAATCAAATAAATTATTTAATTTATCTTTTAAATATTTTTTATTTATTCATGCATGCCTGATGTTATTATTATTTTAATATAGGATCCTCCAACGGGTGGTGACGGAGGGGACGAGCATGACGGGGAGGATGAGGACATGGAGGATGTAGAGGATATTTCTTGATTATTTTTATTGTAATAAAATTGATAATTGATATTGTGTTTCGTTTGTTATGTATGATGTGTTTTTTTGTGACGTGTAGATGTTATATATTTTTTATTTAAACAGATTTTTATATAAATTTTGTATATTTTTTAAAAACAATAAAAGTCTTCTTCGACGAAACTTCTGACATGCATATTTTGTCTGTTAGAAGTATTCCGACGGAATCACCGACGGAATATATATTATGTTGAAACTGATGTGAAGTTTTTTTTTAAAATTTAATAAAACTAATTCGCTAACAGCGTTTTCGACGGATTATTGTTCTGTCGGAATTAATTCTGACGAAAACTCCGACGTAACATCGACATAATGTATTTCATGTCGAAACTCTTAAGACCGTTAATCTGACAATAGGTTCCGACGGAAGTTTTGTCGACTATATATCCATCAGAAATTACTGACGGAGTTCTGACGGAAGCTTCGTATATCAGAAGATTCCAACAAGGAATACCCGACGGACGTCCCCCATCGGAATTTCGTTAGAAAGTCCGTTGGAAGGTTTTTTCTTGATGGATTTTTGACGGAATTCCGACTGATTTAGTTCGTCAAAAACTCCCCTTTCTCTTGTAGTGCACTATCTCTCTACTCCAGAACATGGCCCCGCGTCATGTTCGAGCCCTAGCGCAGGTCTTGCGATGTCCGAGGCTGCAACATGTTCGGGGTGATGACTTCGGCTATTCCATGATCTGTACGTGCTTGCTCTCTCTCTCTTAATTACCCTGCCATTGTCACCTGATGCTGGAGGAGAGAGTGTGTGTGTGTGTGTATACGTGTGTGTGTGTGTGTGCACGGACATTGTAGACCCTAGAGAGAGAGAGAGGAATGATAATCTGAGGATAGGTTATTCATTCTATCTCTTAATACACACCATATTCTAGTTAAGCTAATGATAGTTATGATGAAGGTACGATGGTAACAATGCGGTGCATATTAAGGATATTTTTCATAATATGATAACAATAGAGAGATAAATATAAATATAATATTTTATAAGGGTATAAAATTAAAAAATTATTTTAAGAATAGTTGATTGTCAAACATTAGTCGCATCCCATTTAGTACGTAAAAGACTTCCTATTGTTGGAGCTAAATAGGCTTTGGTTCTCCTTATTCCTTACACAATCCTAATGCACGTTGTTCAATTATCTATATTTTTCAGAATAAATATAATACATCAAAACATTACTTTCAATAAATATATTGCCAGCCTAGTTATGCATCGTGACATCATATGTCATGCTATGTTTGAAATTTTAATTAAGCGTAAGTTACTTTAGCATGTTACGTTGGATGATTTAGTAATGCGATTTTTTGTTTTAAATTCTTAATTTTAAAAAATAAAAAAAATATCCTATAATTCATCTATTTAATCAAAATTCCCCAAAATCTTCACTATTCTATGAAAAGGCCATTGATGTTTCTCACCGTTGTGAGATTAAAAATTGAGTTTATGAAGAAGGATAATAAAAATATCGTGGTGAAAACAACGAAAATAGTGGAGTGATCGTGAGAGATCAAAAACCTCAAAGGAAATTAGAAGATGATAGCATTAAGAACAAATACCTTGGATGGGAGATTTGTGATATTCATCCTTCTCTTTCTTCGACCGACCGATGAAGAGAGTTTTATCTTGATTACCCTTACAAAAAGAATAAATACCAAAATAAAAAATATTGAATTAGAATAACAAATAGTGTAGTATCAATCCTTGAAAGATAAACATGATGAAGAATATATGATCAATACACACTTTGTTGTTGTTGTATTTAAACTCCTTCTAATGCAAAGGGTAGATATATCAAATGAAGAATGTAAGAGTGCAAGAATTGCACTAAGAGGAGATGTGCAAGAGTTGCAATAAGGGGAGATGTGCAAGAGTTGCACCAGCGGAGGTTCCTCAATGATAAGAAATTGATAGAAAAATATGATGATGCATACAACTAAAATATTAAAAATCTAATAAGAAAGTGATAGAAAAAGAAAAAGTAAGAAAAGGCTTATTGAGAGGATAGAAAGTGTTGTCCCTAGATGTATGTATGTACAAGAAGGGGGTTGAATTGTCCCCACCAAGCAGAATGATAGTTCTTAAAATTACGCAACGGAATGAAATTAACTACCAACACGGAATATGATCAAACGAATTAAACACTTTGAAGAAATCAGTTCCCTCAAGCTTACCGATCACACACGATCAAAATGAATAAGATAAACAAGCAAACCACATTCAAACAAGATGTGAGACAAATTTTGTAGGTGGTTCAGGACCACGATAGACTCCCTACATCCACCCCTCACCAAAACGGTGAGGATCCACTCGCTTCGAACTGAAGCGCACGGAGCTTTCGCTCCACAGACATGGAGACGTTGTCTCCTACACGATCCACCACGGATCTAAACACACACAGACGAGCTGCAACATCACAGCACAATAAACCACAACCGTCCGCAGATGGTTCGACACACTCACAGAGTCAGAGTTCAGAAAATAAAGATATGATCAATACATGCTCATAAATCGAATGTAAATCACTGGAATAGATGTAAAAGAGTAGAAGAAATAGATCCCCATAGGTAGAAAGGGCTATAGATGATCTTCTTTGATGCTTGGGTCTGAGGGAAGCCAGATGCCACTGATTTGAACGTCGACGCATTCCTCTCTTTGATCCGCTTCTTTTAATCTTATATCACGATCACCAGAAACGTAAGGATGTAGATGATATCCACAGATCTTCCTTTGCTCCTCGCTTTCTTCCCTTTCTTCTCCTACAAGGATAGATAGAATGTTAGCTCTTGGATCTTTCTCCCAAATTCGCAACTCTTATATATCCACACATAAAAGGTATGAAAAGATCATTTAACCCTTGTCTAAACCATATAGAAGATGCCCCAACATATGTATGATAACCCTAAGGGCAAGAGGGTCAAATTTCAGCCCAAATGGATCATGTTTAATGGGTTTCGAACACAAAGAAACTGGGCCGCCTGTCGCATTCGATAGACCGGTAGAAAGGGGTCAGTCGATCGAAATGTTGAAGGTTTCAAACTGGCGCAACCTGGGAGAATCGGTCAACCAGATGCCTCCGGTCAGTCGACCGAACCCTGTGATAGAAAATTTCCCCTACATGCTGTTTAAATTGGTCGACCGAAGACTCTTAAATGGTCGACCGAAAATAGTGCAGAAGTGATAAACAATATGAGAAAGTGAGGGATTAACCTCCAACATACCAAGTAAAAAACCATGAGGTATAAACATCAAAGCCCATTGAAAACACATGAATATCATGCATGATAACCCTTTAACAACTTAACTATGACAACCAATCATCAAGAGTTTGTAGCTATACATATGAGCAAGATGTGAGCACCATTTATCTAATTTTCTACCAAGTTTTTCATGAGTTGATTCAACATTATGCAAGCTCAAAATGATATGAGAAATATGCATTAGAGCTCAAGAGTGATTTACATGAAGACCCAATTTCACATTTATGATTTGAACACTTGTTGCTTTCACAAATACATGTATGATATTGATGTAAAACTGACCTTGGACCTATTTTGCAAGCATTCAAGTTTGAGCAGCGGACTCACACTAGCGAGCTCACCCGTATGGCACACACTAGGGCCCGAAGGCAACTAGGGGATGTTGGAGAGGGTCTGAGATGGGACCATGAGACTCCAAGGGTTGGCAAGCTTGGGGAGAACCCAAAATGGGCCTAGGATGACCAAATCATGGGCGGCCAACACACCAAGGGTGTGGGTTAAGTGGATTCACTCTCAACTCGCCCGCGGTGGTCACTCAATTTGGTGGCAATGTAAAATCGGACACTCTCTTACCGCCGATGGAGTAACTATAGCAATACTAAGCTAAGCAAGTCCAATACAGTAATGAGGGATGTTCAGGAGCTCACCTAGCCGGCGTGAAGACGCCGACTCCGGCTGGAGACGGGGGCGAGCGGGGAGGCGAGGGTATGCACCCGCACGCCGCGTCGGTATCGCTTCAACCTGAAAGTGTAAAGAGTACAACACTACGCCTCTCGCAGGAGGGATGATCTTGGGGTGGGGATTAAGTTAATTACATCCAAAACTACCTCCACGCAGGGAGGGGCCTTCATCCGGCCAAGCGGGTTGGGGATTACGCAATGAAACTTGACCTCCCGAGCTCCACCGGTTCTGCCCTGCTTCAGGTTCACTGGACAGACAGTCGGAGACGGTGCTGCCACGGGTTCCACGGAACTCGGATCTTGACGAGACCAGCGCCAAAAGTTTCCCAACTGACAGAGGATGAAGTTTGAATTTTTGGGGAAGCTTTGATACTCGGGGCTGACCGCGCCGGTGACTGGAACAGGACAGCAGCGTCTGGTCTCTGGTGGGTACCCAACTGATACAGCAGGTTGTAGAAGTCACTGTGGGCTCTCCCGGACTCCGATTGGAATGAAACTGGCGGTGATGCGATCGTGGTCGGGGTAGCTTCGAGCCGGAGTTGACGGGGATGCGATCCAATGTCGGTGGAGAGAGGGGTAACCGGAGGAGTGAGGACTGGTCTAACTTGGGACCACAGGGGGCAGTCTGCCGTCTCCGACGAAGAAAATTGGAGCAGAGGGTTCCGGTGGCCGATTGAGTCCCTTCTTCTTGGAGGTGGCAGCTAGCTTGAATTAGTTTCGTCCCTCCAAAAATGGCACTCAGAGCCTTCACGAGCTGGCCGTGGCAGAGTCTGGGACCGGACTGATTGATTCTACCTCTGTCTGGTGCAGATCAATGTGGCTGGTTGCAGAGGGTGCCACGATCTCTAACGAGCTCTGATTGAGGCGAGACCTGAACCGTTGGAACCGTAGCCAAGTCTTCTTTCTGTCGGCACCAACGGCGACATCGGCAGATGTCGGAGAAGACCGGGACGATCAGATGAGTATAGGGGTGTCGGTTCTGGCTCCTGTAAACTGACCTGACACACTTGGAGTAGAAAATTTTTAACTTGAGATTCCGATGTCCAAATGCAGCTCTGCTTCTTTAGGATGAAAGAGGACTTGAGAGGGAAGAACTTTTCTGAAGAACACTTGATCTGAATCCCAAAAGGTTCGTCGTGGTCGGGCTTCCAATCTCACTCTGGTTCTCTGCCTGGGGTCTTCTGTGCAGTCGTGGGAGATCAGCTCCTGCGGACAGCTCTGACCTCGGAAGCCGGCGAGACCACCACCGTTGGAAAGCTATCTCGATGAAGATTCCAGAAATGTAGGCCTTGCCACCTGAATCTTTGAAAGACGGTCGTGGTTACCTCTGCAAGTTGCTGCAACTCTGCTGTCTGAAACAGAGGCTGAATGAGAAGAAGATGAGGGGGTGGGGAAGGGGATGGCCAAGAGAGTAAGAGGTGGAGGGTGAACTTGGCTGGTATGGGGAAGGGGGGCTGCGACTTTGGGTTGTTTGGGAGGTGGGGAGATGGAAGGGCACTGCCCTAGGGAGAGGGAAATTTGAATTTGGGCTTAGGGAAGAGCCCCTTCAACCTTGGGGAGAGGAAGGGGTGCTTAGGAAGTGGTGTTGGGTAGTTGGGGGTTGGGAGGTGGGGTGTGGATTGGAGGATGCCACCTTGGGTTGGGGGGGAGTTAAATGGGTGTATGGGGAAGGGGAGAGGTCTTAATGAGGGGTGAATGGAAGGAGAGAGAAAATTCTGAAAATTGGGTGGAGGGAGAGAGAGAGAGAGATAAAGAGAGAGAGAGAGATAATGGGTGAGAGAGGGAAGAGAGATTTGGTAGAGAGGAGTAGGACTAGAGAATTTTTTCTATTCAAATGATTCTTCAAAAGTTGTTACATATGAGGAGTGGGGTGGCCTATTTATAGGCACATGACTTTTTTCACAAAGGACCCTAACAAAAGATACAATGACCAATAACCGAAGGGAAGGGGGGGCATCCATGGGCCTAGCCCAATGAGATGGGCCCAATAACCTATCAAACCAACATAATGACTCAATACTTAGGAAAATGACTCAACAACCTAGGTACATGACTCAAATAAAGGGAAAATTACATGATATTGACTCAAAGAAAATGTGAAGATTACATGACTAGACTCAAAAATACATGACTAACATAATGGCGCTTGCCGACGAACAATCAGAGTCCGGAGAAAATGTGGAGGGGCAAGGGATGCCCTCATCATACCCCCGGGGTGGGGAAAACTCGACCCCGTCGAGTATGGGTCCACCAGGCAAGTAGTACATCGAACTGCGGCTCTGGGTGATCCTCGATCTCCATACTCAACCCGCGACCATAGTCGGGGAACGGCGCTTCAGCTCGACAAAGTGACTCGGTCATACCCTCATGCTGGCGATGGGATCTTGCTTGCCTAGTATTGCCATTGTGTGCTCACGTCGGGCTCTCAGGCTATTTGTGGTGGCACTCCGAGGGTGTCTCTCACAAGGGTAGGTGTAAGCTGGAGACACTCACTAGGATCCACCGCGGTGCCCTTATAAGGTGCTAGATCCGCCACATGAGAAATGGGGAGAATCCCAAAACCCTTTTTGAAAGTTCAACCCATAAGCCGGGTTGCCAAAGCCACTCGGAACTTGGCAAGGTCCAAGTCCTCGTGCCCTCAATTTGGAGGTGACCTTGGGGTAGAGCCACTCCAAAGTCATCATCGTCAAGTTACCAACTTGGAATTCCAAGTGGCGCTCATGAGTTTTTGCTCGCTTGTTGTGAATATCACCGCTTGTTGCTTGATATGTGCTTGGATGCATATGCCATGCTTGATGATGCGATGTGAGTGGGCAATGTTTGGTATGCAAAGGTGGTCCGGGGCAGCCACATGTAGATCGATCATGCTTTGATGCTATGAAGATTGTGACAGACTCAGGGGGGCCGGGACATCCATAGATGAACCTTTTATGCATGGGTATGATAAATGTCGGGGGACCCGGACATCCATGTATGCTCCTCTCATACTTAAGACTCATGATGAATGAGGGTGGGCCAATACATCCAAATACGGTCCACTTATGCTTCCTACTTGACATGTGGGTGATGTAAATGAATGTACCCGACTTATGAATCATGCCAAGTGGTGTTGTATGCCAAGACTTATGCACTCTTGTGACAAAGATGTCTCCTATGTGTGGGCCTTTGGACTTCCATTGGAATGGGTCGAAGGGGTCTAGAAAGGTGGATATCATGAGATGGGGCACTTCCTCGATCCCTAGGTGTATACCACCCAAAGTCATGGTTCCCATGGTGTAACCCGAGTCTGGGATGGGGTGGATTGGATCAAACATGGTGGGTTGGGGTAGGGAAAGGTAGGTGGTAGTTAAGGTGGTTGGGTTACTCGGGTTCCTTGACTCCCATTGGAATGGATCATAGGGATCATAAAGTGGGTTACCAAGGGGCTCCATGTCCTCAAGGTCCTCAAAAGGTGATGAGTCGTCTTCTTCTAGTGGAATGGTTGGGCCGGTGTATGGGGTGGGCTGGTTGGTCAAGGTTTTAGGAATCACAATGGTAGGGGAGTGGACCAGGATGGGGTCTTCCACTATGGGGAGAAGGAAAAGGATGTCACTAGTGTAGCAACCAATATTGCAAACCGAGGAGTAGACCCAATGCATGGGTGGATGAGGTTAAGGCTCTTGGGTTGGTCAACTCCTAGGGCCAATAAAGAAGTCAAGTCTGATTGCCACTTTAGACCTTTGAGGAGATCATCCCAATCTTCTACCTCATAGTAGGATTGGATTGTGGTGTGATAGGAGTGGAGGGGAACAATTTGGGATGGATATCCCAAAGGTGAGAGAGGTGGGGGTGAGCTAGGAAGGGTGGGTCCTTGCTTGAGCCATTGGAGTATATGCTCATTCATGGTGAAGGTGGGTGACTCTTGAGGATCCGGGCTATTTGAAGTGGTAAAGGGTTGAGGCTTTTCCTTACCATTGGTGTGATCTTGGGCTTCCTTATGGGTGGGAATGGGTTCCGGACTAGCATCTACTCCCATGTGGAGGGTTGTGGAGGTTTCAATTCCTAGTGTTAATGGGTTGGGTAGGTCTAATGCGGGAGAATTGGTGATAGCTGGAGCATGGTGCACTTGGGGTGGTGGGCAAGGGTGGACTTTGGATCGGAAGGGGAAGTAGAGGAGGCCTAGGTTGGGGAAAGATTGGTGTAGGAAGCGGGAGGTGAGTTGGGTGAGGGGTTTTGGGTTTGGGGATGGTGGCCATTATGGGCCTTGGTGGAGGGGTGGACACGGTGTCCACATGGTTTTTAATGGTGAGGGTTGGATGAGTGGTGGTCACCATGGAGGGAATTGGGTCGGTTAGGGGTCTCTTGCCCTTGGGATCATTTGGGGTGGAAGTGGGGGCTAAAGAGGCTTGACTAGTGTAGGTTAGTGAAGGGGGTTTTGGTTGGGGTGTGGGGGCCCTCATGGGATTAGGTGGGGAGGTGGAGGCCTTGGAGACTTAGGTTCTAGTGGTAAGGGTTTGGACGGGTGGGTTTGGAGGAGTGAGAGTGCTCCTCGAGTTTTGGTAACCCGGGTAGGAAGGGGACATATATTTTGCTCTAAGTTGCTCCTTCATGTCCTTCCAAGTGGTGATGGGAGTTTCCCTTCTAAGTATCTTTAGCCCGAAAATTTCCATCCAATAAGTTTCCGCCCGTTTGGTAAGTTGCATTTTGACAACCAATGCCTTTTCATCCTCGGATATATGATACCAAGTGAAGTATTGGTCCATTGTAACTTCCCAATCTAAATATTCTCTAGGAGAGATTCCATCAAAGGTGGGAAGTGGGAAAGGGACCATTCTATCGTCTGTCTTTGGGGCGGGCCTATTTTCTCCAAGTTGGTTGAGTCGGTCCGATATGTTATCAAGCCGCTCATTGGCATAGGTCAAGGCTTTCATGAAGTAGTTGACATGGCCAGGGAAGTTATGGGTGTTAGTGGTAGGCATCTCTTGGTGGCTTGGACTTATGGAGTGGGCCGATTGGTAAGGTTGATATGAGGTGGCCATACTAGGGGACAAGAGTGATGCACTTGAAGACTCTAAATGCATAGACATGCCCTAGGACCAACTTGATAGAGACAAGTTGTGAACTTGCTCTGATACCACTTGATGTAAAACCGACCTTGGACATATTTTGCAAGCATTCAAGTTTGAGCAGCGGACTCACACTAGCGAGCTCACCCGTATGGCACACAATAGGGCCCGAAGGCAACTAGGCGATGTTGGAGAGGGTCCGAGGTGGGACCATGTGGCTCCAAGGGTTGGCAAGCTTGGGAAGAACCCAAAATGGGCCTAGGATGACCAAATAATGGGCGGCCAACACACCAAGGGTGTGGGTTAAGTGGATTCACTCTCAACTCGCCCGCGGTGGTCACTCAATTTGGTGGCAATGTAAAATCGGATACTCTCTTACCGCCGACGGAGTAACTATAGCAATACTAAGCTAAGCAAGTCCAATACAGCAATGAGGGATGTTCAGGAGCTCACGTAGCCGGCGTGAAGACGCCGACTCCGGCCGGAGATGGGGGCGAGCGGGGAGGCGAGGGTATGCACCCGCACGCCGCGTCGGTGTCGCTTCAACCTGAAAGTGTAAAGAGTACAACACTACGCCTCTCGCAGGAGGGATGATCTTGGGGTGGGGATTAAGTTAATTACATCCAAAACTACCTCCACGCAGGGAGGGGCCTTCAGCCGGCCAAGCGGGTTGGGGATTACGCAATGAAACTTGACCTCCCGAGCTCCACCGGTTCTGCCCTGCTTCAGGTTCACTGGACAGACAGTCGGAGACGGTGCTGCCACGGGTTCCACGGAACTCGGATCTTGACGAGACCAGCGCCAAAAGTTTCCCAACTGACAGAGGATGAAGCTTGAATTTTTGGGGAAGCTTTGATACTCGGGGCTGACCACGCCGGCGCCTGGAACAGGACCGTAGCGTCTGGTCTCTGGCGGGTACCGAACTGATGCAGCAGGTTGCAGAAGTCACTGTGGGCTTGTCACGCCCCGAGCGCGGAAGATACCCAGAGATGCGCGACGTGTCTATATCAATCATATCGATCAGAGTGGTCGTGTATTCGACGCAAAGACAGAGATGCGCAAAATAGCAAGGTAACCCAATCCTTTATTTCATAATGGATAGACTATTACAAATCCAATACTCTGTTTAATAAAAAGGAAAAGAATACATATTTGACTCAAGAAACTATAGGAAAGACTAGACGACACTTGAGCAGCTCTATCACTTTCACTCTTGAACATTCCCATCCGATTGACTTCCATCGTCGTCGGACTTACCTGAAAAGTACAAGGGACAAACGGAATGAGCGAACGCTCAGTAGGAAATTATATCTCAAGTACTTGCAAGGGGTTTAAGTAATTACATCTTTCATGAATGCAATAAAGCTATGCATGCTCGCATAAAACGACAAGATAGAGAGAATGTAATATCAAGAAATAAGATGAACTTAATCATGAACTTCCAACAAGATGACAAGTGTATTCAAGGTATTCAAGCAAGCACGTTTAACAAGTCATGTCAAGAACTTTGGCTATCATGTATCAAGCAAGTAAATTACCCTTTTTCGGGCCACGCATTTCATGTAAAGTCAAGTACGATTCAAGTACAAGATGTGTGTGGAATGTCCAATCAAGCAAGTCAAGTACTCGGTATAATGCCAGATACCTTATCATTTTAACTCCCATGGGCACAAGTACTTTCGGGTGCTCCTCCCAGGACCAGATCGGGCCCTATATGCACAGGCATTTATCATGTATTTTTGACATCCACTCTTGTTTATATAGCCAATATAGAGTTTCAATATTCAAGCTTGTAGACATGTATGACAACTTTGACAAAATAGAGTCCAAAAATATGACAAAGGACATAGATTGGCGATAATAACGGTAAAATCACGATATCAATAAAACTAGGTAGAATATGGTTCCCTTAACTTAGGTCCCATGACAAATCAATATGGACATTCTTTATATAGAATTGAGGTCCACATAAACATTAGATCAAGCAAGATACCCTCATTCTTATCATAGAATTGAGGTTTACAAGAACGACATGATATGGCATGATATCATCATCCCATTAAGAATTTCTTATGATATACTCTTTGTATAATCATAAGGGCCGGTATACCATGTTTCTTTAGATTGACATGGCAAGGATCGTGTAATGGGTTTTTAGGGTACAACCAGCTCAGTCGGCCTTGAGGGAATCCAAGGCTACGAGGAGTCTTACGGAGGTCTCTATGACTAACTTGCTAGTCCAAAGGAACGGAATGTCCAATGGAGAGCTTGTATGTCAATGAGAGTTGAGTGTGATCGATGAAACAACGTGAAGCGTGGGACTATACTCACGGAGTGGAGAATAGTGCCGATATATATATTATATAACATATGAAATCATCGGTTAACAAAAACAGGAGAAAATCAATTTTACATTAAAATAACGACTTAGGTCAAGTCGTTTCTCAAGTAATTAACGCCTAACAGAAGGGCGTTTACATATTTCTATTTTACAGAATTTTCAATAATTTTATTAATTCATGAAAAACACGCCCTAGTCAGGGGCGTTAGTCAGGTAATTAACGCCTAACATAAGGGCGTTTACATATGTTCCGTTTTGCAGAATTTTTATTATTTCAATAATTTATATGAAACGCGCCCTGGACAGGGGCGTTTCTTCAGAGTTGACGACTATACAAGCAGGCGTCTCATTATTTAAATATTTGACATAATATAAATAATTTTCAGGATTTATTTAAAACACGCCCTGTAAAGGGGCGTTACTGTTTAATTTTATTTTACAGGATATACATAGTTCAGGAATTTACAGAAAACGCGCCCTAGAAAGGGGCGTTTCTTTTCAATTTACGCCCTGTGATGGGGCGTTAACAGGTGTAAAACGACGTTGTCAAGGTCGTGAATTCAAGGAATTTACAATATTTCAACAAATAAATTTCCAAGACAGGAGACATGATCATGACAAGAAAATTAGCAGGAATTTACAGGTAGAGTCATGCAAGATATTAGAATCAATATTTCATATTTATTAAATTTTAAACAGGATCAATTATTGATTACATGCGATTGTTCATGAAATTAACGCCTGTATACAAGGCGTATACTTTTAATTAACGACCACTGTGATGGTCGTTTCTTTTAAAGTAGCGCCCTATTCAAGGGCGTTTCTTGAAAAATTTACAGAAAACGTATTTAAACTACATGCAAACTGTATAAATATATCATGCATGGTGCTTCTTATATTTATTTTTAGTTTGGGCTACGAGACTTGAGAAAATCCTACCTTATGATCTGGATGAAGGAGATGAAAGGGCTTTGAAGCTTCAACTGCAACTTAATAGAAGAAGAACAATCGTTCTTCCGTCAACCTAGAGAGGAAACGAAGAATATTAATTCTTCTCATGCTACGTTCATAAGAAAGGAACAGAAGAAGAAAATAGAAGAACATATGTTCTTCACGTACCTGTGCAGTTCGATCGTCCAAATAGGTTTAGGGTTGTTCGATCAAGACTATTTATAGGATTTTGGAGTCCTAACAAAAGTAGTGTTTGATTGAGGGTAACATATCCCTAATAGAGTCCTTACTCTACTAGACACTTACTAGATTAGGTTAATCTTTCCCTGGATAAGCTCTGGGTTCGAACGGGTCACGAACTGAATTAACGCCTTTGGTCAGGGCGTTTATTCTTAAATTAACGACCTTGTTCAGGTCGTTTCTTAAGGAACGTCTTGTATAAGGGCGTTCCTTGTTTTTGAAACACGCCTAAGACATGGGCGTTTATTTTACTTGCCTATTTGGTCGCATGAGAGTTGACGACCATATGCGTGGGCATCCTTTCTTTAGTCACGCCGTATGTAGAGGCGTTTATTTTTAAATTAACGCCTTACTCAGAGGCGTTATTTTTAATTTGCTTTATTTTGTCTGTATTACTTCTGTACTATGTATGTTTTTACTTTTATTTCAATATTCATTTATCAGGGTTGCTACACCCTCCCCCACTTAAAAAGAATTTGGTCCCCAAATTCAATATATATAATTATACACGTGGAGAGTGTATATACCTCTTAGAATAACTCGGGAAATCGTTTCTTCATAGATTCCTCGGTCTCCCATGTCGCTTCGCGTTCGGGATTCTTATTCCATTGCACCTTGAGCATGGGAATAACCTTATTCCTTAGAGCTCGTATTTCTCGATCTAAGATCTTCATAGGCTTCTGTTCATAGGTGAGATCTTTCTGGATCACCAGATCTCTATGTTCAATAATATGAGATGGATCGTGCACATACTTCTTCAACATGGATATGTGAAATACATTATGTACCTAGGACAATTGAGGAGGCAATGCGATGCGATAAGCAACCTCGCCAACTCTTTCAAGTACCTCAAATGGTCCGATGAATCTTGGCGTAAGCTTGCCCTTAACACCAAATCTTCGTATGCCACGTCCAGGCGATATCTTGAGAAATACATGATCTCCGATTTGGAATTCAAGATCTCTCCTTCTTGTATCAGCATAAGCTTTTTGTCTCGTCTGAGCAACTTGCAATCTTTCTCTGATTACTTGTATCTTCTCAGTTGTATCCCTTACCATGTCTGGACCTAGCAGTTGTTTTTCTCCAACTTCGTTCCAGCATATGGGTGATCTGCAACTCCTTCCGTATAAGGCTTCGAAAGGTGCCATTTGGATACTAGCTTGGTAGCTATTATTATATGCAAATTCCACTAGTGGTAAATGATCGTGCCAGCATCCTCCAAAGTCAATGATGCATGCTCTAAGCATATCCTCAATAACCTGGTTAGTTCTCTCGGTCTGACCATCCGTTTGTGGGTGGAAAGCAGTACTAAAGTTGAGCCTTGTTCCTAACGAATGTTGTAATCCCTTCCAAAAATGAGAAGTAAAACGGGGATCTCTGTCAGACACGATTGAGACAGGAATTCCATGTATCCTGACTATTTCCTTGATGTACAGTGCAGCTAGCACATCAATTGACCATCGGCCTTTTATTGGCAAGAAATGCGCCGATTTAGTTAATCGGTCAATGATAACTCAGATTCCATCATGTCCTCCTTTAGATTTAGACAAACCCATGATGAAGTCCATACCAATATCCTCCCACTTCCACTTAGGAATATCTAGAGGGTGTAGTTTTCCAGCAGGCTTTTGGTGTTCCGCCTTGACCTGTTGGCATGTAAGACAGCGTGATACATAGTCCGCTATTTCTCTTTTCATATTGGGCCACCA
Source organism: Amorphophallus konjac (assembly GCA_022559845.1). NCBI lineage: Eukaryota > Viridiplantae > Streptophyta > Magnoliopsida > Alismatales > Araceae > Amorphophallus > Amorphophallus konjac. Next base: position 173,139,216 of record CM040128.1, on the reverse strand, counting down.
AAAGTTCCTCTTTACATCTTGGTACATTTTAGTTGATCCAGGATGAATAGTGTACCTTGATCGGTGAGCTTCATCTAAGATCTTCTTCTTTAATTCCGGACAATCAGGTATACAAGTTCTACCTTTGAATAATAATCTTCCATCAGAAGTTAGTTGAAAATCAGATTGTCCTTCTAATCTGCCCTTGATTTCCACTAATATAGGATCATCACCCTGAAGTGCTTGTATCTCAGATAATAAATCTGACTGTATGCTTACATGAGATAATGTAACAAATTTGGATTCCGTGTCCAAGCTTATATTGAGCTCGGAGAATTGTTCAAGTAACCTCCATTCTTGTATGATACAATTGGCTATCATTGCTCTCGGCTTTCGACTAAGGGCATCAGCAACATAATTACCCTTTCCGGGATGGTATTGTATATTGAAGTCGAAGTCCTTGAGATATTCTAGCCAGCGTCTTTGTCTCATGTTTAGCTCCTTTTGTGAGAATAGATATTTGAGACTCTTGTGATCGGAGTAGACAGTGAACTGTACTCCATAGAGATAGTGTCTCCATATCTTTAGGGCAAATACTACCGCGGCCAGTTCTAAGTCATGGACGGGGTAATTCTCCTCATGCTTCTTCAGTTGACGTGAAGAGTATGCTATGACCTTTCCTTGTTGCATTAGGACACATCCGAGGCCAATGCCAGAAGCATCAGTGTAGACCTCGAATTTCTCTCCTTCTATCGGTAGAGCTAACATCGGAGCTGTGGTGAGATGATCCTTAAGAGTTTGGAAACTTCTTTCACATTCCTCACTCCATTCATATCGGATCTCCTTACGAGTTAACCTTGTAAGGGGCACGGCGATCTTAGAGAAATCTTTGATGAATCGCCGATAATAGCCTGCAAGACCTAAGAAACTTCTGATCTCGCTTGCATTAGTGGGTCTTTCCCAGTTTCTTACAGCTTCAACCTTTGACGGATCTACAGATAAACCGTCCTTGGATATGACATGTCCGAGAAAAGCCACTTCTTCAAGCCAGAACTCGCATTTGCTGAGTTTAGCATATAATTGATTTGTCTTCAAGACTTGCAATGCAATCCTCAAATGCTCTTCATGTTCTTCCTTAGTCTTAGAATATATCAATATATCATCAATGAAGACTACTATGAATTGATCCAAGTAAGGCCTGAATATGCTATTCATTAACTGCATAAAGGCAGCAGGGGCATTTGTTAGTCCAAAAGGCATAACAACAAATTCGTAATGGCCATACCTGCTTCTGAATGCGGTCTTGTGAATGTCATCATCCTTGATTCTTAACTGATGATATCCCGACCTGAGATCAATCTTGGAAAAATATTTGGATCCTGAAATCTGATCAAATAATTCATCGATTCTCGGCAGTGGATACTTGTTCTTGATAGTAAGATGATTCAACTGTCGATAGTCGATACATAATCTCATGGATCCATTCTTCTTCTTTACAAATAAGACTGGTGCTCCCCACGGGGAAGTACTTGGTCTAATAAACCCTTTTTGGATTAGTTCCATCAACTGCTCCTTCAACTCCTTGAGTTCAGCAGGGGACATTCTATATGGTGCCTTTGAAACAGGACCAGCACCAGGGACTAAGTCAATGGTGAAGGCCACTTCTCTTTGAGGGGGTAATCCCGGCAAATCTTCTGGAAATACGTCTAGGAATTCTCGCACTACCAGAACGTCTTCTATCTTGGTTTTCTTAGCTTCTTTAACAGTGACAAAAGCAAGGAAGGATACACATCCCTTCCTGACGAGCTTGCTTGCTCGAAGAGCCGAAATAAGAGGGGATTTGCTTCGACTCTTAGGACTAGTATAAGTCAGTTCTGGAAATTCTTTGAAAACGATCTTGCTATTACGGCAATCAACCGTTGCCTGGTACTTAGATAACCAATCTGCTCCTAGTATAACATCATATTCTTTCAGATCTAAACAGATAAGATCAATAGGAAAATTCTTTCCTCGAACCAATACCTCACAGTTTTGGTAATGATGCGTGATATCCGTCTCGTTTTCGAGAGGAGTAGACAACACTATTTTCATCCATTCCGGTTCTAGAGGTAACGGGTCAGCAAACTTCTTAGAAACAATAGAATGCGATGCACCCGTATCAAATAAGACATGTGCATATTTGGAACAAATTTTCAATGTACCTTCCACTAATCCGCCTTCTTCTTCAGGTTCGGTCTCCTGTATTGCATGAAGACGAGCATTCTTTGTCACCGGGCGTTTACCATCGCCGGCTTGATCGTTCATTAATGGACACTCGGGAATCCGATGCTCACGGCTTCCACAACGGAGACAAGCTCCTAATTTCCTCCAGCATTCTTCCGTCTTGTGACCAGCCTTGTCACAATGCTTGCAGACTGTATTCGAAGGGGTAGTGGTGATAGAGAAAGGCTTGGTCTTCTTGAATTTCTGATCTTGAGAGGAAGAACCTCCATTATTGGGCCTCTTCTTAAAGTTGGGTTTGAAAGAACCCGAACCCGTGACTTGTTCCTTCTTGTCTTTTCCACGGATCCTATCAGATAGTTCCGTGGCATCTTCAAGTAATTGAGCTCGGCGCACTATTTCAGAATAAATTTGGATGTCTATAGGCGCCAATTGAGTAATATAGTGGGGCCTAAGCCCATTAAGAAATCTACGGGCTTTCATCTTCTCCGTGCTAATAAGATGCTTAGCATATCTAGATAACCTGGAGAACTGAGCTTCATAATCTGCTAATGATAAGGATTGTTGCTTTAATGCAGCGAATTCGGCAGCCTTCTTTTCTTGGACTCGGTCCGAGAAATATTTAGCATTGAAGTATTCCACGAATTCTTCCCATGTTACTTGAGTAGGATCGATGGTTGCTTCAATAGACTCCCACCAGCATCTAGCATCTTTCTCTAACTGGAATGTAGCTAATAGCACTTTGTCCTGGTCCGTGCATTGCATGACACGGAATATGCGTTCGGTTTCCCGAACCCAATGCTCGGCATCGTCCGGATCGGTCGATCCCATAAACTTCGGGGGATTCATATTCTTAAAGGCTTGGTGTAAGCTTCCAGCTCGTGGAGCACCACCTTGTGCTACCTGTTGTAGCACTTGGGTCATCCCTTGAAGGGTACGCTGCATGTTGCGCCATTGAGCACGTTCGGCAGCCATTATCCTACAATTACAATAACTATATTAGTACGTGATCGTATTTAAGGACTCGTATACTATGTTAAATCTAACCCTTGGTTCTACCCAATCTCACTGGTTTAAAGGTTCAACTTATTCTTGGACTTGGGTTTTTTCCTAGGAATTGAATACCTTAGTCTCTGATACCACAAAGACTGTCACGCCCCGAGCGCGGAAGATACCCGGAGATGCGCGACGTGTCTATATCAATCATATCGATCAGAGTGGTCGTGTATTCGACGCAAAGACAGAGATGCGCAAAATAGCAAGGTAACCCAATCCTTTATTTCATAATGGATAGACTATTACAAATCCAATACTCTGTTTAATAAAAAGGAAAAGAATACATATTTGACTCAAGAAACTATAGGAAAGACTAGACGACACTTGAGCAGCTCTATCACTTTCACTCTTGAACATTCCCATCCGATTGACTTCCATCGTCGTCGAACTTACCTGAAAAGTACAAGGGACAAACGGAATGAGCGAACGCTCAGTAGGAAATTATATCTCAAGTACTAGCAAGGGGTTTAAGTAATTACATCTTTCATGAATGCAATAAAGCTATGCATGCTCGCATAAAACGACAAGATAGAGAGAATGTAATATCAAGAAATAAGATGAACTTAATCATGAACGTCCAACAAGATGACAAGTGTATTCAAGGTATTCAAGCAAGCACGTTTAACAAGTCATGTCAAGAACTTTGGCTATCATGTATCAAGCAAGTAAATTACCCTTTTTCGGGCCACGCATTTCATGTAAAGTCAAGTATGATTCAAGTACAAGATGTGTGTGGAATGTCCAATCAAGCAAGTCAAGTACTCGGTATAATGCCAGATACCTTATCATTTTAACTCCCATGGGCACAAGTACTTTCGGGTGCTCCTCCCAGGACCAGATCGGGCCCTATATGCACAGGCATTTATCATGTATTTTTGACATCCACTCTTGTTTATATAGCCAATATAGAGTTTCAATATTCAAGCTTGTAGACATGTATGACAACTTTGACAGAATAGAGTCCAAAAATATGACAAAGGACATAGATTGGCGATAATAACGGTAAAATCATGATATCAATAAAACTAGGTAGAATATGGTTCCCTTAACTTAGGTCCCATGACAAATCAATATGGACATTCTTTATATAGAATTGAGGTCCACATAAACATTAGATCAAGCAAGATACCCTCATTCTTATCATAGAATTGAGGTTTACAAGAACGACATGATATGGCATGATATCATCATCCCATTAAGAATTTCTTATGATATACTCTTTGTATAATCATAAGGGCCGGTATACCATGTTTCTTTAGATTGACATGGCAAGGATCGTGTAATGGGTTTTTAGGGTACAACCAGCTCAGTCGGCCTTGAGGGAATCCAAGGCTACGAGGAGTCTTACGGAGGTCTCTATGACTAACTTGCTAGTCCAAAGGAACGGAATGTCCAATGAAGAGCTTGTATGTCAATGAGAGTTGAGTGTGATCGATGAAACAACGTGAAACGTGGGACTATACTCACGGAGTGGAGAATAGTGCCGATATATATATTATATAACATATGAAATCATCGGTTAACAAAAACAGGAGAAAATCAGTTTTACAGTAAAATAACGACTTAGGTCAAGTCGTTTCTCAAGTAATTAACGCCTAACAGAAGGGCGTTTACATATTTCTATTTTACAGAATTTTCAATAATTTTATTAATTCATGAAAAACACGCCCTAGTCAGGGGCGTTAGTCAGGTAATTAACGCCTAACATAAGGGCGTTTACATATGTTCCGTTTTGCAGAATTTTCATTATTTCAATAATTTATATGAAACGCGCCCTGGACAGGGGCGTTTCTTCAGAGTTGACGACTATACAAGCAGGCGTCTCATTATTTAAATATTTGACAGAATATAAATAATTTTCAGGATTTATTTAAAACACGCCCTGTAAAGGGGCGTTACTGTTTAATTTTATTTTACAGGATATACATAGTTCAGGAATTTACAGAAAACGCGCCCTAGAAAGGGGCGTTTTTTTTCAATTTACGCCCTGTGATGGGGCGTTAACAGGTGTAAAACGATGTTGTCAAGGTCGTGAATTCAAGGAATTTATAATATTTCAACAAATAAATTTCCAAGACAGAAGACATGATCATGACAAGAAAATTAGCAGGAATTTACAGGTAGAGTCATGCAAGATATTAGAATCGATATTTCATATTTATTGAATTTTAAACAGGATCAATTATTGATTACATGCGATTGTTCATGAAATTAACGCCTGTATACAAGGCGTATACTTTTAATTAACGACCACTTTGATGGTCGTTTCTTTTAAAGTAGCGCCCTATTCAAGGGCGTTTCTTGAAAAATTTACAGAAAACGTATTTAAACTACATGCAAACTCTATAAATATATCATGCATGGTGCTTCTTATATTTATTTTTAGTTTGGGCTACGAGACTTGAGAAAATCCTACCTTATGATCTGGATGAAGGAGATGAAAGGGCTTTGAAGCTTCAACTGTAACTTAATAGAAGAAGAACAATCATTCTTCCGTCAACCTGGAGAGGAAACGAAGAATATTAATTCTTCTCATGCTACGTTCATAAGAAAGGAATAGAAGAAGAAAATAGAAGAACATATGTTCTTCACGTACCTGTGCAGTTTGATCATCCAAATAGGTTTAGAGTTGTTCGATCAAGACTATTTATAGGATTTTGGAGTCCTAACAAAAGTAGTGTTTGATTGAGGGTAACATATCCCTAATAGAGTCCTTACTCTACTAGACACTTACTAGATTCGGTTAATCTTTCCCTGGATAAGCTCTGGGTTCGAACGGGTCACGAACTGAATTAACGCCTTTGGTCAGGGCGTTTATTCTCAAATTAATGACCTTGTTCTGGTCGTTTATTAAGGAACGTCTTGTATAAGGGCGTTCCTTGTTTTTGAAACACGCCTAAGACATGGGCGTTTATTTTACTTGCCTATTTGGTCGCGTGAGAGTTGACGACCATATGCGTGGGCGTCCTTTCTTTAGTCACGCCGTATGTAGAGGCGTTTATTTTTAAATTAACGCCTTACTCAGAGGCGTTATTTTTAATTTGCTTTATTTTGTCTGTATTACTTCTGTACTATGTATGTTTTTACTTTTATTTCAATATTCATTTTTCAGGGTTACTACAGGGCTCTCCGGACTCCGATTGGAATGAAACTGGCGGTGATGCGATCGTGGTCGGGGTAGCTTCGAGCCGGAGTTGACGGGGATGCGATCCGATGTCGGTGGAGAGAGGGGTAACCGGAGGAGTGAGGACTGGTCTAACTTGGGACCACAGGGGGCAGTCTGCCATCTCCGACGAAGAAAATTGGAGCAGAGGGTTCCGGTGGCCGATTGAGTCCCTTCTTCTTGGAGGTGGCAGCTAGCTTGAATTAGTTTCATCCCTCCAAAAATGGCACTCAGAGCCTTCATGAGCTGGCCGTGGCAGAGTCTGGGACCAGACTGATTGATTCTGCCTCTGTCTGGTGCAGATCAATGTGGCTGGTTGCAGAGGGTGCCACGATCTCTAACGAGCTCTGATTGAGGCGAGACCTGAACCGTTGGAACCGTAGCCAAGTCTTCTTTCTGTCGGCACCGACAGCGACATCGGCAGATGTCGGAGAAGACCGGGACGATCAGATGAGTAGAGGGGTGTCGGTTCTGGCTCCTGTAAACTGACCTGACACACTTGGAGTAGAAAATTTGTAACTTGAGATTCCGATGTCCAAATACAGCTCTGCTTCTTTAGGATGAAAGAGGACTTGAGAGGGAAGAACTTTTCTGAAGAACACTTGATCTGAATCCCAAAAGGTTCGTCGTGGTCGGGCTTCCAATCTCGCTCTGGTTCTCTGCCTGGGGTCTTCTGTGCAGTCGTGGGAGATCAGCTCCTGCGGACAGCTCTGACCTCGGAAGCCGGCGAGACCACCACCGTTGGAAAGCTATCTCGATGAAGATTCCAGAAATGTAGGCCTTGCCACCTGAATCTTTGAAAGATGGTCGTGGTTACCTCTGCAAGTTGCTGCAACTCTGCTGTCTGAAACAGAGGCTGAATGAGAAGAAGATGAGGGGGTGGGGAAGGGGATGGCCAAGAGAGTAAGAGGTGGAGGGTGAACTTGGCTGGTATGGGGAAGGGGGGCTGCGACTTTGGGTTGTTTGGGAGGTGGGAAGATGGAAGGGCACTACCCTAGGGAGAGGGAAATTTGAATTTGGGCTTAGGGAAGAGCCCCTTCAACCTTGGGGAGAGGAAGGGGTGCTTAGGAAGTGGTGTTGGGTAGTTGGGGGTTGGGAGGTGGGGTGTGGATTGGAGGATGCCACCTTGGGTTGGGGGGGAGTTAAATGGGTGTATGGGGAAGGGGAGAGGTCTTAATGAGGGGTGAATGGGGAGGAGAGAGAAAATTCCGAAAATTGGGTGGAGGGAGAGAGAGAGAGATAAAGAGAGAGAGAGATAATGGGTGAGAGAGGGAAGAGAGATTTGGTAGAGAGGAGTAAGACTAGAGAATTTTTTCTATTCAAATGATTCTTCAAAAGTTGTTACATATGAGGAGTGGGGTGGCCTATTTATAGGCACATGACTTTTTTCACAAAGGACCCTAACAAAAGACACAATGACCAATAACCGAAGGGAAGGGGGGGCATCCATGGGCCTAGCCCAATGAGATGGGCCCAATAACCTATCAAACCAACATAATGACTCAATACTTAGGAAAATGACTCAACAACCTAGGTACATGACTCAAATAAAGGGAAAATTACATGATATTGACTCAAAGAAAATGTGAAGATTACATGACTAGACTCAAAAATACATGACTAACATAATGACGCTTGCCGACGAACAATCCGAGTCCGGAGAAAATGTGGAGGGGCAAGGGATGCCCTCATCAGATATGCATGAAAATCAAACACACAAGTTTCAATCTATTTGATCAAGATTAAATTAAAACATTCATCAAGACTCAAATCCACATGATCAACCACATAAGGGCATATTCATAGCATATTAGTTCAAGTCAACTTCCCTTGAAGGACAAGTCGACTTGCTTCGTTCTCCCAAAAGTCCAAACTGAAAATGCCACCAGAAGTCGACTTCCCTTGTATCAAGAGTCGACTTTGCTTGAGTCAGAAGTCGACTTCCCTTGAGCTGAAGTCGACCTGCATCATCATAAGTCACTCCATTGATTCTGCAAAACAAGTTAATCGAAGTATGAACACATTGGTTAGCAATCTTCAATGAACTTTCTCAACGACATATACACACAAAATTTGTCATCATTGAAACTTAACTACCAAAATCAACTAGGGGATCCAACAATCTCCCCCTTTTTGATGATGACAAAACGACGTGTGCATTATGTGTGCATGAATTCCAAATGACAGGATATTGACTAACAATGTGTGTAAGCGGGGAACACAAAACTCTGAGCTATGAACAAGTGAACTAAGAACATGTATGAGAGCTATGAACATGAGATCTCTTAACATGTATCTAGAACTGAAATTGAAATGTATAGACATGAACTATGAACTGAAATATGCACATGAACTAAAAGCATGAACTAAAATGCACTTTTTTCTCCGCCTTTTTGTCATCAACAAAAAATGACTGACAACGGGGTTATTAAATCTATTTTGAACAAGTATGATCTAGAGATGTGTATGAAATTATTCATGCAAGCAAACAAGCAAGCAAGCATGAAAGTCAAGCAAGCATGTAATACTATAACTCCCCCTAAGTGGGTTAGTGGGATAATAAATGAACAGTTGATTCAAGATCAAGTTGTGTCACATGAAGCATAATCAAAAAAGGTAGTGCATGCATATACTAGAGGCACTGCATAAACCATGATAAGAACAAATTCAAGATACACATTCATCACAATTATACCCGAGAGTGAAATGAGTGGCAATGAGCAATGAACTTCAAAAAAATATGGATATTAGCAGAATTTCTAAAGAACACTAGAGGGTTATTTCCTTTCTACAATTCCATTTCGATCCTCGACTTTTGGTAGCTTCTCACAACCCTTTTTATTTCTTTTATGGGATTTCACCGTTCGGCGCGAGTCACCTCATGTGTCTCAATGGGGATTCCCGACTATTAGGATTCATCTCGCATTGTGGATTTTTGTTTCACCTTTCGACGCGAGTTTCCTCATTTATTTCAGTGGAGATTCCTGACTACTTAGTTTTACATTCCATTTATTAAATTTTTGTGGGGTAGACAGTATTTTCCTTACGATTACTCTAGATTTTCATGTAGAAATTTTGTTCCCCTTAAAGTGTTGAGAAGAATTTCTGAAATCCTTATTGATTAAAGTCATATGCAACATTTTTGTGCAAGATGTGTGGGTAATTATTTTGTATGTAGAAAATGAATTTGCCAAAATATAGTTATGACTCCCCCTAAATATATGTACAATTGGAAGCAAATCCTCCTCCTTTGTATATGTCATTTTTCACAAAAGATCAAAATCACTGCATGTTTATTTATCAAGGAGGTAAGGTCTTAGAAATTTTCAAGAAAAGGTTTTCTAGAATATATACATACAATCAAGCAAGCATTTGGAAATAAATTCATACAAGATGATTTCCGGTACGTGGCAGAGAACATAGGTCCAAAGACCCTACTCTCGCATGGTGAGTGTTTCCCGGTGGATGTAATCCACCCTTCCACAACACACCATTTGAGATATCGAAAAATCATAGCAATCAAGCATGTAAGTATATCAAATTTATACAAGCATATGCAAGTGAATGAAAAGATGATGAAGAATTATTCCTATTCACAAGTATGCAAGGATATGAGTAATATATTTTCTTTGTATGCAAAACTGAATTGTTATTTACAAAATGAACAAAAGTGTATATGCAAACCTAATATGAACAATTACTCATTCAAACAGCAAATTCCTAGTTCTCTTCTTATTCTTGTGAAATTTGCAGGAGATAAGGGTTTTGTAAAAATATTTGCAAGTTGGTTTTCAGTATTTACATGTATAAGCTCAAAATGACCCTTACTCAAATGATCTCGTAAAAAGTGGTGTCGAATCTCTCTGTGCTTTGTGCGAGAATGTAAAACTGGATTTTTAGAAATGTTAATGGCAGATGTGTTATCACAAAGAATGGGTGTGTTATTCATGATAATACCAAAATCAACTAACTGTTATTGGATCCATAGCACTTGGGCTGCACAACTATCGGTAGCCATGTATTCAGCTTCGACAGTTGACAATGCCACTATATTTTATTTTCTAGAGGCCCATGAAATCATGCAACCTCTAAGAAATTGATAATACCCGCTCGTACTTTTATGATCCACTAAACACCCAGCATAATTGGAATCCGTGTAAGCTACTAAATCAAAATTGCAACTACGTGGAAACCAAAGACCAAGATCCGATGTGCCAAGCAAATATCTGAAATTCTTTTGACTGCTAACATGTGTGGTTCTTTCGGATCGGATTGAAATCTAGCACACATGCAAACACTAAACATAATATCCGGCCTACTAGCAGTCAAGTACAACAAAGAACCAATCATTCCATGAAAGAGTTTCTGATCGACATACTTATCTTGTTCACTCTTCTTCAATTTCACCGTTGTTGACATCGGTGTCTTTTGTGGATTTGCATTGTCGAATTTAAATTTCCCGATGAGCTCCTTTGTGTATTTCCTTTTATTTATGAAGATTCCATCCTTTAGTTGCTTCACTTGTAAACCCAAGAAAAATGTTAACTCCCCCATCAAACTCATCTCAAACTCCCCTTGCATTAACTCAACAAAATCATCATTCAATGAATCACATGTGGCTCCAAAGATAATGTCATCAACATATACCTGTACAAGAAGCATATGTTCATTATCGTTCTTAATGAAAAATGTTTGATCGATGTTACCTTTTTTGAAGCCATTTTCTAAAAGGAAGGTACTTAACCTTTCGTACCATGCACGGGGGGCTTGTTTCAGACTATACAAAGCTTTGTCAAGTTTGTACATATGGTCCGGGTGCTTCTCATCTTCAAATCCCAGTGGCTACTCAACATAGACGTCTTCTTTCACTACACCATTCAAAAATGCACTTTTAACGTCCATTTGAAATTTTTTTATATTTCTAGAGCATGCAAAGGCAAGTAATATTCTAACTGCTTAAAGCCTAGCCACGGGTGTAAATGATTCATCAAAATCAATTCCTAACTCTTGACTATAGCCTTTGGCTACAAGCCAGGCTTTATTTCTAATCACCACCCCTTGATCACTAAGCTTGTTCCGAAAAATCCACTTAGTTCCAATCACTGGGTGATTCTTAGGTCTAGGTACAAGAAACCATACCTCATTCCTTTAGAATTGGTGTAATTCCTCCTGCATAGCCAAGATCTAAAAATTATCATTTAATACGTCATCTACAGATTTGGGCTCAATATCGGAAAGTAATGCAAGATTATCGTATTGTTCAACTTCCCTGATTGAAGCCCTTATTCTTATGCCTTGTTCCACGTCTCCTATAACATTGTCTTATGGGTGGTCTTTGTGGAACGTCCACTGCCTGGGGAGGTCTTCATTCTGGGTTGGAGCTTCATCATTTTTGTTACTCGACTCCGCTTGATCTACGTCTTATTTTTCCTTATCTTTCTTTTATTCTCCATCTTCATGCCCTACATCCAGAAAATGATTATCTTTATTAGATAACCTTAAAGTGTATTCATCAATGATCACATGTGGGCTTTCTTCTACCACAAGAGTGCACATGTTATATACTCGATAAGCTCTAGATGCTGATTAGTATCCAAGAAATATACCTTTGTCACTCTTTGCGGCAAACTTCTCTAAGTTTTCCTTTGAATTATTCAAAATATAACATGGAGAACCAAAAGACTTCATATATTCAATGTTCGGCTTCTTACCTTTATATAGCTCATATGGAGTTTTCTTGAGTATTGGTCTTACCATGGCTCGATTGATGATGTGGCAGGCCGTGCTCACCGCCTCGGCCCAAAAATACCTTGGTAAGCCGTTTTCAGCAAGCATCGTTCTCACCATCTCCACAAGCATCCTATTCTTTCTTTCCATGACTCCGTTTTGTTGTGGGGTTCTAGGTGCTGAAAAGTTGTGTGAAAACCTCTGTTTCCTACAAAAATCATCAAAGTTATGGTTTTCAAACTCTCTTCTGTGATCACTCCGAATAGCCTTGATTTGATACCCCTTATCATTTTGTAAATTCCTACAAAGATCTATGAACTCCTGCAAAGCATCATTCTTATGGGTTAAAAATAATACCCAAGTAAATCTCGAGTAATCATCTACAATGACAAACCCATAAAGTTTCTCTAAGACTGTGTGTCCTAGTGGGACCAAATAAATCCAAATGAAGGAGTTCTTGGGGTCTAGTGGTGGTGACAATATTTTTTGATTTAAAAGATACTCTGGTCTGTTTCCCCATAGCACATGCATCACAAATTTTATTTACATAAAAATTCAACTTTGGTAAACCTCTAACCAAATCTTTTCTATACAATTTAGAAAGAATACTAAAGCTAGCATGACCAAGTCGTCGATGCCATAGCTATGCATCATCCGACTTATTAGCCACTAAACAATGATTTTCATTTGGAGAACTTTCAAAGTCAACTGAGTAAATGTTTCCATCTCTAAGTCCAATGAATCTTATTTCATGTGAATCTCTATCTACAATTGAGCAATGTGTGTTTTCAAAAACAACTTTGTGACCTTTATCACAGAGTTGACTAATGCTAAGCAAACTATGATTTAAACCATCTACAAGCAAAACATCTTTAATAGACTGGTTGGAATCCTTACCTATCCTTCCAATTCCCATAATTTTACCTTTGTCGTTCCCGCCAAAGGTGACCAGTCCACCATCCTTTTCCTTCAGGTCTGAGAAGAGTTCCTTATTGCCTGTCATATGTCTGGAGTATCCACTGTCCAGATACCATTTGTTCCATTTGACTCTTAAACAGACCTGCACAATCAAAACAAATCTCAAGCTGATTTAGGTACCCAAGCAAGCTTGGGTCCCGAAGTGTTAGTTCTACCTTGAGCAAAATACATTCTATTTTTCCTTTCAAAATACTCATCATCGGCCCTCATCAAATCACATACATACATGGAGTGGCCGAACATTCCACAATAAAAACATGTAACGTTTGGTTTTCTAAAGAGACTCATTTGCATATATGATCTATCAACATATGAGTTCATGCACGAGTCAACATGAGAATAACAATGTGATGTGGAGGAGATGGGTGCAAGGTGGGATACAGAGGGGGGGTGAATGGATCCTACCACATGATTTCGCCCAATTCTAAACTACAAAAACTTGAGATGATTTGCAGCTAACTAAAATAGAATAAGCCACGCTTGGCAGCAGCAAGAGCGACTCTGATGTTCACAAAGAGGTAACCAACAAATCACACAGACCAACACTCAAGCACTAAGCACATAGTAGCAGAAAGCTCACAACACAAAGGCTCACATGTGACTATCAGTTCTCATGGAACTAAGCCCGAATACTTAGCACACAAGAGAATACTCCAAGCGGAAGCATGCAGTAAACATATGTTTCAGTCCGAACCACATTCAACCACGTGATGGTGTGCTAGAATTAAATGGATGCTAACCTTAGCATGCATTCTTTCAGGCAGATCATACAACAAATTAACACAATAGCTCAAGCCAAATTATCACTATATAGGATAGAAAGAAATAAACACCTCAAGCATCAACCTGCGAAGGGGAGGTAGGAAATGGGGAATGATCGCACAGCACCAAGCCACAATGCACGTAAGACTTTTAAGGTGGTTCGTTCTGTCACAACAGATCTACGTCCACCCCACACTCCAACCAGAGTGTGGCTTCCCTTTACAAACCGCAAGAAGCAGACTCAGTCTGTGACAAAAATGCTAACGAACAGCTTAAACCAGAGGGAGATAAATCCCTCAACTACTGATCTAGCACCCAGCTAGATCAGAACCCACTATCATAGTAGTGACCGGAGGTACACCTCCTTCCTCTGCGAAGATAGAGGGAAACTGTGAGCGACACAAGTCACCCACAACCCAGAGGATGAACCTCTCTTCCTCTGAACCTTCAGAAGGGACCCAGAGAGAAACTCTCCCTTCTTCTGATTACTCAGAAGGAACACCCGGTCCTTAGATAAGGAATCGAAGAAACTTGAATGAAAATGAAAGGCAAACAAAGGAAACAAAAAAAGATGAAAAGAATGTAGCTCCTAAGGAGCACAACAGTTGTGGATTTGATCCACGAACTGATAATAACAGTAGATCTTCAGTGGTAGCTCCGGCTGCTCTCAAATCCTTCTTGTAGATATTTCTATCTACCCCGTTCCCCCCACCCAAACTTAATGAAGAGATGGGCGTAGATATGTATGAAGACTGAGCAAAAGGAAAGGGGGTGAAACAGAGAAACTGACCGTGATCGCCACCAAGGCAAGTAACGCGACAGGGGTCGCACTACGTACCTTGGAAAGATAAGACACTGATGTACGACGGACTCGACGTGCGGCCAGCACTAACACGCTAAAGGCAAGCCGGGCGGCTAACCACCGTGGCGTTCTCCCGGTGGAGACGTCTCTCAACAGCAACACTAGGTAGCCCGATGATTGTCCCTTGTGAGGGAAACGTGGGGATCGCGGCGGTTAAGGAACCACCGTCGCCTAGGGGTATCCAGTTCGGGCTCGGTGCTCGACCGGTGCTAAGGAACGGGCGCTCACAACTCACAATCACGGTGATTTGTAACTAGCTAACGGCCCTATTCTCACAAACGCAGCATGATAGAAAATATACTAAACCAGCAATGTGAGGGTGGAACGAAGCGTGTACCTCCACGACTAGGCGTGGGGAAGAATTCCCGGCCGAATTCAAACAACCCCAATACACATACGCACTATGATTACAATTTCAGAACCTGATGCCCACTCCACATAGGGAGGTATAGGGCTACGAATGCCAATTTTGGGGTTGCTGGAACCCGAGTTGACGGGCCACACTCGCAGGAGGCGAGGGACGCGAGTCGGAGCCGCTCGGGTACGCCGATGGGAAGCCGACCCGGTTCTATCCACGCTGGTCACCCTACGCAGCAAGCTTGCGGAGGTTGGTACACCAAGATCTGAAGGCGGATCGGAGCGCCGTTTGTTGGAGAATGTCGGTGACAGGACGTAGTTTGTCCACTCCGAAGGGCGTGAGCAGATGTTCTCAGATCTGGGCGCAGCAGCAGTTACAATCGGCTTCTGGTTCTGTGCACCCAGAACTGAACAGAAACACGATTAAATAAGGGAAAATTAGTTTCCGATGTCGGATCGAGGCACCGTTTGTGGGAGATCGTTGGCGACGTCCATAGGAAGAAGTACCCCAAATATATTGCACGGATCTTGACTGGGTGAGGCGGGGAAGACTCTAAAAGTTGACTCTGGATATGAGCCGGGCCTGCTCAGATCGGCTCGCGCGATCCCACGAGAATTGTCGTCACGATCAGTACAGGTCTCGGATCGAGGCGAGACTGGCGGCAACGCGAAGAGGACTCAAAATCCTATGATCACTCCAAGAATCATCTCCAGAAGACTTGAGAGAAGATCTGGGAAAATTCGTAATCAGGAAACTTCAGATCTGGGCAGCAGGCTGGGGCAGATCTGCGCGCCGTCACGAGACAAATCGCCACCGGCGATCCCGAACTCCGATCAACTCAAAACCACCTCTGAAATCTTCCTGACTCGTAGAGGTATCAAGGATAATTTTGGTGGAAGCAGATGATAAGGGGATGGGGGAGATATGGGGGCGAGTCACACGCCCAAAGTCTGTCCCATCACAGGACTGAACAGGGTATCACACCCAAGGGGGAAACAAGAGAATCACTCTCTAATTGCAACTTTCACTCGATAAAACTTCATTAGCCTTTAACCCATCATCATACAAGTCCTTATATAGGGTTTTGGAAAGGGGAGGGGCTGGGGAGGTTCGATGGAACCAAGGGGAGGGGGAGAGGGGTGCGCCCCTTTGACTAGAATAGGAAGGGAGGGGGAGACAAGGGGACATGGGACTTACCTACCTTTGAAATTCAAGTAAAGGGGGTAGGTGGCAGCCATTCCTTTTGGACCAGCATCCATTTCCAAGTCCATGTGGTAAATGGGGAGGGGAAGAAAAGAAAACAAAACAGAATTCAGCCTAATACAACCAAAATAGGGGGCGCCCCCTTCTTGGGCCAATTTGGGTCCTTGGCCAACCCAAGCCCAATCAACCATGGATGGCTTAAGGCCTTTCCATCCTAGATAGCCCGTGAAGGAAGGAAGCCCAATTGGGCCTTCCATAGCTTATGGATCCATCATAATGGTCCAAGGCCACTCCTTAATGAATTCTAAAGGGGCTTAACCAAGATGGCCCTTTAAGAGCCTTACAACTAGCCCAATATGAAAACACAAATACAATGACCATTACAAGCCCAATTTTAATGCAAAAAGTGTCCAAACTTAAGCCAAATTACCTCCATTTCAAAGGGAAGCCGAAGTAGTCCGATTGGTGCTCCGCGTATGATACCGTCGGTTCGCCGACTCGTGCTATTCACTCGCTCTGGTGTCCGCACCAATTCTCCCCGGGTGGGAGGAACTCAACCCCGTCGAGTAAGGGTCCTGGGGCTTGAACTCTCCGCATGTGATCAAGGCGTTGCTCATCGTGGGGCATCCTCGCCAACGCACTAAGAAGTGTTGGTAGGCTCCATTCCTTGTGATGATCACCTACTCATCCAGTATAAAATCTATATGCTTGCGTTGAGGCTGGAAGAGGTGGACTCTCGGGTGGTGTGTCACTCACAATAGAAGGATAAAGCCTGAAACTCACTAGGGATCACCGCGGGTTCCGATATGCTACCAGTTTAGAAACATGGAACGTCGAGCTGACACCATAGTCATCCGGTAGTTTAATAACGTATGCATTCAAACCCACATGTTTCGTGACTCGGGAAGGGCGGGTATCGTGGGCCTAGAGTTACTTTACGGCCCCAAGAGGAAACCGTTCAGGTATGACCCTGATCATGACGTACTCTCCCTTTTGAACTCACGGACATGTAGCATGCATCAGCGAACTCCTTATACGTGCATGGCTGGCCTTTGATTGGGACACACTTAATGCAAACCATATGCATGAAAGAAAACAAACTAGAGAGACAAACAGACACACACATGACCTTCGACAAACCTAGACACCAAACAAACAATGCAACCTAAACATATGCAAGGTGGGCCAGGACACCCGAATGTGTGCCATGCATACATACGACGCAACCGAATGTTGGTGGAATGGACTCCTAGACATCCTACCATGCACCATTCATGCATTGACAACCATTCGGATGTGGAAGGTTTGGGTGGGCTAGGAGAGCCGGATGTTGGTGTATCGGGCTTGTTGGGCGTAGGTGGTGTTGTGACCCCTCTGTGTTGATGATGTTGACAATAAGTTTTACTTCATTGGCAACAGCTTGTTTTGATTGATTGGCAACTGTTCTTATTTTGATGAAATTGTTTTTATCAGGTTGTCTGTGTATATACTGCAGTCAGAGTCTATATATTGTTATGCACACACTCACAGGTCTACATAGTGCATTGCAGCATGAACATAGAGCCTATACTTTTCCTTGTTTAGTCTGGATAGTAGTGGGTCGACCCCCTTCTCAGGTGGGTCGACACCCCCAGAGTGCAAGTCTATACACTGTCTGTCTGTCTTGTGTCTCATGCAGCGTCTTAGGCATTTTGTTAAAGTCTATACAGTGCAGCTCACACGAACACTCAAGTCCATACATCGTGAAGTCTGCACATTGTGGCACCCAATGTCTATACATTGCTCATTCGTTCATTCAGCATTGTGAAGTCTATACATTGGTCGGTGCCAAGTCTGTACATCGCTTGGGGCTTACCAAGTCTGTACATCCTTCGCTGAGCCTTCCAAGTCTGTACAGTCACTAAGTCTGTACATCCTCTAGGCGCTCATGAAGTCTATACATTGGTTTTCATTTCAAGTCTGTACAGACTTTGATTTGTGCAAGTCTATACAACCGACTGTTCAGCTTGTGACCAAGTCTGTACAGCCAAGGCGATTGTTAAGTCTATACATTGATTATTACCTACGTTCTGAACTGAACCGATTAAGTCTATACATTCCTCATATCTTTTACCTACGCTCAGTTCAGTAAGTCTGTACATTGGTTGCTTTACCGACGTTGCCTTGCCAAAGTCTACACATTGGAAGTCTGTACATCATTCGTGAAGACTGAACAACGAGCAAGTGTATACATTGGACGAGTCTGCATCGTGCATCAGTCCTGAAGTCTATACATCGTCTGTCTTCATTAGAGTCTCATGAAGTCTGTACATCGTGCATCAGTCCTGAAGTCTATACATCGTCTGTCTTCATTAGAGTCTCATGGAGTCTGTACATTGCACTTACCTTCACAAAGTCTATACACTGAAGTCTATACATTGCATTTCCATTCACGAAGTCTGTACATTGCATTCACGTTTCACAAAGTCTATACATCATGAAGTCTACACAAGGCATTTCATCTTACAAAGTCTGTACAGAGTTCTTCACTTAACCTGATAATCCGATACTCTATCTGACAGGTATTTGTTACTGAGATTGCTGACATGGCTCGTGATCCCAGGAGGATGAGGTGACCAGATGCTGCCACGTGGATGAAAGCACCTCGGATCTGGCGAATTCCTTGGGGGGGAAAACGTGGAAGCCACGCGCCCTTATCCAATCTGCTACTGATATATATATAGAAGTCTTCATCTTCTGTTGAAGTAAGATCGACCAGTGGCAAGTCTATACAGTGAGACAAACCTGAGGCAGCAGAGAGCCACCGAGATCCAAAGAGAAGAAAAGCAGAGAAGAAGAAAAGGAGAGAAGAAGAAAGTGAGAGAGATGAGTTGAGAGAGTTATATGAGAGCTTGTGAATCAGTCTCTTGGTTCAGATACCAGAGCTGATATTGCTCAATTTGAGCTACAGTCATTTTGGTTTTCATTCCATTCGATTCTGCGTTTCTTGCTTTTTAGTCTTTGTTATTTTTCTTTTGAAAACTCTTGTTCGATCAAGCTGTTAGTCAGTGGTGTCAAGCTGTGAGGCAGTGGTGTGCAGAGGTGTTACCTCTGGTCGGCTAAGCTGTAGAGCCCAGTAGAGCAAGTTGTGAAGCTTAGCTGTTGCAGAGGAGGTTCCTCTGGTCGGGATAAGCTGTAAGCCCCAGCCGTTGTTGGCAAGCTGTAGTGCCCAGCAGATTGAAGCTGTGTATCAGCAGTAATCCACATTCGAGTTGAATGTGGGGTGGACGTAGCTCGGAATTGACCGAACCACCTAAAATTCTTTGTGCCTCTCGTGTGTTTGCTTGTCTGTCTAGCAGATCTTATCTCTATTATCCAGTGCATTGACTGTGTCTGATCAGTGTTCTTTTAATTCCGCATCTGAATCTAGGTATAATTTTTTATTGGCCAGCTGATCTATTCACCCCCCCTCTAGATCCACATTCTGTGGTGAAAGAGCCTTCCATCTAATTTCAACATTTGGTATCAGAGCCTAACTCTTCTGCAGGGACTTACAGCCCGAAGAGGAAGGTACAGACGGACGGAAGAGGGATGATAGCTGAAGGACACTCTACATCCAAGCCCCCGTACTTCGATGGATCCAACTACGCATACTGGAAGAACCGTATGCAGGTTTTTTTGAGGGCTAAAGATTATGAGATCTGGAAGGTAGTTAGCAAGGGACCTTTCGAGCTGTCCCGTAATGAAGATGTATGGACCAAGGAGGAAATTAGAAGGTCCACGCTCAACTGGAGTGCAATCAATGCAATCCAGTGTTCTCTGCATCCCACCAAGTTCTCACGAGTATCTGCCTGCTCTTCAGCGAAGGAAATGTGGGATGCACTTGAAGTTATCTACGAGGGGACTTCACAAGTTAGAGAGACCAAGACTAATCTACTGGTTTCAGAATACGAGGCCTTCAAGATGAAGCCAAACGAGACAATCAAAGAAATGTATGCTCGATTGACTATTATCACAAATAGTCTCAGAGGTTTTGGGAAGAAGTATTCTGAGTATGATATAGTCAGAAAGATCTTGCGATCCTTGACTCCAATTTGGCACACCAAGGCCACTGTTATGGAAGAGTCAAGAGATCTGCACAATACAAGGGCAGATGAGATTATCGGATCTCTAATGGCATATGAGATGAATCTGCCGAAGATAGAGGAGGCTGATAGAAAGAGGAAACCAATAGCTCTGAAGGCTGGTGCTAGCAAATCCAGTCGATCCAGCCCCAACGGATCATCAATTGAAGAGAGCTTGTCTGAAGAAGAAATGGCAAATGATGATATTGCTATGATTACTAGGGAATTCAGGCGTTTTCTCAAGAAAGAAGGAAGAAGATTCAGCCGAAGAAATCCCAGTGGTGGCCGCCGAGACACAAGGTACAAATCAAACCCTGTAAAGAAAGCTGAGACTAATGTTTGCTATCAATGCAGGAAGGCTGGTCACTTTAAAGCTGAATGTCCGACAAATCAGAACCTCAAGGACAAGTCCAAGAAAAAGAACACAAGAGGGAAAGCTATGGTGAGTACCTGGAGTGATGAGGACGAGGGATCCTTGAGCAACACTTCGGACAGTGAAGTTGAAGCTGAGAAGCCAATCTGTCTCATGGCAACCAGCTCAGAAGATAGAGAGGAAGAATCTGATGAGGTATCCTCTCGTTTTGAAAACTTTACTATTGCTGATTGGATGGATGCTTATAATGAACTTGCTGATAGAGTAGATGATGTCAGAAAAGAAAATAGGCATCTACGAAGAAAAATTAACATCATGCAAAATGATACTTCATTGTCTGATAAAATTGCATGTTTAGAGAATGAGAACAGTAAGCTGAAACTCACATGTTCTGAATTTGAAGAAATCAAGAAAGAAATGAAAATCTCTAAGGAAGAAAATGTGAGATTAGACAATGAAATTGATGCATGGAAATTGAAAATTCAAAATTATGAAAGTGAGATAAAAATTACTTCTGAAAAATATGAAGCTGTCCTCAATATAAATAATGAATTGAAAAAGTCTATTGATGAAATTCAGAAAGACAATGAGGATAAGCTGAAAACCATTGAGAAAATGACTCAAGGATCTGAAAATTTAGATACATTATTGGGGTCAAAGGTTAATTTCAGGAGAGAGGGCCTAGGATTCAACTCTAGTGCAACTAAGAGCTTTGGAATGAAAACTATTTCCTTTGCTGCACAAAAGGAGAAAGGACCTCTGATTAATATGAATTCTAATAATGCTGTGAAAATAAATGTGAATCTGAAAAAGCCCAATGCAGAGGAGAAGGGCAAATAGAAAGTTGGTGAGCCTAGTAGAATTGGCACTTCCAAACCTAGCTCTAGTGCTCAATCCAAGGCTAGGGGTCAGCCTGCTCAGGTAAACAAACCCCATGTCAATGCCAAAAAGTCTTCACCACCACCATCACAGAAAAAGACCCAACAAAAACCTATGAACAGGTCAGCAGGGTCAAGGGTGCAGGGAAGACAAAATGTTTTCAGGAGTCAGCCCAACAAATTCAATCCACCTGGAGTCCAGTCCTACTACCCCACACAGTCAATCTATCCTAAAGGGTTTGGGTGGACTAGAACTCAAGGGATGCATACAGGGTACGTTCATCAACCTACACAATTTTACAGACCCTATGTCAGAAATTGAGGTAATGGGTATGGTAGTCGAACAACTAGAAACTTCCAATCTTTCAGCCAGCCCAAATATCACCTTGACCAAAACTTTATGAATGCAACCTGGCCGAAGCATTGGCACAACAACAACAATTCTGTGAATAACTCTGTTGGTGCAAATAAAAAGAAAAATAACAAAAATAAGAGAAAGAATAACAGAAGGAAATCTGCAAAATCCACTGAACAAAGTTCTTTTAAACAAATGTGGATTCCCAAAGCCATGCTTTCTTCCTTTACTTGCACTTCATCTGCATTGGAGCCCAAACAGACTTGGGTTCCAAACTTTTTGCCCTAATTGTGTGTGCAGGTTTGCCTGGCAGCCAAGAGCAACTTGTGGTACTTGGATAGTGGCTGCTCCAGGCATATGACAGGAGATAAGGCCAAGTTCTGCATGCTGACTGAGAAGCTAGGAGGCCTTGTCACCTTTGGAAGCAACACAAAGGGTAGGATCATTGGATCAGGTAAGGTAGGTAAGTGTTCTACCTGCTGCATTGATGATGTTATGCTGGTTGAAGGGTTAGCTTATAATTTACTCAGTATCAGCCAGTTGTGTGATAAAGGACATAAAGTCTTATTTGATTCTCAATGCTGCAAGGTTTTTGAACCTGATTCTGAAATTGTCAAATTTTCTGGAAAAAGAATAAATAACATATACATGATAGATTTAGATGATATTCATCATTCTAACCTATGTCTTACTACCAGTAGAGAAGATTTAGCATTTTTATGGCATCATAGGTTAGGCCATACGAGTTATACTGTTTTGCATATACTAAACAAGCATAGCATGGTTAGAGGACTCCCTGAAGTCTCTTTTAAAAAGGACAATAAATTTTGTAATGCATGCATTCAGTCCAAGTTGACTAGAAAATCATTCAAATCTAGGACAGAAAACCTATCCACTAAACCTTATGAACTGATACACATGGACCTATTTGGGCCAACTAGGTCTGTCAGTTTATCAGGGAAGAGGTATGGGTTTGTCTTAGTAGATGATTTTTCTAGGTATACTTGGGTATATTTTCTGTCACACAAGAATGATGCATTTTCAGAATTTCAGGAGTTCTGTATTAGAATAAATCAAAAAATTGAAAATATTTTGACTGATCATGGAGGTGAGTTTGAAAACTCACACTTTGAAGAATTTTGCAGGTCTAGTGGGATTCATCATAAGTTCTCCTCACCCAGGACACTTGAGCAGAATGGTGTTGTCGAGAGGAGGAACAGAACTCTAGTGGAGATGGGCCAAACACTTCTAGTTGAAGGTGAACTGCCAAGAAAATTCTGGGCTGAAGCAGTCAACACAGCCTGTTATGTAATTAACAGGGCAATGGTAAGACCTTCTACCCAGAAAACCCCCTATGAGATTTTGAAAGGTAAGAAATCTTCAATTGCCCATTTCAAGGTATTTGGTTGTAAATGTTTTATACATATAAATGATAAGTGGGACCTGGATAAATTTGAGCCAAAAGGTGAACCAAGAATTTTTCTTGGTTATTCTGAAAACACCCGAGCTTATAGAGTGTTCAACTTAAACACAAAAATTGTTGAAGAATCTCCACACATTATCTTTGATGAATCATTGATGGAAACTAACCATGGTCATTGCAGGAATGAAGATGGGAACATTTTAAAAGATGATAACTCTACAGACCAGTCTGATAGTGAGGAAGAAAAAGAAGAGAAGAATGAAGAAGAATCTGAAGTTCAGGGGGAGGTAAGTGAAATTCCTGAAACTCAGATTGTTAATATCAGATATCTTAAAGATCACCCAGTGAATAATGTCATTGGCAATCTGAATGATCTCCCTAGGACTAGAGGTCACTTTAGAATTCAGGATGAATTAAATACATATGCTCTTGTCTCTCAAATTGAACCCAAGTCCATTGACTGTGCCCTCAAGGATGTGCATTGGATTAATGCCATGCATGAGGAGCTTAATCAGTTCGACAGGAACAAGGTGTGGCACTTGGTCCCACCTCCTGATCATGGAACAGTCATATGGACTAAGTGGGTATTCAGGAATAAATCTGATGAATTAGGGAATATTGTTAAAAATAAAGCCAGACTTGTTGCTCAGGGGTATAACCAGGAGTTTGGTATTGACTTTGAAGAGTCATTTGCCCCTGTAGCCAGATTAGAAGCTGTTAGGATTTTATTGGCTTATGCATGCTCCCTAGGAATAATCCTCTAGCAGATGGATGTAAAATCTGCATTCTTGAATGGGGAAATTAGTGAGGATGTCTATGTAAGACAGCCCCTGGGTTTGAATGTCTAGATTTCCCTAATCATGTTTACAAATTAAATAAAGCTCTCTATGGTCTTAAGCAAGCTCCCAGAGCTTGGTATGACAGGTTGAGCAAGTTCCTTACTGATCAAAATTTCACTAGAGGAGTAGTTGATCAGACCTTGTTTACAAAGGTGAGTCATTCTGAGATTCTTATTGTACAAATGTATGTGGATGACATTATTTTTGGGTCAACTAACCCCAAATTGTGTGAGGAATTTTCTAAAACAATGACTAATGAGTTTGAAATGAGCTCAATGGGTGAGCTCAAATTATTTCTTGGACTCCAGGTTACACAAATAAAGGATGGAATGTTTATCACTCAGTCCAAGTACACAAGGGATCTACTCAAGAAATATAAGATGGACAACCTCAATGAGATAGCTGCTCCAATGGGTACCTCTACAAGCTTGGATGAAGACACTAAAGGTAAACCTGTTGATCAAAAGCTATACAGAGGTATGATCGGATCCCTTCTCTACTTAACAGCATCTAGGCCTGATATTCAATTTGCTATAGGATTATGTGCTAGGTTTCAGGACAGTCCTAAAGAAACTCATCTTAAAGCAGTGAAAAGGATTTTTAGATATCTGCTAGGCACCCAAGAGCTAGGATTATGGTATCCTGCTAGGTGTGAGTTAGTGCTTCTAGCTTACACTGATGTTGATTATGCTGGGTGTCGAGTAGATAGAAAAAGCACTAATGGCTATTGTCAATTCCTTGGTGGCTGTCTAGTATCTTGGGCATCTAAGAAGCAACACACTGTAGCCTTGTCTACAGCTGAGGCTGAATATGTTGCAGCTGGTAATTGTGCTGCCCAAGTACTATGGATCAAGCACCAACTAGATGATTATCAGATAAAACTGGAATGTATTCCAATTTTATGTGATAATACTAGTGCCATATGCCTTGCTAAAAATCCTGTTCATCATTCTAGGACTAAACACATAGAGATAAAACACCATTTTCTTAGAGATGCTGTGAATAAAAAGGAAATCGAACTGAATTTCATTGAAACAGACAAACAAATTGCTGATATCTTTACTAAGCCACTTGGAAATGAAAAGCTTAAATTTCTTAGAAGAAAACTTGGCTTGTGTAAGTTTCAGCATGATGAATAAAATTTTCAGCTATTTTGAATAAAATTTCTGATTTGGACTTGCATCTGATAGCTTGTATAAAACTCTGTGAAGGTTGAATGGTGCAACAGACTCATGATCATGCATGACACTCATATTGTTTTCTCATGATCATCACTGCATATCATTTAGTCATGAATGTGTCTAAAATCACATGCATATAGAACTATTTTGCACTACTTTTCTCTACATAACCCTGGTGGTTATATTGCATGACAGTGCAGTCTGAATAAGCATGAACTTCAAAATCATTTGTTCAGTAATCATTTGCAAAACCACATGCACATAGACAGGGGGAGTATTGCATATGATTCAGAGTTGAGTCTGACAGTATGGCAATCTTTTAGTCAGTTCTAATATTAAGCAATAGAAAACAGACTTCTTCCCTCATAAGAACTTTAATTGCTTAAAGACTGACTTAATGGTTTAAATTTTATAATCTTTAGAGTTGAAAGATTACAATCAGTAAATAAGGATGTTGAAAATTGATAAAGCACTCAACCCTCATCTTATTTCATGTCAGACAAAGCTAATTATATCTGAAATCTAAAAACTCATCTGAAATCATGTTAGAGAAACTAAGTATGTGTATTGTCCTTAAACAAGTCATTCTGAAACAAATAAAGGACAGCTAAGAAAGATATTGAAAAATATTAAAAATTAATTAAAAAATAGCATTGGCAGAGCAATGACTGGTAAATCACTGAGAAACTGAGTGATCCATCAAAGAAGTGGACAACACTCATGTCATGAGGTGTATCAGCTATCTCTGTATAAAATGATCAAAACAGTAGGTTGGTTTCACTGAGTACCTGGGGGTAACTGGCGTCTGATAAACGTGTACCCTCACACAAAAAGGTGTAAATCAGTTCTATTGAGTTTGATCATAGGCAAAATGGTCCAACATGTTGAGTATCTAGGGGTATTGGCGTCTGATAAACGTATACCCTTACGCAAAAAGACTTATGGTACCTGAATGCCCTAAATGAAATAATATTGAAAATGCTGTTCCTTCAAAAGAAATTTCATGGATGTCAATTTGTTTAATTTCAATACATGACCTGGTATCTCTTAGCACATTCTACTGAGTCTATGAAAGTAAGATATTCTGAAACTGAATCTCTCATGTAAATATGATTCTGGTTTATTATTTTATCATGCACAGCTACCTTATCCAATGAATGTAGTGCATGAACTCTCATTTGTATAACCTTTAAACCAGAACTTCACTTTCTAAGCAGTTTCTCACTTCATATGACTGAAGGTTCTGTGCTTTAGCTACTTAATTTCTGAACTACCTGCTAAGAATGCCAGTCAGTTGATTCTTCTTATTCCTTCCCTTGCATCTTCTTTCCCTCCTCTTTGTTGATGACAATGGGGGAGAATATATTGTCTATTTGATGAATTCATTCAAGGGAAGTGTATGCATCATGTCTATGGCAAAGGGGGAGATCTTGTGAGCAGAGAGTTGTGTTCATGTCTCAGCATGTCATTCATAGCATCTGCATGACAAATCTGAATAACAAATCATGTCCTTCATCAAAAATGCATCTGCATAACAGGTTGTTGCTATTCTATATAATAGGGTGTTGCCATCATCAAAAAGGGGGAGATTGTTGTGACCCCTCTGTGTTGATGATGTTGACAATAAGTTTTACTTCATTGGCAACAGCTTATTTTGATTGATTGGCAACTGTTCTTATTTTGATGAAATTATTTTTATCAGGTTGTCTGTGTATATAATGCAGTCAGAGTCTATATATTGTTATGCACACACTCACAGGTCTACACAGTGCATTGCAGCATGAACATAGAGCCTATACATTTCCTTGTTTAGTCTGGACAGTAGTGGGTCGACCCCCTTCTCAGGTGGGTCGACACCCCCAGAGTGCAAGTCTATACACTGTCTGTCTGTCTTGTGTCTCATGCAGCGTCTTAGGCATTTTGTTAAAGTCTATACAGTGCAGCTCACACGAACACTCAAGTCCATACATCGTGAAGTCTGCACATTGTGGCACCCAATGTCTATACATTGCTCATTCGTTCATTCAGCATTGTCAAGTCTATACATTGGTCGGTGCCAAGTCTGTACATCGCTTGGGGCTTACCAAGTCTGTACATCCTTCGCTGAGCCTTCCAAGTCTGTACAGTCACTAAGTTTGTACATCCTCTAGGCGCTCACGAAGTCTATACATTGGTTTTCATTTCAAGTCTGTACAGACTTTGGTTTGTGCAAGTCTATACAACCGACTGTTCAGCTTGTGACCAAGTCTGTACAGCCAAGGCGACTGTTAAGTCTATACATTGATTATTACCTATGTTCTGAACTGAATCGAGTAAGTCTATACATTCCTCATATCTTTTACCTACGCTCAGTTCAGTAAGTCTGTACATTGGTTGCTTTACCGACGTTGCCTTGCCAAAGTCTACACATTGGAAGTCTGTACATCATTCGTGAAGACTGAACAACGAGCAAGTGTATACATTGGACGAGTCTGCATCGTGCATCAGTCCTGAAGTCTATACATCGTCTGTCTTCATTAGAGTCTCATGAAGTCTATACATCGTGCATCAGTCCTGAAGTCTATACATCGTCTGTCTTCATTCGAGTCTCATGGAGTCTGTACATTGCACTCACCTTCACAAAGTCTATACACTGAAGTCTATACATTGCATTTCCATTCACGAAGTCTGTACATTGCATTCACGTTTCACAAAGTCTATACATCATGAAGTCTACACAAGGCATTTCATCTTACAAAGTTTGTACAAAGTTCTTCACTTAACCTGATAATCCGATACTCTGTCTGACAGGGATTTGTTACTGAGATTGCTGACATGGCTCGTGATCCCAGGAGGACGAGGTGACCAGATGCTGCCACGTGGATGAAAGCACCTCGGATATGGCGAATTCCTTGGGCGGGAAAACGTGGAAGCCACGCGCCCTTATCCAATCTGCTGCTGATATATATATAGAAGTCTTCATCTTCTGTTGAAGTAAGATCGACCAGTGGCAAGTCTATACAGTGAGACAAACCTGAGGCAGCAGAGAGCCACCGAGATCCAAAGAGAAGAAAAGCAGAGAAGAAGAAAATGAGAGAAGAAGAAAGTGAGAGAGATGAGTTGAGAGAGTTATATGAGAGCTTGTGAATCAGTCTCTTGGTTCAGATACCAGAGCTGATATTGCTCAATTTGAGCTACAGTCATTTTGGTTTTTATTCCATTTGATTCTGCGTTTCTTACTTTTTAGTCTTTGTTATTTTTCTTTTAAAAACTCTTGTTCGATCAAGCTGTTAGTCAGTGGTGTCAAGGTGTGAGGCAGTGGTGTGCAGAGGTGTTACCTCTGGTCGGCTAAGCTGTAGAGCCCAGCAGAGCAAGCTGTGAAGCTCAGCTGTTGCAGAGGAGGTTCCTCTGGTCGGGATAAGCTGTAAGCCCCAGCCGTTGTTGGCAAGCTGTAGTGCCCAGCAGATTGAAGCTTTGTATCAGCAGTAATCCACATTCGAGTTGAATGTGGGGTGGACGTAGGTCAGAATTGACCGAACCACCTAAAATTCTTTGTGCCTCTCGTGTGTTTGCTTGTCTGTCTAGCAGATCTTATCTCTATTATCCGATGCATTGACTGTGTCTGATCAGTGTTCTTTTAATTCCGCATCTGAATCTAGGCATAATTTTTTATTAGCCATCTGATCTATTCACCCCCCCCCTCTAGATCCACATTCTGTAAAGAGCCTTCCATCTAATTTCAACAGGTGGCCCGGCCCGTGGGAAAGGGGTGTGAAAGTGGACTTCCTCGACAAGGTATAAAGGAAGTGATGGGTCACGAGGCCCACTAGAGAAGGGGTCGAATGGGTCAAAGAATGTGTGACCCCCCGGTTCCTCCATTACATAGTCCCATGTTTGCAATTCATGAAGGTGATGGTCACCTCCGTCCATCGTGGTAGATGGGACAATGTATAGAAGATATGGCTCCTCCCTCAGGATAAAATGAGTGAAGTCGGGCTCGGTCGGTAGCGGGAGGAGTAGAAGAACCTCCGTGGTAACATGACCCACGGTGTACACGGAGGTAATGGACCCTAAGGTGGGATGGGTGAAGCTACGACCGGTGGGTCGGTCGAAGCCTGGGGCCAACAAGTGCGTAAATGCCAACTGCCGGTCTAACCCTTTAAGAAGGTCGTCCAATGTATCCACATAGTGACTAGACCGGAAGGTGGTGTGAAATGAGTTGCTTGGCACTAGAGGTAGTGTGGGGTCCATGGATGGGAAGGGAGGTGGGACCATGCCATCTTTGAGCCAGCTAAGGAGTGGCTCGGTGATGAATAGTATTCCCGTAGGAAACACGGGTGGCTCGGGCGGAGGTGGCTCCCAATATGATGGCTCTGGATGAGGATCGAAAGGTAAGGGTGGTAACGGAGCACTCACGGGTGGTGAAGGAGGGGCCTCCATGATGGGGAGAGGGCTTGGGGACCCCTTAGATGGGGCCGGGTTGGGGCTACGAGCTATGGCCTCCCTAGGCGCGGGTATGGCTACCTCCTGCCTCGAAGGTGGGCAAGGGGAGACCAATGACTCAAAATAAGCGCACCTCCTATCCACCCGATCCGAAATCATTTACACAAGTTCAGCAACGGTCCGGGTTGGAGTAGGGGTATCGGAGTGGACTCGCCCGTAATCATCCGGCCTAGGCTTGGGTCTAAGCTCATCTACATATTGGGCTCTTTGCCTTCGACTAGTGTTGCATCCCTATGGTTTTGATGATGTCCCACACTATAAATCAATCTTCTATCTCTAGATTAATGCTATTTCATCATGTGAGTGAGTATAGTTCAATGGCTGTCAGATATCATGCTTTACCTTAATTCTGCCTACACTCTGTCTGCACAGTCCTCACACCAGTGCGTCAACTCAGTGTGCTGATGCGTAGACGCTTCAGTTCAGGTTCTTCATTTGATGAAGTCTATACATCATCAGTTGATCATCAAGAATATACGTTGCAGCGTCAACTCATTGGGCTGCAGCATCAACTCAGCAAGTATACACTTCAGTCTTCACATGCTAAGTCTGTACAGCCTACGTCTCATGCAGCGTCAACGCTGTGAGCATTCTCAAGACTTTATGGTCAACGCTATAAGTGTGTACATCGCTTTCACGTCACCAAGTCCATACATTTGTCCTCCTTCAAAGTCTGTACAGCCGCTGGTCTAGCTTCATGAAGTTTGTACATCAGACTGTTACAGGAAGTCTGTACATTGTCCGCCTTCCTTAGCGTCTTGATAGTTGATGTCTACACATTGGCCTTCATGCTCCTAAGTCTATGCATTACTGTTCATGCATCAGTCTTCATAAGTCTGTACATTGGACTGTCTCTCTCAGTGTCTCATGGCATGAGGTCTATACACTCGAATTGCCCTTGATCTGGTCAAGTGTATACACTCTCTCACTGTAGCTTTCAGCTATTCAAGTCTATACACTGGACTGTTAGGTCATGTCTATACACTGGGTCTCAATGTACACATTTATTCATTGTGCTGCTTCACGCATAAAGTCTATACATTGGGCCTAACATTCCAACTCTACACTGAACCTTCGTTCATCAAAGCCTCAAGTCTGTACAGCGTGAAGTCTACACTTTGGCTTCACGTTTTCAATGTCTGTACAGTGGCTTCGCATAGGCAAGTCTGTACACTGGGTTCAACTCTCCAAGTCTGTACAGCCTGTTTGTCTTCATGTGTGAAGTCTATACAATGCATGCTCACATAACTAACTCTATACACTCGATTGTTAGATCTTCAACTATATACATTGGTTGAGTCTATACACTGAGATCTCATGAAGAGTTGCAAGTCTATACACTCGTTGTTAGAGACCTAGACTGCTAAGTCTATACACTCCCTCACTATGTACACACTTGCTATATTGATCTCTGAAGTCTATACAATGCTTCACGTTAACACTAAGTCTATACACTTCATTATTGTTGCTGAAGGGAACAGGGTCGACGCCTGAAGCTTAAAGCGTCCACGCATCAGTAGACGAAGCTTTCACGATGTCTTCTATTGCGTTAACGCCACAAGCAAGCAGCGTCGACGTAGCAGTTAGAAAAAGCAGAGACTCTTACAAGTGACGAAGGTTTCACGATATCTTCCACTGTGTCAACGCCATCAACAAGCAGCGTCGACGCAGCGGCTTAAGAGACGCCAGTATACAAATGTACATGTCTTCAATGCGTCAACGCAACATGCTGATAATGTCGACGCAGCACGCCCATATGTTGAAGGCTTGATCACTGGACTGTCGATACCGTTGCGTCAACGCAGCAGGCTGATGGAGTCGACGCAGCGGTTAAAAAGGTTGAAGATCTATGATGGCTACGTCAACCCTTTGGAACAGGTGAGTTGACGCCATCTAACTCCAGTTGCTGAGCGTACTGGTGCTGGGCACGTGATCCCAGGATAAGGAGAGTGCCCAGATGAGGACACGTGTTCTGACAGCCTGCTGGATGCTGCCACGTGGTCCGAATTCTTAAGGCGGGAACCTGGCAGCCACACGCCATTATCTGCTATAAATATAGAGCTTCATCCTTTAGTAGAAGCTCGATCGTGAAAAGAAAAAGCAGAAGCCATTGGTAAGAGTCTGCACGATCCAGAAAAGAAAAAGAGATAGAGAGTGAGAGAGAGAGAGCTCGTGGAAAAGAAAGAGGAAGAGAGCAGAAGAGAAAGTTCGAGAGAAAGAGAGTGTGTGTGGATTGTTGAATTGCTTCATTTGAAGCTACATTTGTATTGGGTTTCAGAATCGACTTCTTCTTCATTATTTTTTGTTTCTACTTTGCTTTCGTTTATTTTAGTTCTTCCATTCTGATTTGAATTTGTTTCCCTCCGGTGTGTGGAGGAAGGGAGTACTACTCCAGTTTCCCTCTGAATTGCAGAGGAAGAGAGATCGGTGATCTCTGGTGGTGTTAGTGACAGGTTGTCATTAACTGTTCTCCTCCGGTGTGTGGAGGAAGGGAGAGGATTCTCCTGTTGTGTTCTAGCTGGGAGCTAGAACAGGTTTCAAGTTCTGTGGATAGCAGAACTTGGTTGAGGGTTTTGTTTCCCTTGGTGTTCAAGCTGTGTGGCAGCATGTTGTTCGCAGACTGAGTCTGCATTGATCTAGCATCATCTAGTGGAATCCTCACTCTAGTTGGAGTGAGGGGTGGATGTAGATTGCGGACTGCAATCGAACCACCTAAAAAATCGAGTGTCTCCTCTGTGGTTTGCTATTGATTTCTATGCTCTTCATCTGCTTGTCCCTTTGCCTTCAAGTGATCAGTTCTTCACTCTCATCTATATTTCTCTGTGTACGGGTTAAGGAGGTGCGTTAGCAGTAAAATCTATTTTCCGCCTGAGTTTCTGCAAATTGGGAGTGATCTATTCATCCCCCCCTTCTATATCACTCTTGCTGCGCTAACAATTGGTATCAGAGCAGGTTTACGCCATGTGGACGAACGGTCAAGGAAATGCTGGTGGTCCTAGAACCTTCATGGCCGAAGGTCAATCCATTAGTCGCCCTCCTTATTTCGATGGTAGTAACTATCTGTTTTGGAAGAACAGGATGGAAGTGTTCATCATAGCTCAGAGTCATAAATTATGGAGAGTAATCACGGTGGGGCCATATGAGCTGCCACCAAACGAGGATGCTTGGACAGATGACCATGTGAAGCTCTCGTCACTCAACTGGACGGCGCTGAACATAATCCAGTGCGCTGTTCATCCAGAGGAATATGCTCGTATATCTGCATACAGAACTGCCAAGCGAATGTGGGATGAGTTGCAATTGATCTATGAAGGTACAGCTCAAGTGAAAGCCTCGAAGGTAAACCTCTACACTTCTAAGTATGAAATGTTTAAGATGAATGCAGATGAGAATATAACTGAAATGTATGCCAGGTTATCCTTGATCACTAACACTCTTAAAGGGCTAGGGAAGGATCTTGCTGTGGCAGATATAGTCAGGAAAATCCTTAGATCTTTATCTCCGGCATGGCACACTAAGGCCATTGTGATTGAGGAGTCAAAAGATTTGACTGTCTTAACTGTGAATGAACTCATAGGATCCCTGATGACCTATGAGATGAATTTCCAAGGAGGTGGAGAAGGAAGTGAGAGGAAGGGTAAAAATGTAGCTCTAAGAGCTTCCCGCAACAAGGGTAGTAACAGTGGGAGCAGCAGCAGTAGCCCCGAGTCTGAGTTCGAGCTTGAAGGTTTATCAAATCTCGACCAGGAGGAGCAGGCAATGCTCACTAGACAGTTCAGAAAATTTTTGAAGAAAAAGAGAAAGACCTTTAGGAAGAAGAAGCCACAACCCTTTAACAAGAATGCTGAATTTACCAGTTACAGGGATAGAAATCCTAAGAAACTGACTTGTTTTAATTGTAACAAACAGGGACACATGAGAGGCGAATGCCCAGACCTCCAGAAGAAGGGTCCCTATCTTCAGAAGAAAAACATAAAGGTGCAGAAGAAGAAGAAGCCACAGGCGATGGTCTGCACATGGAGCGAGGAAGAAGAAGATCCCGAAGATGCTTCCTCAGAAGAATATGACGATGGAATTTGCCTTATGGCAAACAGCGAAGAGGAGGTAATAAACGTTTTTGAAAATTTCTCAATTGATGACTGGGAGGATGCTTATGGTGACTTGCTAGATAAATTTAATTCTCTTAGCAAAGAGCACAGAGTTCTGAAAAGAAAATTTAACACAAATATTGAAGAACAAACTCTGGTCTGTGAGGAAAATGAAAAGCTAAAAGAACAACTAGAAGAAATGACCTCACTAAGGAAAGAGAATGATAAGCTTAAGGGAGAAATTCAAGAAAGTCAAAAACAGCTCAATGAATTCAAAACTAAAATCGAAGAAAGCATGAATGAAATTAGAGTGAATTCAGAGAAATATGAAGCTGTGAAGAAAGTAAATGCTGAACTCCTAAAGAATTCTGAGTCTCTTCAAAAGGAGCTGGAAGACAAACAGAAAATCTTAGAAAAGTTTGTCCAAGGAAAGACTAGCCTAGATGCTATACTAGGGACTAGGGCCAATTTCAATAAGGAAGGTCTAGGCTATGACCCAACCAACAAGAGACCCTTGCAATTCAAGACCATTACCTTCTATCCAGAGAAGGGAAAAGAAAAGCTGGACACACCATCCAGCTCAAACAGCTCTAAGGGAACTCAAAGTCCCAAAGAAAACACAAAAATCAGTACTGGACAACCATTTAAGACTGGAATGAACTTTATGAAGAATAACATTAAGTCCACTCACCAGAACACAAATGGTAGCTGGACCAAGAAAATAAATCAGAATAAGAGCTGGAATTATAACAATCAGATGGGTCCAAACAAGACCTACGGAGGAATAACTTTCATGGTCAAAGATATGCTAATCAACAAGCCTACAGGAAATTTCCTAAGAATAGGAAGACTAATGAATGGAATAGAACTCACTTCTCCAGTTCAGCTGGATTCAACTTTAATAAACCAGAAAGGAAGGTGCCAGAGAAAACCATGATGAAACAAATCTGGATACCTAAACACTTGATCAGAGATTTGAACAATGTCCTTGGACCCAACTCATCCTGGGTTCCAAATCAATCTGCTTGATATATTTATGTAGGTCGGCCTGGCAGCTGAAGACAACAAGTGGTACCTCGACAGTGGCTGCTCCAGGCATATGACAGGAGACCGATCCAAGTTCAGCAAGATAGAGATGAAGCCAGGGGGTCTGGTCAAGTTTGGAGGAAAGAACAAAGGTAAAATAATTGGAGTTGGCACAGTAGGTAAGTCTTCCACAAATTCCATTGAAAAAGTATTACTTGTGGAAGGGCTTCAACACAACCTGATTAGCATCAGCCAATTATGTGACAGGGGTCACAGGGTTGTATTTGATGATAGTTCATGTAAAATCCTTGAAACAAATTCTGACATGGTTAAATTTGTAGCCAACAGGATTAATAATGTCTACATTGTAGACTTAGATGAGAATTCTGAATCTACTATTTGCTTATCTGCCAATTCTGAAAATGATGCCTTTGAATGGCATAGACGTCTAGGTCATGCTAGCTTTTCAACTTTAAATAAATTGGTCAAGTATGATTTAGTTAGAGGCATGCCTAGAATTAAATTCAACTCAATATCAAAAGCATGTGATGCCTGTGCTCTAGGCAAACAGACCAGAAATTCCTTTAAATTAAGATCTGAGCCATTGTCTTCTAGACCAATGGAACTTCTTCATATGGACCTTTTCGGTCCAACTAGAACCCAGAGTCTTAATGGAAATAGGTTTGGCTATGTCATCATAGATGACTTCTCTAGATATTCATGGATATTTTTCTTAGCAAATAAGAGTGATGCATTTCAAAAGTTTAATCTGTTTTTCAATAAGGTCAAACAAGAAGGGAAGTACAAGGTTAGTTCTATTCAATCTGACCATGGAGGTGAGTTTGAAAACTCCATGTTTACTGAACTTTGTGACAAAGAAGGACTAACTCACAGGTTTTCTTCTCCCA
Organism: Amorphophallus konjac; assembly: GCA_022559845.1. NCBI lineage: Eukaryota > Viridiplantae > Streptophyta > Magnoliopsida > Alismatales > Araceae > Amorphophallus > Amorphophallus konjac. Next base: position 173,103,252 of record CM040128.1, on the reverse strand, counting down.
GGACACCTGAACAAAATGGGATTGTGGAGAGAAGAAATAGAACAGTGGTGGAGATGGCCCGAACCATGTTGATTGAAAGAAAATTACCTAGAAGGTTTTGGGCAAAAGCGGCCAATACAGCAACCTACATAATCAACAGGGCCATGGTAAGACCCATACACAAGAAAACACCCTATGAGCTTCTAAAAGGTAAGAAATCAAACTTGTTTCATTTCAGAATTTTTGGAGCAAAATATTTTATTCATAACAATGATAAGAAAGATTTAGACAAGTTTGAAGCCAAGAGTTCACCTGGAATATTCTTGGGTTACTCTGAAGTGTCAAGGGCATATAGGGTATTTAACATATCAGATCAGAAAGTGGAAGAATCTCCACACATCCTTTTTAGTGAAAAGAAAGATGTCTCTAATGTTGAAAATCTTGACAGGGATTCCAATCATGGTGGAGACTTTCTAGAAGACCAACAGGAAGAAGAGAAGACTCAGCCAAATGGAGAAACAAATTCCCCCAATCAGGAAGGGCCAAGAGAAACAGGTGAGTCTTCAACAAATATCAGATTTCTTAAAGACCATCCTTTAGATAAAGTCATAGGCAATCCTGAAGATCCTCTTCGAACCAGGTCTCATTTTAGAAATGTGAATAATGATGACTTAATTGCTTTAGTCTCACACATTGAACCCAAAACAGTAGAAGAGGCCTTAGCTGATCAAGCTTGGGTCAATGCTATGAGTGAGGAATTAGGTCAGTTTGAAAGGAATAATGTCTGGGAGCTTGTCCCAAGACCAGATGGTATTAATGTCATAGGAACCAAGTGGGTGTTCAAAAATAAGATGAATGAAGATAGAATTATCTCGAGCAATAAGGCCAGACTAGTAGCCAAAGGCTACTGTCAGGAATTCGGGGTAGACTTTGATGAATCCTATGCACCTGTTGCTAGGATGGAAGCTATAAGACTGTTGCTTGCCTTTGCATGCTCAAAGAACATAAAACTCCAACAAATGGATGTTAAAAGTGCCTTTTTAAATGGAGTCATTAAAGAAGAAGTTTTTGTTGAACAACCTCCTGGATTTCAATATTCTTCTCAACCAAGCCAAGTTTTCAGGTTAAACAAAGCCTTGTATGGTCTAAAGCAGGCTCCAAGAGCTTGGTATGAAAGATTATCTGAATTTTTGATCAGCAAGGGCTACAAAAGAGGTAAAGTTGATCAGACTTTATTTACCAAGGGCATGAATAAAGATCTCATCATAGTTCAGGTATATGTAGATGACATTGTATTTGGATCAACTAAGCATGAACTATGTGATGAATTTTCTACCATGATGTCTGCTGAATTTGAAATGAGCTTGGTTGGTGAACTAAAATATTTTCTTGGATTGCAGGTGCAGCAGCTAGAAGATGGGTGCTTCATCAACCAAACCAAATACACAATGGAACTATTCAAAAGGTTTGGCATGGAAAACTTAAAGCACATTACTATACCCATGGGCACCAATACTTCATTGGATGCAGATGAGACAGGTAAAGATGCCAAACTTTATAGAGGTATGATTGGATCACTACTTTACTTGACAGCCTCTAGACCTGATATACAATTCAGTGTAGGAATGTGTGCAAGGTATCAGTCTAGACCTACTGAACTACACTTAGCTGCAGTTAAAAGAATCTTCAGATATTTGTCAGCTAGTCACTCTCTTGGTTTATGGTTTCCTGCATCTCACACACTTAACCTAGTAGCATACACAGATGCTGACTATGCAGGCTGTAAACTAGATAGGAAAAGCACAAGTGGCCATTGTGAATTCTTGGGTGGATGTTTAGTGTCTTGGGGTTCCAAGAAATAACATTCTGTGGCCCTCTCCACTGCAGAAGCTGAATATGTGGCTACAGGGAGTTGTGGAACACAAGTCATATGGATTAAACACCAGCTTCAGGACTACCAAGTAGACCTGGGGTGCACACCTATTTACTGTGATAATACTAGTGCCATCAATCTTGCTAAAAATCCTGTTTTGCATTCACGAACCAAACACATAGAGATAAGACATCATTTTATAAGAGATGAGGTGTCTAAGAATAATTTTGAACTGATTCATGTAGGCACAGATAATCAAATTGCTGACATATTCACAAAACCTCTGGATAATGAAAAATTTTCCACATTGAGAAGAGAATTAGGCTTATACAAATTGTCCTAATTATGAAGCCTGTTCTTGTTGTGAGGGGGAGTTGTGTCTATCTGATGTTTAGCCTTCTTGCATGCTGGTTTAAGGGAGAGTTTAGAATGCTTACTTGTTAGCATTCAGGAATGCTCTAAATAAAGGGGAAGCCTTGAGATTTTGCTGGAATATTTCATTGAGGAATGCTATGTCTTAGGGGGAGCTGAGTTGTGATGTGAGAAGAGAAGTTCTTTGACAGATTCAAAAAGGGCTGTCCAGATGTGTACCTTTACTGGCCTTGCATGACTGATTTAGTGTGGTTCTCTCAGAAAGTAGAGTGTCACTTATCTCTTAAGTCTATAAGTCAGTGACTCTAATCTCCAAATTAGAATCTTTCCTTTGGTACTCCTTCAGAGATCTGGACTAATTGCATAAAGTATATCTTCCTACATTGTCATTGATTATGGTTCAGGCCAAAAACTTGTATGTCTTGATATCTGACCCAATCAACTTGAAATCTAGACTTCAAGACTCAATTCAAGAAAAGTCCTTTTTGGTATTGTCTTCAATCATTCTATCTCTTTAACTCAAGGGCTTAACTGAACAAACTTGTTCTGTTTTGATCACTGAGAAACTGGGAGCTTCATCAATGAAATGAATAGTTCTCCCATGTCATGAGGTGTCAAATGCTTCAAATGAATGAAAAGTCATGACAGAGCAATGGTGGCTTGCTGGTGAGTAGCTGGGGACTCTGGCCTCTAATAAAGGTGTTTCCTCATGTCAAAAGTCATAGTTACTAACTCTGTTCCTTAATAAAAAAAAGGAAGGAAGTAATGAGGTACTCACTCTGAGTAACTGGGGATTCAGGCCTCTAATCAAGGTGTCTCCCTAATGTCAAAGGAAGTGAACTACCAACTTACTCATTGATCTTCTTGAAAATCATCTCCAACAAAAATTCCTTGTTGTTATGCAACTAATGGATTGCTTGTCTTCAATACCTTGAGAACACCTCTCTGATTTAGTCTCTTGCTGTCTTGTGGAATAGTTGAATGATCAGCTATATCTGGCCATACTTGTAAACTCCTGCTCTCAATCATCCACTATGTATGCTGATAAACTTGTCTATCATTCTACTTCTCTATTGTGTACTGAAGTCTAAAGAATCCTCTCTTGAGATTAGAAACTCACTTATTCTCTTAAGACCTACTCGTGACTTTCTGCACTAAGAAGTAATTGCCCTTAGTCCTCATGTTTCTAGCACTGTCACACATTCTGTAGTTCTTTTTACTGATGTCAAAGGGGGAGAGAAGCTTGCAATGTCTACAATTTCAGTGAGAAGTTTGCAATATCAGTGAGTATTGGTTTTGTCTTGAGCTTTGAGGGGAGTCATGTTGCTTCGTGGAAGAAATGGTTATGAGTTGTGGGGGAGATGAGAGTGTGCTGTAGGGAATGCTGTAGGGAATGTTTAATTCATTTGCATGAGCATGTTAAATTTATTCTGCTTGTTGCAGCTGGTATTAACTTTTTGTTGAAACTTGATATTGCTTGATTCATAGTGTTGTCATCATCAAAAAGGGGGAGATTGTTGCATCCCTATGGTTTTGATGATGTCCCACACTATAAATCAATATTCTATCTCTAGATTAATGCTGTTTCATCATGTGAGTGAGTACAGTTCAATGGCTGTCAGATATCACACTTTACCTTAATTCTGCCTACACTCTGTCTGCACAGTCCTCACACTAGTGCGTCAACTCAGTGTGCTGATGCGTAGACGCTTCAGTTCAGGTTCTTCATTTGATGAAATCTATACATCATCAGTTGATCATCAAGAATATACGTTGCAGCGTCAACTCATTGGGCTGCAGCGTCAACTCAGCAAGTATACACTTCAGTCTTCACATGCTAAGTCTGTACAGCCTACGTCTCATGCAGCGTCAACGCTGTGAGCATTCTTAAGACTTTAGGGTCAACGCTATAAGTGTGTACATCGCTTTCACGTCACCAAGTCCATACATTTGTCCTCCTTCAAAGTCTGTACAGCCGCTGGTCTAGCTTCATGAAGTCTGTACATCAGACTGTTACAGGAAGTCTGTACATTGTCCGCCTTCCTTAGCGTCTTGATAGTTGATGTCTACACATTGGCCTTCATGCTCCTAAGTCTATGCATTACTGTTCATGCATCAGTCTTCATAAGTATGTACATTGGACTGTCTCTCTCAGCGTCTCATGGCATGAGGTCTGTACACTCAAATTGCCCTTGATCTGGTCAAGTGTATACACTCTCTCACTGTAGCTTTCAGCTATTCAAGTCTATACACTGGACTGTTAGGTCATGTCTATACACTGGGTCTCAATGTACACATTTATTCATTGTGCTGCTTCACGCATAAAGTCTATACATTGGGCCTAACATTCCAACTCTACACTGAACCTTCGTTCATCAAAGCCTCAAGTCTATACAGCGTAAAGTCTACACTTTGGCTTCACGTTTTCAATGTCTGTACAGTGGCTTCGCATAGGCAATTCTGTACACTAGGTTCAACTCTCCAAGTCTGTACAGCCTGTTTGTCTTCATGTGTGAAGTCTATACAATGCATGCTCACATAACTAACTCTATACACTCGATTGTTAGATCTTCAACTATATACATTGGTTGAGTCTATACACTGAGATCTCATGAAGAGTTGCAAGTCTATACACTCGTTGTTAGAGACCTAGATGTAGACACACTAAAATTGACATCATTTTGAGCATATCTCCTATCGCACTGTGATGCCCCATTTGACCCTCAAATCGACTTATTTGAGTGATTTTCCTCCTTTTTATTGAATATCCAACTTCCCCAAGGTTTCCACATGTTTTTCCATTTTTCTCCAGTTTTTTCTGAGCCATTTCTCCATTTTTTCGGGCCTTAAATCAAATGGGGGAAGGGACCCGGGCGTCATTTAAGTAACGTCCCGTCAGGGGGCGTCATTTCTTTAATTAGCGACCGTCTGTTCGGTCGTCAATTCTTGTTCAATTCCGAACTCCAGAAGCACCCCTTCCTTTCCTCACTTACACTCCTTTTTCACTTGGGAAAGAGTTCCTATGGCTTCCTAATATTGAAAGGACACTTGGAGGAAGGATCCCCCTTTCCATCCTACCAAAACTAAGTTTTCTAATTTTTTATGGAATTAATTCTGAATTTCCCTTCTTTCCTCATTTAACCTCCTTTTCCACTTGGGAAAGGGTTCCTATGACTTTCCAAGGTTGAAGGGACACTTGCCTAATGCTTATCTCTTCCAAATTCTAACTAAAACATGTTTTCTTATTTTCTCTTGATTTAATTCCGAATTTCACTTCCTTTCCTCATTTAATCTCTTTTTCCACTTGGGAAAGGGTTCATATGACTTTCCAAGGTTGAAGGGACACTTGCCTAAGGTTTATCTCTTCCAAATCTAATTAAAACATGTTTTCTTATTTTCTCTTGGATTTAATTCCGAATTTCACTTCCTTTCCTCATTTAATCTCTTTTTCCACTTGGGAAAGGGTTCCTATGACTTTCCAAGGTTGAAGGGACACTTGCCTAATGTTTATCTCTTCCAAATTCCAACTAAAACATGTTTTCTTATTTTCTCTTGATTTAATTCCGAATTTCACTTCCTTTCCTCATTTAATCTCTTTTTCCACTTAGGAAAGGGTTCCTATGACTTTCCAAGGTTGAAGGGACACTTGCCTAATGTTTATCTCATTCCAAATCCCACTAAAACATGTTTTCCTAATTTCTCTTGGAATTAATTTCGAATTTCAACCCTATAAATAGGACTCCTCTCTCCCTTGTGTTAAGAGATCAAGATCAATTCAAGTGGAGGTGCTGCCGGACCAAAGGCTCAAGGAGGAAGACTCCCATGCACCTAAAAGCTTCATCCACGGAGCTCTTCTTCCTCTATTGAAGATTTGAAACCTCTACATCCACAGAGTTCTTCTTCCTCTATTGAAGATTTGGAGCCTCTACATCCATGGAATTCTACATCCTCTTCTTCCTCTATTGAAGATCTTGAAGCCAATTGGAGAAACCACTAAGCTTTCCCCCTCCTATCTCTTATTTTTCTTTAGTTAATTACATGCATCATTATTCCATCTCTTCCTTTTATTTCTTTTTATCTCCATGTTGAGATCTCCTTAGTGCAACACTTGCACACCTCCCTATTTGCATATCATTCATCATATCTCCCATACCCTTTTGCATAGGGGTTTAAAGGCCAAACACCAATAAGGTGTGTTCATATCCATGCTTTCTATGTCCATATTTATATTTGGATTTGATGCTACACATCTTGGTTTCTAATCCATGTTTGTTTATTGGTGTTTGTTAATTTTGCAAGGGTAATCAATCAAGGAAAACTCTCTTCATCGGCCGGCCGATAGAAAGAGAAGGTGCACTCACAATCTCCCCCACATTTAAGGTATTTATATCGCGATCCCTCCATTGATTATTTGTTATATCCTTTGAGGCCCTCGCGTCTCTGGCGATCACATTCCCCTTAGCATCCTCGCATGCTCCCCTTTTCTCCCTCTTTTCCCATTCTTCTTCTATTCATTTTTTCTTTTTCCCTTTTAATTGTTCTAAGTGGATTTCTTAGAATCTACAAATTGGCGATCACGGTGGGACCACCATTGTTTTTCTTTGATTACCCTTCCCCCTTTGCACCCTCGGTGCAACTCCCTTTGTGCTCCACATGCACTTTCCTTTTTGTTTTATCACTTGTGCATCGCGTGCACATCCCCCTCCCCTTATGTGATTGCTAACTTGTTGGTTTTTGAAAAATTCCACTTTCTTATCTCTCCATCTTTTTAAAAAATTTTTTTTTTGATGCCATGCTTCATATTATGTTGATTGCTATGATTTGTATGGCCATGTGAGTGTTTTACCTTATCTTTCTTTGGTTTGGCTCATATCATGGTTCATACTTTCTTTTCTTTGTCTTTTGCATTAGGACTTGCATTTAGGGCATTTGGCTTGGGAGACCTCCTCTCTCTATATTAGGATTTCACACACCCCCTTAGTGAAGGAAGGACCCTCCATTGAGCATTCCGTCTCTTTGGATTGGAAATTCCTAAACCAAGTCTCCATAAGTCCCCGCACCCGTGGATTCCCTCACGGACGCCGGGCAGGTTGTACCCTTGAAGTTCCCGAGTTTAGTTGGCCTATACGTGGTGAGAGAGTGTTCCTAGTTGGCATTGAAGTAATCATATTGAAACTAGGTTCCTCCCTCGTGTGAATCATTCCAAATCTTTGTAAAAAATCATTAATTCACCAAGGTTCAAACATAAAAAAAAATCAAGGTAACCATTCCAACTTGTGTGCTTCTTTGCAAATTGTTTGCACATTAAATTGCTTACATAATGGCTTACTTTGATAGACAAAACAACATGTTCAATTCAATTAATGTTCATGAGGGTGATCAACCTAGCACATCTTATTCCCCTCAATTCCAACATGTTCAACATAATTCTCACCATAATTCTTTCAAAGGACCACGTCCTCACTCTTATGGTGTTGCCCGACCCATGGGCAATGTCCAATCCAATGGTCTTTTAATCCAATTGCGAGCCACTATTCCCTCGAGACCGTCTCCTCCCAATGATGAGAAGGTTTCCCAAATCATTCATGCATTAGATCATCTCACCCCTCAACAGATCCAAGCCCTTAAGGCCGCCATTGAGGGTGCATCTCATTCCTCTCCTCCTCCTTCTAATCCTACACGGGTGGCCCATTACCCACCTCCCTCTTTTATTCCTACACGGGTGACCCATCACCCATCTCCTCCTATTCATTCTACTCGGGTGGCCCATCACCCGCCTCCTTCTATTCCTCCTCCATCACGGCCCCAAGGCCCATTTATTCCTTGCAATCCGGCCCATCCGGGTTCTTCCATGGGTCGGCCCGTTAATTCTTCTCCACGGCCTTTTTATACGGCCCCTCCTCCTTCAAGGCCCTATCAACCTTCGGTTGCACAGGTCACACCTGTAGCAACCCTAATAAATGAATAATTGAAATGAATTAAAACATATATATTACTGAAGTAATATATAAAAGGAATAGGGTTAATTGGATGAAATAAAACAAAATTAAAAATAACGCCTCTTATTAAGGCGTTAATTTATAAAGAAACGCCTCTACCAATGGCGTGAATAAAGAAAGGACGCCCACACCTACGGTCGTCAGTTCTCACGCGACCAAATGGGTAAGTAAAAGAAACGCCTCTATCTTGGGCGTGTTTTAAAACACGAAACGCCCTTTTTCAAGGCGCTTTTTAAGAAACGCCCTTATGCAAGGCGTTAATTCAAGAATACACGCCCTGACCAAAGGCGTTAATTCCATTCGAGTTCCGTTCGACACGGGAGCTTATCCAGGGAAGGATTATGTTAATCCAGTAAGTATTTAATAGGGCAAGGACTCTATATTGGAAGCATTGCTTCTACTAGAACACTAACCTTAACAGGACGTCCAAAATCCTATAAATAGTCTTGATCGAGCAAACCCTAAACCTATTTGATTCAAGCCTCTGCCACGGTAAGTGAAGAACAGAACTGTTCTTCTTATTCCTTTCTTTCTGTTTGGAGTGTATGAAGAACTAACGTTCTTCATCTCCTTCTCTTCTTACAGGTTGAAGAGAGAGCACACGCTGTGAAGAACATAGGTAAGGTTCTTCTAAAACTTTTCCTAACTACGGTTATGTCCCCATCTTCCTCATCTTCTTTTCTTTTCCTTACAGATCGATTGTTGGGTGAAGTTCCTGAAGACAGAAGATCAATATCTTCATCATCCTCATCAAATACAATCACCTTCTCTTCTTACTACTACCAGCGGGATTCTTCGTCCCTTCGATTAAACCAAATCAACCATTAAAGGTAGGTTTTCTCAAGTTACTGTAGCCCAAATGAAATTAATGCAAGATATATATATATATATATATATAAGCATGTCATGCATATGATTATTATAGTTTTCACGCGTTTTCTGAAATATTTTGAAAGAAACGCCCTTGATTAGGGCGCTAATTTAAAAGAAACGACCATACTAGTGGTCGTCAATTTAATATTTGACGCCCTCTACGCAGGCGTTAATTTCATAAGAATCGCATATGATTAATAATTGATCCTGTTTAAAAGTTACAATACATATGAAATATTGATTTTTAATATCATGCATGACTCTGTGAATTCCTGTTGAATTTTACTGCCATGACATGTCTCCTGTCTCTCGAAATATTATTTATTAAAATATCGTAAATCCCTTGAAATTCACGACTTGGACAAAGTCGTTTTCCATATTCTAACGCCCCAGTACAAGGCGTGAATATTAAAAGTAACGCCCCTTCCTAGGGCGTGTATCTGTTAAAAACCTGAAATTCACATATTCTGTAAAATGGAATTAGAAAGTAACGCCCCTTCCAAGGGCGCGTTTTTGATAAATTTCTGAGAATAATTATATCCTGTCGAATATGTAAATGATGAGACGCCTGCCCCTGCAGTCGTCAACTTTTAAGAAACGCCCCCAGGAAAGGCGTGTTTTTGATAAATTAATGAAATAATGGAAATTCTGCAAATTGGCAATATATGTAAACGCCCTTCAGTTAGGCGTTAATTACTTGAGACACGACTTGACCTAAGTCGTTATTTTACTGTAAACCGATTTTTCCTCTGATTTGCTGACCGATGGTTTATATATATTATACATATATATATATATCGGCACTATTCTCCACTCCGTGAGTATAGTCCCACGTTTCATGTTGATTTATCGATCACACTCAACTCTCATTGACATACAAGCTCTCCATTGGACATTCCGTTCCTTTGGACTAGCAAGTTAGTCATAGAGACCTCCGTAAGACTCCTCGTAGCCTTGGATTCCCTCAAGGCCGACTGAGCTGGTTGTACCCTAAAAACCCATTACACAGTTTTTGCCATGTCAATCTAAAGAAAACATGGTATACCGGCCCTTATGATTATACAAAGAGTATATCATAAGAAATTCTTAATGGGATGATGATATCATGCCATATCATGTCGTTCTTGTAAACCTCAATTCTATGATAAGAATGAGGGTATCTTACCTTTGATATACTGTTCATGTGGACCTCAATTCTAAATAAAGAATGTCCATATTGATTTGTCATGGTACCTAAGTTAAGGGAACCATATTCTACCTAGTTTTATCGAACTCGTGATTATACCGTTATTATCGCCATTCTATGTCCTTTGTCATATTTTGGACTCTATTCCATCAAAGTTGTCATACGTATCTACAAGCTTGATTATTGAAATTCTATATTGGCTATATAAACAAGAGTGGATGTCAAAACACATGATAAATGCCTGCGCATATAGGGCCCGATCTGGTCCTGGGAGGAGCACCCGAAAGTACTTGTGCCCATGGGAGTTAAAATGATAAGGTATCTGGCATTATACCGAGTACTTGACTTGCTTGATTGGACATTCCACACACATCTTGTACTTGACTCGTACTTGACATGAAATGAAATGCGTGGCCCGAAAGAGGGTAATTTACTTGCTTGATACATGATAGCCAAAGTTCTTGACATGACTTGTTAAATGTACTTGCTTGAATATCTCGAATAAACTTGTTATCTTGTTGGAAGTTCATGACTAAGTTCATCTTATTTTCTTGATATTACATTCTCTCTATCTTGTCGTTTCATGCGAGCATGCATAGCTTTATTGCATCCATGAAAATGTAATTACTTAAACCACTTGCTAGTACTTGAGATATAATTTCCTACTGAGCGTTCGCTCATCCCGTTTGTCCCTTTTTACTTTTCAGGTAAGTCCGACGACGATGGAAGTCAATCGGATGGGAATGGTCAAGAGTGAAAGTGATAGAGCTTCTACAAGTGTCGTCTAGTCTTTTCCATAGTTTCTTGAGTCGACTATGTATTCTTTTCCTTTTTATTTAACAGAGTATTGGATTTGTAATAGTCTATCCATTATGAAATAAAGGATTGGGTTATCTTGCTATTTTGCGCATCTCTGTCTTTGTGTCGAATACACGACCACTCTGATTGACATGATTGATATAGACACGTCGCGTATCTCCGGGTATCTTCCGCGCTCGGGGCGTGACAGTCTTTGTGGTATCAGAGCCTAAGGTATTCAATTCCTAGGAAACCCAAGTCCAAGGATAGGTTTCAAAACCCTTAACCAAGTGAGAGTGGGTAGAACCAAGGGTTAAATGATCAATGAGTCCTTTATAAGATTATAGTGACATAATACTAACATAGCTATTGTAATTGTAGGATAATGGCTGCCGAACGTGCTCAATGGCGCAACATGCAGCGTACCCTTCAAGGGATGACTCAAGTGCTACAACAGGTAGCACAAGGTGGTGCTCCACGAGCTGGAAGCTTACACCAAGCATTCAAGAATATGAATCCCCCGAAGTTCATGGGATCGACCGATCCAGACGATGCCGAGCATTGGGTTCGGGAGATTGAACGTATATTCCGTGTTATGCAATGCACGGATCAGGACAAAGTCTTATTAGCTACTTTCCAGTTAGAAAAGGATGCTAGATGCTGGTGGGAGTCGATTGAAGCTACTATTGACCCAACTCAAGTTACATGGGGTGAATTCGTTGAATATTTCAACGCCAAATATTTCTCTGATAGGGTCCAGGAAAAGAAGGCCGCCGAATTTGCCACATTAAAGCAAAGATCTTTATCGGTGGCTGATTATGAAGCACAGTTCTCTAGACTGTCTAGATATGCTAAGCATTTAATTGGCACGGAAAAGATGAAAGCCCGTAGATTTCTTAATGGGCTTAGGCCCCACTACATTACTCAACTGGCGCCTATGGATATTCAAGTTTATACTGAAATAGTGCGCCGAGCTCAGTTGCTTGAAGATGCCACGGAACTATCTGATAGAATCCGTGGGAAAGACAAAAAGGAGCAAGTCACAAGTTCGGGTTCTTTTAAACCCAACTTTAAGAAGAGGCCCAATAATGGAGGTTCTTCCTCTCAAGATCAGAAGTTCAAGAAATCCAAGCCTTTCTCTATCACCACTACCCCTTCAAACGTAGTATGCAAGCATTGTGACAAGGCTGGTCACAAAACAGAAGAATGCTGGAGGAAACTAGGAGCATGTCTCCGTTGTGGGAGTCGTGAACATCGGATTCCCGATTGTCCATTAATGAATGACCAAGACGGTGAGGGTAAACGCCCAGTGACAAGGAACGCGCGTCTTCATGCAATCCAAGAGACCGAACCAGAAGAAGAAGGCGGATTGGTGGAAGGTACATTAAAAATTTGTTCCAAATATGCACATGTCTTATTTGATACGGGTGCATCGCATTCCATTATTTCCAAGAAGTTTGCTGACCCATTACCTCTAGAACCAGAATGGATGAAGATAATATTGTCTACTCCTCTCGGAAACGAGACGGATATCACACATCATTACCAAAATTGTGAGGTATTGGTTCGAGGAAAGAATTTTCCTATTGATCTTATCTGCTTAGATCTAAAAGAATATGATGTTATACTAGGAGCAGATTGGTTATCCAAATACCAGGCAACGGTTGATTGCCGTGATAGCAAGATTGTTTTCAAGGAATTTCCGGAACTGACTTATACTAGTCCTAAGAGTCGAAGCAAATCCCCTCTTATTTCGGCTCTTCGAGCAAGCAAGCTCGTCAGGAAAGGATGTGTATCCTTCCTTGCTTTTGTCACTAATAAAGAAGCTAAGGAAACCACGATAGAAGACGTTCAAGTAGTACGAGAATTCCCAGACGTATTTCCGGAAGAATTGCCGGGATTACCCCCGCAAAGAGATGTGGCCTTTACCATCGACTTAGTCCCTGGTGCTGGTCCGGTTTCAAAGGCACCATATAGAATGTCCCCTGCTGAACTCAAGGAGTTGAAGGAGCAGTTGATGGAACTAATCCGAAAAGGGTTTATTAGACCAAGTACTTCCCCGTGGGGAGCACCAGTCTTATTTGTAAAGAAGAAGGATGGATCCATGAGATTGTGTATTGACTATCGACAGTTGAATCATCTTACTATCAAGAACAAGTATCCACTGCCGAGAATCGATGAATTGTTTGATCAGATTTCAGGATCCAAATATTTCTCCAAGATTGATCTCCGGTCGGGATATCATCAATTAAGGATCAAGGATGATGACATTCACAAGACCGCATTCAGAAGCAGGTATGGCCATTACGAATTTGTTGTTATGCCTTTTGGACTAACAAATGCCCCTGCTGCCTTTATGCAGTTAATGAATAGCATATTCAGGCCTTACTTGGATCAATTCATAGTAGTCTTCATCGATGATATATTGATATATTCTAAGACTAAGGAAGAACATGAAGAGCATTTGAGGATTGCATTGCAAGTCTTGAGGACAAATCAATTATATGCTAAACTCAGCAAATGCGAGTTCTGGCTTGAAGAAGTGGCTTTTCTCGGACATGTCATATCCAAGGACGGTTTATCTGTGGATCCGTCAAAAGTTGAAGCTGTGAGAAACTGGGAGAGACCCACTAATGCAAGCGAGATCAGAAGTTTCTTAGGTCTTGCAGGCTATTATCGGCGATTTATCAAAGATTTCTCTAAGATCGCCGTACCGCTTACAAGATTAACTCGTAAGGAGATCCGATATGAATGGAGTGAGGAATGTGAAAGCAGTTTCCAAACTCTCAAGGATCATCTCACCACAGCTCCAGTCTTAGCCCTACCAATTGAAGGAGAGAAATTCGAGGTCTACACTGATGCTTCTGGCATTGGCCTCGGATGTGTTCTAATGCAACATGGGAAGGTCATAGCATATTCTTCTCGTCAACTGAAGAAGCATGAGGAGAATTACCCCGTCCATGACTTGGAATTGGCCGCGGTAGTATTTGCCCTAAAGATATGGAGACACTATCTCTATGGGGTACAGTTTACTGTATACTCCGATCACAAAAGTCTCAAATATCTATTTTCACAAAAGGAGCTGAACATGAGACAAAGACGTTGGCTAGAATATCTCAAGGACTTCGACTTCAATATACAATTCCATCCCGGAAAGGGTAATTATGTGGCTGATGCCCTTAGTCGAAAGCCGAGAGCAAAGATAGTAAATTGTATGATACAAGAATGGAGGTTACTTGAACAATTCTCCGAGCTCAATATAAGCTTGGACACGGAATCCAAATTGGTCACACTATCCCATGTAAGCATACAGTCAGATTTGTTATCTGAGATACGAACACTTCAGGATGATGATCCTATGTTAATAGAAATCAAAGGCAGATTAGAAGGATAATCTGATTTTCAACTAACTTCTGATGGAAGATTATCGTTCAAAGATAGAACTTGTATACCCGATTGTCCGGAATTAAAGAAGAAGATCTTAGATGAAGCTCACAGGTCAAGATACACTATTCATCCTGGATCAACTAAAATGTACCAAGATGTAAAGAGGAACTTTTGGTGGCCCAATATGAAAAGAGAAATAGCGGACTATGTATCACGCTGTCTCACATGCCAACAGGTCAAGGCGGAACACCAAAAGCCTGCGGGAAAACTACATCCTCTAGATATTCCTAAGTGGAAATGGGAGGATATTGGTATGGACTTCATCATGGGTTTGTCTAAATCTAAAGGAGGACATGATGGAATCTGGGTTATCATTGATCGATTGACTAAATCGGCACATTTCTTGCCAATCAAAAGCTGATGGTCGATTGATGTGCTAGCTGCACTATACATTAAAGAAATAGTCAGGATACATGGAATTCCTGTCTCAATCGTGTCTGATAGAGATCCCCGTTTTACTTCTCATTTTTGGAAGGGATTACAACATTCGTTGGGGACAAGGCTCAACTTTAGTACTGCTTTTCACCCACAAACGGATGGTCAGACCGAGCGAACTAATCAAGTTGTTGAAGATATGCTGAGAGCATGCATTATTGACTTTGGAGGAAGCTGGCATGACCACTTACCTTTAGTTGAATTTGCATATAATAATAGCTACCAAGCTAGTATCCAAATGGCACCTTTCGAAGCCTTATACGGAAGGAGTTGTCGATCTCCCATATGTTGGAACGAAGTTGGAGAGGAACAACTATTAGGTCCAGACATGGTAAGGGATACAACTGAGAAGATACAGGTAATCAGAGAAAGATTACAAGTTGCTCAGACAAGGCAAAAGGCTTATGCTGATACCAGGAGAAGAGATCTTGAATTCCAGGTTGGAGATCATGTATTTCTTAAAATATCCCCTGGACGTGGCATACGAAGATTTGGTGTTAAGGGCAAGCTTACGCCAAGATTCATCGGACCATTTGAGGTACTCGAAAGAGTTGGCGAGGTTGCTTATCGCATCGCGTTGCCTCCTCAGTTGTCCGAGGTACACAATGTATTTCACATATCTATGTTGAAGAAGTATGTGCACGATCCGTCACATATTATTGAGCATGGAGATCTGGTGATCCAGAAAGATCTCACATATGAACAGAGGCCCTTGAAGATATTAGATCGAGAAATACGAGCTCTAAGGAATAAGGTTATTCCCATGCTCAAGGTGCAATGGAATAAGAATCCTGAACGCGAAGCGACATGGGAGACCGAGGAATCTATGAAGAAACGCTTTCCCGAGTTATTCTAAGAGGTATATGTCCTACACTCTCCGCGTGTATAATTATATATATATTGAATTTGGGGACCAAATTCTTTTAAGTGGGGGAGGGTGTAGCAACCCTAATAAATGAATAATTGAAATGAATTAAAACATATATATTACTGAAGTAATATATAAAAGGAATAGGGTTAATTGGATGAAATAAAACAAAATTAAAAATAACGCCTCTTATTAAGGCGTTAATTTATAAAGAAACGCCTCTACCAATGGCGTGAATAAAGAAAGGACGCCCACACCTACGGTCGTCAGTTCTCACGCGACCAAATGGGTAAGTAAAAGAAACGCCTCTATCTTGGGCGTGTTTTAAAACACGAAACGCCCTTTTTCAAGGCGCTTTTTAAGAAACGCCCTTATGCAAGGCGTTAATTCAAGAATACACGCCCTGACCAAAGGCGTTAATTCCATTCGAGTTCCGTTCGACACGGGAGCTTATCCAGGGAAGGATTATGTTAATCCAGTAAGTATTTAATAGGGCAAGGACTCTATATTGGAAGCATTGCTTCTACTAGAACACTAACCTTAACAGGACGTCCAAAATCCTATAAATAGTCTTGATCGAGCAAACCCTAAACCTATTTGATTCAAGCCTCTGCCACGGTAAGTGAAGAACAGAACTGTTCTTCTTATTCCTTTCTTTCTGTTTGGAGTGTATGAAGAACTAACGTTCTTCATCTCCTTCTCTTCTTACAGGTTGAAGAGAGAGCACACGCTGTGAAGAACATAGGTAAGGTTCTTCTAAAACTTTTCCTAACTACGGTTATGTCCCCATCTTCCTCATCTTCTTTTCTTTTCCTTACAGATCGATTGTTGGGTGAAGTTCCTGAAGACAGAAGATCAATATCTTCATCATCCTCATCAAATACAATCACCTTCTCTTCTTACTACTACCAGCGGGATTCTTCGTCCCTTCGATTAAACCAAATCAACCATTAAAGGTAGGTTTTCTCAAGTTACTGTAGCCCAAATGAAATTAATGCAAGATATATATATATATATATATAAGCATGTCATGCATATGATTATTATAGTTTTCACGCGTTTTCTAAAATATTTTGAAAGAAACGCCCTTGATTAGGGCGCTAATTTAAAAGAAACGACCATACTAGTGGTCGTCAATTTAATATTTGACGCCCTCTACGCAGGCGTTAATTTCATAAGAATCGCATATGATTAATAATTGATCCTGTTTAAAAGTTACAATACATATGAAATATTGATTTTTAATATCATGCATGACTCTGTGAATTCCTGTTGAATTTTACTGCCATGACATGTCTCCTGTCTCTCGAAATATTATTTATTAAAATATCGTAAATCCCTTGAAATTCACGACTTGGACAAAGTCGTTTTCCATATTCTAACGCCCCAGTACAAGGCGTGAATATTAAAAGTAACGCACCTTCCTAGGGCGTGTATCTGTTAAAAACCTGAAATTCACATATTCTGTAAAATGGAATTAGAAAGTAACGCCCCTTCCAAGGGCGCGTTTTTGATAAATTTCTGAGAATAATTATATCCTGTCGAATATGTAAATGATGAGACGCCTGCCCCTGCAGTCGTCAACTTTTAAGAAACGCCCCCAGGAAAGGCGTGTTTTTGATAAATTAATGAAATAATGGAAATTCTGCAAATTGGCAATATATGTAAACGCCCTTCAGTTAGGCGTTAATTACTTGAGACACGACTTGACCTAAGTCGTTATTTTACTGTAAACTGATTTTTCCACTGATTTGCTGACCGATGGTTTATATATATTATACATATATATATATCGGCACTATTCTCCACTCCGTGAGTATAGTCCCACGTTTCATGTTGATTTATCGATCACACTCAACTCTCATTGACATACAAGCTCTCCATTGGACATTCCGTTCCTTTGGACTAGCAAGTTAGTCATAGAGACCTCCGTAAGACTCCTCGTAGCCTTGGATTCCCTCAAGGCCGACTGAGCTGGTTGTACCCTAAAAACCCATTACACAGTTTTTGCCATGTCAATCTAAAGAAAACATGGTATACCGGCCCTTATGATTATACAAAGAGTATATCATAAGAAATTCTTAATGGGATGATGATATCATGCCATATCATGTCGTTCTTGTAAACCTCAATTCTATGATAAGAATGAGGGTATCTTACCTTTGATATACTGTTCATGTGGACCTCAATTCTAAATAAAGAATGTCCATATTGATTTGTCATGGTACCTAAGTTAAGGGAACCATATTCTACCTAGTTTTATCGAACTCGTGATTATACCGTTATTATCGCCATTCTATGTCCTTTGTCATATTTTGGACTCTATTCCATCAAAGTTGTCATACGTATCTACAAGCTTGATTATTGAAATTCTATATTGGCTATATAAACAAGAGTGGATGTCAAAACACATGATAAATGCCTGCGCATATAGGGCCCGATCTGGTCCTGGGAGGAGCACCCGAAAGTACTTGTGCCCATGGGAGTTAAAATGATAAGGTATCTGGCATTATACCGAGTACTTGACTTGCTTGATTGGACATTCCACACACATCTTGTACTTGACTCGTACTTGACATGAAATGAAATGCGTGGCCCGAAAGAGGGTAATTTACTTGCTTGATACATGATAGCCAAAGTTCTTGACATGACTTGTTAAATGTACTTGCTTGAATATCTCGAATAAACTTGTTATCTTGTTGGAAGTTCATGACTAAGTTCATCTTATTTTCTTGATATTACATTCTCTCTATCTTGTCGTTTCATGCGAGCATGCATAGCTTTATTGCATCCATGAAAATGTAATTACTTAAACCACTTGCTAGTACTTGAGATATAATTTCCTACTGAGCGTTCGCTCATCCCGTTTGTCCCTTTTTACTTTTCAGGTAAGTCCGACGACGATGGAAGTCAATCGGATGGGAATGGTCAAGAGTGAAAGTGATAGAGCTTCTACAAGTGTCGTCTAGTCTTTTCCATAGTTTCTTGAGTCGACTATGTATTCTTTTCCTTTTTATTTAACAGAGTATTGGATTTGTAATAGTCTATCCATTATGAAATAAAGGATTGGGTTATCTTGCTATTTTGCGCATCTCTGTCTTTGTGTCGAATACACGACCACTCTGATTGACATGATTGATATAGACACGTCGCGTATCTCCGGGTATCTTCCGCGCTCGGGGCGTGACAACACCCCTCCAGCAAACTCTCCTTGACAAAATCACTCTTATGGAGGAACAATTAAAGAGGGTTACGAGCCCGCGGCCCGCTCCTCCTACTCCAGTTAATTCTCTTCACGCTTTCCTGGATGACATTACCAAGATGGAGAGTGAATGTAAAGATAGGAGAGATGATTATGACTTTGGCACTTCAAGCAATCAAGAGCCGGCAATTGAAGAATCTGAAGCAATGTATGATGATGAAGCTATGCAGGCACCCCTTCCGAGTTTCCTTAACTTCCCGCTTCCTCCACTATCATTTGATGAACCCCCTGCTCAGGACGAAGCTACCATCCCTGATCCAACCCCCGTTTCCGAGACCTCTTGGTGTTACGATGATGGGTCGATACTCCAATCACCCACACCGGCGCATCTTGAGTCTCCTCCCACTCCTAACACCGCTTGCCCCGTCCGGAGTTTTCCCCGCACCAAACCTCCACCAGTTATACCTCCCCCAGTTACATCAACCTTCATATCATCACCCTCCCCTGAACCTTCCATCAAACCTCCACCAATGACACCTCCACCCATTAAACCATTAACCTTCACACCATCGGCCTCCATTGAACCCACCATTAAACCTTCCCCAATTAACATCCCACCACTTCAACCCTCCATTACCCCTTTAACCTCAAAACCCTCCACTATGCATATAACACCTATTCCACCACATAACCCTTCACCTTTACCCGTGGCTAATCCTGAGCAGGATTCACCCTTTTTTGCACTCGAGCCAATCCCAACTGCTTCCGAGCAAAGGGAGAAACTCGACGTGTTTATACCTCCGCCTCCACTTATCCTTTCTCCAACGCCTTTCATTACGCCCCCACCATTCATGGAGCCTTCCGCCTCTGCTTCACCTCCCTCTACTACTCGGAAGGGGAGTGATTCTACAAACACTTGTGCCGAGGATGATCAAGAGCTGCGAAAGAAGAATTTGGTTATGGCCACGCTATTCAAAATGCAAGAGTTCATTTGCCAGATGCCAATCCGGGTTATTGTGCCAGGCATGATTGAAGAGGCCAAGTCACCGTCATGCCAAGCACTGATGCTGTGTAAGGGCCGGGCAGGGCACCCTCTGTTCCAACTTCCAAATCTTGAACCCCCGGGCAACATGATGCTTCTGAGCCCTACTTTCCAACTCCCTCACACCATTACTTTTCACCCTCCAAGGGAGTTGTCGTTTACTATTGAAGCTTCATCATGGGCTTGTATTTCATCCATTAGGCCATTTGGCTGTATTCTTTCACTGTCGTGGAGGGGCAGTTATCTTGGTGCCGAAAGGCCTTCCGCTATTTCATCCACCTTCTTGTCTATCACATCTTTTCCATGGGCCATTCCCAGGGTTAGGAGGAGGATCTCGTCCTCTCGCCCTTCATATTCTCCATATTCTTTGCATCTCATTGCATTCGCGCATTCATTGCATTCATCGCATCCATCCCATTGCATGCATTTGCACCTCCTGCTTCCCGGGTTTCTAAACCCGTATCTTCCCCGCCTTCCTGCACCTCCGGATATTCCGCACTTCCCATCTTATTCATCTTCATCTTTTTATCCACTATCCCTGGGGCATCGCGTCCCTTTTCCTGCTATCTCCCTGGAACCTCCAGGAATTTTATCCCTCCTCTTTGGGCATCGCGCCCCTTTTCATCTTCTTCCTCCGGAACCTCCGGACTTTCCCCTCGGGCATCGCGCCCCTTTCCATTCTCCTCCTCCGAAACCTCCGGACCTTTCTCTCGGGCATCGCGCCCCTTTCCACTTTCCTCCTCCGGAACCTCCGGACTTTCCCCTCGGGCATCGCGCCCCTTTTCATCTTCTTCCTCCGGAACCTCCGGACTTTCCCCTCGGGCATCGCGCCCCTTTCCATTCTCCTCCTCCGGAACCTCCGGACCTTTCTCTCGGGCATCGCGCCCCTTTCCACCTTCCTCCTCCGGAACCTCCAGATTTTCCCCTTGGGCATCGCGCCCCTTCTCATTTGCTACCTTCGGAACCTCCGGATTTTCCTCCTGATCCTCCTTCATTCCTCTCTCTTGGGTATCGCGCCCCTTTCTATATTCTTCCTCCGGAACCTCCGGATCCTCCACCTGATTGTCTCCATCTTTTCCCCGGGCATCGTGCCCCTTTCCATTTGCTTCCTCTGGAACCTCCGAATTCTCCGTCTTATTCTCTCTATCATCTTCCAGGGCATCGTGACCCTCCTGATTTCATTCCCCCGGAACCTCCGGACCCTCCATCTTTCTTCCGATTCATCTTTCTACTCCTCCGGGACATCACATCCTTCATTTTCTTCTTCCTTTTCCATCATCTTTTTCCCTATTTCTCCCCAGGGCATCGCATCCCTTCTTTCAATATTCCTCCGGAGCCTCCGGATTCCTCCTATCATGATTCTCCTCCTCTGCCTCCGGACCCTCCGGATCCACCTCTTTCCATCTACCAATTTCTTCTTCTGATTCCTCCTAATTCTGGGTCTGACCCAACTTCTTCCACATCCACTGCCTTGGGCATCTGCCCTTTCTCCCATTGCTTCCGAGGCTTTAGTCCTCACCCCTCTTCTTGATTTTCCGCTTCTTCTGTAGACTGTTCCATGTGATCAGGGTCTCCGCGCCTTAGTGAGGGAGTTCTAGCCCTCGCCTCTTTTCCTTTTCTCCTTATTCGTCTGAGTCTGGTTTGAGCACCACTCATTCTTGTTAAGCCACTCCCAAAATCTTTTGCTTCCAATCCTTTTGACTGCCAAAGAGGACAAATCCCATGATGATCAACCTCGCCTCTGACAGCTGCTTCTACAAAGGTTGCAAGGTAACATATTGGCGTAAGTACGCATTTTAATGATATCATTTTCTCATTACTTCACACATGATTTTCAAAATCAAGTGCTTCTTAACGAGATTAAGAGTGGTGTTTTAAACCTTTATCTTAAGCTTTTGTTTAATTGAAATCATTCTCAAAAGAGTCCTTTAGGCTTATTTTTTTTGCAGCACCTCTGGTTAATAAAAACCCGTGCTGGGAATTCAACATTCTTTCCGCGCTTGTTAAGAGTAACCCTTAGCTGGGCATTCCACACACTTCACGGCGTCCTTAGCCGGCTCCTTTGGTTAAACACCGTTGCTACCTTGGCCATGCCATGAGTATATCTGAAAGTCTTTTCTCTTCTTTACTCGGCCGCATGCAGGGGCAAGAGGTTGACGGATGAGATGACCAACCTTGGTAATCCCCAATACGAGAGGAGTCTCAAATAGGGGCAGTCTTGACCCAAATTAAATGAGTTTTCATGATATAC
Source organism: Amorphophallus konjac (assembly GCA_022559845.1). Classification (NCBI taxonomy): domain Eukaryota; kingdom Viridiplantae; phylum Streptophyta; class Magnoliopsida; order Alismatales; family Araceae; genus Amorphophallus; species Amorphophallus konjac. The sequence continues at coordinate 173,080,927 of CM040128.1, read as the reverse complement.
ATTTCGCCAAAAGGGCTATTATGAAAATCAAGTCAAAATTTCGATAAAAGCAAAAGTATGAATTATGGCATGTCAAGAGTGGCAAAGTCCCCGCAGGGAAAACCCTGGTCGTATGCATGTCAAGGGTCTAAAAATTAAAGGCACAAAGCCCCGGCACAACAGACTACCTCTTTGAAGGGAACACCTTGGAAGGAATTCAAGTCCCGATATCTCCCATCCTGCACAAAGTTTATCCTCAATTATTCTTCTCTTCTCCCTCCAAGACCGAATGTTTCTCGGGTATGGCCTTGGTAGGGGCACCGTTGATCAAAGACGGTCGGTTATAGGATGCCACTTTCAATGCACGTCCAGCTTTGGGCAGTTTTTAGCGAAAAGGGAAGGAACAAGGACCCCTAGCCAGTGGTTCAAAACACCATTTGATGCTGCATTAACATTGTCTAAGCCAAAATCAAACAAAAATTGAATATTTCCTGATCAAAATCCAACAAAAATTGAATATTTTCAAAAATTCATAAAAAATCAAAATATTTTCAAAATCCACATAAAAATTCATATATTTTTCAAAACTCATAAAAATTTGCATATTTCTAAAATCTAAAAATTTGCATTATATTTTCTGATGGTGTTTTACAGGAACAGCTTTGCAGAGACCAAAAACACGGGATGGGTCCTCTCTCTACTTATTGCTATCAATCTATTGATTCTTTCTCGATATTTTCATGACATGCCACCAGGGGCATTTTTTTTTATTATCATCTCCCTATATCATTCTGATTATCATATCTCATGATTATTCATCTCCAAATCTTTTTTAATCAACTCCTGCTAATTTCATCTGATCACTCCGCCGATGGGCATTATATCAGATCTTGATCATTCATCTCCAAATCTTGATTAACCAGATTGTCTCCTCATGATAAAACAACAAACAATGCTATGATTTGACTTATGCTATTCATGCCATATACATGCTGTAATTGATGCTTTGATGATTGCTATGCTTAAATACCTTCTTCATTGTTTGTTATCTTTTATATCTTGGCTAATGAATTTTTGAGCGCAGGATAAGAAGCTCTTGGTCCCGCCGACTGGGCATCATCATCAAAGTCCCACGGTGCTTGCAGCTCATTTCTCAGTTCCCATGCTTATTGATATCACCATCTCCCTGTATGCATTCTACTATATGTTACATATGTTACTAGATTATATCAAGGACCTTGTGGCTTTGGTAAATCTGGGATTTGAGTTCCCCTTCATCAAAAATAATGATGATTCCAGAGAAGTCTTAGTCACACGGATAGGCCGTTGAGCCGTCCAAGACTGGGGACGATGGTTCCCTTTTTACGAGTTGGTGCGTGGATAAACGGGCTTCGGCTTAGTATCAGCTCGCAGAATTGGTTTCTTGACCCAGTCTGGGCAGTTTAACAATATTATCCTTGATTATATTATATTTTCATTTGTTATTTTCCCTTTAGCCCAGCATGCATTCATGTAGGACTTTGAATTAACGTTGGAAAATCATTCTGATAAGCTGATATTGAGAGTTGAATTGATCTTAATCTTTCTCGATATGAGATTTTCATTGCCGAATTGGATCCTCAGTTCGTTTTATCGCTGTTTTGGGTCTTTTCTCGAGAACTCCTTGTTTGGATTTTTATCATCTTATTTTTTCAATCATTCCCCTTGATCCACCTTGGCTGCATCACGTCCACATTGGCTGGTAACCGCTCCCCAATGGTGAAATCTACAGGTTTGTGACCTGGGGTACTTCCACCGCGCTGGAAGTTGATCATTTTATTTTATCTCCTTCGTGCACCGCGTGCACATCTCCCCTTTTATCCAAACATTGTTGATTTCGTTGGATTTCCCGAGATTTACTTCATGTCGAGCTTTTGATTTCATTCTCATCAAGTGATGTTGATTGCGTGTCTCATCACACCTTGGCATCTACTTTTCAGTTCGCTCTCACTTCATTCCATTCCATTCCATTCCATTCCATGTTGCTTCACTTCATTCTATTCTATTTCATTCCGTGTCACTCTCTTGCAAAGCAGATGCCAAGGCGGGGCAGCTGTAGACACACTAAAATTGACATCATTTTGAGCATATCTCCTATCGCACTGTGATGCCCCATTTGACCCTCAAATCGGCTTATTTGAGTGATTTTCCTCCTTTTTATTGAATATCCAACTTCCCCAAGCTTTCCACATGTTTTTCCATTTTTCTCCAGTTTTTTCTGAGCCATTTCTCCATTTTTTCGGGCCTTAAATCAAATGGGGGAAGGGACCCGGGCGTCATTTAAGTAACGCCCCGTCAGGGGGCGTCATTTCTTTAATTAGCGACCGTCTGTTCGGTCGTCAATTCTTGTTCAATTCCGAACTCCAGAAGCACCCCTTCCTTTCCTCACTTACACTCCTTTTTCACTTGGGAAAGAGTTCCTATGGCTTCCTAATATTGAAAGGACACTTGAAGGAAGGATCCCCCTTTCCATCCTACCAAAACTAAGTTTTCTAATTTTTTATGGAATTAATTCCGAATTTCCCTTCTTCCTCATTTAACCTCCTTTTCCACTTGGGAAAGGGTTCCTATGACTTTCCAAGGTTGAAGGGACACTTGCCTAATGCTTATCTCTTCCAAATTCCAACTAAAACATGTTTTCTTATTTTCTCTTGATTTAATTCCGAATTTCACTTCCTTTCCTCATTTAATCTCTTTTTCCACTTGGGAAAGGGTTCATATGACTTTCCAAGGTTGAAGGGACACTTGCCTAAGGTTTATCTCTTCCAAATCTAACTAAAACATGTTTTCTTATTTTCTCTTAGATTTAATTCCGAATTTCACTTCCTTTACTCATTTAATCTCTTTTTCCACTTGGGAAAGGGTTCCTATGACTTTCCAAGGTTGAAGGGACACTTGCCTAATGTTTATCTCTTCCAAATTCCAACTAAAACATGTTTTCTTATTTTCTCTTGATTTAATTCCGAATTTCACTTCCTTTCCTCATTTAATCTCTTTTTCCACTTAGGAAAGGGTTCCTATGACTTTCCAAGGTTGAAGGGACACTTGCCTAATGTTTATCTCATTCCAAATCCCGCTAAAACATGTTTTCCTAATTTCTCTTGGAATTAATTTCGAATTTCAACCCTATAAATAGGACTCCTCTCTCCCTTGTGTTAAGAGATCAAGATCAATTCAAGGGGAGGTGCTGCCGGACCAAAGGCTCAAGGAGGAAGACTCCCATGCACCTAAAAGCTTCATCCACGGAGTTCTTCTTCCTCTATTGAAGATTTGAAACCTCTACATCCACAGAGTTCTTCTTCCTCTATTGAAGATTTGGAGCCTCTACATCCATGGAATTCTACATCCTCTTCTTCCTCTATTGAAGATCTTGAAGCCAATTGGAGAAACCACTAAGCTTTCCCCCTCCTATCTCTTATTTTTCTTTAGTTAATTGCATGCATCATTATTCCATCTCTTCCTTTTATTTCTTTTTATCTCCATGTTGAGATCTCCTTAGTGCAACACTTGCACACCTCCCTATTTGCATATCATTCATCATATCTCCCATACCCTTTTGCATAGGGGTTTAAAGGCCAAACACCAATAAGGTGTGTTCATATCCATGCTTTCTATGTCCATATTTACATTTGGATTTGATGCTACACATCTTGGTTTCTAATCCATGTTTGTTTATTGGTGTTTGTTAATTTTGCAAGGGTAATCAATCAAGGAAAACTCTCTTCATCGGCCGGCCGATAGAAAGAGAAGGTGCACTCACAATCTCCCCCACATTTAAGGTATTTATATCGCGATCCCTCCATTGATTATTTGTTATATCCTTTGAGGCCCTCGCGTCTCTGGCGATCACATTCCCCTTAGCATCCTCGCATGCTCCCCTTTTCTCCCTCTTTTCCCATTCTTCTTCTATTCATTTTTTCTTTTTCCCTTTTAATTGTTCTAAGTGGATTTCTTAGAATCTACACTAGGCTGCTAAGTCTATACACTCCCTCACTATGTACACACTTGCTATATTGATCTCTGAAGTCTATACAATGCTTCACGTTAACACTAAGTCTATGCACTTCATTATTGTTGCTGAAGGGAACAGGGTCGACGCCTGAAGCTTAATGCGTCCACACATCAGTAGACGAAGCTTTCACGATGTCTTCTATTGCATTAACGCCACAAGCAAGCAGCGTCGACGCAGCAGTTAGAAAAAGTAGAGACTCTTACAAGCGACGAAGGTTTCACGATATCTTCCACTGCGTCAACGCCATCAACAAGCAGCGTCGACGCATCGGCTTAAGAGACGCCAGTATACAAATGTACATGTCTTCAATGCGTCAACGCAACGTGCTGATAACGTCGACGCAGCACGCCCATATGTTGAAGGCTTGATTACTGGACTGCCGATACCGTTGCGTCAACGCAGTAGGCTGATGGAGTCGACGCAGTGGTTAAAAAGGTTGAAGATCTATGATGGCTGCGTCAACCCTTTGGAACAGGTGAGTTGACACCATCTAACTCCAGTTGCTGAGCGTACTGGTGCTGGGCACGTGATCCCAGGATAAGGAGAGTGCCCAGATGAGGACACGTGTTCTGACAGCCTGCTGGATGCTGCCACGTGGTCCGAATTCTTAAGGCGGGAACCTGGCAGCCACATGCCATTATCTGCTATAAATATAGAGCTTCATCCTTCAGTAGAAGCTCGATCGTGAAAAGAAAAAGCAGAAGCCATTGGTAAGAGTCTGCACGATCCAGAAAAGAAAAAGAGATAGAGAGTGAGAGAGAGAGAGCTCATGGAAAAGAAAGAGGAAGAGAGCAGAAGAGAAAGTTCGAGAGAAAGAGAGTGTGTGTGGATTGATGAATTGCTTCATTTGAAGCTACATTTGTATTGGGTTTCAGAACCGATTTCTTCTTCATTGTTTTTTGTTTCTACTTTGCTTTCGTTTATTTTAGTTCTTCCATTCTGTTTTGAATTTGTTTCCCTCCGGTGTGTGGAGGAAGGGAGTACTACTCCAGTTTCCCTGTGAATTGCAGAGGAAGAGAGATCGGTGATCTCTGGTGGTGTTAGTGACAGGTTGTCATTAACTGTTCTCCTCCGGTGTGTGGAGGAAGGGAGAGGATTCTCCTGTTGTGTTCTAGCTGGGAGCTAGAACAGGTTTCAAGTTCTGTGGGTAGCAGAACTTGGTTGAGGGTTTTGTTTCCCTTGGTGTTCAAGCTGTGTGGCAGCATGTTGTTCGCAGACTGAGTCTGCATTGATCTAGCATCGTCTAGTGGAATCCTCACTCTAGTTGGTGTGAGGGGTGGATGTAGATTGCGGACTGCAATCGAACCACCTAAAAAACCGAGTGTCTCCTCTGTGGTTTGCTATTGATTTCTATGCTCTTCATCTGCTTGTCCCTTTGCCTTCAAGTGATCAGTTCTTCACTCTCATCTATATTTCTCTGTGTACGGGTTAAGGAGGTGCGTTAGCAGCAAAATCTATTTTCCGCCTGAGTTTCTGCAAATTGGGAGTGATCTATTCATCCCCCCCTTCTATATCACTTTTGCTGCACTAACAATTAGGACCCACTTGGTTGGAGGTGATTGGGTGGGGTCGGTTGGAGGTGACCGGTTGGGGAACGTAGACCTTCCTAAGCTCTCTCTTCATGTCCCACCATGACTCGATGGGCCATTGCCTCCTAACCTCTCTCAAACGTTCAATGTAGTCCCACTTTTCGGCGGCCTCATGAAGAAGCCGCTCTTTGGCGAAAGAGAATTGCATTGCCTCGGACATAGTATAACACTCAAAATATGCGTCAATGGCGGCTTCCCACTTGAGGTAGTCGCTCGGGACCTTGGTTCCATAGAAGTCCGAGGCTTCGGGTGTACGGACGTGGTGGGGTTGGATTCCCCATCCTTGGTGGTGTCACCACCATTCATATGAACTAGGCGTTTGGGAACCCATGGGACTCGGGGAGCTAATGGATGGCCATGCCGACACTTGGACACGACACTAGACACGACCCAAAAACATGATGTAAAGTTGAAATGAGACTCAACTAAACACTGAGACATGACTATGTTGGAATGCACTAACTAGGAACCTGGACTTAACCAAAGACTCGGTTCGTGGCGGAGCTAATCGATCCGAAGATCACTAACGCAAGTGTGCGGCCTTCCTGATAGGCATAGCCTAACGATCGGATGACACCTTTTAATATACCAAATATTAGAATGCAAATGCAACCTTGGACTTAAATGACCTTAGACTTAAACGACGCTCTGATACCAATTTGATGCGGGATGGATGACGATCGGGCTAAGACGTACGACGGACTCGACGTGCGGCCAGCACTAACACGCTAAAGGTAAGCCGGGCGGCTGACCACCGTGGCGTTATCCGGGTGGAGACGTCTCTCAACAGAAACACTAGGTAGCCCGACGATCGTCCCTTGCGAGGGAAACGTGGGGATCACGGCGGTTAAGGAACCACCGTCGCCTAGGGGTATCCAGTTCGGGCTCGGTGCTCGACCGGTGCTAAGGAACGGGCACTCACAACTCACAATCACGGTGATTTGTAACTAGCTAACGGCCCTATTCTCACAAATGCAGCATGATAGAAAATATACTAAACCATTAATGTGAGGGTGGAATGAAGCGCGTACCTCTACGACTAGGCGTGGGGAAGAATTCCCGGCCGAATTCAAAGAACCCCAATACACATACGCAATATGATTACAATTTCAGAACCTGATGCCCACTCCACACAGGGAGGTATAGGGCTACAAATGCCAATTTTGGGGTTGCTGGAACCCGGGTTGATGGGCCACACTCGCAGGAGGCAAGGGACGCGAGTCGGAGCCGCTCGGGTACGCCGATGGGAAGCCGACCCGGTTCTATCCACGCTGGTCACCCTGCGTAGCAAGCTTCCGGAGGCTGGTACGCCAAGATCTGAAGGCGGATCGGAGCGCCGTTTGTTGGAGAACGTCGACGACAGGACGTAGTTTGTCCACTCTGAAGGGCGTGAGCAGATGTTTTCAGATCTGGGCGCAGCAGTAGTTACAATTGGCTTCTGGTTCTGTGCACCCAGAACTGAACAGAAACATGATTAAATAAGGGAAAATTAGTTTCTGATGTCGGATCGAGACGCCGTTTGTGGAATATTGTTGGCGACGTCTAGAGGAAGAAGTAATCCAAAGATATTGCACGGATCTTGAACGGGTGAGGCGGGGCAGACTCTGAAAGTTGACTCTGGATCTGAGCCGGGCCTGCTCAGATCGGCTCGCGCGATCCCACGAGAATCGTCGTCACGATCAGTACACGTCTCAGATTGAGGCGATACTGGCGGCAACGCCAAGAGGACTCAAAATCCTACGATCACTCTAAGACTAAGCTCCATAAGACTTGAGAGGAGATCTGGGGAAATTCGTAATCAGGAAACATCAGATCTGGGCAGCAGGCTGGGGCAGATCTGCACGCCGTCACGAGAAAAATCGCCACCGACGATGCCGAACTCCGATCGACGCGAAACCACCTCTGAAATCTTCCTGATTCGTAGAGGTATCAAGGATAATTTTTGTGGAAGCATATGATAAGGGGATGGGGGAGACATGGGGGCGAGTCACACGCCCAAAGTCTGTCCCGTCACAGGACTGAACAGGGTATCACACCCAAGGGGGAAACAAGAGAATCACTCTCTAATTGCAACTTTCACTCAATAAAACTTCATTAGCCTTTAACCCATCATCATACAAGTCCTTATATAGGGTTTTGGAAAGGGGAGTGGCTGGGGAGGTTCGATGGAACCAAGGGGAGGGGGAGAGGGGTGCGCCCCTTTGACTAGAATAGGAAGGGAGGGGGAGACAAGGGGACATGGGACTTACCTACCTTTGAAATTCAAGTAAAGGGGGTAGGTGGCAGCCATTCCTTTTGGACCAGCAGCCATTTCCAAGTCCATGTGGTAAATGGGGAGGGGAAGAAAAGAAAACAAAAGAAAATTCAGCCTAATACAACCAAAATAGGGGGCGCCCCCTTCTTGGGCCAACATTGGGCCAAGTTGGGTCCTTGGCCAACCCAAGCCCAATCAACCATGGGTGGCTTAAGGCCTTTCCATCCTATATTGCCCATGAAGGAAGGAAGCCCAATTGGGCCTTCCATAGCTTATGGATCCATCATAATGGTCCAAGGCCACTCCTTCTTAATGAATTCTAAAGGGGCTTTACCAAGATGGCCCTTTAAGAGCCTTACAACCAGCCCAATATGAAAAAACAAATATAATGACCATTACAAGCCCAACTTTAATGCAAAAAGTGTCCAAACTTAAGCTAAATTGCCTCCATTTCAAAGGGAAGCCGAAGTAGTCCGATTGGCGCTCCGCGTATGATACCGTCGGTTCGCCGACTCGTGCTATTCGCTCGCTCTGGTGTCCGCACCAGACACTCGCCGAAGGAAAATGCTGGGACAAGATGGAAACGGTCTCCAGAGAACCGTCACTCCACGAAAGTGGTCGCCCGATAGTCTGCCACCAGCGTTTGAACAGGGCTGTGGAGAAAGTAGCACAGGCGCAGGAAGATGGTCTACGGGGAGCCGCTAATGACTTGAAAACGGTCTAGGATAGACCGCTTCCACTCCACGACGGTCCGTGATCTACCGCTACCGTGGTCCAGAACCCGTACTCCAATGGTCTGATCCTCCGCCCCTTCCGGCCGGCCAGGAGGGATGGACCTCGTGTCAGAACACATGTTGATCTGCAAAACAACACGAAAATAACAAGAAACAACCCAGATTAGATCAGGAATGTGTAGTAACTATTCATGCAAACTATAGCTAAAACGCATAAAGGATGGGACGATACTTGGGGGTTGGTGGTTTTTAACCCCTGTGGGGGCGTGAAAACGATGGAATGGGAGTAAATGGATGCAAAGTATGGTGAAAAACGTGGAGAAGAAAGTGAAGGAATGCAAGAGAAATGATGCTCAAATGAGAATATGATGATTAAGAACTAAAACGAGAAAGCATTAAAGCCATGACTACTCCCTGGACTGTGGGCTCAATGGACGTGGATGAGCCCCTCTCTTGGACTTAAAACTCGCTTTAGACTGCGGCAGGGCTTCGCCGTGATGCTTAAAATCCCCCCCCCCTCACAACCATGGCCAATAAGTGCTATTTATAGAGCCCAGAAACTCAGTTCGATTTCAGAGGGGTTTCGGCGAGAAACAGCAGTCGATTCTTTTGAAGAAATTGGAGATAATACTCCCAATAATCCGTAGGAACAAACGACGCGCTATTTGGTCCAGTATCCACGGAGAAATATGTGGATTAAGTGTAGATTCTAAGAAAATTCACTTAAGAAAAGTTAAATTAATAAACAATAAGCGTGAGCACGAGGTGCTAAGGGGAATGTGTGATCGCCAGAGACACGAGGTCTCAAAAATATAACAATGAAAAAGTGTGGAGGGATGATCGCGAAAAATACCTCAAAAGATGCGGGGATGTGAGTGCTCCTTTCTCTTCAAATCGGCCGGCCGATGAAGAGAGTTCTTGCTTTTATTACCCTTGCAAAACAAACAAACACCACCAAAGAAATTACATTAGATATGTGGTGAGTGTAGCATCAACTCATAAATAAAGATGAGCATGAAATCATGGTGAAGAACACACCTTAAGGGTGGTTGCCCTTAAACCCCTATGCAAAGAGGGTGTGGGAGATATGATAAATGCATGAAAATAAGAATAAAAATAAGAGGAAAGAGTGCAAGAGTTGCACTAAGGGGAGATACTCAACGTGGTTGAGTTTTTAAAAAAAATGAATACGTATGAACATGCATGCATATGAACGATGTAATAAAAGAAATAAAAACAAAGAAGAAGGGGCCTGTTGGCTTTGATCCTCGATGGGGAGAAGTCTTCCAAAAGGGTGATGAAGTTAACGTGGGAAGCTCCTCCTTCAGCCACAGCAATAGCCTGCGTGAGAAAAGAAGAAGGAGAAAACAGAAGAAAAAGGGAAGAAAACAGAAGAAGAAGAGGAAGACAGAAGAAGCAACGGAGGGGAAAGAAGGGGGTCCCCAACCCGTTAACAGAGCAGCAGAGCTCTATTAAATAGGATTGGGAGGGATAAGAAGGCAAGAGTCCAAGGGGGCAAAGGATAGGAATGGGCAAGAGCCCAAACAAAGCAGGTGTCTCTCTGGGAAAGGCTGCGTTCGTTCGGAGCACAAAAGTGAAACACGACCTGGTTCAGGGCGTCAATTGTTGAATTGACGACCTGCCAGAGGGCGTTTCTAAAAAACACGCCCTGAACAAGGGCGTTTCTCAAAAACTAAATTTTAGAAATAAAAACTCCCCATATTTGAAAAATGTAAAACACGCCTCAATCAAAGCCACTTTTTAAAAACACGCCCCTGGGAAGGGTGTTAATTTCAAGAGCTCAAATGGGGAAGTCGGTCAAACCAAAAGAATTGACGCCCTCAGGTCAGGTCATCCTTTCTCAAAGAAACGTCCCAGATCAGGTCGTGTTTTGTTAAAAACACGCCCTTACCCAGGTCGTGAATTTCAAAAATTGAGATAAATGCCCAGAAAATCCAGAAAAATAGGAAAAAGGAGATAAATGGGGAAAAATAGGAAAAAATTCCAGAAAAATGGGAAAAACCACTCAAACAAGCTAATTTGAGGGTCAAATGGGACATTGCACGGTAATATGAAATATACTCAAAATAATGTCAATTTTAGCGTGTCTACAGCTGCCCCGCCTTGGCGTCTGCTTTGCAAGGGAGCGTAGCAAACTGAAAAGTAGATGCCAAGGTGTGATGAGACACGCAATCAACATCACTTGATGAGAATCAAATCAAAAGCACGAGATGAAGTAATCTCGGGAAATTCAATGAAATCAACGATGTTTGGATAAAACGGGGAGATGTGCACGCGGTGCACGAAGGAGATAAAATAAATGATCAACTTCCAGCGCGGTGGAAGTACCCCAGGTCACAAACCTGCAGGTTTCACCATTGGGGAGCGGTTACCAGCCAGTGGACGTGCTGCAGCCAAGGTGGATCAAAGGAAAAGAGATAAAATAAGATGATAAAAATCCAAACAATGAGCTCTCGAGAAAATGACCCAAAACAGCGTCAAAACGAACTGAAGACTCAATTCGGCATGGAATATCTCATATCGAGAAAGATTAATATCAATTCAACTCTCAACATCAGCTTATCAGAATGATTTTTCAATGTTAATTCAAAGTCCTACATGAATGCATGCTGGGTTTAAAGAGAAAATAACAAATAAAGATATAATATAATCAAGGATAATATTGTTAAACTGCCAAGACTGGGTCAAGAAACCAATTCTGCGAGCTGATACTAAGCCGAAGCCCGTTTATCCACGCACCAACTCGTAAAAAGGGAACCATCGTCCCCAGTCTTGGACGGCTCAACGGCCTATCCGTGTGACTAAGACTTCTCTGGAATCATCATTATTTTTGATGAAGGGGAACTGAAATTCCAGATTTACCAAAGCCACAAGGTCCTTGATATAATCTAGTAACATATGTAACATATAGTAGAATGCATACAGGGAGATGGTGATATCAATAAGCATGGGAACTGAAAAATGAGCTGCAAGCACCGTGGGTCTTTGAGTGATGATGCCCAGTCGGCGGGACCAAGAGCTTCTTATCCTGCGCTCAAAATTTCATTAGCCAAGATATAACAAGCAATGAATAAGGCATTTAATCATAGCATGCATAGCATGAATCAATAGCATGTCACAACATAGTAACCATTATGAGTTGAATCATGATATTGCAAAGCATCATTGTTTGTTATTTTGTCATGAGGATGCCAATCTGGCTAATCAAGTTTTGGAGTTGAATGATCAAGATCTGATAATGCCCCTCGGCAGAATTGATCCAGAGAAATTAGCAGGAGTTGATTGAAAGATCTGGAGATGAATAATTAGAATGATAATCAGGAGATATAACCAAAATGATATAAAGAGGTGATAACCAAAAATGCCCAGGGTGGCATGTCATGAGAATATCGGGAGGAATCAAGAGGTTGATAACAATGAGTAGAGATAGGACTCATCCCGTGCTTTTGGTCTCTGCAAAGCTGTTCCTGCAAAACACCATTAGAAAAATACAATGCAAATTTTTGGATTTTAGAAATATGCAAATTTTTATGAGTTTTGAAAATATGCAAATTTTTATGAGTTTTGAAAATATTTGAATTTTTATGGAGATTTTTGGAAAATATTTTGAATTTTTGTTGGGATTTTGATCAGGAAATATTCAATTTTTGGATTTTGGCTTAGACATTGTTAATGCAGCATCAAAGGGTTATTTTGAACCACTGGCTAGGGGTCCTTGTTCCTTCCCTTTTCGCTAAAACTGCCCAAAGCTGGACGTGCATTGAAAATGGCATCCTATAACCGACCGTCTTTGATCAACGGTGCCCCTACCAAGGCCATACCTGAGAAACATTCGGTCTTAGAGGGAAAAGAGAAGAACAATTGTGACAAGCTTTATGCAGGATGGGAGATGTCGGGACTTGAATTCTTTCCAAGGTGTTCCCTTCAAAGAGGTAGTCTGTTGTGCCGGGGCTTTGTGCCTTTGATTTTTAGACCCTTGACATGCATACGACCAGGGTTTTCCCTGCGGGGACTTTGCCACTCTTGACATGCCATAATTCACAATCTTGCTTTTATCGAAATTTTGACTTGATTTTCATAATAGCCCTTTTGGCGAGATGTATATCATGAAATTCATATTTAGTTTGGGTCAAGACTGCCCCTATTTGAGACTCCTCTCGTATTGGGGATTACCGAGGTTGGTCATCTCATCCGTCAACCTCTTGCCCCTGCACGCGGCCGAGTAGAGAAGAGAAAAGACTTTCAGGAATTCTCATGGCATGGCCAAGATAGCAACGGTGTTTTTATCAAAGAGCCAGCTAAGGACGCCGTGAAGTGTGTGAGGTGCCCAACTAAGGGTTGCTCTTAACAAGCGGGGAGAGAATGTTGAATTCCCAGCGCGGGTTTTTATTAACCAGAGGTGCTGCAAAAAAACAAGCCTAAAGAACTCTTTTGAGAATGATTTCAATTAAACAAAAGCTTAAGATAAAGGTTTAAAACACCACTCTTAATCTCGTTAAGAAGCACTTGATTTTGAAAATAATGCGTGAAGTAATGAGAAAATGATATCATTAAAATGCATACTTACGCCAATATGTTACCTTGCAACCTTTGTAGAAGCAGCTGTCAGAGGCGAGGTTGATCATCATGGGATTTGTCCTCTTTGGCAGTCAAAAGGATTGGAAGCAAAGGATTTTGGGAGTGGCTTAACAAGAAGGAGTGGTACCAAGACCAGACTCAGACGAATAAGGAGAAAAGGGAAGAGAGGCGAAGGCTAGAACCCCCTCACTAAGGCGCGGAGACCCTGATCACATGAAACAGTCTACAGAAGAAGCGAAGAATTAGAAGGAGGAGTGAGGACTAAAGCCTCGAAAGCAGTGAGAGAATGGGCAGATGCCCAAGGCAGTGGATGTGGAAGAAGTTGGGTCGGACCCAGGATCATGAGGAATCAGAAGAAGAAATTGATAAATGGAAAGAGGCGGATCTGGAGGGTCCGGTGGCAGAGGAGAATCATGAGAGGAAAAATCCGAAGGCTCCGGAGGGATGACAAAAGAAGGGACACGATGCCCTGAGACGAAATAGGGAAAAAGATGATGGAAAAGGAAGAAAAAAATGAAGGATGTGATGTTCAGGAAGATTAGAAAGATGAATCGGAAGAAAGATGGAGGGTCCGGAGGGAGAAAATGCCGAGGGACGCGATGCCCAGGGAGGAGAGAAAAATCCGGAGGTTCCGGAGGAATGAAATCAGGAAGGAGAAGGTGGAAAGGGGCGTCGTGCCCGAGGGAAAAGTCCGGAGGTTCCGGAGGAAGCAAATAAAGAAGGTGGAGAGGGGCGTCGCGCCCAAAGGGAAAGTCCGGAGGTTCCGGAGGAGGAAAATGAAAAAGGTGGAGAGGGGCATCGTGCCCAAAGGGAAAATCCGGAGGTTCCGGAGGAATAGAATCAGAAAGGGCGCGATGCCTAAAGAGGAGGAATAAGACTCCTGGAGGTTCCAGAGAAATAGCAGGAAAGGGGACGCGATGCCCCAAGGAGAGTGGACAAAAAGATGAAGATGAATAAGATGGGCAGTGCGGAATATCCGGAGGTGTCGGAAGGCGGGGAAGATACGGGTTTGGAAACCCGGGAAGCAGGAGGTGCAAATGCATGCAATGGGATGGATGCGATGAATGCATGAAATGCAAAGAATATGAAGAATGTGAAGGGCGAGAGGATGAGATCCTCCTCCTAACCCTGGGAATGGCCCATGAAGAAAAAGTGATAGAGATGGATGAATAGAAAGTGGAACAAACAAGGGATGGCCCCTTAGCATTAAGATAACTGCCCCTCCACGGCAGTGAAAGTGTATGAGAAATAGCCCCTGCCGAAGCTTCAATGGTGAATGTCAACTTCTTTGGAGAGTGCAAAGTAATGGTGTGAGGGAGTTGGAAAGTTAGGCTCGGAAGCATTATGTTGCCCAAAGATTCAAAATTTGGAAATTGGAACAAAGGGTGCCCTGTCCGGCCCTTAATCAGCATCAATGCTTGGCATGGCGGCGACTTGGCTTCTTCGACCGTGCTTGGCACAATAACCCGGATTGGCATCCGGCAAATGAATTCTTGAATCTTGAATGGCGCGGCCAAATCCTTGCTGCCCGGCTCTTGATCGTCCTCGGCACTTGTAGAAGGCCCCCCATTCCGAGTAGTAAGGGGAGGTGAAGCGGAGGCGGAAGGCTCCATGAATGGTGGAGGCATGATGGAAAGCGTTGGCAAATGGGTGAGCATAAGCGGGGGTTCAAACACGTCGAGTTTCTCCCTCTGCTCGGAAGCAGTTGGGATTGGCTCGAGTGCAAAAAGGGGTGGATCCTGCTCAGGATTAGCCATGGGTAAAGGAGAAAGGTTAATTGGGGGAATAGGCAAAATGGGTTTTAGGGTTAAAGGGATAATGGAGGGTTGAGGTGGTGGTAATGGGATGTTAATTGGGGAAGGTTCAATGGTGGATTCAATGGAGGCCGGTGGTGTGGCGGTTAATGGCTTAATAGGTAGAGGTTTAATGGAAGACTCGGTGGAGGCTAGTGTTGTGAAGGTTAATGGTATAACTGGTGGGAGTGTAATTAGTGGAGGTTTAGTGGAAGCGGTGTTAGGGATAGGAGGAGACTCAAGGGGTGTCGGTGTGGGTGATTGGAGTATCGACCCATCATCGTAACACCAATTAGTCTCATAAACAGGGGTTGGATCGGGGACGGTGACTTCATCCTGAGCAGGGGGTTCATCAAATGATAATGGAGGGAGTGGAAAGTGAAGGAAACTCAGAAAGGGTGCCCTTGGAGCTTCATCATCATCGTACACTGCCTCGGATTCTTCAAATATCGGCTCCTGCTTGCTTGAAATGCCGAAGTCATAATCATCTCTCCTATCTTTCCATTCATTCTCCATCTTGGTAATACCATCCAGGAAAGCGTGAAGAGGATTGACTGGAGTAGGAGGAGCGGGCCGCGGGCTCGTAACCCTCTTTAATTGTTCCTCCATCAAAGTGATTTTATCGAGGAGAGTTTGCTGGAGGGGTGTGACCTGAGCAACCGAGGGTTGGCAGGGCATTGAAGGAGGAGGGGCCGCATAAAAAGGCCGTGGAGGGGAATTAATGGGCCGACCCATGGAAGAACCTGGATGGGCCGGATTGTAAGGAATAAATGGGCCTTGGGGCCGCGATGGAGGAGGAATGGAAGGAGGCGGGTGATGGGCCACCCGAGTAGCATGAACAGGAGGAGTTGTAAGTGGATGATGGGCCACCCGAGTGTGAATAGAAGAGGGAGGTGGGTGATGGGCCACCCGAATAGGTTTAGAAGGAGGGAGAGATGAATGAGATGCACCCTCAACGGCCGCCTTAAGGGCTTGGATCTGTTGAGGGGTAAGATGATCTAATGCATGGATGATTCGAGAGACCTTCTCGTCATTGGGAGGAGACGGTCCCGAGGGAATAGTGGCCTGAAATTGAGTAGGAGGACCATGAGAATGGACATTGCCCATGGGCCGGACATGACCATAAAAATGAGGACGTGGTCCTTTAAAAGAATGGTGAGAATTATGTTGAACATGTTGAAATTGAGGATTATAAGATGTGCTAGGTTGATCATCCTCATGAATTGAACTAAACATGTTGTTTTGTTTATCAAAGTAAGCCATTATGCAATCCAAATAATGTGCAAACAATTTGCAAAGAAACACATAAGTTGGAATGGTTACCTTGATTTTTATTTGTTTAAACCTTGGTGAATTAATGAATTTTAGCAAAGTTTGGAATGATTCACACAAGGGGGGAACCTAGTTTCAATATGAGTTGAACTCCAATGCCAACTAGGGATCCTCTCTCACCATGCATAGGCCAACTAACTCGGGACTTCAAAAGGGTACAACCTGCCCGGCGTCCGTGAGGGAATCCACGGGTGCGGGGACTTACGGAGGCTTGGAAAAGGGATTTCCAGTCCAAAGAGACGGAATGCTCAATGGAGGGTCGTCCCGATTCCAAGAGGGTGTGTGGAATCCTAATGAAGAGAGAGGAGGTCTCTCAAACGATTGCAAAGATGAATGCAGCAGGGAAAATAAGCCAATCAGCACAATATGATCAATCAATAAATATAGGCATCAATCAGCATGAAAAAAACCCACAGTAAAAACACGCCCTGGCTGGGGGCGCTACTAACCAAAGACACGATGATGTGACTGTCGTGAATCAAAGCGAGGGGCCAGGGGCAGAAAAACACGCCTTAGACTGAGGCGCTATCAATAAAAGGACGCCCATGCCAGCGGGCGTCAAATCACAAGAAACGCCTTAATGTGCGGCGCTAATCAATAAAGAAACGCCCTGGAGAAGGGCGTGAATTCAAAGGCAGCGTAATAAAACCAAGAGAAATCAGGATATATGCTGGAAAACGCCCTGTCAGAGGGCATAAAATGTGAATAAGACGCCATTGGTTAGGGCGTTAAATAAAGCACGCCTCTGACAGGGGCGTTAATTCACTCTTTTCCAGAAAATCTTCCCCGGCCAGAAACGACAAACACTCACAATCACGTGATCATGGCAATCAACAGAATAAGCATGCTCATCAATTTCTTGAATAAGTGGAATTCTAAAGAAAAACAACAACAAACTGACCAATCACTTAGGGAAGAGTGCAAAGCACAATGGAGGGTGCCCGAGGGGCACAAAAGGGAGACGCACCGAGGGTGCAAATAAGGGAGATGGCACACGCGGGTGCCTAAGGGGAAAGGGGTAATGAAAGAAGAACACAAAGGGTCCCACCGTGATCGCCAATTTGTAGATTCTAAGAAAATTCACTTAAGAAAAGTTAAATTAATAAACAATAAGCGTGAGCACGAGGTGCTAAGGGGAGTGTGTGATCGCCAGAGACACGAGGTCTCAAAAATATAACAATGAAAAAGTGTGGAGGGATGATCGCGAAAAATACCTCAAAAGATGCAGGGATGTGAGTGCTCCTTTCTCTTCAAATCGGCCGGCCGATGAAGAGAGTTCTTGCTTTTATTACCCTTGCAAAACAAACAAACACCACCAAAGAAATTGCATTAGATATGTGGTGAGTGTAGCATCAACTCATAAATAAAGATGAGCATGAAATCATGGTGAAGAACACACCTTAAGGGTGGTTGCCCTTAAACCCCTATGCAATGAGGGTGTGGGAGATATGATAAATGTATGAAAATAAGAATAAAAATAAGAGGAAAGAGTGCAAGAGTTGCACTAAGGGGAGATACTCAACGTGGTTGAGTTTTTTAAAAAAAATGAATACGTATGAACATGCATGCATATGAACGATGTAATAAAAGAAATAAAAACAAAGAAGAAGGGGCCTGTTGGCTTTGATCCTCGATGGGGGGAAGTCTTCCAAAAGGGTGATGAAGTTAACGTGGGAAGCTCCTCCTTCAGCCACAGCAACAGCCTGCGTGAGAAAAGAAGAAGGAGAAAACAGAAGAAAAAGGGAAGAAAACAGAAGAAGAAGAGGAAGACAGAAGAAGCAGCGGAGGGGAAAGAAGGGGGTCCCCAACCCGTTAACAGAGCAGCAGAGCTCTATTAAATAGGATTGGGAGGGATAAGAAGGCAAGAGTCCAAGGGGGGAAAGGATAGGAATGGGCAAGAGCCCAAACAAAGCAGGTGTCTCTCTGGGAAAGGCTGCGTTCGTTCGGAGCATAAAAGTGAAACACGACCTGGTTCAGGGCGTCAATTGTTGAATTGACGACCTGCCAGAGGGCGTTTCTAAAAAACACGCCCTGAACAAGGGCGTTTCTCAAAAACCAAATTTTAGAAATAAAAACTCCCCATATTTGAAAAATGTAAAACACGCCTCAATCAAAGCCACTTTTTAAAAACACGCCCCTGGGAAGGGCGTTAATTTCAAGAGCTCAAATGGGGAAGTCGGTCAAACCAAAAGAATTGACGCCCTCAGGTCAGGTCGTCCTTTCTCAAAGAAACGCCCCAGATCAGGTCGTGTTTTGTTAAAAACACGCCCTTACCCAGGTCGTGAATTTCAAAAATTGAGATAAATGCCCAGAAAATTCAGAAAAATAGGAAAAAGGAGATAAATGGGGAAAAATAGGAAAAAATTCCAGAAAAATGGGAAAAACCACTCAAACAAGCTAATTTGAGGGTCAAATGGGACATTACACGGCAATATGAAATATACTCAAAATAATGTCAATTTTAGCGTGTCTACATTAAGGAGGTCATTTCGCTTCCGAATCTAGGGAGAAAAACTCGGTCAGCTGGCGTTTCCCGCCAATGGAAAACGGTCGTTCGATAGATCGCTAGGAGTCTTAGCGGTCCATCGAGCGACCACTTTCCCCCTGGTCATTGGAAAAATAAATAAATATAGATAAACTTGCCCATTTATCTCCAAAAGACCAAGTCAAATCAGGCCCAATAAGCCCTGGGATCAAGGAAACCTAAGAAATATGCCCAGTTTAGGGAGAAACCCTAGAAAATAAGGTCAAAATTGACCCAAAATAGCCCAATTGCTAATGGACAACTTGGGACATCATAAAACAAGGGTAAGAAAAATAACCCAACTCATAGACATAAAATGGGTGTCAACAGATGCCCCTCCTTAACGTCCTCTTTGCAGGGGAGCGAGCGGAGGTGAAGCGAAAGTGAAATGGAACATGGAGATGAAGTGGAAACGAAGCGGAGCGGACTGAAAAGGCGGCGTTAAGGTGAACGGCACCCGTTTCCTCGCCAATGAGCGATGGGAATCTTCAGGAAAACTTTGAACCAATTGTGAGGAATGGTCGAACTAAAACGACACCGGCCTGGAGGAACTAGCTAAACATAAAGGAAAACACACGATCAATCTCTGGGGGACACAATCCCTCGGACCAATGAGGGAATCAGAATAAGCAGTAAATGAAAACAAAAGGAGGCGGACTAAACTCCAGATAAGGACTCTCAGCCCAATCAAACCAAGCGAATGAACTAAAGAAAACCTTCTAACTCAGAGTGGAATCATCTCTCTTACCCAAGACAATGGACACATAATTACCCATCAACAACAGGACCCTTCTTGGCCAGATTTATGGGTTGTGGATGCTCAAAGATGCGTATGATGCATGCTGGGTTAAAAATAAAAGAAATCATTAAAACAAATGCAAAGAAAGATAAAATAGAAAATACTCGAGAATAATATTACTAGACTGGAATGATCATGGTCAAGACACCATCTGCAACCACAGCGTGCAAGATGGAACCATCGTCCCCTAATTCCACCAACCTAATGGCCTATCCAGCGATTAAGCATGCGTACTTAGATCATCATCATTTTTGTTAGAGGGGAACATCAGATCCTAGAACACATGAATGACCAGCCGGTTCTCAAGATAATATAGCATAGATATCATATAGTAATGCATAAAGGGGACGAGGGATACGAAACACTTGCCTGGCTTACCTACCCGAACCTGATGTGGCAGGTGCAAAAAATGCAGCCTGGGTTAGCATATTAGATAGCCAAGTAATCATGTTCATGTATAAAGCAAACCAATCACCAAAGTATATCGTGAGTCAAGTTTGGCGAAGAGGACAAGAATCAAGCCCAAAGAGAACAAACGGTCCACTTTCAACCGCCTAACATGATCTAACGGTCTAATGGTAGACCGTGGGAACCATTTACGACGGTCCAATAATAGACCGCTATGATCTGAGGAGACGGTCATATATGGATCGCCAGAACATGAAAAACGGTCTAACGATAGACCGTTACCACACCGTCGATTTCAAAAAAAGAAAGATGCTTCCCCCCCCCTTTCGTCTTCCCCATTCGCACACTGGCGAGCAGAGCGCAACCGAGGGAACGGTAAGAGAAGAGACTCCCGCGAGCTTCCCCCCCTTTCCTCCCTTCTCCCCCAAAGAATGAGGGCCAAGAAGCAGGCCTTGAGGGGCATGGTGCGACGGATAGCTCAGGAGGGCGAGGAACAAGCATTAGCGAGCCACACGGCGGAGGTGGCGCCACCGTCGGCGACAGTCGAGGAAGGAGGGCTTCCCACGGCGGCCGGAGCACCAGAGGAAGGGGGCATGGAGCAAGAGGGTGGAGGAGTAGTGGCGGTAGCCGAGCAACCGGTCCGGGGACCACCATCGTCCGAGGTTTGCCGTGGCCTCCCAAAAAGCTTAATTTTTGAATTTAAGCTATGCATGTGGGATTAGAGGGGTGACAAGGGGTAATACCAACCCCTGTGATGCTTGTAAGGGCCGGCGAGGCCTCCAGGAAGGCATGGGGGAGGGAATGGGTTCGGCACGCCGTGGCGGCCAGAAAATGATCTTTCCAGGCACTGCTTAGGATAGATACGGTTCATCCATGACCGCCTCAGAAACAAAATGGCCCAGTAGAGGACCGCTATGAAACAAAAAATGGTATACACTAGACTGTTATGGTGAAGGCGAAAGGGCATAGGGAAACGGTCTACGACTTACCGCCGGGAGTACCAAACGGTTCAAAGAAGGCCGTTACCAGGTGTAAACGGTTCCAAACAGACCGCCACCCAGACAGAGCTCATTATTTTATATATATATATATATATATATATATATTTAATTTAATATGCAATGCAATGACTTTATTTACATGAATGACTTATCAAAATATCTGAATGTATGCAGGGAAAGAGGAGGATGAGGATCTCTTGGTTACATGTCCGTGCGGCGTACCTCGCACTACCGGATTTTCAGAGAGAAAGGCTGCGGGCCATGGGGTTCATAGAGTTCCTGAGCCTGGAGGTGATGCGGTTAGACACAGTGCTACTCTACGCATTGCACGATTGATGGGACCCGGTTAGCAGAGCTTTCCTGTTCCCTTGGGGTCATTTGATCCCGACTCTTGAGGATGTGGCCCGGATCACCGGCCTGAGAGTACATGGGGCGCCGGTCAGCGGTAGGACCTTCACCGACTACCGTGAGCTAGTGCAGAGACTACTCGGGTTGGAATTGTTGGGACCCGATCGTCAGACCTCGGTGCTGCCGAGGGTGATGCTTCGAGAGAGTTTAGACCTACGGGGAGCAGGCATCGCCGTTGGTGAGCTGCCTGAGCAGCACTTGGGGCACCTAGTGGACAGGGTTAGAGAGAGGGTAGCAGCAGAGCTAGGACCAGAGGCAGACGTGGTGCTTCGCCGCTTTCTGATGTTGTTGCTGGGTAAGTTCCTCTTCGCCACTAGAGCAGACAGGGTGAGCTGCAGGCTCCTGCCCCTGCTGGAGGAGGTCGACGGCGTGGGGGAGTACGCCTGGGGTGCAGCAGTCCTGGCGTTCCTTTTCGACTCCCTCAGCTACATGAGCCGGCAGACCATGCTTGGTGGGTTCTCGCCATTGCTACAGGTATGCCTTAACATGATCCTATAAATGCAATTGCTACATGATCCTATAAATGCTATGTGCTGACAACTTGATGTGATGAAAATGCAGGTGTTGGCCTACCTATACCTACACGGGCTCGGGCGAGGACACGAGATGCATCCCGAGTGAGTACCCATCGCAGTGCGGTGGACAGCAGCCAGGGAGATGGGATCCCTGCGGAGGCAGGTGCGGGTGATCCAGGATGAGATCAACGTTCTTCCCTACGCCTCGGTAAGATTTTAAACTCAAGTTGCGCAATTACGAATGCAACTACATGCTTGGGTGCTAACGCAATAGGTCGTCACCTTGTAGGTGCGCTGGACACCGTACGGGGGCGAGAGTCATGAGGGACAGCCCTGGGTGGAGGCGGCCATGGCGTATGCAGGACGGGACATTTGGCTCCACTGCATGAACGTCATCGAGCCACTCCACTACCGCCTGATCATAAGGACCACGGGAGTGCATCAGCGGGAGGTGGAGTTCCCGCCGCGGGAGGGGGCAGAGCATGTCAGCCGACCTTCACGCTGGTTGACCAGGGAGATCGACTGGATCGCCAGAGCTGTGGATAAGATCCGGGACTGGACCCAGCGAGGGCGATAGGTGCGCGCCTGGGCTACCAGCGACGAGGTCTATATGACGGCCTACGCCCGGCGCTACGGAGACCAGGTCTTCCGCGGTGCCCGATGACTAGTATGACTTCTACACTTATGCCTTCTACATGCATGTGGTGATTATATGCTGACAAATGACACCTTTCTTGCAGTTGGACCCCCAAGGGTGGATCGCGGAGCTACAAGGGCTCCTCAACTCGATGAGCTACAGCGATCCCTGGACCTTTTGGTGAGTTCTATCAAAACCTCAGACCTTGGAATGCAAGTGTGACATGATGCTTATGTGACATACCGACCTGACTTTTAAATGCAGCGTGCCGAGGGGGCACAGAGACAGGGGCCAGACGCGCCGTCATCGTCCTCCCAGCCAGCAGCGGGTCGGGCCGAGCGGGATGCCGACTTCACCTGAGCGGTAGCTCGAGCTGAAGAGGCAGAGGCCACCCTCGCAGAGCGGGTAAGCAAATTAGCAAACCTTCTTTAATGCTTCCATGCTTATGAAAATGACAATATCTGGCTAAATGTGAATGTGCATGCAGGCGAGAGAGCTAGAGGCCGCCTTGGGTGAGACCACCCGCCTGAGGGAGGAGCTGGCGAGGCCACGAGTAGAGGAGGGGGAGGTGGCGTAGCTGCGAGCTGAGCTGGAGCGAGCCCGCGCGGAGAGGGCAGAGGTGACGCCTCTACATGCCGAGCTGGAGAGGTCCCAAGCAGAGACAGAGCGTCTTCATGTGGAGAGGGAGCAGTCCCTCATAGAGACGTCGCTGCTGCGGGGTCAGGTGATGGCACTGAAGGACGCCCTCCAGATGTTTTCCCAAGGATCCCAGCAGAGCCGGACACCGAGTGGCATTCCCAGTAGCGCTTATAGAGACTACCTCACTAGTTCCTCCGGTCGCCGGAGGAATGAGGAGGAGGTGAGTCGACGGAGGCCGCGAGAGGTGGGCAGCACATCCATGGGTCCGTCAGAGAAGAGGCATGAGGAGACAGGCGACAGCGATAGACCGGGAGAGTGTTGCACCCCGATAATTTAGTTAAACAAAAATTTCTATTTATTTCGATAATTTCTGATTTATTAAATTAGAAATCCCTTTGGGTTAAAATTCAACTAATTCATAAAAATATGGAAAAATGATACTCACGTAGAGGACAAAACATTTAGACTTTTTGTCTTTTGAGGTAAACCCTAATTTAATTTTTAACCAAGCCGAAATTAAGGATTCAAGGCTAAAAATCTGACCTCATAGTATCTAGACCTTAGATCGTTTAATTTGAACCCAAATCGTGATCGTTTGAGCCTAAACCAAGCCCAATAAGTTGGCCTTTGGGAGTGGCCCAAAAGCCCTCTCGTTCCTCGTGCTAAACCTAACCCTAGAATTTGAATTTGAGGAGGATGGCGGCATGACCGGGTCAATGCGTGAATATCGCACGACCGGAGTTCGTGGACTCTATCCTCTCGATCGATCCCTCAAGAAATCTATTAATCCTTCAAAATCGACCCTAGCCCAACCTAGAGTCGACGTTTGCTGCGGCTGCCGGCGAGGAGCAAGGACATGGGAGTATTTGGCGGCGAGGGCGAGGTTCTCCTCCGGCGGTTCAGGTGCTTACGTTGTCTTCTTCCTTCGATTAAGGTAGGCAATCGTAGTCCAAACCTAATATAAAATATACCATTGGAAGCGTCTCTAAGTCCTCTTTCGATCCATAGTAAAAGCCCCAAATTCCATCTTGTATTGAGATCGTAGGTCATAATTTAGTAGAAGCATATCAACTAGGGTTTCTTCCATGCTTAAGTTTTCACATTTGATCTGATCGTAGGCTATCTAGCAGGCTAAAATCAAATTAAAATATGCCTCATTATGCAAAATTTTATGCTCTTTTCAGTAGTCTTATTTTGCCTAAATTTTATGCATTTTGTGTCACGAATTTCATCTTACAATTAGAGTCTATCAAAGGTCGCCGGAGACCGGGTGTGTCGACCTGTTAGCAGTCGTAACAGGAACCGCTTGGGTCCCTAGCGGTCGAACGATAGACCGTTTTCCCCTGTTACTATTCTGGACTATGCGGCCTATCAAATGACCGTTTAAGGCATCCAACGGTCAATCGATGGACCGTTTTCCCCCTTATGCCAACCCTGTTGATCGTCACCATAAGTGGTCATTCGATAGACTGCTAGCCTATGTTAGCGGTCCTCCCTAGACCGTTTAGTGTCATTGATTTCACTTGTTTTTGTTGATTTCCTTGGCTAGATTACATGTGTAGGATAGAAACCCACACAAAAATTTGTAAATTTTGGAATGATTTAACTATGTTTATGATTAATCTCTCTCCCATTCCATCATACTACGTGCTCGAACATGATCTTGGTTATAAAATTGAAATATGTATCAATATGTCAATATGTGAGAATTTATAGGATTATTTGACAGTCACTCCACTCCGGTGGTACTGACTGACCGATCATCTACCGTTGTCCGATGTTTCGTTAAACCAATAATCTTGTAATGGCTGGGACTCTCCGCCGGATACTCCTTCCGTTAGACTAGGACATCCATTATGAGACCTCCGTAAGACCCCGCGAGCCTAGGATCTCACTAGGACGCTGGGCGGGTTGTACCTTCAAGACCTACACCAATTTCTCGATCGAATCACCCATTTTACAACCTAGAGTATGGGTCTGTCTTGACTAAAAGGCGGCCCTGGGCTAGACCGTCTGGTGCTGTAAGCGGTCTAGTCATGACCATTGTCTTGCTGGCCATGGGCCAAGTTCTGCTGGTCATCTCCCTTGGGTTCCATCGACCTAGCAATGTCTAAATTGACCAAATCGCCTCTGGCTCGACCTGAGAGGTGTGGGCTAGACCCTGGTTCAACTCCATCATGTCTTGGGTAGGCTGGGAGCCCTTTTGGTCGACTGATTCAATCTTGCTGGGCCCAGATTGTTTATGGTTGTCATTGGACCGTTTTCATCCTTCAAGCGGCTATCCAAGGACTGTTTCAGGATCGGGCGGCCCAGTGAGTAACCGTTTACCTTTGTTGTGGCCCATGGACCCTCTCATGCTTGGCGGCCTGTGGACCATTTTTCAATTGGTAACGGACCATTTAGGGCCGTTTTATTCCTAATTTTGGGTCTCGTTCTTCTAGCCCGATATCACCTGTAGCGGTCCATGTTAGACCGTTTTTATCCTGTTGCGGCCCAGGTTCGATCGCAACTCGGCCTGAAGCTTGTTTTACGTGTTTCTTGTGTGTTCTGGTAAGCTGAGCCAAGATGGGCTTAGGTTACAATAAATCCTGACTTGGTTTTTGTTCCCGACAAGCCCCAAATGTTATGGATTCC
The DNA here is from genome assembly GCA_022559845.1 of Amorphophallus konjac. NCBI lineage: Eukaryota > Viridiplantae > Streptophyta > Magnoliopsida > Alismatales > Araceae > Amorphophallus > Amorphophallus konjac. The sequence continues at coordinate 173,055,031 of CM040128.1, read as the reverse complement.
CATTCTATTACTGAAATCTCTCTTAATCTTAGAGATTAAGTTACATAGCTTGACCTTGGAATTCTTGGCCGATTCCAATGAATGTCTAGATATTACTTGGGATCTTGGATCCACCAAATCAATGCCAACGCATCATAAGGGCCCGGTCTGGTCCTGGGAAGAGCGCCCGAAAAGTACTTGTACCCCGGGGAGTTGTAATGACATGGTGAGGCATTGCACCGAGTGCATGACTAGCGTGTGTCTATGACATTCATCCTTTTTTTCTATACATTTTATTAGATTCCTACATGGAATTTATCTCGATATGACTTGTTTGCATGCTTACTCAGCCAATTTCCTAGAAATTATATATCTCGGTTCAATTCATTCTATTAATTTCGTATCATCAGTTCTTATGTTAACTTGTTTATCGCTCTTAGTTCGCATGCGTGACAGTTATTTAACTTGGTTAACTACTTAAACTTTCCTGCTATTGCCTACTGAGCATTCGCTCACCCAATTTTTCCCCTTTTCAGGTAGTTCTGGTGATGAAACGCAAATGGATGGGGATGGGCAAGAGTAAAGACCGGAGTGAACCCTGGCAGGCGTGGACCTGAGTAGTGTTAGTTTATGTGGTAGTATTGTTATGTTGTCAGTTCAACCAGTCGATTCGAGTTGTAATTTTCTCTTTATTGAGTCGTGACTTAAGAAAGGGTAGATATGGAAACCTTGTTATTTCTCCTATTTTTAAAGAAGTTGGTTTCTTTTGGGTTAATTCCTTTCTGTTGCATTTATGTTTTTTAAATACCGTTATTACTCTATTTATCTTGAATGAATATAACTGCCGCATTCCGATATTCCGTGTCGGGGCGTGACAGTTTTGTGGTATCAGAGCCTAGGTTTCTAAGTTCCTAGGTTTATCAGTGATGTCGTAGAACCTGTAACCTTGTTAAAGCCTAAGGATCTAACCCGGTGAGATTGGGTAGAGACTTGGGGTTGAGTTAACTAATAAACTCTAAAAGATTCTCGCTAGACTATTTTTAATAAATTTTTCCTGCACATATGTAGGAGTATTTTTGTTCGATGGCGGCAGAACGTGCGCAATGGAGGGATATGCAGCGTACTGTGCAAGGCCTGACTCAAGCCCTCCAGCAGGTAGCCCAAGGAGGAGCAACACATCATGGAGCTGGTGATCTCCATCGGAATTTCTGTGGCCTGATTCCCCAATGTTTTGGTGGATCGGCGGATCCCGATGAAGTCGAGAATTGGCTGAAGAAGATGGAGTGAGTTTTTAGAGTAATGCAGTGCAATGATCATGATCGAGTTCTTTTGGCAACTTTCCAGCTGGAACGCGATGCACGAGCTTGGTGGGAGGCTGTAGAAGCTACGCTCGAAATAAGGCGTGCAACATGGGATGAATTCAAGGAACATTTTAATACCAAGTACTTCTCGGACCGAGTGCAAGAGAAAAAGGCGACAGAGTTCGCTACTCTGAAACAGAGGAACCTATCAGTTACAGAATATGAAGCTCAGTTTGCCAGACTGTCCCGCTATGTAACGCACTTGGTATCCACCGAAAAGATGAAGGCCAAGCATTTTATGAACGGGTTGAAGCTTCAATATATTAACCAGTTGGCACCAATGGAGATCTCTACCTATGCCGAGATTGTCAGGAAAGCTCAAGTTCTCGAAGATACATTAGAGATGACTGAGAGGATCCGAGGAAAGAACCCTAAGAAAGAGCAGGCCAGTAGTTCTGGGAATTTCAAACCCAACAATGGCAAGAAGAGGCCCAATGGCGGGTCAAGTTTCTCACAGGATAAGAAGTCGAGGAATGGAGATAAAAGGCAGGTTCCGCTGCCCCGTCTAAGACTATTTGCAAGTTTTGTGATCAATCAGGTCACAAGATGGATGAGTGTTGACGCAAGCTAGGCGCCTGTTTACGTTGCGGAAGTCGGGACCATCGTATTCCCGAGTGTCCCCTCCTGTCCGACCAAGCTACACCAAACAAGCCGCAAAGAGGTCCGAAGCGGCAGGGCAAGCTTCAAGCCCTACAGGAAACTGAGACTGAAATCACTAAGGAGGGTGGACTTGTTGAAGGTACACTTATTGTCTCTGATAAGCCAGCATTTGTCCTATTTGATACCGGAGCAATGCATTCTTTTATTTCTCAGAGTTTTGCTAAATCCTTAACTGTGAACCCGATATTAATGAATTATCTATTGGAAATTTTTACTCCAATTGGTTCGGGTTCAACAATCAAATATTACTACCCTTCTAGTAAGATCCTGATTAGTGGGCAGAATATGCCAGCTGATTTGGTTTGTATGGCAATGAAGGATAATGATGTAATCCTAGGAGCTGATTGGTTGGCTAGAAATGTGGCCAGTGTTCATTGTTGAACAAGCTCCGTGTCTTTTGCGGGACACCCCTAACTTTCTTTTGTTGGGGTTAGGCACTCCAGATCCGTGTCGCTCATTTCAGCTCTTCGAGCTGAGAAGTTAATGAAGAAAGGATGTCAGGCTTTTCTAGCCTTGGTTTCTTTAACCAATAAGAAGGAGTCTGAGATTAAGGATATCCCTATTGTCCGAGAGTTTCCTGATGTCTTTCCTGAGGATTTGCCAGGACTTCCGCCTGAAAGAGAGGTAGTCTTTTCTATTGATCTGAGTCCTGGCGCCTCTCCTGTTTCTAAAGCTCCGTATCGTATGTCTCCTGCGGAGTTGAGAGAATTAAAGAGGTAATTAATGGAGTTGCTCGAGAAGGGGTTTATTCACCCTAGTACATCCCCGTGGGGAGCCCCTGTGTTGTTCGTATGAAAGAAGGATGGTTTGTTAAGACTATGGAGTGATTACCGGCAATTGAACCAACTTACTGTCAAGAACAAGTATCCATTGCCGAGAATAGATGAACTGTTCGATCAGATTACGGGAGCATCATATTTCTCTAAGATTGATCTTCGATCGGGATACCACCAGCTGCGGATCAAGGACGATGATATCTTTAAAACAGCCTTCCGTAGTAGGTACGAGCATTTTGAATTTGTAGTAATGCCTTTTGGACTGACGAATGCTCCTGCAGCTTCATGCAGTTGATGAATAGTGTATTTTGGCCCTACCTAGATCAGTGGGTCATGGTGTTTATAGATGATATTTTGATATACTCTAAGAGTGAGGATGAACATGCTGAGCACTTAAGGGTGGCATTGCAATTATTGAAAGATCACCAGTTGTACGCCAAGCTTAGTAAGTGTGACTTCTGGATGCAGGAAGTGTCTTTTCTAGGACACATTATCACTAAGGAAGGAATTTATGTTGACCCCTCGAAGGTGGAGGCAGTAAGAGATTGGGATCGGCCTACGAATGTCACTAAAGTAAGAAGTTTTCTAGGCCTAGCAGGTTACTATCGGAGATTCATTAAATATTTCTCCAAGATTGCGGTACCCCTGACCAGATTATTGTCAGTTCAACCAGTCGATTCGAGTTGTAATTTTCTATTTATTGAGTCGTGACTTAAGAAAGGGTAGATATAGAAACATTGTTATTTCTCCTATTTTTAAAGAAGTTGGTTTCTTTTGGGTTAATTCCTTTCTATTGCATTTATGTTCTTTAAATACCATTATTACTCTGTTTATCATGAATGAATATAACTGCCGCATTCTGATATTCCGTGTCGGGGCGTGACAGTTTTGTGGTATCAGAGCTAGGTTTCTAAGTTCCTAGGTTTATTAGTGATGTCTTAGAACCTGTAACCTTGTTAAAGTCTAAGGATCTAACCCGGTGAGACTGGGTAGAGACTTGGGGTTGAGTTAACTAATAAACTCTAAAAGATTCTTGCTAGACTATTTTTAATAAATTTTTCCTGCACATATGTTGAAGTATTTTTGTTCGATGGCGGTAGAACGTGCGCAATGGAGGGATATGCAGCCTACTGTGCAAGGCTTGACTCAAGCCCTCCAGCAGGTAGCCCAAGGAGGAGCAACACATCGTGGAGCCGGTGATCTCCACCGGAATTTCTGAGGCCTGAATCCCCAATGTTTTGGTGGATCGGCGGATCCTGATGAAGCCGAGAATTGGCTGAAGGTGATGGTGCGAGTTTTTAGAGTAATGCAGTGCAATGATCAGGATGGAGTTCTTTTGGCAACTTTCCAGCTGGAACGTGATGCACGCGCTTGGTGGGAGGCTGTAGAAGCTACACTTGAAAATAGGCGTGCAACATGGGACGAATTCAAGGAACATTTTAATAGCAAGTACTTCTCAGACCGAGTGCAAGAGAAAAAGGCGACAGAGTTCGCTACTCTGAAACAGAGGAACCTATCAGTTACAGAATATGAAGCTCAGTTTGCCAGACTATCCCGCTATGTAACGCACTTGGTATCCACCGAGAAGATGAAGGCCAAGCGTTTTATGAACGGGTTGAAGCTTCAATATATTAACCAGTTGGCACCAATGGAGATCTCTACCTATGCCGAGATTGTCAGGAAAGCTCAAGTTCTCGAAGATACATTAGAGATGACTGAGAGGATCCGAGGAAAGAACCCTAAGAAAGAGTAGGCCACTAGTTCTGGAATTTCAAACCCAACAATGGCAAGAAGAGGCCCAATGGCGGGTCAAGTTTCTCACAGGATAAGAAATCGAGGAATGGAGATAAGAAGGCAGGTTCGGCTGCCCCGTCTAAGACTATTTGCAAGTTTTGTGACCGATCAGGTCACAAGATGGAGGAGTGTTGGCGCAAGCTAGGCGCCTGTTTACGTTGCGGAAGCCGAGACCATCGTATTCCCGAGTGTCCCCTCCTGTCCGAGCAAGCTACACCAAACAAGCCGCAAGGAGGTCCGAAGTGGCAGGGCAAGCTTCAAGCCCTACAGGAAACTGAGACTGAAACCACTGAGGAGGGTGGACTTGTTGAAGGTACACTTATTGTCTCTGATAAGCCATCATTTGTTCTATTTGATACCGGAGCAACGCATTCTTTTATTTCTCAGAGTTTTGCTAAATCCTTAACTGTGAACCCGGTATTAATGAATTCTCTATTGGAAATTTCAACTCCAATTGGTTCGGGTTCAACAATCAAATATTACTACCCTTCTAGTAAGATCCTGATTAGTGGGCAGAATATGCCAGCTGATTTGGTTTGTATGGCAATGAAGGATTATGATGTAATCCTAGGAGCTGATTGGTTGGCTAGAAATGAGGCCAGTGTTCATTGTTGAACTAGTTCCGTGTCTGTTGCGGGACACCCCGAACTTTCTTTTGTTGGGGTTAGGCACTCCAGATCCGTGTCGCTCATTTCGGCTCTTCGAGCTGAGAAGTTAATGAAGAAAGGATGTCAGGCTTTTCTAGCCTTGGTTTCTTTAACCAATAAGAAGGAGTCTGAGATTAAGGATATCCCTATTGTCGAGAGTTTCCTGATGTCTTTCCTGAGGATTTGCCAGGACTTCCGCCTGAAAGAGAGGTAGTCTTTTCTATTGATCTGATTCCTGGCGCCTCTCCTGTTTCTAAAGCTCCGTATCGTATGTCTCCTGCGGAGTTGAGAGAATTAAAGAGGCAATTAATGGAGTTGCTCGAGAAGGGGTTTATTCACCCTAGTACATCCCCGTGGGGAGCCCCCGTGCTGTTCGTATGAAAGAAGGATGGTTTGTTAAGACTGTGCATTGATTACCGACAATTGAACCAGCTTACTGTCAAGAACAAGTATCCATTACCGAGAATAGATGAACTGTTCGATCAGATTGCGGGAGCATCATATTTCTCTAAGATTGATCTTCGATCGGGATACAACCAGCTGCGGATCAAGGACGATGATATCTTTAAAACAGCCTTCCGTAGCAGGTACGGGCATTTTGAATTTGTAGTAATACCTTTTGGACTGACGAATGCTCCTGCAGCTTTCATGCAGTTGATGAATAGTGTGTTTCGGCCCTACCTAGATCAGTGGGTCATGGTGTTTATAGATGATATTTTGATATACTCTAAGAGTGAGGAGGAACATGCTGAGCACTTAAGGGTGGCATTGCAATTATTGAAAGATCACCAGTTGTAAGCCAAGCTTAGTAAGTGTGACTTCTGGATGCAGGAAGTGTCTTTTCTAGGACACATTATCACTAAGGAAGGAATTTATGTTGACCCCTCGAAGGTGGAGGCAGTAAGAGATTGGGATAGGCCTACGAATGTCACTAAAGTAAGAAGTTTTCTAGGCCTAGCAGGTTACTATCAGAGATTCATTAAAGATTTCTCCAAGATTGTAGTACCCCTGACCAGATTGACCCGCAAGGAGAATTGGTTTGAGTGGTTGGAAGATTGCGAGCATAGTTTCCAAACTCTGAAGGATTGTTTGACCACTGCCCCTGTTTTGGCTTTGCCTTATGGACAAGGAGGATTCGAGGTCTACACGGACGCTTCGGGCATTGGCTTGGGTTGTGTGCTTATGTAGAATGGCAGGGTAATAGCTTATTCCTCAAGGCAATTGGAAAAGCATGAAGAGAATTATCCCGTCCATGACTTGGAACTTGCTGCAGTAGTGTTTGCCCTGAAAATTTGGAGGCACTATTTATGCAGAGAGGCTTTTTCCGTATTCTCTTACCATAAGAGCCTTAAATACTTGTTTTCTCAAAAGGAACTTAACATGAGGCAGAGAAGGTGGCTCGAGTATTTGAAGGATTTTGATTTCTCCATCGAGTACCATCCTGGAAAGGGTAATGTGGTGGCTGATGCTTTAGGCCGCAAGCCGATAGAAAGATTGTCAAATCTCATGTTGCAAGAATGGAGACTGCTGGAACAGTTGGCTAGTTTAGATCTCAATATTTGCGAGGATCGGGTCATGATCGCTTAGTTTCAGCTTCATCCAGAATTATTGATGGAAATCAAGTCCCTGCAAGGAAATGATCCGATATTGGTAGAGATCTAAGAAAGTCTGAAAAATAGACCAGATTTTATGTTAGCCGATGATGGGAGGTTATTGTTTCGTGGAAGAACGTGTGTTCCTGATGTGGCCGACGTAAAAGGCAAGATCTTAGAAGAAGCCCATAGGTCCAGGTATACTATTTACCCTGGAGGTACTAAGATGTACCGGGATTTGAAAAGGACCTTTTGGTGGCCGAGCATGAAAAAGGAAGTGGCAGAATTTGTGAGTAGATGCTTTGTATGTCAACAAGTAAAGGATGAACATTTCAGACCCGCAGGGAAGTTAAAGCCGCTCGATATACTACAAGGGAAGTGGGAAAGTGTCGGCATGGATTTTATCGTGGGTCTACCTAAGACTCGTGGTGGATTTGATGCAATTTGGGTCATTGTTGATAGACTGACTAAGTCCGCTCATTTCTTATCCATTAAGGCAAAGTGGACAGTTGATGTTTTGGCTGCCCTGTATATGAAGAAAGTTGTAAGACTGCATGGAGTACCGATAAGGATTGTGTCAGATAGAGACCCCCGGTTTACTTCACATTTTTGGAGAGGACTGCAAGAGTCCTTGGGAACCCGTCTGAATTTTAGCACTGCCTTTCATCCTAAGACAGACGGGCAGGACAACAACTCCGGAATCGTTCCATACCTATGGTCAAAGTTCAATGGAGTCGACGAGGGACCGAAGAAGCTACTTGGGAGTCTGAAGATGCTATCCGAAAGCAAGACCCTGATTTATTCTAAGGTCAGTTATCTTACTATCCCCATTTCAATAAGTGCAGTGAATTTGGAGGACCAAATTCCTTAAAGTGGGGGAGGGTGTAGCACCCCGATAATTTATTTAAACAAAAATTTCTATTTATTTCGATAATTTCTGATTTATTAAATTAGAAATCCCTTTGGGTTAAAATTCAACTAATTCATAAAAATCTGTAGAAATGATAATCACGTAGAGGACAAAACATTTAGACTTTTTGTCTTCTGAGGTAAACCGTAATTTAATTTTTAACCAAGCCGAAATTAAGGATTTAAGGCTAAAAATCGGACCTTAGATAGTTTAATTTGAACCCAAATCGCGATCGTTTGAGCCTAAACCAAGCCCAATAGGTCAGCCTTTGGGAGTGGCCCAAAAGTCCTCTCGTTCCTCGTGCTAAACCTAACAATAGAATTCGAATTTGAGGAGGATGGCGGCGTGACCGGGTCAATGCGCGAATATCGCACGACCGAAGTTCGTGGACTCTATCCTCTCGATCGATCCCTCTAGAAATCTATTAATCCTTTAAAACCGACCCTAGCCCGACCTAGAGTCGATGTTTGCTACAGCTGCCGACGAGGAGCAATGATGTGGGAGTATTTGGCGGCGAGGGCGAGGTTCTCTTCGGGCAGTTCGGGTGCTTGCGTTGTCTTCTTCCTTTGATTAAGGTAGGCAATCGTAGTCCAAACCTCATATAAAATATACCATTGGAAGGATCTCTAAGTCCTCTTTCGATCCATAGCAAAAGCCCCAAATTCCATCTTGTATTGAGATCGTATGCCATAATTTAGTAGAAGCATGTCAACTAGGGTTTCTTCCATGCTTAAGTTTTCACATTTGATCTGATCGTAGGCTATCTAGCAAGCTAAAATCAAATTAAAATATGCCTCATTATGCAAAATTTTATGCTCTTTTCAGTAGTCTTATTTTGCCTAAATTTTATGCATTTTGCGTCACGAATTTCATCTTACAATTAGAGTCTATCAAAGGTCGCCGAAGACCGGGTGTGTCGACTTGTTAGCAGTCGTAACAGGAACCGCTTGGGTCCCTAGCGGTCAAACGATAGACCATTTTTCCCTATTACTATTCTGGACTATGCGGCCTATCAAATGACCATTTAAGGCATCCGACGGTCAATCGATGGACCGTTTTCCCCTTATGCCAGCCCTGTTGATCGTCACCCTAAGCGGTCATTCGATAGACCGCTAGCCTATGTTAGCGATCCTCCCTAGACCATTTAGTGTCGTTGATTTCACTTGTTTTTGTTGATTTTCTTGGCTAGATTGCATGTGTAGGATAGAAACCCACACAAAAATTTGTAAATTTTGGAATGATTTAACTATATTTATGATTAATCTCTCTCCCATTCCATCATACTACGTGCTCGAACATGATCTTGGTTATAAAATTGAAACTTGTATCAATATGTCAATATGTGAAAATTTCTAGGATTGTTTGATAGTCACTTCACTCCGGTGGTGCTGACTGACCGATCATCTACCGTTGTCCGATGTATCGTTAAACCATTAATCTTGTAATGGCTGGGACTCTCCGCCGGATACTCCTTCCGTCGGACTAGGACCTCTTCATTATGAGACCTCCGTAAGACCCCGCGAGCCTGAGATTCCCACTAGGACGTCGGGCGAGATGTACCTTCAAGACCTGCACCAATTTCTCGATCGAATCCCCGTTTTACAGCCCGGAGTATGGGTCTATCTTGACTAAAAGGCGGCCCTAGGCTAGACCGTCTGGTGCTATAAGTGGTCTAGTCATGACCGTTGTCTTGCTGGCTATGGGCCAGGTTCTGCTGGTCGTCTCCCTTGGGTTCCATCGACCTAGTAATGTCTAAATTGACCAAATCGCCTCTGGCTCGACCTGAGAGGTGTGGGCTGGACCCTGGTTCAACTCCATCATGTCTTGGGCAGGCTGGGAGCCCTTTTGGTCGACTAATTCAATCTTGCTGGGCCCAGATTGTTTGCGGTTGTCATTGGACCATTTTCATCCTCCAAGCGGCCGTCCAAGGACCATTTCAGGATGGGGTGGCCTAGTGAGTTACCGTTTACCTTTGCTGTGGCCCATGGACCCTCTCGTGCTTGGCAGCCCCCTATGGAGCATTTTTCAATTGGTAACGGACCATTTAGGACCATTTTATTCCTGATTTCGGGTCTCGTTCTTCTAGCCAGATATCGCCTGTAGCGGTCCATGTTAGACCATTTTTGCCCTGTTGCGGCCCAGGTTCGACCGCAACTCAGCCTGAAGCTTGTTTTACGTGTTTCTTCTGTGTTCTGGTAAGCTGAGCCAAGATGGGCTTAGGTTACAATAAATCCTGATTTGGTTTTTGTTCCTGACAAGCCCCAAATCTTATGGATTCCCATTCTATTACTGAAATCTCTCTTAATCTTAGAGATTAAGTTACATAGCACCTTGGATCCACCAAATCAATGCCAACGCATTATAAGGGCCCGGTCTGGTCCTGGGAAGAGCGCCCGAAAAGTACTAGTACCCCCGGGAGTTGTAATGACATGGTGAGGCATTGCACCGAGTGCATGACTAGCGTGTGTCTATGACATTCGTCCTTTTTCTCTATACATTTTGTTAGATTCCTACATGGAATTTATCTCGATATGACTTGTTTGCATGCTTACTCAGCCAATTTCCTGGAAATTATATATCTCGGTTCAATTCATTCTATTAATTTCGTTTCATCAGTTCTTATGTTAACTTGTTTATCGTTCATAGTTCGCATGCGTAACCGTTATTTAACTTGGTTAACTACTTAAACTTGCCTGCTATTGCCTACTGAGCGTTCGCTCACCCAATTTTTCCCCTTTTCAGGTAGTTCTCGTGATGAAACGCAAACGGATGGGGATGGGTAAGAGTAAAGACCGGAGTGAACCCTGGCAGGCGTGGACCTGAGTAGTGTTAGTTTATGTGGTCGTATTGTTATGTTGTCAGTTCAACCAGTCGATTCGAGTTGTAATTTTCTCTTTATTGAGTCGTGACTTAAGAAAGGGTAGATATGGAAACATTGTTATTTCTCCTATTTTTAAAGAAGCTGGTTTCTTTTGGGTTAATTCCTTTCTATTGCATTTATGTTCTTTACATACCGTTATTGCTTTGTTTATCATGAATGAAAATAACTGCCGCATTCCGATATTCCACGTCGGGGCATGAAAGAGAGGGTCCCACATGATGTACACTTATGACGTGTATGTATGGCTTGGCATAGTGAAATGCTTTTTGCTTTTGTTCTAGAATGATGAATGCATGTGGTGCTGACACCGACTAACTAACAACGACCGACAACGAGTTACAACGGGAGAGAACGAGAGAGATGGAGCGACCAGACCAAAGGGACTTGGAAGAGGGACCATCCTAACAGCCACAGAGGGGAAACGGTCGTGCAAGGATCGTTGGAAAGAGTGGACGGTTTATTCGAGACCGTTATGCAAGATGTAACGGTCCATCAAATGACCGCTGGCAAGAGTGGACGGTCTACGAACGACTGTTAGTTGAGCGGGAGAGACTGAAGCATAGACGGAACTGGAAACGGCCCCCACTAGACCGCCAAAGGCCGTTTAGCGGTCGGATGATAGACCGCAACCTCAGCGAACCTGGCAATTCCGACTGGGACTCTTCAAAAGAGTCCAGCCCGAGGAGTGCTCTATCCTAAACCGTGCTAAAACTCTTCCTAATCCGAGGTAGAGTCATCCTAACTCGATCCTGAGGTTCTATAAGAAGGGGGCAACCTAAATTCGTGACTCACCCACCACCCTGTTGGACAAGTGTATAGCATGTGTAACTCCATTATTTTGATAATGGCTGACTATGTATGTTGGGCTTATGTATAATATTCTTTTGTTTCGATGATGTCTGACTATGATTCATTAATATAGTTGATCTGCATTTGATAGAGACAAATTTAAGGTCAAGCCCACACCGGCAACAAAGTGTGTCAGTAAAGATAGAAAGAAATCAGATAAGGTCAGTGCACAGCGCTGCTCACATGCATGCAAGGTCGGTGCATCTTCTGGCACCATCAGGTCGGTGTACATTTCTCTCATACCGTACAAGGTCTACACGCATGCACCAAATCAAGTCCGTTCACATCTGCAAGTAAGATCGGTGCAATCCTTTTCTAAAAGGTCAGTGAACATCTCCTACAAGGCTAGTGCATGCTTCGTCAGCGTAACATACAAGTTCGGTGCTAGTTCAATCAAGGTCGATGCAACCTCTGGCTAGCTGAAGATCAAGGTCGGTGCAGGTTCTATTCCTATGAACTAAGGTCTGAGCACTTATGAAGACCAAGGTCCGTGCAACCTCTGGCTAGCAGATAACCAGGTCTGTGCACTTTCTCTATGTGATAAATCAAGGTCTTCAACATTAGGAGGTCCGTGCATACATGAAGATAATGATGAATAAGAATGATGATGAAGGTCTTTGCAATGCTTCCTGCGAACAAGTGCAGAAGAATCTCTTTAAGTGATGTCTCGACACGGCCTAAAGATGTCTCGACACATCTAGAAGCGATTGTGTTAGATTTCCAATGCTTGAGCTCCGGCATAAAAGAATGTGTTGACACATCTAACCCATGACTCGACACATCCAGAAGAAATCAAGCCGAAGCTGTTCTGTCTAAGACTCTGGACTCACTAATGTCTCGACACACTGAGTGAAAAGTGTGATGCGGGACGGACACGCGACTCGACTCCAAATGGATATGCGATCCTTGGACTCTAAGCAAGCTCGCGATCGTCCCTAAGGAGGGAAGCGTCGGACGTGCGCGGTTGAGAAACCGACAAAGAGCTAGGGTGGTCAACTCACAAATTCGTGCCCGGATCGGGTCACGGGACGGTCTCGCTCTCTCTCGCAGCAGTGGTGATATAAAAAGTATAGCGAGCTACGATCCTAGCATGATCTCTAGCAGCGGCATAAAGAAATATATACAAAATAAAGCAAATGCCGAGATGTGAGCGAATATGATACCTCCACGCTCTCGGTGTGGGGAAGACGACCCCGGCCGAACTGATACTCCCGGAACAATTCTTACACAAATATTACAGCAATGAATATGAATGCCCACTCCACGCAGGGAGGTAAAGGGTGACACAATGGGACCCGGGAGTAGCAGGTTCGGGTTGACGGGCAGCTTCTTGTGGAGCTTCGGCGGCACACGTACTCACGATCGTGGGACCCATGTGCTGGACCGAGGGGCCGTGTGGGACTGGGGTGGCACCACTATGGTGGGGACGCCTGGACGGGCGCTTCCTGGGACGGCGATATGCTGGTTCGCCGGTCGGAGACCGGGCGGCTTCGAACTTCACTCGTCGGAGTTGCTGCCCACGGATCTGAACTGCTATTTCAAACCTGCGCGTCCCAATGAAATCCACTACTGCGGTCACTCCCGATGTCGGATCGATGCACAAGAGGTACCGTTGGAAAGCTAGCTCGAAATCCTTCGATCTATGGCCAAAGAAAGAAAATTTAATTTCCCGTTGATGGCCTTTGTCGAATATTCAATCTGCTGGTTGACAGGACCTGAAAACTCAGGATAGAACTACGTTTTCCTAAGAGTTGGCATTGATCGCCTTGTAGATCTTCGATTCAGCCTTTAAGCCCTTCATGACCGGAGTTCGTGGACTCTATCCTCTCGATCGATCCCTCTAGAAATCTATTAATCCTTTAAAATCGACCCTAGCCCAACCTAGAGTCGACGTTTGCTGCGGCTGCCGGCGAGGAGCAAGGACATGGGAGTATTTGGCGGCGAGGGCGAGGTTCTCCTCGGGCGGTTCGGGTGCTTGCGTTGTCTTTTTCCTTTGATTAAGGTAGGCAATCGTAGTCCAAACCTAATATAAAATATACCATTGGAAGCGTCTCTAAGTCCTCTTTCGATCCATAGTAAAAGCCCCAAATTCCATCTTGTATTGAGATCGTATGCCATAATTTAGTAGAAGCATGTCAACTAGGGTTTCTTCCATGCTTAAGTTTTCTCATTTGATCTGATCGTAGGCTATCTAGCAGGCTAAAATCAAATTAAAATATGCCTCATTATGCAAAATTTTATGCTCTTTTCAGTAGTCTTATTTTGCCTAAATTTTATGCATTTTGTGTCACGAATTTCATCTTACAATTAGAGTCTATCAATGGTCACCGGAGACCGGGTGTGTCGACCTGTTAGCAGTTGTAACAGGAACCGCTTGGGTCCCTAGCGGTCAAACAATAGACCATTTTTCCCTGTTACTATTCTGGACTTTGCGGCCTATCAAATGACCATTTGAGGCATCCGACGGTCAATCGATGGACCGTTTTCCCCTTATGCCAGCCCTGTTGATCGTCACCCTAAGCGGTCATTCGATAGACCGCTAGCCTATGTTAGCGGTCCTCCCTAGACCATTTAGTGTCGTTGATTTCACTTGTTTTTGTTGATTTTCTTGGCTAGATTGCATGTGTAGGATAGAAACCCACACAAAAATTTGTAAATTTTGGAATGATTTAACTATATTTATGATTAATCTCTCTCCCATTCCATCATACTATGTGCTCGAACATGATCTTGGTTATAAAATTGAAACTTGTATCAATATGTCAATTGTGAAAATTTCTAGGATTGTATGATAGTCACTCCACTCCGGTGGTACTGACTGACCGATCATCTACCGTTGTCCGATGTATCGTTAAACCATTAATCTTGTAATGGCTGGGACTCTCCGCCGGATACTCCTTCCGTCGGACTAGGACCTCTTCATTATGAGACCTCCGTAAGACCCCGCGAGCCTGAGATTCCCACTAGGACGTCAGGCGGGATGTACCTTCAAGACCTGCACCAATTTCTCGATCGAATCGCCCGTTTTACAGCCCGGAGTATGGGTCTGTCTTGACTAAAAGGTGGCCCTAGGCTAGACCGTCTGGAGCTGTAAGTGGTCTAGTCATGACCGTTGTCTTGCTGGCTATGGGCCAGGTTCTGTTGGTCGTCTCCCTTGGGTTCCATCGACCTAGTAATGTCTAAATTGACCAAATCGCCTCTGACTCGACCTAAGAGGTGTGGGCTAGACCCTGGTTCAACTCCATCATGTCTTGGGTAGGCTGGGAGTCCTTTTGGTCGACTGATTCAATCTTGCTGGGCCCAGATTGTTTATGGTTGTCATTGGACCGTTTTCATCCTTCAAGCGGCCATCCAAGGACTGTTTCAGGATGGGGCGGCCCAGTGAGTAACCGTTTACCTTTGCTGTGGCCCATGGACCCTCTCGTGCTTGGTGGCCCCCTGTGGACCATTTTTCAATTGGTAACGGACCATTTAGGACCGTTTTATTCCTGATTTTGGGTCTCGTTCTTCTAGCCCGATATCACCTGTAGCGGTCCATGTTAGACCATTTTTGTCCTGTTGCGGCCCAGGTTCGACCGCAACTCGGCCTAAAGCTTGTTTTATGTGTTTCTTGTGTGTTCTGGTAAGCTGAGCAAAGATGGGCTTTGGTTACAATAAATCTTGACTTGGTTTTTGTTCCCGACAAGCCCCAAATCTTATGGATTCCCATTCTATTACTGAAATCTCTCTTAATCTTAGAGATTAAGTTACATAGCTTGACCTTGGAATTCTTGGCCGATTCCAATGAATGTCTAGATATTACTTGGGATCTTGGATCCACCAAATCAATGCCAACGCATCATAAGGGCCCGGTCTGGTCCTGGGAAGAGCGCCCGAAAAGTACTTGTACCCCGGGGAGTTGTAATGACATGGTGAGGCATTGCACCGAGTGCATGACTAGCGTGTGTCTATGACATTCATCCTTTTTCTCTATATATTTTATTAGATTCCTACATGGAATTTATCTCGATATGACTTGTTTGCATGCTTACTCGGCCAATTTCCTAGAAATTATATATCTCGGTTCAATTCATTCTATTAATTTCGTATCATCAGTTCTTATGTTAACTTGTTTATCGTTCTTAGTTCGCATGCGTGACAGTTATATAACTTGGTTAACTACTTAAACTTTCCTGCTGTTGCCTACTGAGCGTTCGCTCACCCAATTTTTCCCCTTTTCAGGTAGTTCTGGTGATGAAAGGCAAATGGATGGGGATGGGCAAGAGTAAAGACCGGAGTGAACCCTGGCAGGTGTGGACCTGAGTAGTGTTAGTTTATGTGGTCGTATTGTAATGTGTCAGTTCAACCAGTTGATTCGAGTTGTAATTTTCTCTTTATTGAGTCGTGACTTAAGAAAGGGTAGATATGGAAACCTTGTTATTTCTCCTATTTTTAAAGAAGTTGGTTTCTTTTGGGTTAATTCCTTTCTGTTGCATTTATGTTTTTTAAATACCGTTTGAAGAGGCGTGATCTCGCGCGGGTCCTGAGCGGGCAGAAGATCACCGGATTGTGAACTGCAAGAAAGGGAAACGGATCAGGGGGCCCAGGGATGAGTCCCTGGGGCAAACCCTCTGATGCCTAAGTTAGTAAAGCTATGGTGGGAGCAATATAGGGAGGAAGTAGCTTCTGCGCGAGATCCCTCTCCACCAGAAGGGTGAAGTGGTTCCTGCTCAGGAGTTTTGAGCGTGTGGTTGCCCTTACCTTTCGCCGGAGGGTATCCCTGGGTTAAATAGTGCGTTGTCTTCCGGAGTCCTGTAAGACGAGGGGTTTCAGGTGGGAGTTACGTCCTCAACATGGGCTTTTACTGCCTCATCGTGGGAGCGTTATCACCTTGGGGAGCTGGAGTCCCTCACCCTTATAAATTCCTGCTCACAGAGGACTCTTAACAGCTGCATGGATAAGCAATCGACGATCGACCGTTTTGAGCCTAGGGGGGCCAACCATATCCGGGCGATGGGCCTAGCTCGGACGGAGATGGGTCGGAACGATCGTGTGCGCCTCCCTATATCCTGGCTGAGGATAGATCGGGCGTAGATCATTCTGATGACCTAACCGTCGCTCGGGCCTTCCGAGCCTGAGGGCCGCCTAGGAAGGTTGGGTCCCCGAGCAATCTTTTATTGGACTTTTAGTCCGGAGTGGGCCCTGTGGGCTATCACTCGGGCGACCGTGGCCTTGTTTGGTCCTGATGGGCCTAGTTCGGCTGCTCTTTGACTGGGCTGTAGAAATCCCCCTCTCCACTTGTCCCCCTCCTACTCCCGAGCCAAAGAAGGCTCGGGAGAGTAGATGTTTTAGGGTTTAGGACCAGCATGGCTCAGGTGGGTGGAGATCTGGTGGGGTGAGTAAGCCATGTGTAGTGGTCACCAAGGCCCGTAATGATGGTAATCCTGACGGATTTGAAACAAAGGGCCCCCCTTTTCTCGGAGGTCGGAACGGCGCGCCGCCTTCTGCGAGGGGATATAGGCGTTTGGGCGCTCTTCGACATTCCAGACTTCCTCCATTTTTAGGGTCTAGCCTCCCTTCGAGTCTTTAGGCTCCTTGATGCATCGTGAGGGCGTGACGGAAGAGCAGAGGCTTCCGACGGTGTTCGTAGAGTTGACCGAGGCGACGGCAGAGGCCATCCGGTAGCTCCCTCTTCCCCCAGAGTCTTCGGGGTCGCGAGAGTGCTCTTCGTCGAGCTCTTCCTCAGAATCCATGGCTGACCAGCATTCGGGGGAGTGGAGCGATGAGCCCGTGGGGAAGGTGCCGGTCCCCAACTGCAGCGAGCTAAGGGAGGCCGAGGTGAGGAGGTTAGAGCACCAGTTCCGCCTTCCCTACAGATACTACTTCGTTGCCGCCGCCCCGCACGAGATGAGCTTGGACTCTCGTATGGGCCATTTCTGCTCCTTTCTTTTGGCGTGGAAGAGTGGGTTCCGTCTCCCTTTCGAGCCCTTCGTCCTCACGCTCCTCAAGTTTTTCTCGTTGGCGCCGGTCCAGCTGGTGGCCAATTCATATCTTCTCCTCTCCGCCTTCCGCATCCTCTGCCGTCAGTGCGGGGTCCCCCCTTCCCTGGACCTCTTCCACTATTTCTTTGAGTTGAAAGCGCATCCGTCGGCCGGAAAGGGTTTCTATTTCATCCAGGCGAGGAGGAATAGGAGCTGCATTTTGCTGGCAGCGAAGGATTCTTCTCACAAGGGATGGAAAACCCAGTTCTTTTGGGTGAAGGCGCACGTGATGGGGGAATCCTGGGAGTGCCCGGTGATCCCGAACTTCCACCCGAATATCCCCCCCTGGCAGGACGAGTTCCCTCCACAGGTGGAGGAGTATGCAACCATTTTGTTGAAGCATCGCCGATCCACAGAGGAGCTGGTCACTCCGGAGAATGTGGAGTGATGTCTCCTCACACGGCTGCTTCCATCAGGTTCACACGCCACGAGCTTGACTCTTCTTTGGGTGCCGGGGTTGCTTTTGCATTTCTGACCGTCTTCTTCTTTTGTGTAGATAACAGGCGGGAGCCTCTGAAGGAGGCCGCTGAGGTGGTCGATCTTGGCGATGACTCGGCTGACGGAGAACCAGCCGCTTCAGAGGGTCGCTCCCAAGCCCGGGACAAGGGCAAGGGGGCGGTCTCCGAGGAGACTTCTCGGCCGTGCGGGGCGAAGCGCAAGGACCCCGTAGCGGGTATGTTGCGGGCCACCGCTAAGGCCAAGAAGCGAGCCAAGAAGGCTGGGGCCGTCCCCACTGCTGGGGGTGATTCTGGCTCGGCGGCGCTCCCCTCTCCGGGGTAAAATAGGGCCGACCCTATCGAGCCAGCTCTCCTATCTGCCGAGCGAGAGGGGGCCGAGGAGACCAGGGGCACCCCGGGGGGTGACAGTGATGGGTCGGCTCTCCCCTCGATGGGAACAGAGATGTGCAGCGGTGTTGCGACGAGGGTGAAGGGGGGAAGCGCGCGTCATTCCCCAGCCGGGGTCCTCAATGTCATTATGGAGGGCGGCCTGGTCATGGCTTAGATGGGGGCCATGATGGTAGAGACTTATGCTCGGTTAGAGTCAGAGCGGTCACAGCTCGCTTGGACCCTTGGCGGGGTCGAGAGGAAGTTGGTTCGGCTCACCGAGCAGAACGAGGGGCTCCGACGGGAGTTCTTTGCGACCAGAGAGTTGCTGCGGTCGAGCCGGCTGGAAGGCCGAGCACTGACCGAGGAACTGGCCAAGGCTCGAGAGTCACTTGAGAGGAAGAGTAGGCTCCTTGAGGAGGAGCGCCTTGTCCGCGTCGAGCTAGATGGCCGTTGGGAAACCGAGCGCGTCGACCTAGCGCGCCAAGCGGAGGAAGCAGAGCGTCACCGGTTGGAGGTCGAGGCTTATCGGGCTGAGGCAGAGAGGCGGGTAGTCGAGGCTGAGGAGCTGGCGGCCGAGGTCGGGAGGAGGCAAGCCGAGGCAGAGCGAAAGATGGCCGAACTCGTAGGGAGGGAAGGGTTGGCCGAGGCAGAGGCGGTCGAGCAGTATAAATGCTCGGAGGCCTACCAAGTTGACCTGAAGGAGGCTGCCCTTCCCTACTATGAGTTGGCTCTCCCCCAAGGTGCCCGCAAGGGCTTCAAGCAGGGCTATCGCCGAGCGGTGGCCTATGCTGAAGAGCATGACTCTAGGCTCCGCTTCCCGTCCGGTCAACGTTATGACTCGGATGCCTAATCCTCCAGTTCTACTACCTCGGCGTCAGGCGAAGAAGACCCGGAGGTCTCTTCTCTTGGGGGGTCGCCAGCACCGGAGGCCTCGGGAGGGCTCGCGACCGAGACAGTTCCCGCACAGGCGGGGGCAGTGCCTGGGTCGGCCGTCACCAAGGGTACCGGGGGCAGACCGTCCGTGCCTTCTGCTTTCGAGCCGCTAGATGGGCCGGAGGCCTGATGTATCGACCTGCTTTGTCTTCTCCCCTTGTTTGTCCTTTTCTCTTTTTTTTCGAGCAAAAAAGGAGTCTTCTCTATGTATGGCAATAGAGAAAAACTTTTCTTGTTGCTTGTTGTACTTGCCGTGATTTGATCAGCGTATCTGTGGTAGTTGGAAAGGATCGATACTTTCTGCGCAGATCTCGCGCGATGGTTGGGCAGGCGTCTGGCAGGGTGCCTTTCCGTTTGATCACGTCTTGAATGCTTGGCCACTTTGTGTGTCCCACTGGGGGCGGAAACGAGGAGTTTGAGGTGACCAGTCATAAGGGGGAAATCCTTTCGGCGTGTTTTCGAGGAGAGAGTCTTTTAGGCAAGCAGCCTCCCCTCGCCTTTATAAGGGACTTAGGGGTGTCTCTCCATCTACATCGCTTTAGGGTTTTCTAGGACGGTCTTTCCTCTCTCCATTTCTCGTAGCACTGAGCCTTTGCATTCAGAGCATGGAAGATCCTTCGGAAGGCGATGCTGCCGATGATGGAGGGCGGTGAGTTTTTTCTGCTTCGGGTTTTGAGCAGGTCCGACGGTCGTCGCGCGGGTTTGAAGCGGGTCCGACGGTCATCGCGCGGATCTGGAGAGGATTTTGACGGAAAAATCACGTCGTTTCCTCTATCAGTTCCGGCGACACTTCCCGGAGGGGGGGCGAGATGGAAGACGGATGGGGGCATCCGGCATCTCTGCCGCCCGTCCCTCTCTGCTCGCTTCAGGGTTGGGGGGAGAAGCAAATTAAGCTCTCTCCTTTCCGGGCCTTCCCCTGTCTCCTCGTCCAGCTACGCTGGACTTCTTTTTCTCTTTTCTCCTCTTGTGCTCTCCCCCCGTCATTTCTTTCACTTTGCGGAGGCTGCTTGCTCTCTGTACGTTCCAAAGAGTTGGCAGGTTGGAAGAGAGGAGGCCTTCACAGGCGTTCCCTCTCTCCAGCCTCAGTCAACTTGGAAGGTAGCCTTCCCCACCGCAGTCCCTCTGTCACCTTTGTCATGGGCCACCCGAGCCAACTGGATCGACCACCTTTTATCGAGCCAGTTTCTACGCGAGGCAGAGTCAGTGGCTGGACGCAAGGAGATCAAACCGAGTCGATCGAGCGATGGCCTCTTGCAGTGGTGCCAGATGGATTTTTTTTGTTATGCAATGTATTGGCTTTGGCCTTTCTGATGTACCAACAATCGTTTGAATGAAAAGGAATTTTATTTCACTCAAATTGTTTGCACGACTTCAAAAGTAGAACTTGCGTAATGTGGCTGCGTTCCACGTCCGAGGGATGGGTTCCCCTTCCATTGTAGATAGCCGGTATGCTCCTTTCCCGAGCATCTCGACCACTCGGTAGGGACCTTCCCAGTTAGGGGATAGCTTGCTCGCCGCCTCTAGTGGTCGAGAGGCTTCGGCTTTCCTCAGGATGAAGTCTCCCGGTTGGAAGTGCCTATCTCAGACTTTGGCGTTGTAGTATCGAGCGAGGCGACACTGGTATTCCATCGCTCGGATGCTAGCAATCTCTCGGAGTTCATCTGCTAGGTCGAGGTTCTCGAGCAATTTTTGCTCGCTTACCTCGGGCGAGAAGCAGATGACTCGGAGGGAGGGATTGGCGATCTCCAACGGAATTACGGCCTCGGCACCATATACCAACTGGAAAGGACTTTCACCGGTTGCCGTTCTGGGAGTCGTTCTGTATGACCAAAGTACGCTAGGCAGTTCCTCGAGCCAGCTGCCCTTGGCTTTGCTGAGTCTGGTCTTTATGCCTTTTAAGATAGTCTTATTGGCATTCTCGAGCAGCCCGTTGGCCTGAGGGTGGGCGACCGAGGTGAAGTGGTTGCGAATACCTAGGTCGGCACATCTGTCTCAAAAATAACGAGAGTCAAATTGCCGACCGTTATCGCTCACTATCACCCGGGGGATGCCGTAACGACAAATGATTGACTTCCAGACGAAACTCCAGACGACTATCTCGGTGATCCTTGCCGTGGCTTTGGCCTCGATCCACTTGGTAAAGTAGTCGATGGCAACGATGATAAACTTCTTCTGGGCCTGAGCCGTGGGGAACGGCCCAAGAATGTCGATCCCCCACCGAGCGAAGGGATACGGCTCAGCCAGGGTGATGAGCTCCGTTACCGGCTGATGGACTAAGTGGTCGAATCGCTGGCATCGGTCGCACTGTTGCACGTAGGCCGTGCAGTCGCGCTGCAGAGTGGGCCACCAGTAACCCTGCCGTAGCAGGATCCGGGTGAGTGACCTTCCTCCTGAATGCGCTCCGCACAGGCCTTCATGAATCTCTTGGATAGCTCGGCTGGCTTCGTCGGGGCCGAGACACTTCAGGAGAGGATCGGAGAAAGATCTCCGGTAGAGAGTGTTGTCTAGAATGACGAAGCGCCTGGCTTGGTACTTCAATCTGCGGGCCTCTCAAGGGTCGAAAGGCTCTTGAGAGTCTCGGAGCCACGACAGATAGGGGGTGCGCCAGTCGCTCGGAGTGGCCGAGTCAACAGCAAGGAGGTCCGAGTCAATGCTCGGGCGCTCTAGCTCTTTAAGGAGGATCGATCGGGTACCTTCGGGGTCGAGAGAAGAGGCGAGCCGAGAGAGGGCGTCCGCTCGGGAGTTTGCCTCCCGAGCTATTCGGACTATCTCGAATTTCTCGAATTGTTGGGCCAGGGCTCTAACTAGTTGGAGGTATTTGATCATTGGTGCCTCTCGAGATTCGTACCCACCGTTGACTTGGCTAGCGACCAGCTGGGAGTCAGTGTGGATTTTGACTTGCTCAGCCCCCAACCGTCGGGCCATGCGCCCTCCCGAGATAAGGGCCTCGTACTCGGAAGCGTTGTTGGATGCCTGAAAGCTGAACTTCAAGGCGTATTACAGTTCTGCTCCTTCGGGGGACTTAAGCAGGACTCCGGCACCACTCCCGACCGAATTGGAGGACCCATCGATGAACAACTCCCAGGTCGGCCCGGGCGCGGACGGGGATCTTTCTTCAGTCGGGATGGTGCTTTCGGCGATGAAGTCGGCGAGCGCTTGGCCTTTCACAGCTGAGCACGGCCGATAGGATATATCGTAGGCCCCAAGCATGATGGCCCACTTGACGAGTCGTCCCGAGGCTTTGGGGTGGGTAAGGATCTTTTTCAATGGTTCGCCGGTTAGCACGGTGATGGGGTGCCCCTAGAAATAGGGCCGGAGGTGCTTGGCGGAGGTGACCAACGCTAGCACGAGTTTCTCGATTGTGGGGTACCTCCTTTCAGCCTCGTTGAGTACCTTGCTGATGTAGTAGACCGGCCTCTCGACTCCCGAGTCATTTCTGACTAGGACCGAGCTAACCGTAGATGGCGTGGCCGAGAGATAGAGCAACAAGACTTCACTCGGAACGGGCTTGGAGAGCACCGGGGGCGAGGCCAAGAACTCCTTGAGCTCGGTGAATGCTCTCTGGCATTCTTCATCCCATGCGAACGTAGCAGATGCCAATTTGGGCCCCCTCAACAGCTTGATGAAGGGCAAGCATCGTTCGGCCGCACGGGACAGGAACCGGCTGAGAGCGGCGATACGCCCAATTAGGCGTTGGACGTCCTTGATGCAGGTGGGCGGGCGCATGTCCAGGATGGCCTGGACTTTGTCTGGGTTGGCCTCGATCCCACGCTGAGTGACTAGGAAACCCAGGAACTTTTCGGATCTCACTCCAAAGGCACACTTGGCAGGATTGAGCTTCATGTTGTACCTCAGGAGGGTGTCGAAGGTCTCGGCGAGGTCGGTGAAGTGGTCTTCGGCATTGGGGGTCTTGACGAGCATGTCGTCAATGTAGGCCTCGACGTTCCGACCTAGATGTCCTTCAAACATGTGATTGATCAGCCTTTGGTACGTGGCTCCAGCGTTCTTCAACCCGAAAGGCATCCGGGTGTAGCAGTACACGCCGTAGTCGGTGATGAAGGCGGTCTTCTCGACATCTTCTAGATCCATTCTGATCTGATGGTAACCCGAATAGGCATCTAGGAAGCTGAGTATCTCATTGCCCGAGGTTGAGTCAACCAATTGGTCGATGCTCGGCAACGGATAACAGTCCTTAGGGGTGGCCTTATTTAGGTCGGTGAAATCCACGCACATCCGCCACTTGCCCAAAGCTTTTGGTACCAGGACGACGTTGGCTGGCCATGTTGGGTACATGATCGGTCTAAAAAGGCCAGTCTCTTGTCCCTTGGTGACCTGCGCCTTGATGATCGCCTGCTTCTCTGGTGCATGCTTCCTTCTGCGTTGCTGTACGGGCTTCACGGCAGGGTCGAGGCTGAGCTTGTGCATTACAGTCTCCTCTGGTATCCCAGGGAGTTGATCATCAGACCAAGCAAAAACTCGGATGCACTCAGAAAGGAACTTTTTATATTGCTGTTGAACCTCAGATGGTAGGTCGCCTCCGATCTTTACTTCTAAGGCCAGGTCGTCGTTTAGGAAAATCGCCAGCAATTCGCCACCAGGTTCGGTGGTTGCGGATTTACCCTCGACTCCCCGGGTGTTCTTGTCCTTCCCGTCCGGCCTTGTGGCCTCTACCGAGATATTGTAGCACCTTCTAGCCGCGGCCTGGTTACCTCGGACTTCCCCCAACCCATTTTTGGTGGGGAACTTCATTTTCTGGTGATAGGTAGACGGCACCGCTTTTATTCGGCTGAGGATTCCCCGGCCGAAGATGGCGTTGTATGCTATCAAACCTTTAATCACTATAAAGTCCACCATGACCGTAACAATTTTGGGTGGGGAGCCGAGGGTAACCGGCAGGCTTAGGGCTCCCTCGGGATAGGTGGCCTGGCCATTGAACCCGCAAAGAGGGGTTCGGATCGGGCAGAGCTTAGATGGGTCCTCCCCCATCTTAAAGAAATAATCATAAGACAGTACATCAGGGGCACTCCCATTGTCGACTAGGATCCTATCTACGTTACAATGGTTTATTGTAGCCGAAATCATGAGGGCATCGTCATGCGGGGTGCTCAGCCCTTCTAGGTCTTGGTCTGAGAAGACTATGACCTGGGGCTCACTCGACGGGGCCTTTGGAGGCTCTATGGCTCGGCTCACACGCTCGGCATGACGCTTCCTTCCTCGGCTGCTGTCGCCCCCTGATGCTGCTCCTCCGGAGATGACGTTGATGTGGACCCCTCGGGGGGCGTTGTCGATCTCCTCTGGGGCGCCTCAGTCCTCCTTGCGCTCGGCTACGAACCGAGCTAGGTGCCCCTGACGGATGAGGCGCTCGATCTCATCCTGGAGCTGGTGGCAGTCACCGGTATGGTGTCCGTGATCGCTGTGGAACAAGCAGTGCTTGCTACGATTACGGTTCTTCGACCTCATTGGCTCGGGTTGGCGGAGGAGGCCCGAGTCTTTGATGTCTTCATAGATCTCGTAGACCGGCGCGGCTAGTGGGGTGTACCGCTCATACTTCCGTGACGGTTCCTTGCATTCCCCGTCCCGGTTTCGCCTTTTTCCCGAACCTGAGCTTGGCTCGGAAGCCCGCTTCTTGTCCCCCTCCCGACCCGAGCCGGTTGCATCTCGACATGCGCTGAGTACTTCTTCGCACTCGGCATGGCGCAAAGCCAGAGTTACTAGCTCGGCAAGGGTCGAGGGAGGGTGGAGGACAAGCTCGCGGCGGAGATTCTCAACCCGGGTGCCCCCAGTCAGTGCGGTTATAGCTGAGGCCACGTCTAGGCGGGGGATTCTCAAGGCTTCCGACTTGAATCGGTGAATATAAGCCCGGAGTCTCTCCCCTTGCGCCTGTTTAAGGGCCAGGAGCCCCGCTACCGACCTTGGGGGGGCACTTCCGACGAAACTCTCTTTGAAGATTCTGCCAAACTGCTTGAAATCTCGGATGGATCCGGGGGCGAGGGGCCGGAACCAAGCTTGAGAGCCTTGGACCAGGGTGGTCACAAAGGCTCGGCATTTGATGGCGTCGGACGCTCCGTGCAGGGTCATCAGAGTGTCGAAGCTGTCGTAGTGATCGGCCGGGTCGCCCTGGCCGTCGTAGAGCTTGAAGGTTGGGATGGAGGTTCTGGGAGACACCTCTGCCTTCAAGATATACTCGGAGAAAGGGGATTTCTCCTCATCCTCCGGGCGAGAGGCCTTCTGCAGGGCACGCAGGGCGCGTTCTTGTTCTGCGAAGCATCTCTCGAACTCTCGAGTCGGAGAGATAACTCCGGCTACTATTGTGGCGCGAGGCTGGGGGGAATGTCTTGGTGATCCTCGGGAACGTCAGTCTCTGGGTTCGGACGGCGTGCCCCAGGTTTTCCCCGCCTTGGTGTGGAGGAAGCCTCTTGCTCCAGCGACGGAGCTTGCGAGGGTCCTCCCGTCCTGTTACGGATAATATGCTGGCCGCGGATAGTGAAGCGGCCTCCGGCAGTGTGTTGGGATGCATTCTCGCGGGGAGGGCTCCCCGACGGGGCGCGTGACCTTCCATCCCTGGCCGCCTGGGTCCTCATGAGCTCCACGAGGATATCCAATTTTACGTTGAGGGCTTGGAAGGCGTCCGCACCACTGCTGGGCGGTAGCCCTACTGCCGCAGGGAGGGTGGTGGTTCATCGGCAGGGGCGCTGGTGTTGGAGGGGGGGTTCTGCGAGGCCCGAGAGGGGCCATCCCTAGCTGCTACCATGGCCTTTCCCCTATCACCGGCGGACCTCCTCCCTGAGCTCCTTCGCACCATGCTGGCTCTTTGTTCGTTTCCCACAGACGGCGCCAGATGAAGAGGCGTGATCTCGTGTGGGTCCTGAGCGGGCAGAAGATCACCGGATTATGAACTGCAAGAAAGGGAAACGGATCAGGAGGCCCAGGGATGAGTCCCTGGGGCAAACCCTCCGATGCCTAAGTCAGTAAAGCTATGGTGAGAGCAATATAGGGAGGAAGTAGATTCTGCGCGAGATCCCTCTCCACCAGAAGGGTGAAGTGGTTCCTGCTCAAGAGTTTTAAGCTTGTGGTTGCCCTTACCTTTCGCCGGAGGATATCCCTGGGTTAAATAGTGCGCCGTCTTCCGGAGTCCTGTAAGTTGAGGGATTTCAGGTGGGAGTTACGTCCTCAACGTGGGCTTTTATTGCCTCATCGTGGGAGCGTAATCACCTTGGGGAGCTGGAGTCCCTCACCCTTATAAATTCCTGCTCACATAGGACTCTTAACGGCTGCATGGATAAGGAATCGACGGTCGACCGTTTCGAGCTTAGGGGGGCCAGCCATATCCGGGCGATGGGCCTAGCTCGGACGGAGATGGGTCGGAACGGTCGTGTGCGCCTCCCTATATCCTGGCTGAGGATAGATCGGGCGTAGATCATTCTGATGACCTGACCGTCGCTCGGGCCTTCCGATCCTGAGGGCCGCCTAGGAAGGTTGGGTCCCCGAGCGATCTTTTATTGGGCTTTTAGTCCGGAGTGGGCCCTGTGGGCTATCACTCGGGCGAGCGTGACCTTGTTTGGTCCTGATGGGCCTAGTTCGGCTGCTCTTTGATTGGGCTGTAGAAATCCCCCTCTCCACCGTTATTACTATGTTTATCATGAATAAATAAAACTGTCGCATTCCGATATTCCGTGTCGGGGCGTGATAGTTTTGTGGTATCAGAGCCTAGGTTTCTAAGTTCGTAGGTTTATCAGTGATGTCGTAGAACCTGTAACCTTGTTAAAGTCTAAGGATCTAACCCGGTGAGATTGGGTAGAGACTTGGGGTTGAGTTAACTAATAAACTCTAAAAGATTCTCGCTAGGCTATTTTTAATAAATTTTTCCTACACATATGTAGGAGTATTTTTGTTCGATGGCGGCAGAACGTGCGCAATGGAGGGATATGCAGCGTACTATGCAAGGCTTGACTCAAGCCCTCCAGTAGGTAGCCCAAGGAGGAGCAACACATCATGGAGCCGGTGATCTCCATCGGAATTTCTGAGGCCTAAATCTCCAATGTTTTGGTGGATCGGCGGATCCCGATGAAGCCGAGAATTGGCTGAAGGAGATGGAGTGAGTTTTTAGAGTAATGCAGTGCAATGATCAGGATCGAGTTCTTTTGGCAGCTTTCCAGCTAGAACGTGATGCACGAGCTTGGTGGGAGCCTGTAGAAGCTACGCTCGGAAATATGCGTGCAACATGGGACGAATTCAAGGAACATTTTAATACCAAGTACTTCTCAGACCGAGTGCAAGAGAAAAAGGCGACAGAGTTCGCTACTCTGAAACAGAGGAACCTATCAGTTGCAGAATATGAAGCTCAGTTTGCCAGACTATCCCACTATGTAACGCACTTGGTATCCACCGAGAAGATGAAGGCCAAGCGTTTTATGAATGGGTTGAAGCTTCAATATATTAACCAGTTGGAACCAATGGAGATCTCTACCTATGCTGAGATTGTCAGGAAAGCTCAAGTTCTCGAAGATACATTAGAGATGGCTGAGAGGATCCGAGGAAAGAACCCTAAGAAAGAGTAGGCCACTAGTTCTTGGAATTTTAAACCCAACAATGGCAAGAAGAGGCCCAATGGCGGGTCAAGTTTCTCACAGGATAAGAAGTCGAGGAATGGAGATAAGAAGGTAGGTTCGGCTGCCCCGTCTAAGACTATTTGCAAGTTTTGTGATCGATCAGGTCACAAGATGGAGGAGTGTTGGCGCAAGCTAGGCGCCTGTTTACGTTGCGGAAGCCGGGACCATCGTATTCCCGAGTGTCCCCTCCTGTCCGACCAAGCTACACCAAACAAGCCGCAAGGAGGTCCGAAGCGGCAGGGCAAGCTTCAAGCCCTACAGGAAATTGAGACTGAAACCACTAAGGAGGGTGGACTTGTTGAAGGTACACTTATTGTCTCTGATAAGCCAGCATTTGTCCTATTTGATACCGGAGCAACACATTCTTTTATTTCTCAGAGTTTTGCTAAATCCTTAACTGTGAACCCGGTATTAATGAATTCTCGATTGGAAATTTTAACTCCAATTGGTTCGGGTTCAACAATCAAATATTACTACCCTTCTAGTAAGATCCTGATTAGTGGGCAGAATATGCCAGCTGATTTGGTTTGTATGGCAATGAAGGATAATGATGTAATCCTAGGAGCTGATTGGTTGGCTAGAAATGAGGCTAGTGTTCATTGTTGAACTAGCTCCGTGTCTTTTGCGGGACACCCCGAACTTTCTTTTGTTGGGGTTAGGCACTCCAGATCCGTGTCGCTCATTTCGGCTCTTCGAGCTGAGAAGTTAATGAAGAAAGGATGTCATGCTTTTCCAGCCTTGGTTTCTTTAACCAATTAGAAGGAGTATGAGATTAAGGATATCCCTATTGTCCGAGAGTTTCTTGATGTCTTTCCTGAGGATTTGCCAGGACTTCCGCCTGAAAGAGAGGTAGTCTTTTCTATTGATCAAATTCCTGGCGCCTCTCCTGTTTCTAAAGCTCCGTATCGTATGTCTCCTGCGGAGTTGAGAGAATTAAAGAGGCAATTAATGGAGTTGCTCGAGAAGGGGTTTATTCACCCTAGTACATCCCCGTGGGGAGCCCCCGTGTTGTTCGTACGAAAGAAGGATGGTTTGTTATGACTGTGCATTGATTACCGGTAATTGAACCAGCTTACTGTCAAGAACAAGTATCCATTGCTGAGAATAGATGAACTGTTCGATCAGATTGCGGGAGCATCATATTTCTCTAAGATTGATCTTCGATCGGGATACCACCAGCTGCGGATCAAGGATGATGATATCTTTAAAATAGCCTTCCGTTGCAGGTACGGGCATTTTGAATTTGTAGTAATGCCTTTTGGACTGACGAATGCTCCTGCAGCTTCATGTAGTTGATGAATAGTGTATTTTGGCCCTACCTAGATCAGTGGGTCATGGTGTTTATAGATGATATTTTGATATACTCTAAGAGTGAGGAGGAACATGCTGAGCACTTAAGGGTGGCATTGCAATTATTGAAAGATCACCAGGTGTACGCCAAGCTTAGTAAGTGTGACTTCTGGATGCAGGAAGTGTCTTTTCTAGGACACATTATCACTAAGGAAGGAATTTATGTTGACCCCTCGAAGGTGGAGGCAGTAAGAGATTGGGATAGGCCTACGAATGTCACTAAAGTAAGAAGTTTTCTAGGCCTAGCAGGTTACTATCGGAGATTCATTAAATATTTCTCTAAGATTGCGGTACCCCTGACCAGATTGTTGTCAGTTCAACCAGTCGATTCGAGTTGTAATTTTCTATTTATTGAGTCATGACTTAAGAAAGGGTAGATATAGAAACATTGTTATTTCTCTATTTTTAAAGAAGTTGGTTTCTTTTGGGTTAATTCCTTTCTGTTGCATTTATGTTCTTTAATTACCATTATTACTCTTTTTATCATGAATGAATATAACTGCCGCATTCCGATATTCCGTGTCGGGGCGTGACAGTTTTGTGGTATCAGAGCCTAGGTTTCTAAGTTCCTAGGTTTATCAGTGATGTCGTAGAACCTGTAACCTTGTTAAAGTCTAAGGATCTAACCCGGTGAGATTGGGTAGAGACTTGGGGTTGAGTTAACTAATAAACTCTAAAAGATTCTTGCTAGACTATTTTTAATAAATTTTTCCTGCACATATGTAGGAGTATTTTTGTTCGATGGCGGTAGAACATGCGCAATGGAGGGATATGCAGCGTACTGTGCAAGGCTTGACTCAAGCCCTCCAGCAGGTAGCCCAAGGAGGAGCAACACATCATGGAGCCGGTGATCTCCACCGGAATTTCTGAGGCCTGAATCCCCAATGTTTTGGTGGATCGGCGGATCCCAATGAAGCCAACAATTGGCTGAAGGTGATGGTGTGAGTTTTTAGAGTAATGCAGTGCAATGATCAGGATCGAGTTCTGTTGGCAACTTTCCAGCTGGAACGCGATGCACGCGATTGGTGGGAGGCTGTAGAAGCTACGCTCGGAAATAGGTGTGCAACATGGGACGAATTCAAGGAACATTTTAATAGCAAGTACTTCTCGGACCGAGTGCAAGAGAAAAAGGCGACAGAGTTCGCTACTCTGAAACAGAGGAACCTATCAGTTGCAGAATATGAAGCTCAGTTTGCCAGACTATCCCGCTATGTAACGCACTTGGTTTCCACCGAGAAGTTGAAGGCCAAGCGTTTTATGAACGGGTTGAAGCTTCAATATATTAACCAGTTGGCACCAATGGAGATGTCTACCTATGTCGAGATTGTCAGGAAAGCTCAAGTTCTCGAAGATACATTAGAGATGACTGAGAGGATCCGAGGAAAGAACCTTAAGAAAGAGCAGGCCACTAGTTCTGGGAATTTCAAACCCAACAATGGCAAGAAGAGGCCCAATGGTGGGTCAAGTTTCTCACAGGATAAGAAGTCGAGGAATGGAGATAAGAAGGTAGGTTCGGCTGCCCCGTCTAAGACTATTTGCACGTTTTGTGACCGATCAGATCACAAGATGGAGGAGTGTTGGCGCAAGCTAGGCGCCTGTTTACGTTGCGGAAGCCGGGACCATCGTATTCCCGAGTGTCCCCTCCTGTCCGACCAAGCTACACCAAACAAGCCGCAAGGAGGTCCGAAGCGTCCGGGCAAGCTTCAAGCCCTATAGGAAACTGAGACTGAAACCACTGAGGAGGGAGGACTTGTTGAAGGTACACTTATTGTCTCTGATAAGCCAGCATTTGTTCTATTTGATACCGGAGCAACGCATTCTTTTATTTCTCAGAGTTTTGCTAAATCCTTAACTGTGAACCCAGTATTAATGAATTCTCTATTGGAAATTTCAACTCCAATTGGTTCGGGTTCAATAATCAAATATTACTACCCTTCTAGTAAGATCCTGATTAGTGGGCAGAATATGCCAGCTGATTTGGTTTGTATGGCAATGAAAGATTATGATGTAATCGTAGGAGCTGATTGGTTGGCTAGAAATGAGGGCAGTGTTCATTGTTGAACTAGCTCCGTGTCTTTTGCGGGACACTCCGAACTTTCTTTTGTTGGGGTTAGGCACTCCAGATCCGTGTCGCTCATTTCGGCTCTTCGAGTTGAGATGTTAATGAAGAAAGGATGTCAGGCTTTTCTAGCCTTGGTTTCTTTAACCAATAAGAAGGAGTCTGAGATTAAGGATATCCCTATTGTCCGAGAGTTTCTTGATGTCTTTCTTGAGGATTTGCCAGGACTTCCGCCTGAAAGAGAGGTAGTCTTTTCTATTGATCTTATTCCTGGCGCCTCTCCTGTTTCTAAAGCTCTGTATCGTATGTCTCCTGCGGAGTTGAGAGAATTAAAGAGGCAATTAATGGAGTTGCTCGAGAAGATGTTTATTCGCCCTAGTACATCCCCGTGGGGAGCCCCCGTGCTGTTCGTATGAAAGAAGGATGGTTTGTTAAGACTGTGCATTGAGTACCGGCAATTGAACCAGCTTACTGTCAAGAACAAGTATCCATTGCCGAGAATAGATGAACTATTCGATCAGATTGCGGGAGCATCATATTTCATTAAGATTGATCTTCGATCGGGATACCACCAGCTGCGGATCAAGGACGATGATATCTTTAAAACAGCCTTCCGTAGCCGGTACAGGCATTTTGAATTTGTAGTAATGCCTTTTGGACTGACGAATGCTCCTGCAGCTTTCATGCAGTTGATGAATAGTGTGTTTCGGCCCTACCTAGATCAGTGGGTCATGGTGTTTATAGATGATATTTTGATATACTCTAAGAGTGAGGAGGAACATGCTGAGCACTTAAGGGTGGCATTGCAATTATTGAAAGATCACCAGTTGTATGCCAAGCTTAGTAAGTGTGACTTCTGGATGCAGGAAGTGTCTTTTCTAGGACACATTATCACTAAGGAAAGAATTTATGTTGACCCCTCGAAGGTGGAGGCAGTAAGAGATTGGGATAGGCTTACGAATGTCAATAAAGTAAGAAGTTTTCTAGGCCTAGCAGGTTACTATCGGAGATTCATTAAAGATTTCTCCAAGATTGCA
Organism: Amorphophallus konjac; assembly: GCA_022559845.1. Classification (NCBI taxonomy): domain Eukaryota; kingdom Viridiplantae; phylum Streptophyta; class Magnoliopsida; order Alismatales; family Araceae; genus Amorphophallus; species Amorphophallus konjac. The sequence goes on along the minus strand of CM040128.1, from coordinate 173,022,747 downwards.
GTACCCTGACCAGATTGACCCGCAAGGAGAATTGGTTTGAGTGGTCGGAAGATTGCGAGCAGAGTTTCCAAACTCTAAAGGATTGTTTGACCACTGCCCCTGTTTTGTCTTTGCCTTATGGAGAAGGTGGATTCGAGGTCTACACGGACGCTTCGGGCATTGGCTTGGGTTGTGTGCTTATGTAGAATGGCATGGTAATAGCTTATTCCTCAAGGCAATTGAAAAAGCATGAAGAGATATATCCCGTCCATGACTTGGAACTTGCTGCAGTAGTGTTTGCCCTGAAAATTTAGAGGCACTATTTATACGGAGAGGATTTTTCCGTATTCTCTGACCATAAGAGCCTTAAATACTTGTTTTCTCAAAAGGAACTTAACATGAGGCAGAGAAGGTGGCTCGAGTATTTGAAGGATTTCAATTTCTCCATCGAGTACCATCCTGGAAAGGGTAATGTGGTGGCTGACGCTTTAAGCCGCAAGCCGATAGCAAGATTGTCAAATCTCTTGTTGCAAGAATGGAGACTGCTGGAACAGTTGGCTAGTTTAGATCTCAATATTTGCGAGGATCGGGTCATGATCGCTTAGTTTCAGCTTCATCCAGAATTATTGATGGAAATCAAGTCCCTACAAGGAAATGATCCGATATTGGTAGAGATCTAGGAAAGTCTGAAAAACAGACTAGATTTTATGTTAGCCGATGATGGCAGGTTATTGTTTCGAGGAAGAACGTGTGTTCCTGATGTGACCGACGTAAAAGGCAAGATCTTAGAAGAAGCCCACAGGTCCAGGTATACTATTTACCCTGGAGGTACTAAGATGTACCGGGATTTGAAAAGGACCTTTTGGTGGTCGAGCATGAGAAAGGAAGTGGCAGAATTTGTGAGTAGATGCTTTGTATGTCAACAAGTAAAGGATGAACATTTCAGACCCGCATGGAAGTTAAAGCCGCTCGATATACCACAATGGAAGTGGGAAAGTGTCGGCATGGATTTTATCATGGGTCTACCTAAGACTCGTGGTGGATTTGATGCAATATGGGTCATTGTTGATAGACTGACTAAGTCCGCTCATTTCTTATCCATTAAGGCAAAGTGGATAGTTGATGTTTTGGCTGCCCTGTATATGAAGGAAGTTGTAAGACTGCATGGAGTACCGATAAGCATTGTGTCAGATAGAGACCCCCGGTTTACTTCACATTTTTGGAGAGGACTGCAAGAGTCCTTGGGAACCCGTCTGAATTTCAGCACTTCCTTTCATCCTCAGACAGACAGGCAGAACAACAACTCTGGAATCGTTCCATACCTATGGTCAAAGTTCAATGGAGCCGACGAGGGACCGAAGAAGCTACTTGGGGGTCTGAAGATGCTATCCGAAAGCAAGACCCTGATTTATTTTAAGGTCAGTTATCTTACTATCCCCATTTCAATAAGTGCAGTGAATTTGGAGGACCAAATTCTTTAAAGTGGGGGAGGGTGTAGCACCCCGATAATTTATTTAAACAAAAATTTCTATTTATTTCGATAATTTCTGATTTATTAAATTAGAAATCCCTTTGGGTTAAAATTCAACTAATTCATAAAAATCTGGAAAAATGATAATCACCTAGAGGACAAAACATTTAGACCTTTTGTCTTCCGAGGTAAACCCTAATTTAATGTTTAACCAAGCCGAAATTAAGGATTTAAGGCTAAAAATAGGATCTTAGAGTATCTAGACCTTAGATCGTTTAATTTGAACTCAAATCACGATCGTTTGAGCCTAAACCAAGCCCAATAGGTCAGCCTTTGGGAGTGGCCCAAAAGTCCTCTCATTCCTCGTGCTAAACCTAACCATAGAATTCAAATTTGAGGAGGATGGCGGCGTGACCGGGTCAATGCGCGAATATCGCACGACCGGAGTTCGTGGACTCTATCCTCTCGATCTATCCCTCTAGAAATCTATTAATCCTTTAAAACCGACCCTAGCCCAACCTAGAGTCGATGTTTGCTGCGGCTGCCGGCGAGGAGCAAGGACGTGGGAGTATTTGGCGGCGAGGGCGAGGGTCTCTTCGGGCGGTTCAGGTGCTTGCGTTGTCTTCTTCCTTTGATTAAGGTAGGCAATCATAGTCCAAACCCAATATAAAATATACCATTGGAAGCGTCTCTAAGTCCTCTTTTGATCCATAGTAAAAGCTCCAAATTCCATCTTGTATTGAGATCGTAGGCCATAATTTAGTAGAAGCATGTCAACTAGGGTTTCTTCCATGCTTAAGTTTTCACATTTGATCTGATCGTAGGCTATCTAGCAGGCTAAAATCAAATTAAAATATGCCTCATTATGTGAAATTTTATGCTCTTTTCAATAGTCCTATTTTACCCAAATTTTATGCATTTTGCGTCACGAATTTCATCTTACAATTAGAGTCTATCAAAGGTCGCCGGACACCGGGTGTGTCGACCTGTTAGCGGTCGTAACAGGAACCACTTGGGTCCCTAGCGGTCAAACGATAGACCATTTTTCCCTGTTACTATTTTGGACTATGCGGCCTATCAAATGACCGTTTAAGGCATCCGACGGTCAATCGATGGACCGTTTTCCCCTTATGCCAGCCCTGTTGATCGTCACCCTAAGCGGTCATTCGATAGACCGCTAGCCTATGTTAGCGGTCCTCCCTAGACCATTTAGTGTCGTTGATTTCACTTATTTTTGTTGATTTTCTTGGCTAGATTGCATGTGTAGGATAGAAACCCACACAAAAATTTGTAAATTTTGGAATGATTTAACTATGTTTATGATTAATCTGTCTCCCATTCCATCATACTACGTGCTCGAACATGATCTTGGTTATAAAATTGAAACTTGTATCAATATGTCAATATGTGAAAATTTCTAGGATTGTTTGATAGTCACTCCACTCCGGTGGTACTGACTGACCGATCATCTACCGTTGTCCGATGTATCGTTAAACCATTAATCTTGTAATGGCTGGGACTCTCCGCCGGATACGCCTTCCGTCGGACAAGGACCTCTCCATTATGAGACCTCTGTAAGACCCCGCGAGCCTGGGATTCCCACTAGGGCGTTGGGCGGGATGTACCTTCAAGACCTGCACCAATTTCTCGATCGAATCGCCCATTTTACAGCCCGGAGTATGGGTCTGTCTTGGCTAAAAGGCGGCCCTGGGCTAGACCGTCTGGTGCTGTAAGTGGTCTAGTCATGATCGTTGTCTTGCTGGCTATGGGCTAGGTTCTGCTGGTCCTCTCCCTTTGGTTCCATCGACCTAGTACTGTCTAAATTGACCAAATCGCCTCTGGCTCGACCTGAGAGGTGTGGGCTGACCCTGGTTCAACTCCATCACGTCTTGGGCAGGCTGGGAGACCTTTTGGTCGACTAATTCAATCTTGCTGGGCCCAGATTGTTTGCGATTGTCATTGGACCATTTTCATCCTCCAAGCGACCGTCCAAGGACCATTTCAGGATGGGGTGGCCCAGTGAGTTACCGTTTACCTTTGCTGTGGCCCATGGACCCTCTCGTGCTTGGCGGCCCCCTATGGAGCATTTTTCAATTGGTAACGGACCATTTAGGACCGTTTTATTCCTGATTTTGGGTCTCGTTCTTCTAGCCAGATATCACCTGTAGCGGTCCATGTTAGACCATTTTTGCCCTGTTGCGGCTCAGGTTCGACCGCAACTCAGCCTGGAGCTTGTTTTACGTGTTTCTTCTGTGTTCTGGTAAGCTGAGCCAAGATGGGCTTAGGCTACAATAAATCCTGATTTGGTTTTTGTTCCTGACAAGCCCCAAATCTTATGGATTCCCATTCTATTATTGAAATCTCTCTTAATCTTAGAGATTAAGTTACATAGCACCTTGGATCCACCAAATCAATTCCAACGCATTATAAGGGCCTAGTCTGGTCCTGGGAAGAGCACCCGAAAAGTACTAGTACCCCCGGGAGTTGTAATGACATGGTGAGGCATTGCACCGAGTGCATGACTAGCGTGTGTCTATGACATTCATCCTTTTTCTCTATACATTTTGTTAGATTCCTACATGAAATTTATCTCGATATGACTTGTTTGCATGCTTACTCAGCCAATTTCCTAGAAATTATTGATGTGACACAACCTAAGACTTAGGCAAGCAAGCACATTCACAATCAAAAGGGCCAATTTTGGGCCGCCGCTCTCCCGTCGCTCACCCAAGCCCGAGGTGACTTGGCGATGCCAAGTGGAGGATGTGGGGTTGGGCCCTTGCTGGTAGAGGGCCAGCAAGGCCAAGATTTGATTCCCAATGGATTTGGAAGCCCAATTCAACGGGGCCGACGAAGTGCCGAAGGCACCGGTTGCACTCTTCCCACGGTGATCACTCAAGGCAATGGGGCTTGAGGATCGAGCTCTCACTCGCATAACCAGCGAAACTAGAACTAATATTGAAAGACAAGCACTAAATGGAGTGAGGTGTGAGCACTTACTCGACCGGTTTGAAGAAACCGGTCCCGCTCGGAGACGAGGGCGAGCGGGGAGGCGAGTGGATCCCCACACGCCGCGGCGGTGTCGCTTGACCTGCCCAAAGAAGTTACAACACTACACCTCTCACAGGAGGGGGACCTTGGGGTGGGGGTTAATAGTGATTACAACCAAAATTACTTCCACGCAGGGAGGGGCCTTCAGCCGGCCAAGCGGGGAGGGGAAACTAGGATTAAAATCATTGAAGATGAAGTCACCGGTTCTGCCTGCTCTCTCCGAACAGGGATAGATAGTCGATGTTTTTGCTGTAGAACTCGCTCAGGAATTTTGTTGGTGGCGAGACCTATGGGAAACTCTTCAGGATTGGTACTGGAACCCCTCAGAATGTTGTAGAATTCTTCTGGAGCCGCAGCTGGCCTGGGTGGAGGCTTGAACAGGGAGGTAGAATCTCAGACTGGCAGCTCCTGGTTTCCAACAGTAGGTTGCAGATGATGCCCTGGCAGCTCCCGAGCTCGGAATCAAGCACCGTCAGAGTCGTTGGAATCGTGGACGAGTTCTCTTCACATACAAATTGACGGGGAGGCCAGACAATGCCGGAGAAGACCAGGGAGCTCTGAACACTGGTGACTTGTCGGTGCAGACTATGGGTAGCAGGACGATGGAGCTGAGGGAGAAAAATAATAACTCCTGCCACAGGATGCTGAACAGGATTCCGCTTCTTGATTCTGAAAGTAGACAGGAAGAATAAGAACTTTGTAGAAGAGCTTGTGGGCTGATTCCTCCGAGGTTCGTCGTGGCAGAGCTTCTAATCCGGTTTTGGTACTCAGCAGGGATAGTTCTGCGCCATTGTGGAAGAACGAAGTTCCCGGGCAGCACACAGCTCGGATGAAGACGAAACCACTTCTGTTGTGAAGAGGACAGGGAGACACTTCTGTGGATGCCTCTTGTGCCTTCAAACTCATCCGAAGGAAGTCGTGGTGGCCGCTGCAAGTTGCTGGTTCACCTGTAACTTATTGACAGCAAACTGCAACTTCGAAGTAGCTTCCAATGACCAAGAAAGAAGAAGGGGAAGGGGGTAGATGAGTATGGGAGTGACCCCTAGTTGTAAGGGGGTCTTGGAGGGGTGTTCTAAGGTGTGGGAGGTGGAGAATAAGGTCTAGAAGAGGGTCCAACAGATGGTGGTAGTGGGGGCTGCGAATTTGGTTGGAATGGAGAGAGGGAAATGATATTCGAAAATAGGTTTAAGGGTGGGGTTAATTTTTTGTCTTGGGAATGGGGGGGTTGTGTTGGGGAAGGGAAGGGGTGCTTGGGGTAGTGGGAAGGGTGCTTGGGAAAGTGGGAGGGGTAGTTGGGGGTTGGATGGTGAGGAGGGGATTGGTGGAGGGGGTCTTGGGAAGGGGTGGAGTATTGATGAGGGTTGTGGGGAATGGGAAGATGCTTAAATGGGGTAGGTGGGGAGTGGAGGTGGTTGGGAAGGGAGGAGAGAGAAGAAAATTCGAATTTGGGTGTGGGGGAGAGAGAAAGTGGAGTGAAAAAGAGAGATTAAGAGAGGGAAGGGTGGGGAATCTCTCCCCTAGGGTTTCTCACCCAAAAAATGGAATCTCTCCACTAGATAAGAAGTGTAAACTCTCAAAATGACAAGTTTTTCATTCATTGATTCATTAAGTTGAAATGAGGGGGAATGTGGTCCTATATATAGGAAACCCACATTTCTACAAAAGTCCCTGACAATTGACTCAATGACAAATAACCGAGGAGGTAGGGGGAGCCCTTGGGCCAAGCCCAATGAATTGGGCCCAATAGCTAACTAGACAACCTAATGACACTCAAACTTAGGGAAATAAACACAAGACCTAGGAACATGACTCAATTAAAATGGAAAATACATCAAATGACTCAAATAAAAATTACATAGGACTCAAAATTAATTGACTAGACCATGCCGGATGCAACCGGGGCGAAGAGACGAGCTGTGAATGTGGGCATGGGAGGTGATGTCCCCATCATACTCCCGGGGTGCGGAGAACTCGACTCCGTCGAGTAAGTGTCCTTCCCTCCTTGGAGGGTGTAGAAGTGGTACTGCCCTCAAGTCTTCTGAACGAGACCGATCCATCCACCTGCCGAGATAGCGCTCGTATACCTTGCTCCTGGTGGTAGTGACATGTTCATCCAATATTAGTTCAATGCGCTCACGCTGGGCTCTCTTGGCTGGTGGACTCTCCTCACGGGTGGGTGCTCTCTCAACAGAGGGAATAGGCTCAATATCCTCACTAGGTACCACCGTGGGTCCCTTGTATGGCACTAGGTCGGTGACACTGAATGTGGGACTTACCCCATATTCCTCAGGGAAATCTAACTCATAGGCATGTGCGCTAATGCGCCTCAGGACCTGGAAGGGACCAGCCCCACGTGGCCTCAATTTGGAGATGGCTCCCGGGGAGAGCCTCTCCGTTCTTACCATCACAAAGTCACCCTCATGAGATTCTTGGTGACGTCGATGAGAGTCGGCTCGCCTTTTATAAGTCACATTCTTCTTGCTAATGTGCTTGCGGATCTCTTTATGCAATGTTGTGAATGCAGACATTCCGGGGGTGATGGGTGGACCTGGGCAACCAAAAGTAGACCTATCGTGTAATGTTGCAGTGTAGACTTTGGTTAGCCTAGGTGGGCCGGGGCACCCGTAGGTGGCCCTATCATGCAAATTGGTGATAAATATTGGAGGACCCGGACATCCGTAGATGCCTTTGACATGCTTAAGACCCATGATGAATGAAGGTAGACCATGACATCTGAATATAGACCACTCATACTTTCTACTTGACATGTGGGTGATATGAATGAATGGACCCAACATCGTGTTCATGCCAAGGGGTGTGGAAAGCCTAGACACATGCATACTTTTCCCAAAAGTGACTTTCATGTGTATAGGTGTGGCACAACCTTTGAACTCCCATTGGAAAGGATCGAATGGATCTAAGAAGGTGGTCATCATGGGGTGGGGCACCATCTTATTACCTAGGGATATATGGTCCAAGGTTATGGCTCCCAAGGTGTAACCCGGGTCTAAGATGGAGTGAATTGGGTCAAACATTGTGAGTTGGTTTAGGGAAAGGTGGGTGGTGGATAAAGTGTTTGGGTCACACGAGTCTCTTGACTCCCATTGGAATGGATCATATGGATCATAAAATGGGTTACCTAGGGGGAGGAACTCCATGTCCTCAAGATCCTCAAAAGGTGCTAAGTCATCCTTCTCCATGATAGTTGGGCCAATATTCTTGGCAAGTGGGTCAGCCATGAGTGGAGGGCTTGACTTTCTACCCGAGATAAGAAGCTCTAAATCGAGGAGAAGGTTGGGCACATCGGGTGTAGGGAGGAATAGAAGGAGGTCGCTAGTGTAGCAACCAATGGTGCAAACCGAGGTGATAGACCCTATGGATAGGTGTAGGAGGCTAAGGCTCCTAGGTTGTTCTACCATAGGGGTCAACATGCTAGTCATCTCTAATTGCCATGCTATGCCCTTGAGAAGGTCCTCTAAGGTCTCCACTTGATAGGATGCTTGGATTGTGGTGTGATAGGAGAAGAAGGGCACTAAGGGAAGATCTTGTTCTATGGGAGGGAAAACATGGTCCCGGATCTCTCTAATTGGGCTCTCCTTTAGCCAACTAACAATGGGTTCTCCTAAGATGATCTTGGTTCCAACTAGAGAGGGTGATGTAAGGTGAGGACCATCGTGTGATGTTTCTTTCTCAACTTAGACTTGGGTTTCCTCCAAGGTGGGGAGTGGGTTTGGAGTGTCCTCAACTATTGAATTGGGTATGAGTTCTTCTACCAAGGAGGTGAGAGGATCTTTTGGGGTGATGAGGGTTGGTGTGTGGTGCTCCCGGGGTGGAGGGTAAAGGGAAACTTGGTTTGGGATTGGTAGTGTGGGGTTTGGGAGTGGAAGTATTGGAGGCTTAGGTTGGGATAGGATTGGGGTTGGAAGTGGAAGGTGGGTCGGGTGATGGGATTTGGGTTGGGTGGTGGTGGCCGACATGGTTCTAGGTGGAGGGATGGAAATGGGGTCCACTTGGGTTTGAATGGTGAGAATAGGGTGAGTGGTAGTCCTTATTAGGAAAACTGGGTTGGTTAGGGGTCTCTTCCCTTTGGGATCGGCCAGTTGTGGAGGGGGGAAAGTGGGGGCCAATTGAGCTTGGATAGTGAGGTTTGCGGAAGGGGGTTTTGGTTGGAGTGTGGGGACCCTTAGGGGATTTGGTGGAGAGGTGGATGTTTGGTTTATTTGGGCCTTAAGGGAGAGGACTTGGTTGCGAAGTGAAGTTATGATGGTGGAGAAGTGATTTGTTGGGAGTGGTGGGGGAGGAGGCCTAAAGGTGGTATCAAGTTGATCGGATGGGGATGGAGGAGTGGTAGTGCACCTCGGGCTAGGGGTGTTTGAGTAGAAGGGGTGGGAATATTTGGGGATGTAGATCTTCCTAAGTTCAACCTTCATATCATCCCATGAGAAAATCGGCTCTTGCCTCCTAACCCTACTTAATCCCTCTATGTGTTCCCACTTACTTTTGGCTTGACCTCGAAGTCGTCCCTTGGCCTTTCGGACTCTCGCGGATCCATATACCCAAGTCTTTTCAAAGTACTTTTCAATGGTAGCCTCCCACCTAAGATAGTCACTAGAAAGCGATTCGTCAAAGGTAATATCCCTATCTAGGATGAAGTCCATGGGTGGTGAGTAGGCTAAGTAGGTGGCCATGATGATCGGGGAAATCAATGCAAGGGTCGGATTGATGATGACTCCAATGCAAGCATGCCCTAGGACTTGACTTGATAGAGACAAGTCAATGACTTGCTCTGATACCAATTGATGTGACACAACCTAAGACTTAGGCAAGCAAGCACATTCACAATCAAAAGGGCCAATTTTGGACCGTCGCTCTCCCGTCGCTCACCCAAGCCCGGGGTGACTTGGCGATGCCAAGTGGAGGATGTGGGGTTGGGCCCTTGCTGGTAGAGGGCCAGCAAGGCCAAGATTTGATTCTCAATGGATTTGGAAGCCCAATTCAACGGGGCCGACGAAGTGCCGAAGGCACCGGTTGCACTCTTCCCACGGTGATCACTCAAGGCAATGGGGCTTGAGGATCGAGCTCTCACTCGCATAACCAGCGGAACTAGAACTAATATTAAAAGACAAGCACTAAATGGAGTGAGGTGTGAGCACTTACTCGACCGGTTTGAAGAAACCGGTCCCGCTCGGAGACGAGGGCGAGCGGGGAGGCGAGTGGATCCCCACACGCCGCGGCGGTGTCGCTTGACCTGCCCAAAGAAGTTACAACACTACACCTCTCGCAGGAGGGGGACCTTGGGGTGGGGGTTAATAGTGATTACAACCAAAATTACCTCCACGTAGGGAGGGGCCTTCAGCCGGCCAAGCGGGGAGGGGAAACTAGGATTAAAATCATTGAAGATGAAGTCACCGGTTCTGCCTGCTCTCTCTGAACAGGGATAGATAGTTGATGTTTCTGCTGTAGAACTCGCTCAGGAATTTTGTTGGTGGCGAGACCTATGGGAAACTCTTCGGGACTGGTACTGGAACCCCTCAAAATTTTGTAGAATTCTTCTGGAGCCGCAGCTGGCCTGGGTGGAGGCTTGAACAGGGAGGTAGAATCTCGGACTGGCAGCTCCTGGTTTCCAACAGCAGGTTGCAGATGATGCCCTAGCAGCTCCCGAGCTCGGAATCAAGCACCGTCAGAGTCGTTGGAATCGTGGACAAGTCCTCTTCTCAGAAAAATTGATGGGGAGGCCAGACAATGCCGGAGAAGACCAGGGAGCTCTGAACACTGGTGACTTGTCGGTGCAGACTGTGGGTAGCAGGATGATGGAGCTGAGGGAGAAAAATGATAACTCCTGCCACAGGATGCTGAACAGGATTCCACTTCTTGATTCTGAAAGTAGACAGGAAGAATAAGAACTTTTTAGAAGAGCTTGTGGGCTGATTCCTCCGAGGTTCGTCGTGGCAGAGCTTCTAATCTGGTTCTGGTACTCAGTAGGGACAGTTCTACGCCATTGTGGAAGAACAAAGCTCTCGGGCAGCACACAGCTCGGATGAAGACGAAACCACTTCTGTTGTGAAGAGGACAGGGAGACGCTTCTGTGGATGCCCCTTGTGCCTTCAAACTCGTCTGGAGGAAGTCGTGGTGGCCGCTGTAAGTTGCTAGTTCACCTGTAACTTCTGGACAGCAAACTGCAACTTCGAAGTAGCTTCCAATGACCAAGAAAGAAGAAGGGGAAGGGGGTAGATGAGTATGGGAGTGACCCCTAGTTGTAAGGGGGTCTTGGAGGGGTGTTCTAAGGTGTGGGAGGTGGAGAATAAGGTCTGGAAGAGGGTCCAATAGATGGTGGTAGTGGGGGCTGCGAATTTGGTTGGAATGGAGAGAGGGAAAGGATATTCGAAAATAGGTTTAAGGGTGGGATTAATTTTTTGTCTTGGGAATGGGGGGGTTGTGTTGGGGAAGGGAAGGGGTGCTTGGGGTAGTGGGAAGGGTGCTTGGGAAAGTGGGAGGGGTAGTTGGGGGTTGGATGGTGAGGAGAGGATTGGTGGAGGGGGTCTTGGGAAGGGGTGGAGTATTGATGAGGGTTGTGGGGAATGGGAAGATGCTTAAATGGGGTAGGTGGGGAGTGGAGGTGGTTGGGAAGGGAGGAGAGAGAAGAAAATTCGAATTTGGGTGTGGAGGAGAGAGAAAGTGGAGTGAAAAAGAGAGATTAAGAGAGGGAAGGGTGGGGAATCTCTCCCCTAGGGTTTCTCACCCAAAAAATGGAATCTCTCCACTAGATAAGAAGTGTAAACTCTCAAAATGACAAGTTTTTCATTCATTGATTCATTAAGTTAAAATGAGGGGGAATGGGGTCCTATATATAGGAAACCCACATTTCTACAAAAGTCCCTGACAATTGACTCAATGACAAATAACCGAGGAGGTAGGGGGAGCCCTTGGGCCAAGCCCAATGAATTGGGCCCAATAGCTAATTAGACAACCTAATGACACTCAAACTTAGGGAAATAAACACAAGACATAGGAACATGACTCAATTAAAAGGGAAAATACATCAAATGACTCAAATAAAAATTACATAGGACTCAAAATTAAATGACTAGACCATGCCGGATCCAACCGGGGCGAGGAGACGAGCTGTGAATGTGGGCATGGGAGGTGATGTCCCCATCAATTATATATCTCGGTTCAATTCATTCTATTAATTTCGTTTCATCAGTTCTTATGTTAACTTGTTTATCGTTCATAGTTCGCATGCGTAACCGTTATTTAACTTGGTTAACTACTTAAACTTGCCTACTATTGCCTACTGAGCGTTCGCTCACCCAATTTTTCCCCTTTTCTGGTAGTTCTGGTGATGAAACGCAAACGGATGGGGATGGGTAAGAGTAAAGACCGGAGTGAACCCTGGCAGGCGTGGACCTGAGTATTGTTAGTTTATGTGGTCGTATTGTTATGTTGTCAGTTCAACCAATCGATTCGAGTTGTAATTTTCTCTTTATTGAGTCGTGACTTAAGAAAGGGTAGATATGGAAACATTGTTATTTCTCCTATTTTTAAAGAAGCTGGTTTCTTTTGGGTTAATTCCTTTCTGTTGCATTTATGTTCTTTAAATACCGTTATTGCTCAGTTTATCATGAATGAAAATAACTGTCGCGTTTCGATATTCCACGTCGGGGCATGACAGAGAGGGTCCCACCTGATGTACACTTATGACGTGTATGTATGGCTTGGCATAGTGAAATGCTTTTTGCTTTTGTTCTAGAATGATGAATGCATGTGGTGCTGACACCGACTAACTAACAACGACCGACAACGAGTAACAACGGGAGAGAACGAGAGAGATGGAGCAACCAGACCAAAGGGACTTGGAAGAGGGAGCATCCTAACAGCCACAGAGGGGAAACGGTCGTGCAAGGATCGCTGGAAAGAGTGGACGGTTTATTCGAGACCATTATGCAAGATGTGACGGTCCATCAAATGACCGCTGGCAAGAGTGGACGGTCTACGAACGACCGTTAGTTGAGCGGGAGAGACTGAAGCATAGACGGAACTGGAAACGGCCCCCACTGGACCGCCAAAGGCCGTTTAGCGGTCGGACGATAGACCGCAACCTCAGCGAACCTGGCAATTCCGACTGGGACTCTTCAAAAGAGTCCCGCCCGAGGAGTGCTCTATCCTAAACCGTGCTAAAACTCTTCCTAATCCGAGATAGAGTCATCCTAACTCGATCCTGAGGTTCTATAAGAAGGGGGCAACCTATATTCGTGACTCACCCACCACCCTGTTGGACAAGTGTATAGCATGTGTAACTCCATTGTTTTGATAATGGCTGATTATGTATGTTGGGCTTATGTATAATATTCTTTTGTTTCGATGATGTCTGACTATGATTCATTAATATAGTTGATCTGCATTTGATAGAGACAAATTTAAGGTCAAGCCCACACCGGCAACAAAGTGTGTCAGTAAAGATAGAAAGAAATCAGATAAGGTTAGTGCACAGCGCTGCTCACATGCATGCAAGGTCGGTGCATCTTCTGGCAACATCAGGTTGGTGTACATTTCTCTCATACCATACAAGGTCTACACGCATGCACCAAATCAAGTCCGTTCACATCTGCAGGTAAGATCGGTGCAATCCTTTTCTAAAAGGTCAGTGAACATCTCCGACATGGCTAGTGCATGCTTCATCAACGTAACATACAAGTTCGGTGCTAGTTCAATCAAGGTCGATGCAACCTCTGGCTAGCTGAAGATCAAGGTTGGTGCAGGTTCTATTCCTATGAACTAAGGTCTGAGCACTTATGAAGACCAAGGTCCGTGCAACCTCTGGCTAGCAAATAACCAGGTCTATGCACTTTCTCTATGTGATAAATCAAGGTCTTCAACATTAGAAGGTCCGTGCATACATGAAGATAATGATGAATAAGAATGATGATGAAGGTCTTTGTAATGCTTCCTTCGCACAAGTGCAGAAGAATCTCTTTAAGTGATGTCTCGACACGGCCTAAAGATGTCCCGACACATCTAGAAGAGATTGTGTTAGATTTCCAATGCTTGAGCTCCGGCATAAAAGAATGTGTCGACACATCTAACCCATGACTCGACACATCCAGAAGAAATCAAGCCGAAGATGTTCTGTCTAAGACTCTGGACTCACTAATGTCTCGACACACTGAGTGAAAAGTGTGATGCGGGACGGACACGCGACTCGACTCCAAATGGATATGCGATCCTCGGACTCTAAGCAAGCTCACGATCGTCCCTAACGAGGGAAGCGTCGGACGTGCGCGGTTAAGAAACCGGCAAAGAGCTAGGGTGGTCAACTCACAAAGTCATGCCCGGATCGGGTCACGGGACAGTCTCGCTCTCTCTCGCAGCAGCGGTGATATAAAAAGTATAGCGAGCTATGATCCTAGCATGCTCTCTAGCAGTGGCATAAAGAAATATATATGAAATAAAGCAAATGCCGAGATGTGAGCGAATACGATACCTCCACGCCGAGAGCGTGGGGAAGACGACCTCGGCCGAACTGATACTCCCGGAACAATTATTACACAAATATTACAGCAATGAATATGAATGCCCACTCCACGCAGGGAGGTAAAGGGTGACACAATGGGACCCGGGAGTAGCGGGTTCGGGTTGACGGGCAGCTTCTTATGGAGCTTCGACGGCACACGTACTCACGATCGTGGGACCCACGTGCTGGTCTGAGGGGCCATGTGGGACCGGGGTGGCACCACTATGGTGGGGATGCCTGGATGGGCGCTCCCTGGGACGGTGATATGCTGGTTCGCCGGTCGGAGGCCGGGCGGCTCCTAACTTCGCTCGTCGGAGTTGCTGCCCACGGATCTGAACCGCTGTTTCAAAACTGCGCGTCCCGATGAAATCCGCTGCTGCGGTCACTCCAGATGTCGGATCGATGCACAAGAGGTACCGTGGGAAAGCTAGCTCGAAATCCTTCGAGCTATGGCCAAAGAAAGAAAATTTAATTTCCCGTTGATGGCCTTTGTCGAATATTCAATCTGCTGGTTGACAGGACCTGAAAACTCAGGATAGAACTACGTTTTCCTAAGAGTTGGCGTTGACCGCGTTGTAGATCTTCGATGCAGCCTTTGAGCCCTTCATGAAAGTTGGAGAGGCCGAAGAGAGGAAAACGGGGATATATCTTATGCAAGATTTGGTGGAAGTTTCAATTTTTTGGGGATTTTATACTAACTCGGGGTCGGATCTGGACAGCAGAAATAGAACTGAAGTTGGGGAAAAGACACAATTTCTAAAAATAGGTAGAAGGCTTTTGAAATTCGACGAAAATGTGTGGAGGATGGGGATGGTGGAACGATCCTCCAATAAATTTAGGGATTCAAACAAAAATCAAGAAGGGGGTCAAAAGTGGGAAGAACTAAGCTTCTGCTACACAGATCTGAAAAGGGACAGATCAGGAAGATAGAATGACACAAAAATAGAAAAATGTCGGAGGTTTGGGATCAAGTGGGGAACCAACCCTGAAAATCTCAACTCTAGATAATGTCGGAGTTGGGAGTTAAAAATCTTGGAGTGAACCTCTATCCAGCAGAACAGAACCTTGGACAGAACTTCAGAAGCGGCTTCGCGGCGGCTCGATGGCGGCACGAACGGCGGTGGCGGCACCAGAGATGAATCTAGAGATAGAGGGGCTAATATAGAAGGGGTTTCCACCCTAAAATGCTAAAGGAGGAGGAAGGAACCAGAGGGAGAGAGGTAGGGGGCGCACCAAGCTCCAATGCTCATTGAAATTTTCTTCTTCATTAATTCACACAAATGGAAATTACATGCCTTATATAATAAATGGAAAATGACCACTAATGCCCTCATATATTGGGTTGGGAGGGGTATACAAGGTATAGAACTAATTAGTTCTAATGTCCTTTTTACAAAAATTAAAATGGAACAAAATAGGGGGGGGGCCTTGACTAGGTGGGTGTGGTAGGTGGCCTACCCTTGACATTTTAAATCATTTGTCTCCCCCATGTGTCAATTGACTTGTCAGACCTTCTAGATGGCACCTTGGCCTTTGACTAGCCCCACATGGATGAGGTGGACCAATGGGATAGGAGTGAAGGCCCCCTTGCAGGTCCTACTGGCATTTTGCACATAAACCCACACAATCCTAAGGAAGAACAAATAGGCTCATAAGGCCTTACAATTGCGAATCTACTTCCCTCAGGATATAAAAATAAATAAAAGGACACAAATACAAAAATAAAATGTACATGCTCGGAGTTGATTCCATCAATTCTCCCCGGGTGGGAAGAACTCGACCCCGTCGAGTAGGGGTACGGCTGCTTGAGTCGCTCCGGCGGATCCTTCACCGTGCCAAGTAACGCGGGTACGTCCCACTCCACGTGACCGTCACCTACTCATTCCGTATATACTCGATATGCACAAGCTGCTGTAGGAACAAGGCCCGTGGTGGACACTCCGGGGTGGGGTCTGTAATGCCCTGGATCTTGTCGGATCCTTTGTGAATCTGTTTAGATCTTTTATTGGATCTTTCAGATTAGTTTCGTTGAGTTTCGGTTCGCTTTTGTGGCTTCCGAGTTGAGTTTGACGAGCCGTGTGGGTTTTTCTCTCGTACTAGTTACGGAACCCTACGGTGAGTTTGTTTGTCAATTCTCGAACTCGTGGATGCTACAGCGATGATGTACTCTTCGAGCCGGTCGTTTCGACAATTTTTGCATATTTTTCTGAATTTGTGCATTTTCGACGCATTTTCAGAATTTTTAGAAATTAGGAAAATTTCCTAATTTCTTTTCTTTTTCGTTCCTTTTCCTCTCTCCTCCTTCTCATTCGCCGCCGCCATCTCTCTCTCTTCCGTTCTCTCTCGTTTAGCCTCCTCGGCTCCGACTGCAGACGGGGTGCCTAGGGGCGTGTGCTGGGGACGTGGTGGAGCTGGCTAGGTGCGCGATGGGGTAAGGATCGGATCGATTCTGGTGCGATCCCGAACGGTGGATTCAAAGCCGACGTTCGAGCTCGCGAGCAGTTTTCGGCATGGTTTAGTCCTTTCGAGGCTCGGTTTCTTCGGTGGAGGTAGGGTGACTGATCCTCACTTCTTCCTCTCCGTTTTCTTTGCCATTGCACGCCGTTCGGCAAGAAACGGTCGAGTTTGGGCTTATTTTGCCTAAACGTTAATTTTCATGGTTTGTAGGGTTTGCCGGAAAATAGTGACCGTTTGCGGTGTAGTTAGTTTTAAACTAACCGCATGGATGTTAGGATCCCATCCACGTTAGTTTTGTGTTGATCGGTGGTCATTCGAGGCCGGTAGAAGCCCGGGAACCTCGTTTACTCTTTTTGGGTGGATTCGTTGGAATCGCCCGGATCTTGTGTTTTTGAGCGTGCATATGGGGTTTTTAGCCCCCTGGTGTTGTCTGTTGTCGTTTGGGTTTGTTTCCCCTGCGTTTCGGCGTGAATGGGGCGTGGAACGGGCCGATTTGGCCGTTCCTCTGTTTTCCCGCCGTGACCGATGTAGCGGTCGTTTCAGTGGCCGTTACTTGGCTCTGACGGCCCTACGATAGACCGCCACTTCATTTGGCATTTTTGAGCTTTCTGGCTTCTGGGTGCGTGACGGCCCTGGGGTGGCGCGTCACACCCTTGTAACGCGCCTAGGCTGGGGCGTTACATTCGTTTTGTCGATTTGTTTTGGGGTTAAGTCGGTTCCTCTAACGCGCTTAACCCAGCGCGTTAGATGGATGTAGCGCGCCTGCCCCAGGCCGTTACATTCCGTTTGACCGATGTTGACCATTAGAGGCGGTGCCTCTGACGGTGGTGCCCCTATGCGTTGGGTGAGTGTAATGCGCCTGCCCCTTGCCGTCACACTCTGTTTTGGCCGAGTTAGGGTGGCTGTGTGCTGTTTTGTTTGTAACGGCCCCTACCCTGTGCGTTAGGCCTGTGTAACGCGTCCTCTCTGGACCGTTACTTGCTATTTTGGCTGAGTGGGGTGGTTGCGCCGTTGGATGTAACAATGGGGACCCTGTGCGTCAGGCGTTTGTAACGCGCCCTGTGCTGGCCGTGACATGCCTCTCAGTCATGATTTGTGCTTTGGTTGTAGGTGTGTTGGCCCTGACGTGCCTGGTCTTATGCGTCGGGTGGCTATAACGCGCTCGCTCCCATGCGTTAGTTCGTTGTAACGCGTCCCATCTAGCGCGTTACTTGCTTTGTGTGTTTTGTGTTTTGAGGGTTGTTGGCCCTGATGGCCCCGGTCTGGCGCGTCAGGTGTGTGAAACGCGCCCGGTGGTAGCCGTTACATGTTGTTTCTGTGTTTAGACTTGGATAGGGCGGTGTGTGTGACGGCTTGTCACCCGACCGTCACTTTGTGTGTAACGGCCCAGGTATAGACCGTCATATGTTTGTAGCGGTCTAGGGGTGGTGCGTTACATGCCTTGTGCTCCGATTTTCGTGATTTCAGTTTCGACTTGTCTTGGCTTGTCCGTGTGGTCTGCCAGTTGTCCCGTGGATGTCTTCTGACATCCTATGAGGGCTAAGACTACGTTGTAAGGTGGCCAGGAGTCTTCTTGCTTGAGGTAGGATCCTCTATCCTACTTTTTGAGCTTTGTTGTTAGGTTCTGGTCAACCCGGTGTGACCCAGTGGTTGACGTGTGACCTAGTGTGTGCGTGTCTTGGCGGTTCTGTCCGGCCCGAGACACTGGTTCTGGATGCCTCGAGGTATTGCCTTACCTCATTTTACGTGTCCAGTTGTGCTGAGGGTTTCTGGTTTTCCCTCAGGTCTCCGTGTGTTGTTTTCTGCGGAGCGTGGTTTCTTCTGGCTTAGGATTAGACCGATTGGCGGCTTGTTCCGCTGTTTGTGACGATCTTGCCTGTGAGTCGTTCGACTCAGGATCGTTACGTGGTAGGTCTAGTTGCCTAGTCCTGAGTCTGTCGGCAGTGGTTGTACTGCCAGTGGTGCTTCGTAGTACGTGTGACAGGGCTTTAGTAGACTGTCTGTACTTTAGCACTTGAGTTTTGGAGTCTGTGCCTTGTGAACCTCCACTAGTCGTAGCCTGTGGCGTAGGCTTTTTAGTACGTCACCCACCGGGAGTGGTGGACGGGCAGTTTCCCGTCACATGGTTTTTAAGCTAGTTCCGTGGGCCTCGGCCAACGGTAGCGTCCTACCGAGGGGAATACTAGCTAGAGGCATGGCCTAGGTAGTGGTTAGTGTGTGCACACGTTGTGAGGGACTGAGGACTCGCGTCGACGGGCGTGACCCTGACTAGTCACTCGCAGCTTGGTACTGCGGTCCTGTGTCCGTAGTTGCCGTTCTTCCTTGGAACGTTGTTATTTCTTGGACCTAGTTCTTAGTGTGTCTAGTCTCCTCCGTGATGCACACGGTCTGGTAGACGTGACACTTGAGGCGCAGTGTAAGACGTCAGTGGACGCATCTGGCTGTTCTTTTAGTGTGAGGGTACTCCTATCACTTGACCAGTGACTCTCGACATTTCTCGTGCGTCGTGACCTTTGCGAGTGGCCCTCTTGGGGCTATACTCGAAGTCAGTGCCCTGTTGGCTACGCGACGTTCTGGTCGTGCGTGGGGCTGTGTGCACGACGTTTCTGCTCGTGTTTGGTTGTCACGTGTCTGGGTCTTTTCTAGACCTTTTTGTCTGCATTGTTGGTTTTTGCCTTCTTCTTTGGTGTTTGTCGACGGACTGGTGTACCCTTCTGTGTGAGTTTAGGGTTGACCGTCGGTTGCCTTTTGGAGTAGCTTAGAGTGCCGAGTTCTCCTCGGTGGCCGTGTTCCGGGTTTTGCGGCCTCGCTCTTTCTTTTGGTTGAGCTCCCCTTACTCGTTGCATGTTCCCTACTCCTGCTGTCCCCGTTCTGTTTACAGCTTTGTAGTGTAGCTTTTCCTGTTTTGCTACACTTGTTGTTAGTGTTGCTTCTGTTGCACTGTGTGTTTTCCAGTGGGGATCCGCGTGACCCCTACTGAGTTTCTGTTTAGAGACTCACCCTTACTTTTCAGGTGGGTTTCGCCGTCTGCCTCTGCTGTTCTTGGTGGAGTGCGTTGTTGTAGCTGCCAGCTGTACCTGTGTCGGGCTTGCCCCGACTTCTGTGTACGTTCTTTTCTGTTAGACTGTACTTGTTGTCTTTCCTTTGGACTAGACTCTGGTGTATAATTGTAAAATTTGAATTACTAATGAAAATGTAATTTTATTTCTGCTACTTTAGCAAACCATTTTAAAGAAATTTAATTGCTTGCTGTTATATCTGTCAGTTCAATGTACTACACGACAGTCCTTTTTCCCTTCGGTGCTTTCCCACGCTTGGGAGGCCTCGCAGGTCCCATGCGGTACCACGTGTATCCGGTAGTCCTACCGGGTGCACCTGGTATCCAGAATCCGGGTCGTCACAGTTGGTATCAGAGCGTTGTTGTGTGAAGTACATGGGAATCTCAGATATACAGTTTCCAGAGTCCTTAAGGTCCAGTACAGTCTCTTGCTGGCTTAGGTGTTGCGATGGTTTATCGCGTTGTTTTCTATGTGTGGTCTTGTGCGTGCTTGGTTGGCACTGTGCGAGATGGTTTTGCTCTCGTCTGGATGTGACGAGGTGCTTCGTTCGGTTTTAGTGTTGATCTCGATCGTGTTGTACTTGGCAGTGTTCGCCGGAAGGCTTGAATCTGCGGTACGTTGTTCGAGATTTTTTCGTGTGTTGTTCAGGTTATTGTTGACTTTTAGCCTTGGTTTGATGACCGTACACGTTCTTACGTTGTCTTGCTCATCCCGGCTTGAGTCTGTTCAGCTCCTGATATGTTTCGCTTCTGTTGAAGTGCTCGTTTAGATTCCGTGTTGGAGAAGTTGCTCAGGCGAGCTAGGATTTTCCCTTCCTGGTGAGCTTTTGTGGTTGAGCTTCTTGCTTCCTGTCCCTTCTGGTGGAATCTTTTCGAGGTTTGCCTTGGATTTGCTATCTTGGTGATGCCTTTGTCCTGTGTCTGCTTAAGTGTGGACAGCTTTGTCTTGAGCCTGATCTGCTCTTTGCTATACGGTTGCTTGGCTTTGGACTCCATGATGGTGTTAAGAGCTGCCGCGTACCGTAGTTGTCGTGCCGTGTCCAGCGGCCGGTGTATCGTGAAGGCTCATTTATCATTTTCGGGACGTGAAGGTAAGCTGAGATTGATGCTTTCCTTGTGCTTTGTGCTGAAGCTGGTGCTCTTCTCCTGTTGCACTTAGGCTCATGGTGATCAGTTGTTCGCGGGATCGGTACTTGTGGCGTGTGATTTGTGATCTTTGTTGATTGCGAAGGCGCTTGGTGTGTGCTGAGGTGTGACTACCGAGGTTGTTATGTTGCCTGTGCACGTTGTTGAGAGCGCAGTGGAATTGTGTGGGTTGGCTACCCACTGGTCGAGAGATCTGTTTCTTCTCGATGTGACTTCATCTTGGCTTCTTGTGCCTTGATGTCGTATGTTGCCGTGCCATTGTTGGTGGTTTTCTGGTGTTGGCCTTGGCATCTTGCGAGTATTGGGGGATTTGTCGGCATTTCCTGCTGATTGAGTACCCTTTGCTCTGCATTTCTCTCTTGGTGTTGTGCTCTCGAGGCGTGTTGGTGGTCCTTGAGATGTGTTCCCCGAGATTGTTGTCGTTTCTCGTTGTTGTGGGTCTCTTCTTGGTGAGCAGTCTGATGTGTGACCCGTCTCTTGTGGTCGTGTGTTCAGCTGTTCATGTGCCTTAAGGTGACCATGCTTGCAGATGTGTTCCTTGGTTCTGTGTTTGGAATGGAACTGGAATTCTGTGAGTGTTGCTATTGTTGTTGTTTTGGCGCTGTTTCTTTATGATTTTTTTTTGTCTCTGTGTAGACCAAGTCTTGTTGGTTAGCCTTGCTGTGCTCTTTTCCTAGAGTTAGCTTGCGACTCGATCAGATGTAATGTCTGAGTGAGCGCTGACTTGATTGTGTTTGTGGTCCGGTGCTGCTGTTGTCGTTGGTGTCCTGTGTGCCAGGTGTTCACTGTTGCCTTTGGCACTGGAGCCGATGATGTGGTCGAGCTGTCAGCTGTGAGGACTGTGTCTCCTTGTGTAAGCTGCCGCTTGCCGTGTCGTCGTTGTGTTTCTCGATCGGTTGATTGTTTGTTGTTGTGGCAGTCGTGTCTCCTGTTTTGTGAGACGTAAACGACGTTGCCCTGTTTCGGAGGTGTCGGACTTGTGTTCACTTGTGTCGTGCTCGATACAAGAGCATGTACTCGTGATGGTGGTCTGACGGTGTTCCTCTGAGCTGTGTTTCTCGAGATTTGTGTTGCCGTGTTTTCGGCGTTGTCGTTGGCTGATGCGTGATGTGCATAGCCGATGTTGGGTTGTTCTTCCCTGCTTCTCCTTTGCTAGTCCTTAATTTCGAGGGTGAAATTTCTTAAAGGAGGGGAGGATGTAATGCCCTGGATCTTGTCGGATCCTTTGTGAATCTGTTTAGATCTTTTATTGGATCTTTCGGATTGGTTTTGTTGAGTTTCGGTTCACTTTTGTGGCTTCCGAGTTGAGTTTGACGAGCCGTGTGGGTTTTTCTCTAGTACTAGTTACGGAACCCTACGGTGAGTTTGTTTGTCAATTCTTGAACTCGTGGATGCTACAATGACGATGTACTCTTCGAGCCGGTCGTTTCGACTATTTTTACGTATTTTTATGAATTTATGCATTTTCGGCGCATTTTCAGAATTTTCAGAAATTAGGAAAATTTCCTAATTTCTTTTCTTTTTCTTTCCATTTCCTCTCTCCTCCTTCTCATTCGCCGCCGCCATCTCTCTCTCTTCCGTTCTCTCTCGTTTCGCCTCCTCGGCTCCGGCTACAGACGAGGTGCCTAGGGGCGTGTGCTGGGGACGTGGTGGAGCTGGCTGGGTGCGCGATGGGGTGAGGATCGGATCGATTCTGGCGCGATCTCGAACGGTGGATTCAAAGCCGACGTTCGAGCTCGCGAGCAGTTTTCGGCGTGGTTTAGTCCTTTCGGGGCTCGGTTTCTTCGGTGGAGGTAGGGTGACTGATCCTCACTTCTTCCTCTCCATTTTCCCTGCCATTGCACGTCGTTCGGCAAGGAAACGGTCGAGTTTGTGCTTGTTTTGCCTAAACGTTGATTTTCGTGGATTGTAGGGTTTGCTAGAAAACGGCGACCGTTTGCGGTGTAGTTAGTTTTAAACTGACCGCAGGGATGTTAGGATCCCATCCACGTTAGTTTTGTGTTGATCGGTGGTCATTCGAGGCCGGTAGAAGCCCGGGAACCTCGTTGACTCTTTTTGGGTGGATTCGTTGGAATCGCCCGGATCTTGTGTTTTTGAGCGTGCATGTGGGGTTTTTAGCCCCCTGGTGTTGTCTGTTGTCGTTTGGGTTTATTTTCCCTGTGTTTCGGCGTGAATGGGGCGTGGAACGGGCCGATTTGGCCGTTCCTCTGTTTTCCCGCCATGACCGATGTAGCGGTCGTTTCAGTGGCCGTTACTTGGCTCTTACGGCCCTACGATAGACCGCCACTTCGTTTGGAATTTTTGAGCTTTCTGGCTTCTGGGTGCGTGACGGCCCTGGGGTGGCGCGTCACACCCATGTAACGCGCCTAGGCTGCGGCGTTACATTCGTTTTGTCATTTTGTTTTGGGGTTAAGTCGGTTCCTCTAACGCGCTTGACCCAGCGCGTTAGATGGATGTAGCGCACCTGCCCCAGGCCGTTACATTCCGTTTGACCGATGTTGACCATTAGAGGCGGTGCCTCTAACGGTGGTGCCCCTATGCGTTGGGTGAGTGTAATGCGCCTGCCCCTTGCCGTCACACTCTGTTTTGGCCGAGTTAGGGTGGCTGCGTGCTGTTCTGTTTGAAACGGCCCCTACCCTGTGCGTTAGGCCTATGTAACGCGTCCTCTCTGGACCGTTACTTGCTGTTTTGGCTGAGTGGGGTGGTTACGCCGTTGGATGTAACAATGGGGACCCTGTGCGTCAGGCGTTTGTAACGCACCCTGTGCTAGCCGTTACATGCCTCTCAGCCGTGATTTGTGCTTTGGTTGTGGGTGTGTTGGCCCTGACGTGCCTGGTCTTGTGCGTCGGGTGGCTATAACGTGCTCGCTCCCATGCGTTAGTTCGTTGTAACGCGTCTTGTCTAGCGCGTTACTTGCTTCGTGTATTTTGTGTTTTGAGGGTTGTTGGCCCTGACGGCCCCGGTCTGGCGCGTCAGGTGTGTGTAACGCGCCCGGTACTGGCTGTTACATGTTGTTTTCTGTGTTTAGAGTTGGATAGGGCGGTGTGTGTGACGGCTTGTCGCCCGATCGTCACTTTGTGTGTAACGGCCCAGGTATAGACCGTCATATGTTTGTAGCGGTCTAGGGGTGGTGCGTTACATGCCTTGTGCTCCGATTTCCGTGATTTCGGTTTCAGCTTGTCTTGGCTTGTCCGTGTGGTCTACCCGTTGTCCCGTGGATGTCTTCTGACGTCCTATGAGGGCTAAGACTACGTTGTAAGGTGGCCAGGAGTCTTCTTGCTTGAGGTAGGATCCTCTATCCTACTTTTTGAGCTTTGTTGTTAGGTTCTGGTCAACCCGGTGTGACCCAGTGGTTGACGTGTGACCTAGTGTGTGCGTGTCTTGGCGGTTCTATCCGGCCCGAGACACTGGTTCTGGATGCCTCGAGGTATTGCCTTACCTCGTTTTACGTGTCCAGTTGTGCTGAGGGTTTCTGATTTTCCCTCAGGTCTCCGTGTGTTGTTTTCTGCGGAGCGTGGTTTCTTCTGGCTTAGGATTAGACCAATTGGCGGCTTGTTCCGCTGTTTGTGACGATCTTGCCTTTGAGTCGTTCGACTCAGGCTCGTTACGTGGTAGGTCTAGTTGCCTAGTCCTGAGTCTGTCGATAGTGGTTGTACTGCCAGTGGTGCTTCGTAGTACGTGTGACAGGGCTTCAGTAGATTGTCTGTACTTTAGCACTTGAGTTTTGGAGTCCGTGCCTTGTGAACCTCCACTAGTCGTAGCCTGTGGCGTAGGCTTTTTAGTACGTCACCCACCGGGAGTGGTGGACGGGCAGTTTCCCGTCACACGGTTTTTAAGCTAGTTCCCTGGGCCCCGGCCAACGGTAGCGTCCTACCGAGGGGAATACTAGGTAGAGGCCTGGCCTAGGTAGTGGTCAGTGTATGCACACATTGTCAGGGACTGAGGACTCGGGTCGACGGGCGTGACCCTGACTAGTCACTCGCAGCTTGGTACTGCGGTCCTGTGTCCGTAATTGCCGTTCTTCTTTGGAACGTTGTTGTTCCTTGGACCTGGTTCTTAGTGTGTCTAGTCTCCTCCGTGCTGCACACGGTCTGGTAGACGTGACACTTGAGGCGCAGTGTAAGACGTCAGTGGACGCATCTGGCTGTTCTTTTAGTGTGAGGGTACTCCTATCACTTGACCAGTGACTCTCGACGTTTCTCGTGCGTCGTGACCTTTGCGAGTGGCCCTCTTGGGGCTGTACTCGAAGTCAGTGCCCTGTTGTCTGCGCGACGTTCTGGTCGTGCGTGGGGCTGTGTGCATGACGTTTCTGCTCGTGTTTGGTTGTCACGTGTCTGGGTCTTTTCTAGACCTTTTTGTCTGCATTGTTAGTTTTTGCCTTCTTCTTTGGTGTTGGTCGACGGACTGGTGTACCCTTCTGTGTGAGTTTAGGGTTGACCGTCGGTTGCCTTTTGGAGTAGCTTAGAGTGCCGAGTTCTCCTCGGTGGCCGTTGTAGACACGCCATTCCTGACATCTCCTGAGAAAATCTCATATTACTATACGACGCCCCGCATTGGCTTTCGCATTTTGAATCGCTTGAGTGTTTCCTATTCTTGAGTCTTCTTCTGCCTTTTCGGCATCCGGAAATCATCTCGTTGCGGCATTCGGACGGCATCAACACCAACCGGACGCACCGGAAGGTTCCGAAACCAGGAAGGGTGCCCGGCGAGGAGCCGCCGACGCCTTTTCAGCGGACCCGGGTGGTCTTAATGGAGGCGTCCAGGCCTCTGGACGCCTCCATTACTTTAATTTATTTCTTAAGATAAAAAAATACATAAAAAATATATATATTTATGGAGGCGTCCAGGCCCCTGGACGCCTCCATGAAAACAAATATAAAAAATACAAAAATGCCAGCTTTGGCATAAAAACAAAACAAAAATAAAAAATATATATTTTTTGTAGGCGTCCAGGACTCTGGACGCCTCCATCAAATTGCCCAACGGGCCCAGTCCACCGACCGACGGTTTGTCGTGTGTGAAAAAAGCCAATTGTGGAAGCGTCTAGACAACTGGACGCGCCCATTTCCGAATCACGAGGTGCCGCTCACAAAACCACGCGTTGTGCCAAACCGCGTGCGACTTTCGGTGGAGTTCGGTGGACCTTATTGAGGCGTCCGGGACCTTGGACGCCTCCACGAAAATATTCGAAAAAAATGAATAAAAATAGAATAAAATATTACTTCGGCCCTGATGGAGGTGTCCAGGGTCCTGGACGCCTCCACCCTCCGGAGCCCTATAAATAGAGGCCCGCCCCCTCAGTTCTGAAGAAGCTAAGAAGAGATCCGATAGGCTGCCGGAGCCCAGAGGCTACCGGAGTCATTTCTAACCCGTGGGGTCTTTTGTAGGTGGAGGTTCTGCCGGCTTCTCGGGTGCCCACGCTCGCGAGAGGAAGGTCATCTTCGTCCACCGCACTTCTGCGTCGTCCCTACGCTGCCGAAGCTCCGCTGGATCTCGCCATCGGCACATCCAATAAGCCAATTCTCTCCCCTTTTTCTCTGTAGTTCTTTGCATTCATCATCTCGCATCCTCTAACTCCCTTTGTAAGGGCGCCTTCTCTTATATACTTCTTGCATTCATCATTGCATTTTCCTCCTACTCGTGTCCGAGAGGGGTTTAAAACCACACCAATCAGGTGTGTGTCCCGCCACGATTTCATTACTTTCATTGCAAGAGTTTGATACTACACTGTCATTTTCTAATTCCGTTTATTTACTGTCTGTTGTTTTGCAAGGGTAACTAAAGAAAGCCCTCTCCGTCGGCCGGCCGAAGGGGGAGGAAGAAGCAACCCGCCACTTCCTGCTAGGGAGGTAGGCGCGATCACTCTTCCATTTTGGGGTCCGAGACCCCTGGCGATCACATCATAATCTCGAGGCCGCGACGAGTCACTTCCCGCAATGGCCGTTTGAATTCTGTCATCTATATATCTTGCTATATCTCTTATATTTTGCCATATCTCTCTCTTCTGCTATACTCTCGAGGCCGCGGCGAGTCACTTCCCCAATGGCCGTTTAAATTCCCGTTCTTATATTCTCTTTATATCTTGTTATATTCTGATCTGCCCATATTCTCGAGGCCGCGGTGAGTCACTTCCCCAATGGCCGTTTAAATTCCCGTTCTTTATATTTTCCTTATATTCTGTTATATTCTTATCTACTCATATTCTCGAGGCCGCGGCGAGTCACTTCCCGCAATGGCCGTTTAAATTCTGCTCCTTTTTATACCTTGTTATATTCCTATTATGCTATACTCTCGAGGCCACGGTGAGTTACTTCCCGCAATGGCTGTTTCAATTTTTGTTATTTAATTTCTGCACCCACTCGCCCCGCCGGAGCAATCTTCCGTGGTGGCCCCATCTCTCTTCTCTCTTGATCTCTTTGTGTTGCAGCTTAAAGCACCAGGAAAAAAGCAAAAGAGGAGCCCGCGCGCTCCGCTCTCCACGTCTTCTTCGCTCTTCGAACCGCGTGACGTCACTCACAGATTGGAAATCACGGTGGGACCCCTACTGCTTCCTTTTGGCTACCCTTGCAGGTTCGGCACCGTCCGTGCCTCTCCACCTTGGCGCCCTCGCGCGCCCCCGTTGTGCTCACAGCAGCACTGTCAGTTGTGATTGGTTGGGTGCTTATTATATGTTTGTTATTTCTGTTGTTTTCTTACTCTATATCTCTGTCAGCATTCCATTGCATACATCCATCCCTCTTTTATATCCTTTTTCATTTTTTCTAAGGATCACCCTTTCCCGGTGAAGGAAGGACTCTCCGTTTGAGAATTCCTCTCAACGGACTAGAATCTCCTCCACTGGAACCTCCGTAAGTCCCCGACATTGAAGAATCTCCTCTTCGTTCACTGGGCTGGTTGTACCATTGAAATTCCCCGGAGTTAGTCATCCCATTCATGGTGAGACGAGAGACCCTAGCTGACACGGCGGTGAAACAAAAATAAACTAGGGTCCCTATTTTGTCTGAACTTCGGATCTCGCTAAAAATACAAAAAAATCATCAAAATTAAAACATAAAAAAGGGCGTAAAGGCATCCACTTGTTTGATAATATCTGCTGCCTGCTTGCTAGTGTATGTTTTTGCGTTCTGGGAAAACTGTGAGCATGGCTCACGAGTCTTTTGAGGAGAACCACCCTAGTCGTGTTTGTCAGCCGACCCGCGAGTCTATGCTATGGACTCAGGTCCTTCTCATGAGCCCTCGCATGAGGTGCAGGTTATTGCCGGGGACACATCCCCACCACAGGATATCTCTTCCTTACTGGGCATCCTCACTAACACGGAGCTTACCTCTGAACAGCTCCGGGCCTTCCAGGCCATTCTGAAGGGGAAATATGTTTCTCCCACACCCCAGGAATTAACTCCGGCCATCGCACCTCTCCAAGAGTCCGTGGAGGCCATTCCATCTCCTTCATTGGCGCAAGCCATCCAGTCTCCCTCGCTTCAAGGACAAGCAAGCCAACAACCACCCTCATTCCAGTTCCCGTCACAATCTCAAACTCCCGTTGTTCCCCACATACCGCTTCAGCCAGGGCCAACTGTCGGCGGTCCGACAACTCCCTCTCATTTGGGGTTCCCCCCTCAAGTCTCCGGGAGACACTTTCTCCCCCAGTGGCAAGTGCCACCTTCACCTCCAGAGGAGCTTGCCCAATCACTCCTCAATAGGTTCAATCGCATGGACGAGCAGTTTCAAAATCTGAGAAGAATGGTGGACGTGAAAGCCACCCCGGAGGTTGCTTTGCCAATCCTTCCCGTCATTCATCTTCCTCCCTCCGAAATGCCCACGTACCGCAGATACAATGGTACCGGCAACCCCTTCATTCACCTCAAGGATTTCATGTATGAGTCCTCCTATTGACAAAACGATCAGAGGTCCCTGGTATACCTCTTTCGGAGATCATTGGATGGTCCCGCGCTAGAGTGGTTCTATTCTTTGGAGCCCCGAGAGGCCGAGAAGTTTGAAATAGTCCAGAAAAGGTTCTTGCAGAAATATAGGGATAGGGTCGGTCCCTCACTCTCCATTACCGACCTAGTGGTCGAAAAGATGAAGCCCGATGAGGATTTTGTCCGCTATGCTGATAGATGGAGGTCTCTGGCAGAAAGAATAAGGGATACCCTCTCCGAGCCCGAACAAGTGAAGATGATTGTGTCTAATGCAACCCCACAGTTCAGACACGTCCTGGCCATGAATAAACTTACTACAATGGAGGAACTCTATGAAAGGGCCCGGTACATCCAAACCCAGTTAAAAGACTCCCCCATTATGAACATGTTTGAGTCGCCGAAGCCCAAAGTGGTCAGAAAGACAGGGGCTGGTGTCCCGGGCGGAGCCACAGAAGGGATCGTGACAAATGAGCAAGTGGGTGCGGTCAACAATGCCAACTATGTAGTCAACCCAAGGCCTCCACAAATGCCCCGACTTCCCCTCCAATCAGGTCTTTTCCCTCTTCGTCCTCCACCCCAAAATAATCCACCCCAGGATAATATGCCTCCATTACTTCAACCCCAGCAACAACAACCACAACCTCAGCAACAACAACCACCACTTCAGTATAACCAAGTTCCACCCCCGGGGAATTATGGTCCCCAATAGCAACAAAGGAGGCCGGTCGATCCCAAGAGAGCCTACTATCCACCGTTGCCAGAAACTCTGGCGGATATTTTCAACGCCCTCATGGCCTCAAACATACTTGTGCTACCCAAGGAAAGGCCCGTGTGGCCCCCGAATGATGATACCTCCAAATACTGCGTCTACCACAGGCAGCCAGGACACATAGTAGATTACTGCTTCCATTTCAAAGATTACATCCACGATATGAATGATGAACATCAAATAGATTGGGATGAAATGAGACGATACGTCGCCGCTCTCAAGGCTAGGAGACCTCCTCATAGGCCACATCAGCAGTTACAACAGCAGCAGTTACAACAGCAGCAGCAGCAGCAACCACAACAACAACAACAGCCTCAGCAGGCCCCACAACAACAGCCCAACATGGGTATAATCCAGAATCCATTTCCGGAGCACCAACAGCCCAATCATCAGGTTAACCCCATCTCCTCCTTCCCGGAAGTCGGGAGAGAGCAGGTGTGGCTGCCGGAAAGTACCTCCATTCTTTCTACTGCCAATCCTATCATCACGCAACACCCTTGCCTTGCCCGGGTAGCACCTCTCTCTCATCAACCCGCGTCAGTATCGCCTTCACCATTTCCACTACCATTACGCCCTCTCATCCACACCCCGATCTCCTATCAACCGACACTCTCCACTACGCCTTCACACCCTCTCATCTTCTCTCACTCCCCCACTTTACCATCCACCTCTACCACATTTACCCCTACGCCTTCTAAACCCCTTATCATCCATCAACCATACATAACCCCGTCTTTCTCCACCATATCACCACTAATGTCTTCAAAACCACTCATTACCCATCACCCACCTCAAAATCATTGCCCGCTTCAAGCCCTACCCACTTCTACTTCGTCTCCACCTCCACCTTCCAGACCCCTTATCCTTCATAATCCGTGTGATATCCCCTCTACCTCCACCATGCCTCCACCTAACAAACCCCTCATCAGAATCCCTGCTCCCGTCATCACCCCTGCTTCATCAACCATTCCTCCACCACTACCCCTCAGATCCCTGTTAAAACCCACTGCTACCCCCACAGAGGTACAAAAGCCGCAGGCAATGGTGCTCCGGAGTGGAAGGATTTTCCACAGGGTTTTCCCCCACAACAGTCAGAATCCTGAGCAATCTCAGCCAGAGAAGGATGATGGAGAACAACCAGAAAGAGCTATCCCTGGAACACAGTATGATCTATTGAAACACTTGGACAAGACACCTGCTCGGATCTCCATCCTGGAGCTACTTCAAAGATCCACATCCCACCAGGCGGCCTTGATGGAATATCTTCAAAAAGTCATGGTTAATGAAGACCTCCCCGTGGAGAAGATTTCGACCGTCCTGACCCCAACAGACACACAACCAGCCATCATGTTCCACAACTACGAGCTCGCTCCCAAGGAAGCTCGAAAATATGCATTGTGCATTTCAATAAAAATTAATGGGGTATCCATAAACTCGTGTCTTGTGGACATAGGTGCATCCATAAATGTGATCTCCATGGACACCCTTCAGCTGTGTGGGGTCAACGAGGAACAAATAAGACCTTCCTCGATCACGGTCACGACTTATGACAATAGCAAAAGGCCGACGCAGGGGATGATTATTATGAAGGCAGAACTAGGCCCTATGTCAGTTCTCACGGAATTCCATGTCCTCGACATGGACCCCACATTCAAGGCTATACTGGGTTGCCCCTACATTGAAGCCATGGACGCTGTGCCTTCCACCAACCATCAGTGCCTGAAGTTTCCTTACAATGGGAGGATTATTAAAGTGGTCAGCACACCTGTTGATGTGACACGACCTCGGACTTAGGCAAACAAGCACAATTAAGCATTCAAATGGGCCTTAAGGGCCACCGCTCTCCCGTCGCACTCTATACCCGGAGTGACTTGGCGATGCCAAGTGTGAGGTATGGGAAAGGGCCCTTGCTGGTAGAGGGCCAGCAAGGCCAAGGTTTGACTCCCAAGGTTTGGATGCCCAATTCAATTGGGGCCGACAAAGTGCACAAGGGCACCGGTTCACGCTATCCCACGGCGATCACTCTTAAGTCATGGACTTGAGGATCGGGCGCTCCCTCGCAAATTCAGCGGCGCAGGAAGTAAATATTGAAAGAGCAACACTAATGAGCTAGGATGAGGCACTTACTCAATCGGTTTGAAGAAACCGGTCCCGGTCGGAGACGAGGGCGAGCGGGGAGGCGGTGGTTCCCCACACGCCGCGGCGGTGAAGCTTGACCTGCTCAAACCATGTACAAAACTACGCCTCTCGCAGGAGGGGGATCTTGGGGTGGGGGTTAATGTGAATACAACAATACTACCTCCCGCAGGGAGGGGCCTTCAGCCGGCCAAGCGGGGTGGGAAAAGTAAGGTAAAGAACGACGATAAAGTGAGGTTGCCGAATCTGCCGGTTGTCTACGAATAGGGACAGTGTGTTGGTGTGGTTGCTGTAGATCCTTCTCACGAATTTTTCCGATGGCGAGACTGGAGGCAAAAGCTTCGTAACAGGGACAGGAATGCTTCAGATTTTCTTAAATTTCTTCTGAGACCGTTGTTGACTGGGGCAGAGGTTGGAACAGGACATCAGGTTTTCTGACTCGCAGTTGCAGACTTCTGGTAGCAGGTTGCAGAGGACGCCACGCACCCTCCCGAACTCCGATCAGCACGAAACTGGTGGCGACGTCTTCGTGGTCGAAGTAGCTTTCAGCCAGATGTGACGGGGCTGCAATCAGAGGTCGAGGCCAGTCGGTGTACCCTAAAGAGTGGGCACTGGTCGGAGCAGACTGCAGGAGATAAGACTGGAGAGCTCGGGGGAGAAAATTTGTAACTCCTTCCTCCGGCAGCCGAATGAGATTCCGTTTCTTGATCCTGAACGAAGACTGGAGGAGGAAGATATTTTTAGAAGAGCTTCGGGGCTGGTTCGTCCAAGGTTTGTCGTGGCCGAGCTTTTAGTCCGGTTCAGATCCTCAGCCGGAGCAGAACTGCGCGGTTGGGGAAGAACGGACCTCCACAGCAGCACCGATCTCCGATTGGGATGAGACCTCGATCGTTGTGAAGAGGAAAGGTAGCCGCTTCCATGGATGCCTCTTGGGTCTTTAAACTCGTCGGGAGGAAGCTGTGGTCGCCGCTGTAAGATGGTACACTTCTGCAGGTTGTCAGCTGAAACGGTAGGTTGAAGATGATGGGGGGGAAATGGGGTATATGGGAGAGGAAATGGGGGTGGATGAGTGTGGGGAAAGCCCGGGCTGTGAGGGGGTCTAGGATGGGGTGTTTCAAGGTGAGGGAGGGATAGAATGGGAGCTGGAAGGGGGTGTTTTCTGTGGGTGAGAGAGGAGCTACGAATTTGGGGCTTGGAGGGAGAGGGGGGAAGGTGAGGGGGAACAAGTGGGTGGAGGGAGTGTGAATTTCAAATTTGAAATGGCCTTGGAAGGTGGGTGATTATGTGGGGAAGTGGAGAGTTTGTATTGGAATGGGGTAGATTTGGTGGGAAGGTGGAGAAAGGTGTTAGAATGGGGAAGATGCCACCTAGGGACTATGGGAGTGGAGTAATGGCAACTTGGGGAAGTGGAGGGGTATTAAATGAGGTGGGTAGCTAGTGGAGGTGGTTGGGAGGGGAGGAGAGAGAAGAAAATTTGAAATTGGGGTTGGAGGAGAGAGAAAGAGGGGTGAAATAGAGAGATTAAGAGGAGAATAGGTGGGGAATCTCTCCCCTAGGGTCTCTCACCCAAAAACTAGAGGAATCACTCCAATTTGAACTCAAATGGCAAGTTGAACTCATTCATTCATTCATTCATTCATTGACTTCAAATGGGGGAAATGGGGTCCTATATATAGGAAACCCACATTTCTACAAAAGTCCATGGCAAAAGACTCAATAGCAAATAACCGAAGGTGGAAGGGGTGCACATGGGCCTAGTCCAATGGATTGGGCCCAATTAGCACATTACATCATCTAATGACACACAATCTTAGGAAAATAAATGCAAGACCTAGAGAAATGACTCAAATAAAATGAAAATACATCAAAATGACTCAAAGGAAAGCTACAAAATGGATAAGGGGCCTTAATAGAGTGAGGCCAAAACTCAACCAGCTCCCGAGTGTGAAGAAGTGGACCCGAGCCAAAGGGAATCGTGGGTGATGCCTCCATCACCTGTCCTTCACACAGTGGATGCTATCAACACCTCTATGCCCTCTTTTTGGCCATCTCATCGGCCCATATTATCATTGCTGGACGTGCGTGATCTATCTCACGTTCCACTAGCACCAAAGGAGCCGGTCAGGGCAACCGCAACATCATATCTCCATTTTCACTCCAAAGGTTGGGAGATTATGAGGAACATCGGCTACCAACAGGGTAAAGGTCTGGGCGCACAGTTACAGGGTAGGCTCAAACCGCCAAAGGAAATTAGGCCGAACCACATGTTTGGCCTAAGCTTCAAAGGACCGTTCAAAGCGGATTGGAAGCCCCTCACATGGACTCTATCAAACCACTTTAACAGAGGGCCCGTTGTTTAGATGGGAGATTACCCACGAGAAGCATATGGGGGATCACATGATGTATATTTGGCTGAAAAATGTCCGAGGATCTCCAAAAGAGGCAAGATCAAAGATCCGGAATACGAGTGGAACAAATGGTTCGACATACGGGACATTTCCGTTGCACTGGAAAGGATGTTCTCATCTCCGCTGCTTGAAGGACCACCATTGATCTCCGGAATACCAGAGAATATTACCACTCTTGCCAAGGTTCCAAACTATCCTCGTCCTCGCCAGAAGGACCCTGTCATCGACGGATCTTCATCCATCCTCAACATTGCCGTCGACGGCTCATTAGCCGCCATCTTCTCCATCAACTCGTCTCAGCCTTTGCTGATATTTTCTTCCTGGGCCAGACAGTTATCTGATGATCTTCCCAGGTCCCCTTCTTTGCTTACATACCTACGCGGGCTTTTCAACCCGCGCCAGGTCTTCAACCATGATCTGCTCTATGAGCCTCGCAATCCCCTAGCCATAACCACTTTTCTCTCTCCTCCGATCTCTTTTCACTGTTTTGTCATCAAAAATGAAAATGAAAAAAAAATGTCAATTTTCAAACTCCTCAACAACACATCTTCGTTGAGGAAACCTCCTACATCTCCCACGGGTGCGTCCCGCCCTGCGGACCACCCGTCTAAGGTCCGATGAGCGACCTTTTCTACCCCTCCTCTGAGGGGTCTTCTCTTGTACATTCTACACCATCCTCTTCGTCTTCCTCTTCTTCTGTAAATATTATCAGTCAATCTCGGAATGATAGGCCAAGGGTAGTACCTAGGAAGAAATCCAAGGGTAGGCAGATCCCTCGTCGATTCCTTCTGGATTTAGCCGCCAGGTGTCAAGCCCTCCTTGCCATCCCCTAGTTGTTAGAAAATCCCATCCGGCTACCGAAAATAGAATGTGAGGGCGACTGTGCATTTGATGAAGGGTATGGAGTCTACGAGATCACGGATGAAGAATGCCCCACTGACGATGAGGGTGAAGAATATGAGGATGCGGCGGGCGCATACGCTAGTGGAATAAAGAGATTCGACGAGCCGTCAACCGCCGTAGAAGAATCCACCAAAGAAGTCAACTTGGGAACTGAGGAAGACCCTAGGATCATCCTCATAAGTGACAATCTACCACCCTCTGAAGAAAAGGCATTAATTGAAGTTCTCAAGGAATATAAGGACACGTTTGCATGGAGCTACGAGGATATGCCGGGTCTAGATTTAACCTTAGTTGAACACCGTTTAACCCTAAAACCAGGGTCCGTCTCGGTAAAATAAAGGTTAAGGCGTTTCCACCCTCAGATGGCTTTGAAAATGAAAGAAGAGGTCGATAAGCTCCACAAAGCTAGGTTCATTAGAGTCGTCCTTTATCCTCAATGGGTGGCGAACATTATCCCGGTCATGAAGAAAGATGGGAAAGTCAGGATTTGCATCGACTTCCGGGACCTTAACCGCGCGTGTCCAAAGGATGATTTTCCCTTGCCTCACATTGATGTGTTGATCGATAACACGGCAGGTTATGAGACCCTCTCATTCATGGATGGATTTTCAGGATATAATCAAATTCGTTTGGCAGAAGAGGATCAAAAGAAGACGTCATTCACTACCCCTTGGGGAACATATTGTTACGTGGTCATGCCGTTTGGGTTAAAGAATGCTGGAGCTACTTACCAAAGAGCTATGATGGCCATATTTCATGACATGATGCACATATACCTGGAAGTGTATGTGGATGACTTGTTGGTAAAATCAAGGACCAGGATGGAACATCCAGAAGTTTTGGCTAAGGTCTTGCAGAGATCAAGGGAGTTCCAATTGAAAATGAACCCGAAGAAGTGTGTGTTTGGTGTGTCGTCGGGTAAATTGCTGGGTTTTATTGTGAGTAAAAGAGGGATCGAGATAGATCCTGACAAAGCCAAGGCTATCAGGGATATGCCGCCTCTCAAGAATTTGAGAGAAGTCCGAGGTTTAATCGGGAGGTTGCAGTTTATTCATCGGTTTGTGTCCCAACATTCACAAAGGTGTAGACCTCTCTACGAGTTGACCAAGCCAGGAGTAGAATTCCACTGGAATTCTAAATGTCAGAAAGTTTTTGAAGGGTTGAAGGAATATCTGGCTAGTCCACCCGTTCTCATTCCACCCAAACCAGAAAAACCTCTGATCCTTTACGTCTCAGTCTTGGATGACTCCGTGGGAGCCATCCTCGCATAAGCTGATGAAGAAGGCAAGGAATGGGCAACCTATTACTTGTCCAAACTTCTCAATCCCTGTGAGCAGAAGTACACCGTCATGGAGAAAACCTGTGCTGCCCTCATTTGGGTAGTGCAGAAATTGAAGCACTACTTCTTGGCTCATGAGGTCCACTTGATTGCTCTAATGAATCCTATCAAATTCCTTCAGGAGAAATCCGTCCTTACGGATAGGCTAGCACGTTGGCAAAGTTTTCTCTCTCAGTTCGACATCACCTACATCCAGCAAAAGGTGATTAAAGGCTATGCCATAGCCTAGCATCTCGCTCACCATCCTCTTCCCAAGTTCGATCCCGTTCAATCAGAGTTTCCAGATGAGGAACTAATATCCGTCAACCAATCAGATGAGCCAATGTGAACGCTATATTTTGATGGAGCTCTGAATTCTCAAGGGAGAGGAATCGGCGTCGCCCTCCTGTCGCCTGAAGGCCTCACATTCCCATTGGCATACCAGCTCAAATTTCCAGTTACCAATAATATAGCCGAATATGAAGCTCTTCTAGCTGGCCTAGAACTGGCTCATTCTTTTCGTATCACTGAGTTGCGAGTCATAGGTGATAATCAACTCATCCTTCGCCAGGTGCTCACTAAATATCACACTCGCGATCCCAAACTCAAGCCATACCAAGAACTCACTGCTGCCTTTGCCAAACTGTTCACCAAACTGATCTTTGTTCATGTCCCTCGTCATCAGAATATTCTCGCCGATGCCCTCGCCTCATTGGCATCATCCATAAGGTTCCCTCTAGGAAGATGGTTTGAGTCCATTTCCATCTACAAACTTCACGCCCCTGCAATCGATGATGCTTCCTACGTAAATATCAAAGACAGGATAGCAAGGAAGATCATGCAGGAAGATATCCTTGAGAAGAGGGAAATCATGTTGGCAGAGGCCGAAGAAGAACTGACTGATGAAGAGAAACCATGGTTATATGAAATCGTCAAATACTACCAAGATCAGTCTTATCCTGAAGGGGCCACCACAGAGGACAAGAAAACCATAAGAAGGGTGGCTCAGAAATACACATTGGTTGGAGGTCTACTCTATAGGAGGAGCCTTACTGGTATTCTGTTAAGATGTCTTGGTGACGATGAGGTTTGGAAATGTGTAGAGGAGATGCACTCGGGTGTGTGCGGTGGCCACGTGAATAGTCAGATGCTCGCCAAGAAGATCATTCGCCAAGGCTTTTATTGGCCCACTATGGAAGAGGATTGTGTTGTCTATGTCCGTAGGTGTGTCAAGTGTCAACTTCACGCCGATAAAATCCATTCACCATCTTCCTCACTTCATCCAATATCCTCCCCGTGGCCTTTCTCCATGTGGGCATTCGACATCATTGGTCCCCTAGGTAATCCCAATTCCCTCACCAAGCAGAAATCTTTCATCCTTACTGTGACGGAATACTTCACCAAATGGGCCGAAGCCGAAGCTTATGCGGAAATCAAGGCGTCAACAATATGCAAGTTCATCATGAAGAACATCCTCGCCAGATTCGGCGTCCCAAGCACAATCATCACCGACAATGGGCCACAGTTCATTTCTCAGGACCTATACGACCTCTGCAAAAGGTACGTAATTGCATTGCATCATTCATCGCCTTATTACCCACAAGGTAACGGCCAAGCGGAGGCTACCAATAAAACATTGCTCAAAATCATCAAAAAAACCTACGAGTCTAGTAAGTTTTCAGACTGGCTAGAAAAACTTATCGAAGCCCTATGGGCCTATCGCACTTCAATCCGTACCCCCACCGGGCAGACTCCATTTGCCCTTACTTATGGTATGGAAGCGGTAGTCCCATACGAGACTCTGATCCCTTCTCTCAGGGTACAATTGGATGAGGAATTTCCCCTCGACGATCGTCGTAATTCACTCCTCGCCCAGTTGGAACTCTTGGATGAGAAGCGGCTGGCCGCTGCCGAACATGCGCGTGTGTATCAAAATAGACTCGCTCGCTTTTACCAAAAGAAAGTCGTCGAGAGACAATTCAAAGTCAGTGAGATGGACGTAAAAAGAATTTTTGTCAAACATGGAGGTCCGCGTTCTAAGCTCCAACCCAATTGGGAAGGACCATTTGTAATTCAAGCCGTGTGCCCTGGCAATGCCTACAAGCTAGTCAACGCCGAAGGGACCGAGTTACCCCACCCTTGGAATGGGCTTTATCTTAAGAAATACTACCCTTAGCACAAAACAAAAAAATGATGAAAAGATAGAAAATATCAAAAATAAAGAAATATTGAAAACCACTAAAAATATGGAAAATTCAAAATGCCAATGCCTGGTGGTCACCATGTAGTCAAGTCACTACATCTAACCTTCATGTTAGGATAGGGCCCATTAAGGCTTGGTAGGCACCGGGTCTTGGTTTGCCAGAATCGTGGAGATCCCTGTCCGGCCACGTCGGCCTATGCTTGCTCGAAGGAAGCTAACATGTGCTCACTTATGTATTTTATTCAAAAAAAAAAGTCGGTAGCATCACCTACGGTGGGGCCCCACCTAGAAGATCTCCGGAAGCTGTAATCTTTATTCTTTTCTCTTCGACCAAATGAGATAGTCGGCGCCCTTAAAACGCTGAGCATGAGAAACCGAAACTCAAACCCCAAAGGCAAGAGTAGGATCCATTTCCTCGAGCATCGATCAGAGCACGAGAAGAGGGCAGTGTCCCCGCAGGCATACGAAAGGGAGCCCACAAACGTCAAACGACTATATCTCCCTCGCAAAAAGAAATACAAAATCAGAATCAAGAGCCTGGTCGTTACCGTGCCTGATGTAGACACGCCATTCCTGACATCTCCTGAGAAAATCTCATATTACTATACGACGCCCCGCATTGGCTTTCGCATTTTGAATCGCTCGAGTGTTTCCTATTCTTGAGTCTTCTTCCGCCTTTTTGACATCCGGAAATCATCTCGTTGCGGCATTCGGACGGCATCAACACCAATCGAACGCACCGGAAGGTTCCGAAACTAGGAAGAGTGTCTGCCGGGCGGCTGCCGATGCCTTTTCAGGGGACCCGGGGGGGGTCTTCATGGAGGCGTCCAGTCTCCTGGACGCCTTCATGACTTTAATATATATAAAAATACAAAAAACACATAAAAATAATAATAATTAATGGAGGCATCCAGGCCCCTGGACGCCTCCATAAAAACAAAATATAAAAAATGCATAATACCAGTTTTGGTATAAAAAAAAACAAAAAATAATAAAATATTTATGGAGGCGTCCAGGACCCTGGACACCTCCATCAACTTGCACATTGGGCCCCGTCCACCGACCGACGGTTTGTCGTGTGTGAAAAAAGTCAATTGTGGAAGCGTCCAGACAACTAGACGCGCCCATTTCTGAATCACGAGGCGCCGCTCCCAAAACCACGCGTTGTGCCAAACCACGTACGGCTTTCGGTGGAGTTCGGTGGACCTTATTGAGGCGTCCGGGACCCTGGACGCCTCCACGAAAATATTCAAAAAAAATGAATAAAAATAGAATAAAATATTAGTTCGGCCCTGATGGATGTGTCCAGGGTCCTAGATGCCTCCACCCTCCGGAGCCCTATAAATAGAGGCACACCCCCTCAGTTCTGAGGGAGCTTCTAAGAGATCCGATAGGCTGCCGGAGCCAGAGGCTACCGTAGTTATTTCTAACCCGTGGGGTCTTTTGTAGGTGGAGGTTCTGTCGGCTTCTCGGGTGCCCGCGCTCGCAGGAGGAAGGCTGTCCTCATCCACCGTACTTCCACGTCATCCCTACGCTACCGAAGCTCCGCCGGATCTCACTATCGGCCATCCAATAAGCCACTCTCTCCTTTTCTTTCATAGTTATCTTGCATTCATCATATCGCATCCTCCATCCCCCTTATATGGGAGTCTTTTTTCTATTCCTGCGTCGGCATAATCGCCATTCATCATAAGAATTTTCCTCCTACTCATATCCGAGAGGGGTTTAAAAGACAACACCAACCAGGTGTGTGTCTTGCCATCATTTCGTTATTTTTATCGCAAGGATTTGAATACTACACCTTCACCTTTCTAATCCACTCGTTACTTGTTTGTCGTTGTTTTACAAGGGTACCCAAGGAAAGTCCTCTCCGTTGGCCGACCGAAGGGGGAGGAAGAAGCAACCCGCCATCTCTCGCTCTTGAGGCAGGCACGATCACTTTCTTTATTTTGGGGTCTTTTGGCCCCTGGCGATCACATCATGTTCTCGAGGCCGCAGCGAGTCACTTCCCCAATGGCCGTTTAAATTACCGTTCTTATATTCTCTTTATATTCTGTTATATTCTTATCTGCTCATATTCTCGAGGCCGTGGTGAGTCACTTCCCCAATGGCCGTTTAAATTCCCGTTCTTATATTCTCTTTATATTCTGTTATATTCTTATCTGCTCATATTCTCGAGGCCGCGGCGAGTCACTTCCCCAATGGCCGTTTAAATTTCCGCTCTTATATTCTCTTTATATTTTGTTATATTCTTATCTATTCATATTCTCGAGGCCGCGGCGAGTCACTTCCCCAATGGCCGTTTAAATTCCCGTTCTTTATATTCTCCTTATATTCGGTTATATTCTTATCTGCTCATATTCCCGAGGCCGCGGCGACTCACTTCCCGCTATGGCCGTTTAACCCCCATATCTTGCTATATTACATGTGTCCCGCTCGCCCCGCCGGAGCAATCTCCCGTGGTGGCCCCTTCTCTTTTCTCTTATTTCTGTGTTGCAGCAAACAAGAGGAGCCCGCACGCTCCGCGTCTTCTTCGCTCCGCGTGCCGCGTGACGTCGCTCACAGATTGGCGATCACGGTGGGACCTCTACTGCTTCCTTTTGGCTACCCTTGCAAGTTCGGCACCGTCCGTGCCTCTCCACCTTGGCGCCCTCGCGCGCCCCCGTTCTGCTCACGGCAGCACTGTCAGTTGTGATTGGTTGGGTGTTTATTATATGTTTGTTATTTCTGTTGTTTTCTTACTCTATATCTCTGTCAGCATTCCATTGCATACATCCATCCCTCTTGTATATCCTTTTTCATTTTTTCTAAGGATCACCCTTTCCCGGTGAAGGAAGGACTCTCCGTTTGAGAATTCCTCTCAACGGACTAGAATCTCCTCCACTGGGACCTCTGTAAGTCCCCGACATCGAAGAATCTCCTCTTCGTTCACTAGGCTGGTTGTACCATTGAAGTTCCCCGGAGTTAGTCATCCCATTCGTGGTGAGACGAGAGACCCTAGCTGACACGGCGGTGAAACAAAAATAAACTAGGGTCCCTATTTTGTGTGAACTTCAAATCTCGCTAAAAACATAAAAAAATCATCAAAATCAAAACACAAAAAAGGCGTAAAGGCATCCACTTGTTTGATAATCTCTGCTACCTGCTTGCTAGTGTATATTTTTGCGTTCTGGGAAAACTGTGAGCATGGCTCACGAGTCTTTTGAGGAGAACCACCCTAGTCGTGGTTTGTCAGCCGACCCGCGAGTCTATGTTATGGACTCGGGTCCTTCTCATGAGCCCTCGCATGAGGTGCAGGTTATTGCCAGGGACACATCCCTACCACAGGATATCTCTTCCTTACTGGGCATCCTCGCCAACACGGAGCTTACCTCTGAACAGCTCCGGGCCTTCCAGGCCATTCTGAAGGGGAAATCTGTTTCCCCCATGCCCCAGGAATCAACTCCGGCCATCGCACCTCTCCAAGAGTCTGTGCAGGCCATTCCATCTCCTTCATTGGCGCAAGCCATCCAGTCTCCCTCGCTTCAAGGGCAAGCGAGCCAACAACCACCCTCATTCCAGTTCCCGTCACAATCTCAAACTCCCGTTGTTCCCCACATACCGCTTCAGCCAGGGCCAACTTTCGGCGGTCCGACAGCTCCCTCTCATTTGGGGTTCCCCCCTCAAGTCTCCGGGAGACAGTTTCTCCCCCAGTGGCAAGTGCCACCTTCACCTCCAGAGGAGCTCGCCCAATCACTCCTCAATAGGTTCAATCGCATGGACGAGCAGTTTCAAAATCTGAGAAGAATGGTGGACGTGAAAGCCACCCCGGAGGTTGCTTTGCCAATCCTTCCCGTCATTCATCTTCCTCCCTCCGAAATGCCCACGTACCGCAGATACAATGGTACCGGCAACCCCTTCATTCACCTCAAGGATTTCATGTATGAGTCCTCCTATTGGCAAAACGATCAGAGGTCCCTGGCATACCTCTTTCGGAGATCATTGGATGGTCCCGCGCTAGAGTGGTTCTATTCTTTGGAGCCCCGCGAGGCTGAGAATTTTGAAATAGTCCAGAGAAGGTTCTTGCAGAAATATAGGGATAGGGTCGGTCCCTCACTCTCCATTACCAACCTAGTGGCCGAAAAGATGAAGCCCGACGAGGATTTTGTCCGCTATGCTGATAGATGGAGGTCTCTGACGGAAAGAATAAGGGATACCCTCTCCGAGCCCGAACAAGTGAAGATGATTGTGTCTAATGCAACCCCACAGTTCAGACACGTCCTGGCCATGAATAAACTTACTACAATGGAGGAACTCTATGAAAGGGCCCGGTACATCCAAACCCAGTTAAAAGACTCCCCCATTATGAACATGTTTGAGTCACCGAAGCCCAAAGTGGTCAGAAAGACAGGCACTGGTGTCCCGGGCGGAGCCACAGAAGGGGTCGTGACAAATGAGCAAGTGGGTGCGATCAATAATGTCAACTATGCAGTCAACCCAAGGCCCCCACAAATGCCCCGACTTCCCCTCCAACCAGGTCCTTTCTATCTTCGTCCTCCACCCCAAAATAATCCACCCCAGGATAATATGCCTCCATTACTTCAACCCAAGCAACAATAACCACAACCTCAGCAACAACAACCACCACTTCAGTACAACCAAGTTCCACCCCCGGGGAATTATGGTCCCCAACAGTAACAAAGGAGGCCGGTCGGTCCCAAGAGAGCCTACTATCCACCGTTGCCAGAAACTCTGGCGGATATTTTCAACGCCCTCATGGCCTCAAACATACTTGTGCTACCCAGGGAAAGGCCCGTGTGGCCCCCGAATGTTGATACCTCCAAATACTGCGTCTACCACAGGCAGCCAGGACACATAGTAGATTACTGCTTCCATTTCAAAGATTACATCCACGATATGAATGATGAACATCAAATAGATTGGGATGAAATGAGATGATACGTCGCCGCTCTCAAGGCTAGGAGACCTCCTCATAGGCCACAGCAACAGTTACAACAACAACAGTTACAACAACAGCAGCAGCAGCAACCACAACAACAATAGCAGCCTCAGCAGGCCCCACAACAACAGCCCAACATGGGCATAATCCAGAATCCATTACTGTAGCACCAACAGCCTAATCACCAGGTCAACCCCATCTCCTCCTTCCCGGAAGTCGGGAGAGAGCAGGTGTGGCAACCGGAAAGTACCTCTATTCTTTCTTCCTTCAACCCTATCGTCATGCAACCCCCTCGCCTTGCGTGGGTAGCACCTCTCTCTCACCAACCCGCGTAACTACTGCCTCCACCGTTTCCACTGCCATTACGCCCCCTCATTCGTACCCCAATGACCTATCAACCAACACCCTCCACTACGCCCTCATACCCTCTCATCTTCTCTCACTCCCCTGCTTTACCATCCACCTCTACCGCATTTGCCCCTATCCCTTCTAAGCCCCTTATCACCCGTCAACCGTACGTAACCCCGCATGTCTCCACCATACCACCGCCAATAAAGCCACCCATTACCCACCATCCACCTCAAAACCATTACCCGTTTCAAACCTTACCCACTTCCACTTTGCCTCCGCCTCCACCTTCCAGACCCCTTATCGTTCATAACCCGTGTGATATCCCCTCTACCTCCACCATGCCTCCACCTAATAAACCCCTCATCAGAATCCCTGCTCCCGTCATCACCCCTGCTTCATCAACCATTCCTCCACCACTCCCCCTCAAATCCCTGTTAAAACCCACTGCTACCCCCACAGAGGTACAAAATCCGCAGGCAATGGTGCTCCGGAGTGGAAGGATTTTCCACAGGGTTTT
Source organism: Amorphophallus konjac (assembly GCA_022559845.1). Lineage (NCBI taxonomy): Eukaryota > Viridiplantae > Streptophyta > Magnoliopsida > Alismatales > Araceae > Amorphophallus > Amorphophallus konjac. The sequence goes on along the minus strand of CM040128.1, from coordinate 172,978,611 downwards.
CCCCCACAACAGTCAGAATCCTGAGCAATCTCAGCCAGAGAAGGATGATGGAGAACAACCAGAAAGGGCTATCCCTGGAACACAGTATGATCTATTGAAACACTTGGACAAGACGCCTACTCGGATCTCCATCCTGGAGCTACTTCAAAGATCCACATCCCACCAGGCGGCCTTGATGGAATATCTTCAAAAAGTCATGGTTAATGAAGACCTCCCTGTGGAGAGGATTTCGACCGTCCTGACCCCAACAGACACACAACCGGCCATCATGTTCCACAACTACGAGCTCGCTCCCAAGGAAGCTCGAAAATATGCATTGTGCATTTCAATAAAAATTAATGGGGTATCCATAAACTCGTGTCTTGTGGACATAGGTGCATCCATAAATGTGATCTCCATGGACACCCTTCAGCTGTGTGGGGTCAACGAGGAACAAATAAGACCTTCCTCGATCACGGTCACGACTTATGACAATAGCAAAAGGCCGACGCAGGGGATGATTATTATGAAGGCAGAACTAGGCCCTATGTCAGTTCTCACGGAATTCCATGTCCTCGACATGGACCCCACATTCAAGGCTATACTGGGTTGCCCCTACATTGAAGCCATGGACGCTGTGCCTTCCACCAACCATCAGTGCCTGAAGTTTCCTTACAATGGGAGGATTATTAAAGTGGTCAGCACTCCTGTCCTTCACACAGTGGATGCTATCAACACCTCTCTGCCCTCTGTTTGGCCATCTCATCGGCCCATATTGTCATTGCTGGACGTGCGTGATCTATCTCACGTTCCACTAGCACCAAAAGGAGCCGGTCAGGGCAACCGCAACATCATATCTCCCTTTTCACTCCAAAGGTTGGGAGATTATGAGGAACATCAACTACCAACAGGGTAAATGTCTGGGTGCACAGTTACAGGGTAGGCTCAAACCGCCAAAGGAAATTAGGCCGAACCGCAGGTTTGGCCTAGGCTTCAAAGGACCACTCAAGGCGGATTGGAAGTCCCTCACATGGACTCTATCAAACCACTTCAACAGAGGGCCTGTTGTTTAGATGGGAGATTACCCACGAGAAGCATATGGGGGATCACATGCTGTATATTTGGCTGAAAAATATCCGAGGATCACCAAAAGAGGCAAGATCAAAGATCCGGAATGCGAGTGGAACAAATGGTTCGACATACGGGACATTTCCGTTGCACTGGAAAGGATGTTCTCGTCTCCGCAGCTTGAAGGACCACCGTTGATCTCCGGAATACCAGAGAAGATTACCACTCTTGCCAAGGTTCCAAACTATCCTCGTCCTCGCCAGAAGGACCCTGTCATCGACGGATCTTCATCCGTCCTCAACATTGCCGTCGACGGCTCATTAGCCGCCATCTTCTCCATCCACTCGTCTCAGCCTTTGCTGATATTTTTTTCTTGGGCCAGACAGTTGTCTGATGATCTTCCCAGGTCCCCTTCTTTGCTTACATACCTACGCGGGCTTTTCAACCCGCGTCAGGTCTTCAACCATGATCTGCTCTATGAGCCTCGCAATCCTCTAGCCATAACCACTTTTTTCTCTCCTCCGATCTCTTTTCACTGTTTTGTCATCAAAAATGAAAATGAAAAAAAAACGTCTATTTTCAAACTCCCCAACAACACAACTTCGTTGAGGAAACCTCCTATATTTCCCACGGGTGCGTCCCCCCTTGCGGACCACCCGTCCAAGGTCCGATGAGCGACCTTTTCTACCCCTCCTCTGAGGGGTCTTCTCCTGTACATTCTACACCATCCTCTTCGTCTTCCTCTTCTTCTGTAAATAATGTTAGTCAATCTTGGAATAATGGGCCAAGGGTAGTACCTAGGAAGAAATCCAAGGGTAGGTAGATCCCTCGTCGATTCCTCCTGGATTTAGCCGCCAGGTGTCAGATCCTTCTTGCCATCCCCCAGTTGCTAGAAAATCCCATCCAGCTACCGGAAATAGAATGTGAGGGCGATGGTGCATTTGATGAAGGGTACGGAGTCTACGAGATCACGGATGAAGAATACCCTACTGAAGATGAGGGTGAGGAATATGAGGATGCAGCTGGGGCATACGCTAGTGGAATAAAGAGATTCGACGAGCCGTCAACCGCCGTAGAAGAATCCACCAAAGAAGTCAACTTGGGAACTGAGGAAGACCCTAGGATCATCCTCATAAGTGACAATCTATCACCCTCTGCAGAAAAGGCATTAATTGAGGTTCTCAAGGAATATAAGGACACGTTTACATGGAGCTACGAGGATATGTCGGGTCTAGATTCAACCTTGGTCGAACACTGTTTAACCCTAAAACCAGGGTCCGTCTCGGTAAAACAAAGGCTAAGGCGTTTCCACCCTCAGATGGCTTTGAAAATGAAAGAAGAGGTCGATAAGCTCCACAAAGCTAGGTTCATTAGAGTCGTCCTTTATCCTCAATGGGTGGCGAACATTGTGCCGGTCATGAAGAAAGATGGGAAAGTCAGGATTTGCATCGACTTCCGGGACCTTAACCGCGCGTGTCCAAAGGATGATTTTCCCTTTCCTCGCAATGATGTGTTGATCGATAACACGGCAGGTTATGAGACCCTTGTTGGGTTCGGTGTAGTATTCAGAGGGGGGGTGAATGAATATAGCCCTTTAAAAATTCTTCCACCTAATTAAAATATGCTGCTCACTAGAATTACTAGTTCACAAACTAGACAAGCTTAAATGCTAATGGACAGATGCGGAACTAAACAAACACTCATTAAGATCACTAGAGTGCTAACAAGATAGATTTAGACAAAATATAGCTCAACTAGAATTTCGCTCTCTTGACAAATTAAAACACTCTAAGAAGACTAATTAACTCTTCTGCTCAACCAGAAGCCAAACATATGGAGCGCCCCTATGCATTCATCTAGCGGAAGCACAATAGAACAAAAAAAACCACAATGCACAAGGGGTTTTTAGGTGGTTCGGTCCAGCAGACCTACATCCACCCCACACTCAACCCGAGTGTGGATTACTGCTGCGCAACACAGCTTGCGTCCGCTGGGCAATACAGCTTAGCCTACAACCGCTGGGCCTCACAGCTTGCCGTCCAGTGGAATCCACCACTGCAACCGCTGGGGATTACAGCTTACCCGTCCAGTGGAAACCTCCACTGCCCGCTGAGCAACACAGCTTGCTGTCCAGAGGAGTCCTCCTCTGCAAACCGCTGACTAACAGCTTGAAAGAAAGTGTAAGAAGGAAAACGAAAAGATGGAAACACAGCAACTAAAGGCTGAACAATGAAGCACAAAATATAGCTCTAACAATGAGCAACCTCAGATCTGTTTTTGAACCAAAGATCTGAGGAACGAACTCCTTCTCTTTCTCTCTCTCTCTTCTTCTTCTTCACACTCTGCTCGAGCTCTCTATCTCTTTCTCCTTCTTCTTTCTCTTCTTCTTCTGCTCTTCTTTCACTCTCTACTCTTCTCTTCTTTTCTTCTCTCTCTGTCTGGATCGTGGAAGCTCTCTCTTCTTTTTCCCTTTTTCTTCTCTCAGCTTCTGCTCCCAGGCTTCGATCACGATCAGCCTTCTACAGAGGATGAAGGCTTCCTTTTATAAGCAGCAGCAGCAGGCACACTGGGCGCGTGTGGCCTCCACATTTTCTGCCCTAAAACTTCGGACCACGTGGCAGCATCCTGGTATCTCGTCCACCCTTGGATCACGAGCCAGGCACCTCGGATCACGTGCCCTTCATTAGTACGCATTTGAATTTGTCCCACTACGTCGACCCTGCTATGGATAGCGTTGACGCGTTGAAGACAGCCGGATATAAGTCGCCCCTTTCTTGAACTGCTGCGTCGACGCTGCCAGTTGGTGGCGTTCACGCATTGCAGTATTCCAGTGAGCTATGGACTCTGCCTTATTAACTACTGCGTCGACGCTGCTGTAGCATGGAGTTGACGCAGCCAGGTGAAGCTCTGAAATCCTCTTCAGCTGAAGCGTGGACGCATTGAACTCCCAGCGTCGACCCTGTTCTTCATTGTTGTCATCATCTGAAGACAGTGTATAGACTTTATCAGCAGCAGATGAGCAAGTGTGAGCACTGAGAGAGTGTATAGACTTTGTAAGCATTCAGCTCGTGTAATGTATATACTTCATGCAATGTACAGACTTCGTGAGACTTCAATGAAGACAGACGATGTATAGACTTCATGACTGAGGCATGATACAGACTCGTCCAATGTATCTACTTGCTCAATGTTCAATCTTCATGAATGATATACAGACTACCAATGTGTAGACTTGCCAAGACAAATGAACGATGTACAGACTTGAACAAGGCAAGGTCTGTACAGGCTTTGAGGTTCACAATGTATGGACTTGGCAACCCACCGGCTGTACAGACTTCCACTCAACAACGTTGTATAGACTTGGAAATCTGAACGGGAGGATGTATAGACTTGCATAAACCAAAGTCTGTACAGACTTGAAAAGAAACCCAATGTATAGACTTCGTGAGCGCCTGAAGGATGTACAGACTTAGTGACTATACAGACTTGGAAGCTTGAGCCAATGAATAGACTTGAAACGCTTAAGGCGATGTACAGACTTGAAGATAAGACTCCAATGTACAGACTTCGAATGTGAAGAGTGATGTACAGACTTCACCAATAAGCTTGAACACGAACAGGCTGCACAGTGCACTGTATAGACTTGAACCAAGGCATGAACAGTGCAAGCTACAGTCTAATGTATGGACTTTGCAAAGACGATGCATGAAACACAGACAATGTATATACTTCATGAGATGCTGCATGCCGATGTACAGACTTATGTAAGTGTGTGCAGTGTATAGACCTTGAAGACGGAAGCCAGTGTACAGACTTTCCACCGACCATTGTGTAGACTTGAAGAATGTGAGACGATGGCTAAGACACTGCACAATCGGATGTATAGACTTTCGTTACTGTAGCAACGTGTATACTTTGCCTTAGACGCTAAGTGAGACGCTCAATGTACACACTTCAAGTCCAGTGTATGGACATTGCCTTGGACTCTAAATGAAACGGACTTTAGCCAATGCAATGTATAGGCTTGAATGAGAGTCCAATGCATAGACTTGCATGATGCACAATGACACAGTCCAGTGTATAGACTCTTAGCCATGAATAAATGCAATGCAGTCTGATGTGTAGACTTTGCAACCGACAGCCAATGTATAGACTTTACGAACAACATGCACCAGAGTGTACAGACTATATGAATTGACTCTGCATGAGACACTCAGATGGACAGTGTTTAGACTAATGCATGAAGCAAAGCAAGAGCTCTTTCAAAACAATTCCAATGCGTCAACGCATTGAGTCCACTGCGTCGACGCACCAGTTGACACATTTTATAGACCAGCTCTGGGACAGACCAGTGAGTTGACGCAATGATTCCATGCGTCAACGCATCATGCAATACTCATGCAAACTCATGCATTCAATGCTGTATATCAGACACAGTCCTATGCAATCATATCAGCAGCCATATTCAAAACATAATATCATAATGCACTGACTGTGTTGCAATCATCAAAACAAATCAACATGCCAACATCAAAACACAATGCACATGCTTGTGCCTAAGAGGCACAACAACCCTCTCATTCATAGATGGATTTTTAGGATATAATCAGATTCGTTTGACAGAAGAGGATCAGGAGAAGACGTCATTCACTACCCCTTGGGGAACATATTGTTACGTGATCATGCCATTTGGGTTAAAGAATGATGGAGCTACTTACCAAAGAGCTATGATGGCCATATTTCATGACATGATGCACATATACCTGGAAGTGTATGTGGATGACTTGTTGGTGAAATCAAGGACCAGGATGGAACATCCAGAAGTTTTGACTAAGGTCTTGCAGAGGTCAAGGGAGTTCCAATTGAAAATGAACCCGAAGAAGTGTGTGTTTGGTGTGTCGTTGGGTAAATTGCTGGGTTTTATTGTGAGTAAAAGAGGGATCGAGATAGATCCCGACAAAGCCAAGGCTATCAGGGATATGAACCCTCCCAATAATTAGAGGGAAGTCCGAGGTTTAATCGGGAGGCTGCAGTTTATTCGTCAGTTTGTGTCCCAACATTCACAAAGGTGTAGACCTCTCTACGAGTTGACCAAGCCAGGAGTAGAATTCCACTGGAATTCTAAATGTCAGAAAGCTTTTGAAGGGTTGAAGGAATATCTGGCTAGTCCACCCGTTCTCATTCCACCCAAACCAGAAAAACCTCTGATCCTTTACGTCTCAGTCTTGGATGACTCCGTGGGAGCCGTCCTTGCACAAGCTAATGAAGAAGGCAAGGAACGGGCAACCTATTACTTGTCCAAACTTCTCAATCCCTGTGAGCAGAAGTACACCGTCATGAAGAAAACCTGTGCTGCCCTCGTTTGGGTAGTGCAGAAATTGAAGCACTACTTCTTGGCTCATGAGGTCCACTTGATTGCTCGAATGAATCCTATCAAATTCCTTCTGGAGAAATCCATCCTTACGGATAGGCTAGCACGCTGGCAAAGTTTTCTCTCTCAGTTCGACATCACCTACATCCAGCAAAAGGCGATTAAAGGCTATGCCATAGCCGGGCATCTCACTCACCATCCTCTTCCCAAGTTCGATCCCGTCCAATCAGAGTTTCCAGATGAGGAACTAATGTCCGTCAACCAATCAGATGAGCCAATGTGGACGCTATATTTTGATGGAGCTCTAAATTCTCAAGGGAGAGGAATCGGCATCGCCCTCCTGTCGCCTGAAGGCCTCACATTCCCATTGGCATACCAGCTCAAATTTCCAGTTACCAACAATATAGCCGAATATGAAGCTCTTCTAGTTGGCCTAGAACTCGCTCATTCTTTTCGTATCACTGAGTTGCGAGTCGTAGGTGATAGTCAACTCATCCTTCGCCAGGTGCTCACTAAATATCGCACTCGCGATCCCAAACTCAAGCCATACCAAGAACTCACTGCTGCCTTTGCCAGACTGTTCACCAAACTGATCTTTGTTCATGTCCCTCATCATCAGAATATTCTCCCCGATGCCCTCGCCTAGTTGGCATCATCCATAAGGTTCCCTCTAGGAAAATGGTTTGAGTCCATTTCCATCTATAAACTTTAGGCCCCTGCAATCGATGATGCTTCCTACGTAAATATCAAAGACAGGATAGCAAGGAAGATCCTGCAGGAAGATATCCTTGAGAAGAGGGAAATGATGTTGGCAGAGGCCGAAGAAGAACTGGCTGATGAAGAGAAACCATGGTTCTATGAAATCGTCAAATACTGCCAAGATCAGTCTTATCCTGAAGGGGCCACCACAGAGGACAAGAAAGCCATAAGAAGGGTGGCTCAGAAATACACATTGGTTGGAGGTCTACTCTATAGGAGGAGCCTTACTGGTATTCTATTAAGATGTCTTGGTGACGATGAGGTTTGGAAATGTGTAGAGGAGACGCACTCGGGTGTGTGCGGTGGCCACGTGAATAGTCAGATGCTCGCCAAGAAGATCATTCGCCAAGGCTTTTATTGGCCCACTATGGAAGAGGATTGTGCTGTCTATGTCCGTAGGTGTGTCAAGTGTCAACTTCACGTCGATAAAATCCATTCACCATCTTCCTCACTTCATCCAATATCCTCCCCATGGCCTTTCTCCATGTGGGCATTCGACATCATTGGTCCCCTAGGTGATCCCAATTCCCTCACCAAGCAGAAATCTTTCATCCTTACTGCGACGGAATACTTCACCAAATGGGCTGAAGCCGAAGCTTACGTGGAAATCAAGACGTCAACAGTCTGCAAGTTCATCATGAAGAACATCCTCGCCAGATTCGGCGTCCCAAGCACAATCATCACCGACAATGGACCACAGTTCATTTCTCAGGACCTATACGACCTCTGTAAAAGGTACGCAATTGCATTGCATCATTCATCGCCTTATTACCCACAAGGTAATGGCCAAGCGGAGGCCACCAATAAAACATTGCTCAAAATCATCAAAAAAACCTGCGAGTCTAGTAAGTTTTCAGACTGGCTAGAAAAACTTATCGAAGCCCTATGGGCCTATCGCACTTCAATCCGTACCCCCACCGGGCAGACTCCATTTGCCCTTACTTATGGTATGGAAGTGGTAGTCCCGTACGAGACTCTCATCCCTTCTCTCAGGGTACAATTGGACGAGGAATTTCCCCTAGACGATCGTCGTAATTCACTCCTCGCCCAGTTGGAACTCTTGGATGAGAAGCGGCTGGCCGCTGCCGAACACGCGCGTGTGTATCAAAATAGACTCGCTCGCTTTTACCAAAAGAAAGTCGTTGAGAGAAAATTCAAAGTCGATGAGATGGTCGTAAAAAGAATTTTTGTCAAACCTGGAGGTTCGCATTCTAAGCTCCAACCCAATTGGGAAGGACCATTTGTAATTCAAGCCGTGTACCCTGGCAATGCCTACAAGCTAGTCAACGCCGAAGGGACCGAGTTATCTCACCCTTGGATTGGGCTTTATCTTAAGAAATACTACCCTTAGCTTAATGTCAAAACACAAAAAATGATGAAAAGATAGAAAACATCAAAAACAAAGAAATATTGAAAACCACTAAAAATATGGAAAATTCAAAATACCAATGCCTGGTGGTCACCATGTAGTCAAGTCACTGCATCTAACCTGCATGTTAGGATAGGGCCCATTTAGGCTTGGTAGGCACCGGGTCTTGGTTTGCCAGAACTGTGGAGATCCCTGTCCAGCCACGTCGGCCTATGCTCGCTCGAAGGAAGCTAATTTCAAAAAAGTCGGTAGCATCACCTACAGTGGGGCCCCACCCAGAAGATCTCCGGAAATTGTAATCTTTATTCTTTTCTCTTCGACCAAATGAGGCAGTCGGTGCCCTTAAAACGCTGAGCATGAGAAACTGAAACTCAAACCCCAAGGACAAGAGTAGTATCCATTTCCTCGAGCATCGATCAGAGCACGAGAAGAGGGCAGTGTCCCCGTAGGCATACGAAAGGGAGCCCACAAACGTCAAACGACTATATCTCCCTCACAAAAAGAAATACAAAATCAAAATCAAGAGCCTGGTCGTGACCGTGCCTGATGCGATAAATGGAACCCCTCAAAGCAAAAGTTCGAATCCACAAAAGGGGGGGGGGCTATGGAATGTAAATGCTCGAGATTTGGTCCGAAGTTGTCTGAAAGGAAAGAGTTAATGGGCCCTTATTCGCTCGCCGGGTTAACGGCTTTGCCGGTCCTCTCAGGAGGTTTATCCCCTACACTCTTCCTTCTCCCTCTAAAGATGAATGTTCGATGGAGTTTCTGAAGGGTGAAAACTGCCCAGGGTCTGTGACCTTATTTTAATATACACATATGGTTGCCTACTTTGAAAAGTAAAAGCTATCGCTACGAAGGAGTCTCTGTGTTTCTTGCTGGTCAAGACCCATGTTTATCGCCTTGATGTCTTCTTGCTTAACCTTGGGCTTAGGCCAATGCAAGCGCGTCACCTATGGGTGCGACGGCGTCTGATTCCGGGTCAGCGTCGCGCGGTTGGTCGTTAGGGTTCCAGGGTGTTCCATCATATACCATCTAGAGTTGTGAGGAAACAGACCCGGGTCGGGCAAATCATTTACCTCAAACATCTTTTGGATGAATCCCTGTGGTCGGAAGCGACTGGGAGCCTAAGCATGGCATGACGGTATTGTCATCAGGGTAAGTCTTAGTCGGCGGGATCATCATTCGAGGGGTCTAGAGGCCCAAATCAACCTAGATGTGCACTTAGGATACTTGGGAGGTTATTAAGAAACCCCTGTTCTCGTATAGGTTGGGTGCCATTTGGGTGCTTGACAGGCATTAGCAACAAAATTTTTTTTATAATAAAAACAACAAAAAAGGGAAAAAGAGAAAATGTACATATTTACAAACAAAAAAAATATTTTTTATGATAAAACAAAAAAAATGCCAAATATAAAAAAGAAAACAAATCAATTTTGCATGATTGCATTTGCGTGCAGCATCTCACTTTTAATACCGCTTGCATTCGTGTGCTTGCCTGTCGCATTTATCATCACTGCATCTTTCTCTCGCCTTCCTTAAATAAAGGCTTGGCCCCTTGACCAGTTATCAAGGACAGTTAATGTGACCATTTGCTTATTGAGCAAGGGGCCAAGTCAGAACAGAAATTCTGATTTGTTTATTTCAGTGATGTGTGCAGGGATTCGAGGCGACAAAAGTAAAGGTGAAAACCAAACAGACCAAACCTTGTATTTTATTCCTTTCCAAAACAAAAAATTACATCAAGTTCCACCCTCTCTCTCTGCATCACTCGTCCCACTACTCTCCGGGCAAAACGCTCTCAAGGGTGCTACCCAACTACGAAAAGCGGTACACCTACCGCTCTGTATTCCCCTTCCTATTCCCACACACCGGCGTTGATCCACGGAAACAGCAGAGAAGCTGCCAACACAAAAGCCACGCTCTCGTGCTCTTCGGTAGCGCTCCTCACCATCTCTCAGCCACTGTTCAGCAAGACCAAGGCTGGTTCGGAGTTCGAACAACTGGGCCTCCATGGCCCTTCGTTCCTCCCTTTCAGTCAATCTGTTGGCTCTTTCTCTCTCTGCGTCTCTTTCTCTTTCTGCCCATTCTCTCTCACGGTCTTCTCTCTCCAACTGGAGAGTGATCCTCAGTTCCATAGCATCCCTGGAAGAGTCGTCATCTGGACGACGTTGCAGTTCCCCCTCCAGCTCTGCTATCCTAGCCGCCCTCTGCTCAGCTTGGGCAAGCACATCTTCTGTCTCCTTTTACTGCCAGATGTACCATCTCAAGATACGCGGCAAGGCATAAACAAGGAGAACTCAACACTTAGACTCTTACCTGTATAGAGAGCATCCCTTCTGCCTCCGCGGCACGCTGCGTGGCACGAGCAAATTGCTCGTGAAGCAAATCGAGTTCTGAGGTAGGAATCCACAAGCTGGAAAAGTCATCGCCTACTCCCATCGCTGAGGAAGCCGCGTCAATCTGGGCATGCTATAATCACATGAGTTAGCAGCCAACATCTGGAATCTGCGGTTTTAATTAGGAACGCACTGTACACCTACCAAGGCGCTCGTAGCTCCGCGGGCATCGCCCAACCGTTGCTCCATCTCTGCCAAGCGAGTTTGTAAAGTCGCTATCATCGTAACACGGATATCATGCAGCCATACGAGTCAGCATTTCCACCAGAAAACCAAAAAAGGGAGAAAGAGGAAAAGAGAAAAAGGGGAGACCTACCTCCGCAAGTCCCCGGGGTTGAAACCGCTCTGCGTACCTTGTCTTGTATAGACGCAGGTAATCCTCGCTATCCCGTGCCTGCGATTCCACGATTATACCACCCCGTTGCCAGTCTTCGTACTGTTCGGGGAATCGCACACGCCAGTCAATGCAGGTCGCCGGTCCTCACGTCTCTCTACCAACGCGAGGTGGCGCAGCTGAATCCACCCATTCTTGAGCCAGTCCCAAAGTCCTCATAAGCAATCATAGCCGAAGCGGCTCGATTTCATTCAGGCAGTGCATCCACAATTTCCGTCCGAACCGGGCACGACTTGCTAGAACCCACGGCTGGTCGGCATCGACCATGTCTGAGTAGGGTCTCTAGTTTACCATCGATGTAGGGAACTCCTGTAGCTCCCGCCTTAGCACCATCAGTTGGTAGGTTAGGGGTGCCGCACTCATGATGAGTTCCCACCGCCTGGCTAGCGGCACCATCGCGGGTCGCCAATGCCGAGCTCTCCCCATGGGGAGGTAATAATAGCTCCACAACTGCTCGGTGCAGGTCATCAGTACCTTGCAAAAACACAAAAAAAAATACAAAACAAGCAAAACCAAAAATACCTAGATGAATGGTGTGAAACCACTCACAACCATCTCACGATCCACTTCTTGGAACATGCCTGCAAACAAGTGTGCCAGCATGGCAGCTCCCCAGGTATAGTATCCTACTCTTTCAAGGTCTGATAGCAGCTCCAGGAAGCGACATTGGATACCGTCCCCTTTCGAGCTCAGTACCAATCTCCTCAAAAGAAAGAGGAGAAATCTCCTCAAATCTATGTTGCATCTTTCCCAGTTGCCAAAATCTATACAGTACACGGCACGGCATCCTATTTCCATCCTTTCCATGAACTCTTCTGAGGATTCATCGTCCCGCCGATGAGTGTCGGTGAGCCCTAATGCATCCATGAGGGACGCCCTAGCTACCGACCTATTTTTTCGACCATCTAGGTCCAAACCCAGTAGCTTCCGAGCACCTTCTCGGTAATCCGCATAAGTGACCCCGGTCACTGCCTCGCCCTCCACCTTCAGGCTTGTGATCCGGACCACATCCTCCAAGCTGGGCACCATGTGCCCCCAGGGCATCAGGAATGCCCGACTCACTGGGTCCCATCTCTCACACAAGGCTTGGATCAGAACCAGGTCGAGCTCGAGCGGCTCGATCCGAAGAAAGGTGCCAAATCCCATCACGTCTAGCCTCGCCTTCTGAAAATCTGGGAGACCTCGGTATGTTGCCACTACCAACTCCCATGAGATCTGTGATTTCATCACACTCTACGCATGCAGGGAATGGAGAGGAGGTTTGGTCAGGAAGAAAGGAAGAAAAAAGATGGAAAAACACTTTTGTCTTCGCAAATCTGAGTTCGTCTACATTTGGAGTATCAAATTCTCCACAAAGAATAGATGCTGAAGTTGAAAAGTTTTATAAATTGATCAAAGATGCTGAGCAAGAATTATACCCAGGATGTAAAAGATTTACCAAGATATCATTTCTTGTTAGGTTCTATCAGATCAAATGTCTCAATGGATGGAGTGATAGTTCATTCACTATGATGTTAGAATTGTTGAAAGAAGTGCTGCCTGATGGTGAAACATTGCCAAATTCTCTATATGAGATCAAAAAGATTATTAAGGACTTAGGACTTGATTACAAGAATATTCATGCTTGTCCTAATGATTGTCAACTGTATTGGAAGACAAAGGCTAATGATGAATCATGCAGTACTTGTGGTGCTTCAAGATGGATACAAGTTGAAACAAATGGTGAAAATGAGGTGGAATCATCCAAGAAACAATCAAAGATTGCAGCCAAAATATTACGCCATTTTCCCTTAATACCAAGGCTTCAAAGACTATTCATGTCATCAAAAACATCTCCTTCTATGAGATGGCATGATGAAGAGCGCACTAAAGATGGCATGATGAGACATCCTGCTGATTCTCCTGCTTGGAAGACTTTTGACTATCTTAATCCTGTTTTTTATTCAGATAGTAGGAATGTGAGACTTGGTTTATCAGCTGATGGTTTTAATCCATTTAGGACGATGAGTATCTCTCATAGTACATGGCCAGTTATTCTAATGCCTTATAATCTACCGCCATGGATGTGTATGAAACAACCTTATTTTATCATGTCTTTGCTTATTCCTGGCCCTTTGGCTCCTGGTAATGATATTGACATATACCTTCAACCTTTGATAGAGGAGTTGAAGGAGTTGTGGGAAGTTGGGGTTGAAACATATGACACATCGAGAAAAGAGATATTCAAAATGCGTGCTGCATTATTGTGGACAATCAATGATTTTCCTGCATATGCAAACTTATCTGGTTGTTGTATCAAGGGGAAATACGCATGCCCTCATTGCAATAAGGACACATGGTCTCATTTCTTGACTTATGGTCGAAAGTTCTGTTATATGGGTCACCGCAGATTTTTAGATCATGATCATCGATTTAGATCTGAGTATAGATGATTTGATGGTAAGCAGGAGTATAGAAGTGCTCCTAAACCTTTATCTGGTTCTGATTGTTTGGCACAATTGCAAGGATTCACTTTTACATTTGGGAAGACTTGTCAAAATAAATCAAAAAGAAAAAAGAAGCATGGTAAAGATGTGGATCCATTTTATAATTGGAAAAAATGAAGTATCTTTTTTGATTTGCCATATTGGGAGCATAATTTATTACGTCACAATCTCGACGTGATGCATATTGAAAAGAATGTTTGCGAAAGTTTGCTCAATACTATATTTAATGATAAAGATGGCTCGAAGGATAACTCGAATGCTCGTCTAGATTTGCAGGCTCTGAACATCAAGCATGCTCTTCACTTTGTATCAGATGGCCATAAAACTATAAAGCCTGTTGCATGTTTCACATTGAAAGATCAAGAAAAAAGACTTTTTTGCAGATTCTTAAAAAGAATAAAATTCCCAGATGGTTATGCAGCGAACATCTCAAGATGTGTGCGTGTAAAGCAATGCAAGATATCTGGATTCAAAAGTCATGATTTTCATGTTGTCATGCAACATATTCTTCCTCTGATAAGCACAAGGACTTTACCAAGAAATGTGAGCTCAATCTTAGTTGAACTAAGTAAGTTCTTTAGAGAACTATGCTTAAAAGTTCTTAACGTGCATGATCTTCAAAGGCTAGAAAGAAGAATTGCTCTCACACTTTGTCAGTTGGAGAGGATTTTTCCTCCATCTTTTTTTGATGTTATGGTGCATTTAACTATTCATCTAGCAAGAGAGGCAAGTATTGGTGGGCATGTGCATTATCGATGGATGTATCCTATAGAAAGGTTAGTTGAATATATGGTTACACATGCATTCTATTAATTACATATACTATTATAATCATTTTATGTGCTTTTTTATAGGTATCTCTCCAAATTAAAGTCATATGTTCGTACCAGAAGTCATCCTGAAGGTTCAATTGCTGAAGGTTATATTGTGGAAGAATGTTTAACCTTTTGTTCAAGATATCTAAGTAGTGGGAAGACCATGTTTAATAGGCCAATCCGTAATGATGATGCCACACCTGAGACAAATGTGCTTGAAAGTTCATCTTTCTTTAAACAAGAAGGTCGTCCATTGGGGAAGTGTGAAGCTATTGTTCTAGATAAAATGGATCTAAAACAAGCACATAGATATGTGCTATTTAATTGTGAAGAAGTTACAACATATCTTGTGTAAGTTTTTATTATTCCATTTATTCCTACATCATATATTTGTCCAAGTCCTACTTAATACATTTGCTATGCAGGGAGCATAAAAACATCATAAAATGTCAACAACGACATATGCGTCCGAAAGAGTTAGAGCGCATTCACAATGAAAAGTTATCTACATGGTTTAAAGACCATGTAAGTTACCTTTGGAGTGCCGTTAAATAATTTATTGTAAACAATGTCATTGAGAGAGTAATAATTATATATTTTTTCTTTTGTTGTAATAGGTACAGAAGTTACGGAGTTCAAATAATCAAAATGTCACCGAGTTAATTGCATGTTTGGCTCGTGGTCCAAGTGATATTGCTAGGAGATGCGATGGATACATAATAAATGGTTTCAGATTCCATACGAAAAGTCGTGAGATGCATAAGAAAACTCAAAATTGTGGGGTTGTTTTAACTGCAAAGACATCAAGCTTTTCAAGTGCCTCAGATAGAAACCCTATTGTGGGAGATGTAACATATTATGGTGTGCTGAAGAATATAATAGAACTCAACTATAATCAAGCTGGAAGGGTTGTATTATTCAAGTGTGATTGGGTTGATGCTTTAAATCCAGAAAGAGGAGTGAAAAAAGATGAATTTGGCCACTCTTGTGAACTTAAGAAGGCTTTGCTATGGGGGTCAACAATTGTTAGATGAGCCATTTGTTTTTGCTAATCAAGTTCAGCAAGTGTTCTACATAGAAGACCCTCTTGATGTGGATTGGCATTTTGTGAGGATAATAGATCCTCGTGACTTCTTTGATATGGAAACTATGTCAATAGAAGATGGCCTTGACAACAATATGCAAGAAAGCTTCAGATTCGATGTACAAGAAGTAGATGTAGACTTGACTTTAGTACCTAATGAAGCTAATGACTTTGATGACCTTAGTTTGGTTAGGGCAGATATGGATGGGGAAATAGTTGACATGTTATTGACAAATGTACAAAAGCAAGTAATAGGCGATGATGCTGAATATGTGATTCATGAAGAGGATGACTAATAGATACTATAACTATTTGTATGATGTTTTCATTAGTGTTGTTGTATAGGTCATTAAATTTTCAATTTCTATGTTTGCCTTCATTTTATCTTTTTGTTCTTATTTATATTGTCATAGATAACGCATTCTTTGTTTGCATTTAGTCTATAATGCTTGTCATGATTGGTAGGCTAAGATAATATGAAGCGCAACAAGCATACATCCTCAGATTCAACAAGGGTCACAAGATCTAAGGCTTATCTCCAACTTCTAATAGAAATTCTTCCCACTGACCTCTCAAGAGATGACATTCATCCTCAACAAGGAGGACAAGATATACCTGTGAGGCCAATGGTACGGGAAGATCCATTAAACCCTGGAAGACATGCTATTGAATCAAGCTACTCACATCTTGGAGAGGACTCCTCTACTGCGGAAAAAAAAAGTTGTATAAATAATGACTCTAATCTCATAAATATTTAATGTTGTTGAAATTTATATTATTGTCATGCTAAATTATCTTTCTTTTCATATCTTTATTAGGTGCCAGAAGTGATCGCCGGACACGTGGTCCAACACATTGCAAGGATATTTGGACCTTGAGTGAACGTGACAAAATTCCTATCAAGACCAATGAGTATGGGCAACCGATAAATGAGCATACCTCTAAATTGTCAAACTTTCTAGGCACACTTATAAGGCAACATGGTTTATTAAATGGCACGGATTGGAGACATGTGGACAAGACAATTAAAGATGATATCTGGGAGGATGTTAAGGTAAGAAGAACTAATTGATATTGTTAATTTTCTTATTTTTCCAGTTTACATGGAAAGAAACATTGTCATGCAGAGCCGCTTTGACTTTGATGGTGATTGTAAGGATTGGGTTTTAAAGTCAATTGCAAAGAAAAGAAGAGCTTGGAAGGCAACAATTAAGTCAAACTATTATAATCCCTTTGAGAATGATGAGGATAGAGTGAGAGCTTGTCAAGATAGTAGGATTGATTTAGATCAGTTAAAGGAAGCTCTTGATCTTTGGAATTCAGAGAAAGGACAGGTATCTACTACAATATTCTCAATAACTATAAGAGTTATTGTTAATTTATTCACTTTTTCCGAATCAGGCCATCAGTACGAAGAATAAGGCAAACCGTTCACAACAAAAAATTTCGCACACCTCAGGTACCAGAAGTTTTGCTGGGGTAAGAGAGCTAGAGGTATGCACTTTATACTTGTAAATATTTATTACATTTTTTGTGAACCAAAATCATGTGATGAACTAAGCCAATAAATGATGCCAATGTGAATATGATTAGTGGCTACCAAATGCATACCATTTAGTAATTGGTTTAGTGATGATCTCTTTTACTATTGATTTTTTTTATTGGAAAAAGAAGATGCCAAATGGTGAAGATCCTCCTAGAGCTCATATATTTATGGTAACTCATACACGTAAGAATGGGAATCCTGTAGACGAGACATCTGCTGAAATAATTGTAAGTATCTTTTTAAATATTTCATTAGTTGTGATTTATTTAAGTTTGCGTTGCAATTAATTTATTATTTTAAATACTCATTTATTTTCTTTAATCTTATAAGTCACGTATCCAAGAATTATACTCTGAACAACCTGAGGGATCTCAAATAATGGAGAAAGTCTCAAGGACTGATGTATTTTCTGAAGTCATGGGAGTGGATGGACGTAGTTGGGTTAGGATAATTGGGATGGGCCCTACACCATCAAAGGTGTTTGGTGATAAAATCAGTCGTGTTACAACTAGAGAGAGAGTTTCTACTAATACAGAGGAAGTACAGAAAATGCGAGAAGAGATGAAATTATTGCAAACTACAGTACAGTCCCTTGGCCGTTATTTGATGGGAGTACTACAAAATGGTGGAGAGAGTACAAGTAACATCAATATCAATGACATGCTAGGTGCTTTCAATTTTCCAATGACTAATATGCAGGTAATTTGAAAATATATGTTTGAATGTAATATATTAATATGAACATAGCTCACTTCTTTTTTGTTGATTTAATAGGATTCAAATGCCACCACGAATATAAATGATATTCGATCCCTACATGAGCATTCATCCTCTCAAGCAGGCAACACAGAACAAAATGAAGAGGTAAAATATTTATCTATAGAAGATTATTTACTTGTATTATAGTTGCCAACATTCTCAATTAGTTGCAATAAGAATTCTTAGACAAATGTTTATTGATATTATTTAATTGCAATTTTAGATACCCTCTTTGGCAACAAGTAGAGGAAAGGGTCCTCAAGCATGTAATCAGAATGTAAGTTAACAATAGTTTAGATCATTGCTTTATTACATTTCTAATATTTGAATTTTTATACTTGGAATCTATCATTTCATTTTATTAACTTACATTTTTTTATACAATGTTGAAGATGTCTTTTTAAAGAGTTGGACTGAAGTTGATATTGTGGTAGCTTCTGGGATCGTTGTTAGTAGAGATTCAGAAAAGAAAGTTGGAGGAGTGGAACTAGGAGATTTTTTTTGTGAAGTGTTTATTGAAATACCTATACAACCATCAGTCCCACTTATTCGACCATACAATGATGTCAGAACAATTGGAGATGCCACCGGCAAAACAATAGCCTGGCTAAGGACACATGTAATGACTTTCATCTCTTTTACATTTCTACTTTAATTTTTGGAATGAAGTTAAACTCTTGTAATTTGAGTTATTACTTTTTATTTGTCATTTTCTTTGCAGGTTGAAAGGAAAAGAACTCAAAGATGATTATACCCTTGTTAATAGAGTTTGTTAATAGAAATATGTGATTAGACCCTTGTTTTTCTATGTGATTATACATGAACCAGAATTTAGTTTCTTTGTGATTTCATTCATTTGCTATATATTAGTGATTTTAAGCTACCTAATTTCTACCAGCCATTTCCTTTTTTATATGTTTGATGTTACTTTGTGTAAAGCAATTTGTATGTTGTTACCATTCTTTTGTTTGGTGAAGTTGGGACCTAGAAAAACCATTCTTTTACTTTGTTTGTAAAGCAATTTGTCTGTTATTATCATTCATGCACCCCTGCTAATGGAGCATGTGCACCGCCTCCCGCCAACAATCCCCTTATAGGCCTTATTTTCAAAGCTGGAGCATTTCTTCCTTCTAGTGGTCACAGTGTAAGTGAGCTTTAGATGCAATAGATAATGAGTATTTGATGCTGGTTATACTGTTGATTTATTTTATGTACCCGTCTGCAGCCATTCTAATCAGTTGTTTCTCCATCAAGTGCACCGAAGATATTCCTTGATGAGGTTAAACCACTATTTGATGCTGCTGGAATACTATATAGCACAAGGTTGCGGAACATGCATGTGAATACTTTATTTAAATTTTGCTAATTTGAATGTAACTTCTGATGAATGATTTCCCTTTTCAGAAACCAAATATCAGCTTCATGCACATTCATTGCCTATAAATTGAACAAGCAGAGGATTGCATTCACTGATGACTCAGTTGTAGAACAGGTTTGATGTCTGAAACTGGCACTTAGTGTATATGTATCCATGAAAATTGTTCCTAGCTTTTCAACTTATATGTTATTGCTATTGTTACAGGCCTTAGGAAAGTATGGGATCCCAAACATTCAGAATGAGCCCTCCAAACTTATACATGTGGGATATGAATCCTTATATGAATGATGGGAATTATGCATGTAGGCTTGGATTGGTAGCGCGTGGAATGAGATTTTTTTGAGTTTATGCATTGTGGGAACTAGTTTGTCTTTGAAATGCAGTCCTAAGAGATTCAGTCACCAGATAATGCACATACAAATGCCATTCTTGTCTGCTTCTTTTTTTTTTGATCTTTTCTTTTCCCTTGTTCGATTTACCTCCGTGTGGCCTCATCTGCATGTTTGATCAGCTGCTAGGCTCGTCTCTATCACTGAATGAGCCCCCCCTTTTTCTTTCATTTTTTTGTTTGCTAGACTGGTCCTCCACAGTATCGCAGTAGAACAGTCTTTGAAGATGCAGCACCAGAAATTGTTAGGGATTTTTTCTGGGATGATGAGTTCCGTATGAAGGCCAAGTGGGATGAGAAGCTTGAGTTCCCATTTTTCTGTGGTAATCGTGAGTACATAATTGGTCGTCGAATTTGGGAGTCCGAAGGGGCATATTATTGTCAAGAAATAAAAGCCATCGCACTGACTCTGCTACAATTAATAGAGGAAGATAGCAGAAAGTTCACCATATTGCATGTTACCTCACCACATAGACAAACTGTGCAAATACAATTTCAGTTCTTTCTACTTTGAGATTGTAGACATGACTATTATCTGATCTGATTTCTGTTTGTAGATTGTGAATCATCAAAAATATGATATGGTCTCACTGTCCACTATTAGTATATTATTGTCTTCACATAATCGTAACTTGCAGCCTCTTTCACTGTGCCCTTGACATTGTAGTATATTTTTGTCTTCACAGATCTGTATGTTTGGCATTATTCAACAATAGCATTCAAATTTTCTCAAGGTTGCTTGTTAGGACTTAAGTTTAGTGGTGGTTATCAGGTTATATTTACTCAAGGAAGCAACCATGAGAATTTCTAAATGGTAAAGAGTTTCTTCTGGTTAGGCTTTTGTCACCTTACACTATTTACTTGTTATTTTTACTGATATGCTATTCAGTTTCTTTAGATAGATTTATATCTAGACTATCATCAGATTTTGTTTTAACTGCAAGCTATTTCTGTGGTAGATCCTAAAAGTATGTAAATTTATATGAACTTTCACAGTGTCATGAGTATTTCTTTCTTTATTGTTTACTAGAACACTTAACAGCTGCTCCTCTTTAAGTGTATGGGATTATTTATCTACTTTATATTTTTGCATCCTTTTTGAATATTAGCAATTAGCAGCTTTTATCTGGTTAACCCAAGTTCTTTTTTGTTATTGGCGATAATATCTATATTAAGCAAGCATGAGTTGATAGAGTTTTGTAGTCTTATGATCTGTTGGTGACAGGTCTTTCTGTACCAAGCAAGGAATCAGTAAAGGGTTTGTTGTGCAAAAAATACTTTCAACATTAGTCAGTAGTGGGAAAACTCTGGATTTTGTGATGTGCATAGGAGATGACCGATCTGATGAGGATATGTTTGAGAGCATAAATTATATTATGGCCTCAAGTCAATTACTTCCTGTTGAAACTGAAGTCTTTGCCTGCACAGTTGGCCAAAAGCCAAGGCAGGCGAAGTATTATGTTGAAGAAACAAGTTGTGTGATCACTCTGCTGCGGGGACTGGCTGCTGCAGTGGCTCAGAAGCCAGAAAATACTGAACATGTTTCTTTTGAGAAAGCCTCCAGATATGGATGAAAAGTGCTCTTTACTCTTACACATAATATAACCGAGTCCCACCTATTCACCAGCAGTAGCTGGGCTTTTATTTTTTTATGTTGTGCAGGCCTTTCAAAGATCCATTTTACAGCTTCTGATGGAACGGTAGAGGCTGTTTTTCTTTTCTCATCATCGGGGCATGCCACAGAAGGACACGAGCAATGATGTGATCAAGAGTAGGCATTTATAGCTGGAACATGGTGAAAGATCAGTGTTAGGCGGTTGAAACATTTTTCAGGTGTAGTATTCGTGTTTTACAGTTATATACGTGATAGAAGCTCAAATGGGAGGCAGGATCCATTTGTACAGGTTTGGCTTTCCCCAGATGGATCTGTTGTACAGGTTTGGCTTTCCACAATTTCTTTCTGAATATTAACTGTATCCAAATCTTCAGTATAATTTCCATCTTGGAGTCTACATTTTTTGATGCAGTTTGTTGCTTTTCTTTTATTCAGTGCAGCATAAAAGAATTTTGTGTTAGAGTTTCCCAAAGCTAGCCAATGCTTCCTGGACTTCTGCTTTGCATACGACTCCTCTTTTTGCAAAGCTTTAAAGTAAGTTTCCCTGCATTGATTCTCCTTGATAATTAGAGTGCTATTCATTGGATCTAAGTTTAGTTGTTGTTGAGCAATTTCCAAGTCTTGGCTAGCTTTCTGAATATTTAGTTGGACATTCCCAAAGCAGTTGATATTCCATACTTTAAGAGCTTGTTTCAGTTTTCTGAGCTTCTCCCATACTTGAACATCTGTTGCTTCTCATGTGTAATTATCTTTTGGCACTTATTGTTTCCAAATTACAGGTGCTCTCAGCTGTGGAGGCATTCTTTTGGCACTTTTTGTTCCACATATTAGATTAAGAGCTTCACATATTTGCAAAAAGTATATTATTTATTGCCATTTTATACTTCTGAATTGCATGGATAAACAAGTGAAAGGAAAATGCATTGGATTCAAGTACTCATTCGGCTTTTTTTTTGCATGTGTTTTCTTTCTTTTCTTTTCCCCCGTCTATACTAACAGAGTAGGCTTGTTTAAAAATCATGTCATTTCGTTATATGAGTATTTATCCAGTGTCTATTGACATAGAGATATTTCCAATTCCATGCAATTGCCAGAGAATCTGATCGGCAAGGGAGGGCATGCAGAAGTGTATGGAGGGTGCTTGCCTGATGGCCAACTTGTTGCTGTAAAGAAATTGATGAGAAAGGAGACTAAGGAGGAGCGAGTTGGGGATTTCCTGTCAGAGCTGGGGATAATTGCCCATGTTAACCATCCGAATGCTCCCCACTTGCTGGGATTTGGAGTGGAAGGAGGGCTGCATCTTGTCCTCCAGTACTCACCACATGGAAGCTTAGCCTCTGTGCTCCATGGTAAAGTCTTTCTACCATGCACTTCTTGATACCAAGAATCATATGATAAGGCAAGTGAAAAGTCAAATTGGCTCTAGATGAATTTATATGACTGTTGAATGCCCATCATATATTGGAATTCATTCCTCAAATCAATTACATTTCTGAGTCTAAGAGCTATGAAGAATCCAAAGTCCATTTGTTATTTATTATATAGTAATAAGTAATGATTCAGCTTTTCAGGTTCAAAGGAGCCGATTGGCTGGGGAATCAGATTTAAGATCGCGTTAGGTGTTGCAGAGGGCCTTCGCTATCTTCACCAGGGCTGTCACAGGTGCATAATACACAGAGACATCAAGGCTTCTAACATACTACTTACAGATGGCTATCAACCTTAGGTGTTTATTACTCATTGTTTATTCTATTGCCCTCTGCTTCCCTTTCCACTTTCAAATATGCTGTAATGATGCTGTCTTTGGTGATCTCGTATGACACAGATTTCTGATTTTGGTCTTGCAAAGTGGCTGCCTGAGCAATGGACCCACCATGTAGTGTTTCCAATTGAAAGCACGTTTGGGTGAGTCAGTTTCTCTTTAGCTTCTTCAATATTTATTCTCCTTGCAGTCATTTGATACGCTGAAGAATAAAATTTGGCTTCAATATTGTTTATCTTTCAGCTATTTGGCACCAGAATACTTCATGCACGGTGTGGTGAACGAGAAGACTGATGTATTTGCCTTGAGGTTTTGCTGCTCGAGCTCATAACTGGGCGTCGGGTAGTGGATTCATGCCGGCAAAGCCTTGTGATGTGGGTATGACCATGCAGTGTGCTATAAGCCTTCACATGTTCAAAATCCCTTATACACGTGACTGAAGACATGCCTTCATCTTCTTGATGTGTTCCATTTCACTTGAAATAGGCAAAGTCGCTGTTGGATGCAAACAACATCAAGGATCTGATCGACCCCACCCTCAGGAATGCATATGATCTTAGGGAAATGAACAATGCAATTGCAGTAGCATCAATGTGCATTCACCATATGTTGACTCTGCGGCCTCACATGGATCAGGTAGGGAGCAGCAAGGTAGTTTGAGTGTTTCATACTTTGCATCAAGCTTCTTCAGGCTGTCCAAAATTCCTGTTCACTCTCTTGACCTGACTTTTTCTTGTGAGGAACCACTTTACTGAAGCTCAAAAAGCTCACACCTTTCTGTCATTGTTCAAATTGTGCATTGGCTATTGTGTTTCACAGGTTATCCAGCTTCTAAAAGGTGAGGATGCACCATTGGAACCTGAGAGAGAATTGGAGACAGCAGTAAACAAGCCACTTCTCTTTGATGCTTATGATTTGTAAGACTACACATGTTCAAGATATCTCAACGATCTCAATTGGCATAAGCAACTTGCCTTAGAACAGTGAAGAACTTACCATTTGGACTTGCCTTACGAACATTAGCAAGAAAATGTTGTACCTAAAGAGCACCAAGGGGAAATTATTTTATCTGTTTTGAAGAGTTGAGTTTGTATATTTTAGTTGTAGAGTGAAAAATTGAGGTTCCACAGTCCGAGTTGTATTTATAAGTCAAACTTATGTAATTGGGATATTTTCATGATTTGATTTTATAATATAGCTCTACGAAGAGATTATTTTTATCAATGACTATCATGTCTTATTATGCTTCTGTTAAAAGGTGGATAGTTTATATATACATGTGTGGTGTATAATGGCAAGTGTTTGTGCATGTCAATGAATTACGAAGAATGTGATCCATGTGTTGATTGCATGTTAGTAATCTTGACTTTAATTTTTATATTTCAGGATGGTTATTTTGGTGCAATATTTAAAAAATGGTGCTCTTGCAGATTGGTCGTTTGGGATAGTTTGGGGAAGAAAATGCCCTTTAAACACATTATTCTAAGTGATTATTTAAAGGTGTTTGTAGACGGCTATCTTTAAAATAGGTTATTTGGGGCAGTTTGAAGGAGGAATTGCCTTTAAAACATGTTTATTAGAGGCATTTAATCATCAAAATTGCCCCCGTTAGAATATTTAGGGGCAATTTTTTAGTGCCTCTAATTACAAAATTAGGGGCATTTTCTAAAAAGTGCCCCAAAAACATTTAGGGACCGAGGCTATAGGGGCACATTTTAAATTGCCCCTAAAACTAATCAAATTGCCCCTAAAGGTTTTTAGGGTATTTATCTCCATTTTTTGGGACAATTTTGAAATGCCCCTGAAGGTCTATTTTCTTGTAGTGAGCTAAAGAAGCAGTTGCAGGAACTTCTGGATAAGGGCTTCATTAGACCTAGCACATCCCCTTGGGGTGCGCCGGTTCTATTTGTCAAAAAGAAAGATGGTTCTCTCAGATTATGCATCAATTACCGGTGACAAAATCAGCTTACAATCAAAAATAAGTATCCATTGCCGCGTATTGATGAGCTCTTCGATCAGCTTTCAGGAGCAGAATACTTCTCTAAGATTGATCTCAGATCAGGTTATCATCAGCTGAGAATTAAAGAAGAAGATATTTATAAATCAGCTTTTCGAAGTCGTTATAGCCACTATGAATTCGTGGTAATGCCATTTGGGTTAACTAATGCCCCAGCAGCATTTATGCAACTTATGAACAGTGTCTTCCAGCCATACCTGAATCAATTCATTGTCGTCTTCATCGATGATATCCTGATATACTCCAAGACAAAAGAGGAACATGAAGAACATCTAAGGATAGCTTTGCAAACACTTAGAGAACACAAGCTTTATGCCAAACTCAATAAGTGTGAATTCTGGCTCGAGGAAGTCTCATTCCTAGGCCACATTATTTCAAAAGAAGGTATTATTGTGGATCCTTCTAAGGTAGAAGCTATCAAGAATTGGAGTCGGCCTACGACTGTGTCTGAAGTAAGGAGCTTTCTGGGTCTAGCTGGTTATTATAGAAGATTCATTAAGGACTTCTCAAAGATAGCAGTTCCTTTAACTAGACTCACCAGAAAAGAAAATCCTTTTGTCTGGTCAGAGGAATGTGAGAAGAATTTCCAAACTCTTAAGAATCATCTTACAACAGCCCCTGTTTTGTCACTACCAAGGGAGGGTGGTGGATTCGAAGTGTATACGGATGCGTCTGGCATTGGCTTAGGATGTGTTCTCATGCAGAATGGAAAGGTGATCTGTTATTCTTCAAGACAACTGAAACGGCACGAGGAAAACTATCCTGTGCATGATTTAGAATTGGCAGCAGTTATTTTCGCCTTGAAAATTTGGCGTCATTATCTTTATGGGGAAAAGTTTACGGTCTACTCAGACCACAAAAACTTGAAATATTTATTCTCTCAAAAGGAGCTTAACATGAGGCAGAGGAGGTGGTTAGAATATCTCAAAGACTTTGATTTTGCTATTCAGTATCATCCTGGCAAAGCTAATGCTATAGCAGATGCACTCAGCAGAAAATCAATGGATATGCTATCAAGTCTTATGATAAGTGTAACTAACCTTGTTCCTCAATTTACTCAGTTGAACTTAGATATTGACATAAAGGAAGAAGATTGTTTCATAGCCAATATCCGAGCTCAACCTACATTGATAGAAGATCTGGTCAAGCTGTAAAATGATGATCCTATATTACTAGAAATTAAAGTCAATATCGAACAAAAGCCAGATTTTTCTATTTCCAATGACGAAAGATTATTATTTAAGAGCCGAATATGTATACCAGATCATGACGCTACAAAGAAACTGATCCTAGATGAAGCACATAATTCCAAATACACAATTCATCCAGGAGGAACAAAGATGTATCAAGATCTCAAAAGAAATTTCTGGTGGCCCAATATGAAGAGAGAAATAGCTGATTTCGTGTCTCGTTGTCTCACTTGTCAACAAGTAAAAGCAGAACATTTTAGACCCGCAGGCAAATTGCATCCCTTTCATATTCCCGAATAGAAGTGGGAGAGTATAGGGATGGATTTCATTATGGGGTTACCTAAGACATGAGGTGGACATGATGGCATATGGGTAATCATAGATCGATTGACTAAATCTGCACATTTTGTACCAATGAAGAGTCGATGATCTGTGGATATCCTTGCAGCATTATACATAAAAGAAATCGTCAAGTTACATGGTGTCCCTGTCACTATTGTATCAGATAGAGATCCCCGATTTACATCACAATTCTGGAAGGGCCTACAACATTCACTGGGGACTAGGTTGAATTTTAGCACAGCCTTTCATCCACAAACTGATGGTCAGACGGAAAGAACAAATCAGGTAGTAGAGGATATGCTTAGGGCTTGTGCTATTGACTTTGGAGGTAGTTGGCATGATCACTTACCTCTAGTAGAGTTTGCTTATAATAATAGCTATCACGCAAGCATACAAATGGCACCTTTTGAAGTCTTATATGGAAAAAGCTGTCGATCACCAATATGTTGGAGTGAAATGGGGGAAAGACAATTCTTAGGCCCCGATATTATCAGAGATTCTACAGAGAAAATAAAACTCATTCAGGAAAGAATGAAGATGGCGTAAGATAGGCAAAAATCTTATGCCGACAATCGAAGACGTGACTTGGAGTTTCAGGTAGGAGATCATGTATATTTGAAGGTTTCTCCCGGTCGTGGTATTCGAAGATTTGGCATTAAAGGAAAGCTAACTCTAAGATTCATTGGCCCGTTTGAAATTCTTGAAAGGGTCGGTGAAGTAGCTTACAAGCTGGATTTACCCCCACAATTAGCAGGAGTTCATGACGTATTTCATGTCTCCATGCTAAAGAAGTATGTATATGATCTTGACCACATTATCACTTATGACAATATGGAGATTCAGAAGGACATGACCTACGAGCAAACGACAATCAAGATATTGGAGCGTGAAGTGTGACAATTAAGAAATAAAGTTATTCCTATGGTCAAGATCCAATGGAAGAAAACTTGGCCATATGAAGCAACATGGTAAACCGAAGCAGCTATGCGAAAAAGATTTCTAGAATTATTTAACTGTAAGTACACTCTCCGAAATCCATATATTGAATTTGAGGACCAAATTCTTCTAAGTGGGGGAGGGTGTAGTGCCCCAGAATTTATATATATATATATAATTTTTGAATATTAAAATAAATTTCTAAAAATTATAAAGGCTTAAATAAATTAATGAAGGGATTATTAGATTAATAAGTCATTATAAGGCCCAAATTATGTTAAATAGTTAACCTAGCCTATCCAATGATTAACTAAAAGATTTAAGGACCAAGCCCATTAAGTTTGGCCCATATTCTAGAAGGATAACTAGCCTATTCACGAATTTATAAGATAAATACTATTTATCTAAGATAATGATAGGGATAAACGAATAAAAGAGTTTTATTAATTTAAAAATTATATACACGTTCACTGTAACGGTTCATAGCGCGATCGTCACAGCCAGGTAACGCGCCTGGACATGACCGTTACATACTGCGAGTTCCGTAAGTCGAAGAACTCCCAAAAAGATTAGAATTTTTGAACCCTATCTACAAGAGACCTAACTAGAAGGACATGTTAAGTTACTAGGGACTCTTAGAGATCAGATTTTGATGAATTAAAGACTCTAGAATCGATCTAATCTTAAAACCCTAGCTAAAACTCTATAAATAGAACCTAGTTCTGAACTGAGCGACCCTTAGTTTTGGGCCGTAAAGAATCAAGGTAAGGAGTAGTAATCTCGGGTAAGTTCTTTAGAAGATTTTGTAGACAATACTTTAGACTAACTACTCTCCAAATTTCACGTCCTTAGGTCAAGAGGTCGTGGAGTTAGAGCCCAAGGAAGTTGCTGAAAAGTCATAGGAGGAGGAGAGCTAGGGCACGTCTTTTCAACCCTAAATTGGAAGTTTAAAGCCAAGGTTAAGAGGTAAGTCATCTCATGAACGGCAGAAACATCTTGATAGGAATAAAATTCCTCTAGTTTGATTGAATTCCATGCATGATAGATCATGAATTTCATGTTTTAATGGTTCTATGCATTCATACATCTCTTAGCCTTAAATAGAAATAAAAGATGTTATCTTGTCTATTCACTAGAACCCATGCATGTAGATAGCCTATACTTCGTTATCATGTCTAAGGATAGTCATACTATTTTGATTTCTAGACATGATGTGAGTTGATCTCTTGGATTCTATATGGTTTTCTGTCAGCAGATGCTCTGACGCATCATAGTAGGACCGTCATACTCACGTAACGGTCTTACGATGAGCCGTCACAGTTCTGTTGTATATATATGCACTCTGCTGTCTCTGACGCATCAGGGAAGGAGCGTTACGTTCATGTAACGGCTGCTCGATAAATCGTCACATTAACTGTGACGCGCCATCAATAGACCGTCAGATACCTGATGTTCTGTCAACCCGAGACAGAATAGGACTTGTCAATTTTACTTATTATTAAGCCTAGTTATCTAAGTTTAAACCTGTTAAAGTGATCTTGGAATTATTCAATCGTTCATGATAGGTATTGCATGATTTTGGCATCTTAATATCATTTTAAAGATATGTTAATTTCATGACCAAAAATCTATAGTTTTATATTCTAAATCATGGTTTTACATAATGCATTGACAGAGTTTTTATCGTGATTTAGACATGGATACACATTCTATCTCTATCTATAGAGTCATTTCTATAAGTACATGGCACATATTCCGGTATGTTGTCCATTAGTTCACACTTTGCACTATAGGAACATATTCTTGGACTTGAGGACCTCTCTATTGGACATTCCTTCCAATGGACTAGGAAGTCTTATTTCAAGGCCTCCGTAATTCTCCGCGAGCCTGGGATTCCCACTAGGACGCCGAGTTGGTTGTACCATTGAAGCTCATTGATTAGATTACACTATCGATGTTTTCTGGTTATCAGTAATGTAACGGTTCTGTATTGGACCGTCAGGACATGTAACGGCCCAATATACGACCGTCACATTCATCTGAGTTCGATATCTTGATTCTGGACCCAGACCACTATAACGGCCTAATCCTGGACCGTCACATCATGTAACGGCCCAGTACACGACCGTCACACTTCAAAGAGTCTATTTTATTAGTTCTAGATTCAGACTAATGTAACGGCCCAGAACTAGACCGTCACATCATGTAACGGCCCAGTACATGACCGTCACATTGCTTAAGTACTTAACCCAAGGTTTGACCCAAGGGTTGATATTCCAAAAGTTCTAGATGAACTAATGATAGTCTAGAACTAATAATATTGATCAAGAAACTTAATATAATGATTGGAAAGAGAAAAGAATGTATCGTTATGCTGTCGATTTATTTCCATGAGCATGACATTATTTAAATCTTTTTCTTGATCTCTCATACTCTAAATTGAAGCATTCATTCATTGATTGTTGTTATCATGAGTTATTGATCTTATTACATTCTTGGCCATACTTTATTGTTACACTCATGGAAGTAGCTTGATTTATACGTGAAGATGCAGTTCGGGCGCTGATTGTGTCCAAGGGCTCTATGCTAGTCCCCACGGTTGATTGCCGGAAACATACTATTTTATAAACCATGGGGTATGATGCTACTTGCGTCGCATTGCGCTGGGAGTACTTTCTTTATAAATAAGTGAAATCCATGAGCACTCATGAAAATCTAGTGAATTGCTACATGATTGACATTCTCGTGCGTAACCTTTATGGTTATGAAAGTGAAAGTGCATTCTCGATACATTCTTGTTCATGAAAGGCCAAACATCATGTTCTTGTTCATTCTTGTTCACTCTATCTTACATGACTATCGTGTTACTTTGGTTTAGTCGCATGATATTCGTATTCGCATGATTTTGCCTTACTTCTTTAGAGCTAAATTGTTAATTACTTTAATAGTACCTTCATGTTGATGCGAAGATACCTACTGGGCAAGTGTGCTCATTACCTATTTCCAATCTTTTCAGGAGATGGAAGTGATTCGGGTTCAAATTCAGAATGTTCAAGTAGCAGATCCGAGAGTGAATAAAGATGAGCGAAGACTTAAGAAGTCTATATTGTTTAGATGGAGTCAATGTAATTTTCCTATTTCTTGAGTCTAGTGCATAAATGGAAATTGAATTAGTGGATGTATTTTGAATATTTGATTATCAATGAAATAAAGTGGGAGTTTGAATATATATATTGTGCAATTGCATCTTTATGTGTGATTGTCTTGCGCTCTGATTGTTCTTGCTCGCAAGAGGCTTACCATGCCGGCTATTCGCGCTCCCTGAGTTAGTCTTCCGCTGTAATAAAGGATCGGGACGTGACACCGCCATTGGTATTAGCGGCCTCGCGATAGACCGCCAAACTTCTATTTTGAATTTAGCATAATAACGGTTGTTGACCGACCGCTAATCGATATTAGTGGCCCTCTCCTGACCACTATTTGTGCTTGGTTCCCAGACAGATTGCAGCATGTTCCCTTTAGTTCTCATTAGTTAGATAGCATGGATAGTGTGTAAACGCATCTAATAACTATGGTTATTTGAATTTTAATCCTCCTGTGAATCAGAAATGCTGGAAGTCGATCTCTTTTTCCTCAAAGCATGACTTGTCAATCAATCCTCCTGCTATGAACAAGTAATTAGTTTTGCATAAATTTATTCACGATTGCTTTAATTTCTACAAATCTTTCACTTGTTAACTTGTTTGACAGTCACGCCATGCCGGTGGTGTTGATTGACAGCATCACACTCATTTTTCGCATTTTTTAAGACTCAATCTTGTAACAATTGGGACTCTCCGCCGGATACTCCTTCCGTCGGACTAGAACCACTATTACAAGACCTCAGTAAGCCCCCACGAGCCTGGGATTCCCACTAGGATACCGGGCAAGTTGTACCCCCAAAGCCTGAACCCACCGACTGGATCGAATCGCATTTTGGGCAGCCATGACTACTCTATCTGTTCCAACAGAAAGACGGCCCCGTTAGGACCGCTACGTCTGGGTAGCGGCCAAGGTGCGACCGCTACTTGTCTCCTGACTAGCCTGCGTGGCAATTTGCCAAGGCAACTTACCTTTGCTCCAAGTCACTCTAGCCTTGTTCAAGTCAACCTAAGTCCTCTTAAATGACCTTGGGTTACGTGGCCTAAACCCTGGTTCGGTCTAACCATGCCCAGGCCAACTAAGAACCTGTTTAAGTTGACTGTTCTACCCTACAATACTCAGCATGGTAGCGGCCCTTCCTGGACCGCTACCTTCCTTTAGCAGCCCGCTGTGGACGGTCTTATCCTCCTTATAGCGGTTCAGTCTGGATAGCCAATTCCTACTAGCGGTCTTGGCATGACCGCCATTGTGTCTAGAGCTTGTTTTACGTGGTTCATTGTGTGCTATAGCAGCCATACCAAGGGTATCCCTGGGCTGCAATCTAGTCCCCTTGATGATCCCTTTTGGGGAAAATCTTGATTTCCAAGTCATATTCCTACGACTTTTTCCCAAATCTCTATTGAAATGACTCTTGATCTTAGAGATAAGTTACATAAACTAAACCTTGGAATTCTTGGCCGATTCCAATGAATGTCTAGATTGTTACGTGGGATCGTGAATCGACCGAATCAGTGCCAACGCATCATTAAGGGCCCGGTCTGGTCCTGGGTGGAGCGCCCGAAAGTACTTGTGCCCCGGGTAGTTTGTAATGACAAGGTGTGGCATTAGACCGAGTACTTGCTAGTGTGTGGTCTATGACATTCATTTCTTTCATGAGTCTATTACTCGACAGGACTTGCTATACTTGCGTGCTCGTTCGGCCAATCCGTGGAATATTATTCTTCTATACTCTTCGTTACTCCCTGAGATTTATATATGTCCACTGTGGCTATTGTCAGTTTCATTTATTTTATTGGTCCATGTTTCTCAGCATGACATTATTAATTTGGCTAATCACTTATACATTATCTGTTATAGAATCTACTGAGCGTTCGCTCACCCAATTGTTCCCCCTTTTTCAGGTAGTACTGACGAGCACTCGCAAACTGATGGGGATGGGCAAGGGTGAAGATTTTGGAGCGAGCCAGTAGAAGTCATGTTGGTGTCTGTCATAGTATAGGTCTTGTCGAATTATGTAGTTATGTAGTCGACAAGAGTTGTAACTTTTTTACTTATTTCAATTGGGTCGTTATGTAATACGTTTGCTTGGATAAGTGGTTAATTAATAAAGTTGGCAATTTATTTGAGTTAGTGTGATGTCTTGCATTTTCGCATTTATTTAATTATGTGTTTGCTCTGACTGTCATAAGTGATTATAACTGTTGCGTTCCAATTTTTCGCATCGGGGCGTGACAGTTTTATGGTATCAGAGCTTAGGTTTTCTAAGTCCCTAGGTTTCTAGAAGTAGTAGTAGAACCCGTGATCTTGGTAAGGTCTAAGGTTCCACCCAGTGAGATGGGATAGAGACTTGGGTTAAGTTAACTAATAAATTCTAAAAGGAATTTTGGTAGATCATTTCTAATTAACTCACATATGCTATATGAATTCTTCGCAATAGCAGCTGAGCGTGCGTTGTGGTGAGACATGCAACGCACGGTTTAGGGCTCGACTCAGGCCTTACAGCATGTAGCGCAAGGAGGCGTGCATCATGGAGCTGGCAATCTTCACCAGAACTTTCGAGGCTTGAATCCCCCGCGTTTTGGTGGCACTGCAGATCCCGATGAAACAAAACATTGGCTGAAAAAGATGGATCGGATCTTCACATTAATGTAGTGTAGTGACAAAGAACGAGTCCTTTTGGCAACATTTCAGCTAGAATGCGATGCACAGGCTTGGTGGGAAGCTGTGGAAGCCATGCTCGATAATAGGCGTGTGTCATGGGATGAGTTTAAGGAGCATTTTAACATTAAATATTTCTCCAATCGTATGCAAGAGAAGAAGGCGGCGAAGTTCGCTACTCTGAAGCAAACAAACCTATCAGTTGTAGAATGCGAGGCACAGTTCGCCCGTTTGTCCTGTTATGCACCACATTTGGTGACCACCGAGAAAATGAAGGCCAAGCGACTTCTAATTGGGTTGAAGCTTCACTATATTAACCAGTTGGCGCCATTGGAAATCCATAATTATGCAAAGATTGTTAGAAAAGCACAAGTCCTAGAAGATACCATGGAAATGACGGAGCGAATCCGAGGAAGAGACAAGAAGATGAAACATCCTACCAGTTTTGGGAATTTCAAACCCACTAATAGCAAGAAGTGGCCCAATGGCGGGTCGAGTTTGCCACAGGAGAAGAAGCCAAGGAATGGCGATAAGAAGGCAGGCTCAACTGCTCGGTCCAAAGTAGTTTGCAAGTATTGTGACCGGCCAGGCCAAAAGATGGAGGAGTGCTGGCGCAAGCTTGGCGCATGTCTACATTGTGGTAGCAAGGACCACTGGATCCCTTAGTGTCCTCTTATTTCAGATCAAGCTACACAGGACGAGCCGCAAGGAAGTCAAAGGCGGCAGGGCAGGTGTCACGCCCAGACGCGGAATATCAGAACGTGACAGTTATATACATTCATGATAAACAGAGCAATAACGGAATTTAAAAGAACATATAATGGCAAGATAAGGAATTACTCCAAAATACCAATTTATTCATAACCGTGTACATAAAAGTTCCAACATCCTCAAGCATCTTACCTCACGACTCAAAGGGAAAAGAGATAAAGAAGAGATTACAACTCTTGACGACAACCCCTAAGCTGACAACAAACGACACTAAACGATGACACATTAAAACAACTATGAGACCACTCCATAATACTACTAAGACAACTGTCAAATCCACGTCTATTGGGTCCACTCCGGGTCTTCACTCTTGCCCATCCCCGTCCATTTGCGTTTCATCATCGGAGCTACCTGAAATGGGGAAAACTGGGTGAGCGAACGCTCAGTAGGTAATAGTAGGCAAAGTTTAAGTAATTAATCAAATTAATTAAATGTCATGCGAATAAATAAAATACAGAGTTAATAACATTCACCAGTCATGATGCAAATAAAAAGAACAACTCGGATTAAGTAGAATACAAATATAACATTTCCAGGAATTGGCCGATCAAGAATGCAAACAAACAAGTCATGTAGAGAGAAATTCCACATGGGAATTTATTAACTTGTAGAAATGTATAGGGAGAATGAATGTCATAGACAACGCGCTAGTCATGCACTCGGTGCAATGCCTCACCATGTCATTACAACTCCTCAGGGCACTAGTACTTTTCGGACGCTCCTCCCAGGACCAGACCAGGCCCTTATGATGCGTTGGCATTGATTTGGTGGATCCAAGATCTCAAGTAATATCTAGACATTCATTGGTATCGGCGAGGAATTTGAAGGTCAAGCTATGTAGCTTATCTCCTAGGATCAAGTGAAATTTCAATAATTGAATGAGAATCCATATGATTATGGCTTGCAAAAGACAGGAATAAAAAATCAAGGTTTGATTACAGCACAAGCCATCCATGGCCCGACTACCGAGGCACACAAGAAACACGCGGAAACACGCTTGTAGATGAGTTGCGGTCATGCGTGGGTGGCAACAAGGCAAAAACAGTCTATCATGGATTGCAGTAGTCGATACTGGGCCAGAGGGCAAAGCCCAGCGTCAAAGTTTGAAAATGGTCCTTATTGGGCCGCAAGAAGACAAGGATGGTCCAATGCTAATCACAGCTAACATGGGCCCAGTAAGACTAAAGCAGTCGACTTAATGGGCTCCCAGCCCACCCGAGACATGGTGGAACCGAACCAAAGTCCAGCCCGCACTTCTCAGGTCGAGTTAGAGGCTATAGGTCGACTCAGACATGGCTAGGTTGACAGAAATTCAAGGAAAATTGACAAGCAGAACCTGGCACTTAGCCAGTTAGATGCGGTCACAATAGATCCGCTTCAAGGGTCAGGCGGTCACACCTGGGCCGCAACCTGATGGTAGCGGTCCCAGAACGGCCACAGGACAGTCCCGATTCCGAGTTGTAAAACCATACGATCCGATCGAGTCAATAGGTGCAGGATTTGGGGGTACAACCCGCCCGGCGTCCTAGTGGGAATCCCAGGCTCGCGTGGACTTACGGAGGTCTCATAATGGAGGTCCTAGTCTGATAGAAGGAATATTCGGTGGACAGTCCAAACTATTACAAGATTAACGGCTAAAAAAACATCAAAAAATAGTGTATAACGGTCAGCCAGCACCACCGGAGTGGCGTGACTATCAGAACAACACTAGTAAATGTTCCACTTTGCAAAACATTATAATCAATGTAACATAAATTTACAATTTGTGCTTTTATAATTGTTGTAGAAGAAATGAAATATGAATGTAGATGGATAAGGTAAGATTCAGTCAAGAACATAGTTAAGTCAAACATGATTCTTATATTCCAATTTTTATGTGGGTTTCTTTCCTACACATATCATTTAACACGATAAAACACAATTATTAAAACATGAAACAAAGCATAAACTGTGCGTCAAAGGCGGTGATGGGGACATCACCTCCCATGCCCACGTTCACAGCTCGTCTCCTCGCCCCGGTTGCATCCGGCATGGTCTAGTTATTTAATTTTGAGTCCTATGTAATTTTTATTTGAGTCATTTGAGGTATTTTCCCTTTTATTTGAGTCATGTACCTAGGTTAATGAGTCATCTACCTAGGTTAAGTGTCATTAGATTGTTTAGACTGGTTATTGGGCCCAATTCTTTGGGCTAGGCCCAGGGGCGCCCCTACCCCCTTGGTCTTTGGTCATTGCAGTAAGAGTCAGGGACTTTTGTAGAAAAGTTGGTTGCCTATATATAGGACCCCATTTCCTCTATTTGAACTAATGAATCAATGAATGAAAATTACCATTTGAGAGTTCAAATTTCCTATTGGAGAGATTCCATTAGTTGGGTGAGAAACCCTTAGGAGTGATTCCCCCTATCCCCCCTCTCTCTCTCTACCTCTCTCTCTCTAATAAGTCATTTTCTCTCTCCTCCACTTTCTCTCTCTAAAACCTGCTCCCCTTTCTCTCTCCTCCCCTCCCAACCACATTTCTCTCTCTTCCCCCCCTCCAATAACTCATCCCCAACTCCCCACCAACCCACCTTAACTCCACCCCAACCCCAAGGGAGATTCCACCACTCCCCACTCCACCCTCCAACCACCAACCACCCACTCCCCTTCCCCAAGCACCCTCTCATCTCCCAAGGGAGAATTCCCACTCCCCAAGCCCCCTTTTACCTTCCCCACACATCTCTTCCCATCCGCCAAGACCAAATTTTAATCCCACCCTTAAACCCATTTTCAAATACCCTTTCTCTCTCACCCACCTTCCGATATTCGTAGCTCCTCCTCCCACCACATGTTAGACCCCCTTCCAGACCCCATTCTTCCCTTCCCCCACCTTGGAACACCCCCTCCTACACCCCCTCACAGCCCGGGCTTTCCCCACACTCATCCACCCCCATTTCCCCTCCCATATACCCCATTCCCCCCCGTCATCTTCAACCTACAGTTCCCAGTTGCAGATCTGCAGAAGAGTAGCAGCTTGCAGAGACGACCACGGTTTCCTATGGATGTTTCTGAAGGATCAAGAGCATCGTTAGAAGAGTCTCCCAGTCCTCTTCGCAACGGCGGTGGTCCCATCCCGTTCTGAGTTCGTGATCACCCAGGGGAGTCATTCTTCCCCGACTGCGCAAAGCTTCCATGGCAGGAGACCAGATCCGGAGTGGAAGCCCTACTGCGATGGTCCTGCTTGCAATCTGATCGAGAGTTCTTCTTAAAAAAGCTTCTACTACGAGTCTTCTTTTTTCTCCAAAAAGCAGAGCTCAGTTTGGCGTCCAGAACCAGGAGTTATCAATTTTCTCCCTCGGGTGCGTAGTTCTGCTTCCCCACAGTCTGCACCGACCTCTCATCAGAGTTTAGATCCCACTAGTCTTCTCCGACAACGTTTGGCTTCCCCTCTAGTTTTTCTTCGAATAAGACCCGTCAACGGTTCCAACGGCTCCAGCGGCACCTGATTCTGAGTTCGGGAGCGGTCGTGGCATCCTCTTCTTCCTGCTGTTGGAAACTTGAAGCTGTCAGAACCGAGGGTCTGCCACCCTGTTCAAGCCCCTACCCCGACTAGCAGCGGTGCCCAAAGAAATCAAAATAATTCAAGCATCATCCCGATCCAGCTACGAAGAATCTCCAAGTGATCTCGTCATCGGAAAAATTCTGAAGTGGCCACAGCATCGTGATAACCATCAGTCAGTCCTGAAGCATAGACAGCGGATAGAACCGACGTCGGCTTCCTTGTTGATCGCTAGTTTGGTGTCACCCCTCCCCGCTTGGCCGGCTGAAGGCCCCTCCCTGTGTGGAGGTAGTTTTGGATGTAATATCAGTTGACCCCCACCCCTAGATCCCCCCCTTGCATGGGGTGTAGTGTTGTAACAATTTGAGCAGGTCAAGCTACCCCAGCGCGGCGTGTGGGGAACCCACGCTTCCCCGCTCGCCCACGTCTCCGAGCGGGACCGATTTCTTCAAACCGGTCTAATAAGTGCTCCACTCCTAGCTCCATTTAGTGCTTATTCTTTCTAATATTAGTTCATAAACTCCGCTGGCCGTGAGAGTGAGAGCCCGATCCTTGAGCTCCTTGCTTCAAGAGATCACCGTGGGGTGAGGAGTGTAACCCGTGCCTTGGCACCTCGTCGGCTCCCTTGAATTGGGCTGCCATTACCCTTGGGAATTAACCTAGGCCTTGCTGGCCCTCTACCAGCAAGGGCCCAGCCCTCACAACCTCTCCTTGGCATTTCCAAGCTACCCCGGGTCTTGGGTGAGCATCGGGTGAGCGGTCGCCATTATCGGTCCGTTTGAATTGCAAATTATGCTTGTTCATTTTGGTCCAAGGGTGTGTCACATCAATTGGTATCAGAGCAAGTCATTGACTTGTCTTTACAAGTCAAGTCCTAGGGCATGCTTGCATTGGAGTCATCATCAATCCGACCCTTGCATTGATCCCCCCGATCATCATGGCCACCTCCTACTTAGCCTACTCACCACCCATGGACTTCATCCTAGATAGGGATATTACCTTTGACGGATCACGTTCTAGTGACTATCTTAGGTGGGAGGCTACCATAGAAAAGTACTTTGAAAAGACTTGGGTATATGGATCCGCGAGAGTCCGACAGGCCAAGGGACGGTTTCGGGGTCAAGCCAAGAGTAAGTGGGAACACATAGAGGGATTAAGAAGGGTTAGGAGGCAAGAGCCTATTTCCTCATGGGATGATATGAAAGTAGAACTTTGAAAGATCTACATCCCCAAACATTCCCACCCCTCCTACTCAAGCAGCCCTAACCCGAGGAGCACTACCACTCCTCCATCCCTACCCCAACCTAGGCCACCACTACTTCCACTCCCAACCCAAGTTCGACCTCACTCACCACCCCGGGTACACCATGCCCCAACCATCATCACCCCATCTCCAAAAGACCTTCCCATTCCCTTGAGAAAGAAGGCCACACCCACTCACATAGGAATAGTTGATAGCCCAGACCCTCTCCCTGCCCATAAGGAAGTCCAAGTTCACACCAATGGTGAGGAAGAGCCTCAACCCTTCACCACTTCAAATAATCTTGATCTTCAAGAGCCACAAACCATCACAAAAGGCACTATAATCATAGATGGGCCCCTAACTAGATGGATAAAGGAGAGACCAATTCACCCCATCATGTCCTATATTTGCCCTCCCATAGAGCAAAACCTTCCCATTATACCCTTCTCATCCTATCACACCATAATCCAAACATCCTACAAAGTGGAAACATTATATGACCTTCTTAAGGGCTTAGCATGGCAATTAGAGTTGACTGGCATGTTGACTCCCATGACCCAACAACCTAGGAGCCTAGACCTCCTACACCTATGTATTGGGTCCATCACCTCAATGTGCACCATGGGTTGCTACACTAGTGACCTCCTATTATTCCTCCCTATACCCGATGAGCCCGATGCTATCCACGAATTAGTGTTGCTTATCTCGGGTAGAACGTCGAGCCCTCCACTCATGGCCAACCTACTCACAAAGAACTTCGGCCCAATTATCTCATTAGAGGAGGATGACCCACCACCACTTAAGGATCTTGAGGACATAGGGCCCCTCCCCCTCGATAACCCTTTTTATGATCCCTCTGATCCCTTCCAATGGGGGTCAAAGAATCCATGGCACCCAACAACCTTATCCACCACCCACCTTTCCCTAACCCAACCCACCATGTTTGACCCAATCCACCCCATCCTAGACCCGGGTTACACCTTGGGAGCCATGACCTTGGGCAACATATCCCTAGGTAATAAGGTTGTGCTCCACCCCATGATGACCACCTTCTTAGATCCATTCGATCCTTTCCAATGGGAGTTCAAAGGTTGTCCCACACCTATACACATGGAAGTCACCCTTGGGAAAAACATGCATGTGTCTAGGCTTACCACACCACTTGGCATGAACACTATGTTGGGTCCATTCATTCATATCACCCACATGTCAAGTAAAAAGTATGAGTGGTCCATGTTCGGATGTAATGGTCCACCTTCACTCATCATGGGTCTTAAGCATGTCAAAGGCATCTACGGATGTCCGGGTCCCCTAATATTTATCACCACTTTGCATGATAGGGCCACCTACGGGTGTCCCGGCCCACCTAGGCTGACCAACGTCTACACTGCATCATTACATGATAGGTCTACTTTTGGTTGCCCAGGTCCACCTATCACCCCTAGAATGTCAACATTCACAAAATTGCATGAAAAACTTCGCAAGCACATTAGCAAGGAAAATGAGATCTATAAAAGGCAGGCTGACTCCATTCGGCGTCACCAAGAATTCCACGTGGGTGACTTTGTGATGGTGAGGAAGGAGAGGCTCTCCCCGGGAGTCATCTCCAAATTGATGCCACGTGGGGCTGGTCCCTTCCAGGTCCTGAGGCGCATTGGCGCTAATGCCTATGAGTTAGATCTCCCCGAGGAGTATGGAGTGAGTCCCACATTCAATGTATCCGACCTAGTGCCATATAAGGGACCCACGGTGGTACCCAGTGAGGATATTGAGCCTATTCCCTCCGTTGAGTGAGCACCCACCCGTGAGGAGAGACCACCAGTCAAGAGAGCCCAGCGTGAGCGCATTGAACGAATATTGGATGAATAGGTCACTACCACCAGGAGCAAGGTATACGAGCGCTATCTCGACAGGTGGATGGATCAGTCTCGTTCGGAAGACTTGTGGGCAGTACCACTCTACACCCTCCGAGGAGGGAAGGACACATACTCGACGGAGTCGAGTTCTCCGCACCCCGGGAGTATGATGGGGACATCACCTCCCATGCCCACGTTCACAGCTCGTCTCCTCGCCCCAGTTGCATCTGGCATGGTCTAGTTATTTAATTTTGAGTCCTATGTAATTTTTATTTGAGTCATTTGATGTATTTTTCCTTTTATTTGAGTTATGTACCTAGGTTAATGAGTAATCTACCTAGGTTAAGTGTCATTAGATTGTTTAGAATGGTTGCTGGGCCCAATTCTTTGGGCTAGGCCCAGGGGCGTCCCTACCCCCTTGGTCTTTGGTCATTGTAGTAAGAGTCAGGGACTTTTGTAGAAAAGTGGGTTGCCTATATATAGGACCCCATTTCCTCTATTTGAACTAATGAATCAATGAATGAAAATTACCATTTGAGAGTTCAATTTTCCTATTGGAGAGATTCCATTAGTTGGGTGAGAAACCCTTGGGAGTGATTCTCCCTATCCCCCCTCTCTCTCTACCTCTCTCTCTCTAATAAGTCATTTTCTCTCTCCTCCACTTTCTCTCTCTAAAACATGCGCCACTTTCTCTCTCCTCCCCTCCCAACCACCTTTCTCTCTCTTCCCCCCCTCCAATAACTCATCCCCAACTCCCCACCAACCCACCTTAACTCCACCCCAACCCCAAGGGAGATTCCACCACTCCCCACTCCACCCTCCAACCACCAACCACCCACTCCCCTTCCCCAAGCACCCTCTCATCTCCCAAGGGAGAATTCCCACTCCCCAAGCCCCCTTTTACCTTCCCCACACACCTCTTCCCATCCCCCAAGACCAAAATTTAATCCCACCCTTAAACCCATTTTCAAATACCCTTTCTCTCTCACCCACCTTCCGAAATTCATAGCTCCTCCTCCCACCACCTGTTAGACCCCCTTCCAGACCCCATTCTTACCTTCCCCCACCTTGGAACACCCCCTCCTAGACCCCCTCACAGCCCGGGCTTTCCCCACACTCATCCACCCCCATTTCCCCTCCCATATACCCCATTCCCCCCCGTCATCTTCAACCTACAGTTCCCAGTTGCAGATCTGCATAAGAGTAGCAGCTTGCAGAGGCGACCATGGTTTCCTCTGGACATTTCTGAAGGATCAAGAGCCATCGTTGGAAGCATCTCCCAGTCCTCTTCGCAACGGCGGTGGTCCCATCCCGTTCTGAGTTCGTGATCGCCCAGGGGAGTCATTCTTCCTC
This sequence comes from Amorphophallus konjac, assembly GCA_022559845.1. Lineage (NCBI taxonomy): Eukaryota > Viridiplantae > Streptophyta > Magnoliopsida > Alismatales > Araceae > Amorphophallus > Amorphophallus konjac. The sequence continues at coordinate 172,936,399 of CM040128.1, read as the reverse complement.
GGCTGCGCAAAGCCTCCCTGGCAGGAGACCAGATCTGAAGTGGAAGCCCTACTGCGATGGTCCTGCTTGGAATCTGATTGAGAGTTCTACTTCAAAAAGCTTCTACTACGAGTTTTCATTTTTATCCAAAAAGTAGAGCTCAATTTGGCATCCGAAACCAGGAGTTATCAATTTTCTCCCCCGGGTGCGCGGTTCTGCTTCCCCACAGTCTGCACCGACCTCTCATCAGAGTTTAGAGCCCACTGGTCTTCTCCGACAACTTTTGGCTTCCCTCTAGTTTTTATTCGAAGAGGACCCGTCAACGGTTCCAACGGCTCCAGCGGCACCAGATTCTGAGTTCAGGAGCGGTCGTGGCATCCTCTTCTTCCTGCTGTTGGAAACATGAAGCTGTCAGAACCGAGGGTCTGCCACCCTGTTCAAGCCCCTACCCCAACTAGCAGCGGTGCCCAAAGAAATCAAAAAAATTCAAGCATCATCCCGATCTAGCTACGAAGAATCTCCAAGTGGTCTCGTCATAGGAAAAAGTCTGAAGTGGCCACAGCATCGTGATAACCATCAGTCAGTCCTGAAGCACAGACAGCGGATAGAACCGACGTCGGCTTCCTTGTTGATCGCTAGTTCGGTGTCACCCCTCCCCGCTTGACCGGCTGAAGGCCCCTCCCTGTGTGGAGGTAGTTTTGGATGTAATATCAGTTGACCCCCACCCCTAGATCCCCCCCTTGCATGGGGTGTAGTGTTGTAACAATTTGAGCAGGTCAAGCTACCCCGGCACGGCGTGTGGGGAACCCACGCTTCCCCGCTCGCCCACGTCTCCGAGCGGGACCGGTTTCTTCTAACCGGTCTACTAAGTGCTCCACTCCTAGCTCCATTTAGTGCTTGTTCTTTCTAATATTAGTTCATAAACTTTGCTGGCCGTGAGAGTGAGAGCCCGATCCTTGAGCTCCTTGCTTCAAGAGATCACCGTGGGGTGAGGAGTGTAACCCGTGCCTTGGCACCTCGTCGGCTCCCTTGAATTGGGCTGCCATGACCCTTGAGAATTAACATAGGCCTTGCTGGCCCTCTACCAGCAAGGGCCCAGCCCTCACAACCTCTCCTTGGCATTTCCAAGCTACCTCGGGTCTTGGGTGAGCATCGGGTGAGCGGTCGCCATTATCGGTCCATTTGAATTGCAAATTGTGCTTGTTCGTTTTGGTCCAAGGGTGTGTCACATCAATTGGTATCAGAGCAAGTCATTGACTTGTCTCTACAAGTCAAGTCCCAGGGCATGCTTGCATTGGAGTCATCATCAATCCGACCCTTGCATTGATCCCCCCGATCATCATGGCCACCTCCTACTTACCCTACTCACCACCCATGGACTTCATCCTAGATAAGGATATTACCTTTGACGGATCACGTTCTAGTGACTATCTTAGGTGGGAGGCTACCATAGAAAAGTACTTTGAAAAGACTTGGGTATATGGATCCGCGAGAGTCCAACAGGCCAAGGGACGGTTTCGGGGTCAAGCCAAGAGTAAGTGGGAACACATAGAGGGATTAAGAAGGGTTAGGAGGCAAGAGCCCATTTCCTCATGGGATGATAATAAAGTAGAACTTAGAAAGATCTACATCCCCAAACATTCCCACCCCTCCTACTCAAGCACCCCTAACCCGAGGAGCACTACCACTCCTCCATCCCTACCCCAACCTAGGCCACCACTACTTCCACTCCCAACCCAAGTTCGACCTCACTCACCACCCCGGGTACACCATGCCCCAACCATCATCACCCCATCTCCAAAAGACCTTCCCATTCCCTTGAGAAAGAAGGCCACACCCACTCACATAGGAATAGTTGATAGCCCAGACCCTCTCCCCGCCCATAAGGAAGTCCGAGTTCACACCAATGGTGAGGAAGAGCCTTAACCCTTCACCACTTCAAATAATTATGATCTTCAAGAGCCACAAACCATCACAAATGGCACTATAATCATAGATGGGCCCCTAGCTAGATGGCTAAAGGAGAGACCAATTCACCCCATCATGTCCTATGTTTACCCTCCCATCGAGCAAAACCTTCCCATTATACCCTTCTCATCCTATCACACCATAATCCAAACATCCTACCAAGTGAAAACCTTAGATGACCTTCTTAAGGGCTTAGCATGGCAATTAGAGTTGACTGGCATGTTGACTCCCATGACCCAACAACCTAGGAGCCTAGACATCCTACACCTATGTATTGGGTCCATCACCTCAATGTGCACCATGGGTTGCTACATTAGTGACCTCCTATTATTCCTCCCTATACCCGGTGAGCCCGATGCTATCCACGAATTAGTATTGCTTATCTCGGGTAGAACATCGAGCCCTCCACTCATGGCCGACCCACTCACAAAGAACTTCGGCTCAATTATCTCATTAGAGGAGGATGACCCACCACCACTTAAGAATCTTGAGGACATTTTTATGATCCCTTTGATCCCTTCCAATGGGGGTCAAAGAACTCATGGGACCCAACAACCTTATCCACCACCCACCTTTCCCTAACCCAACCCACTATGTTTGACCCAATCCACCCCCTCCTAGACCCGGGTTACACCTTGGGAGCCATGACCTTGGGCCACATATCCCTAGGTAATAAGGTTGTGCTCCACCCCATGATGACCACCTTCTTAGATCCATTCGATCCTTTCCAATGGGAGTTCAAAGGTTGTCCCACACCTATACACATGGAAGTCACCCTTGGGAAAAACATGCATGTGTCTAGGCTTACCACACTACTTTGGATGAACACTATGTTGGGTCCATTCATTCATATCACCCACATGTCAAGTAGAAAGTATGAGTGGTCCATGTTCGGATGTAATGGTCCACCTTCACTCATCATGGGTCTTAAGCATGTCAAAGGCATCTACGGATGTCTGGGTCCCCCGATATTTATCACCACTTTGCATGATAGGGCCACCTACGGGTGTCCCGGCCCACCTAGGCTGACCAAAGTCTACACTGCATCATTACATGATAGGTCTACTTTTGGTTGCCCAGGTCCACCTATCACCCCTAGAATGTCAACATTCACAAAATTGCATGAAAAACTTCACAAGCACATTAGCAAGGAAAATGAGATCTATAAAAGGCAGGCTGACTCCCTTCGGCGTCACCAAGAATTCCACGTGGGTGACTTTGTGATGGTGAGGAAGGAGAGGCTCTCCCCGGGAGTCATCTCCAAATTAAGGCCACATGGGGCTGGTCCCTTCCAGGTCCTGAGGCGCATTGGCGCTAATGCCTATGAGTTAGATCTCCCCGAGGAGTATGGAGTAAGACCCACATTCAATGTAGCCGACCTAGTGCCATATAAGGGACCCACGGTGGTACCCAGTGAGGATATTGAGCATATTCCCTCCGTTGAGAGAGCACCCACCCGTGAGGAGAGACCACCAGCCAAGAGAGCCCAGCGTGAGCGCATTGAACGAATATTGGCTGAACAGGTCACTACCACCAGGAGTAAGGTATACGAGCGCTATCTCGGCAGGTGGATCGATCGGTCTAGTTCGGAAGACTTGTGGGCAGTACCACTCTACACCCTCCGAGGAGAAGGACACTTACTCGACGGAGTCGAGTTCTTCGCACCCCGGGAGTATGATGGGGACATCACCTCCCATGCCTACGTTCACAGCTCGTCTCCTCGCCCCGGTTGCATCCGACATGGTCTAGTTATTTAATTTTGAGTCCTATGTAATTTTTATTTGAGTCATTTGATATATTTTCCCTTTTATTTGAGTCATGTACCTAGGTTAATGAGTCATCTACCTAGGTTAAGTGTCATTAGATTGTTTAGAATGGTTATTGGGCATAATTCTTTGGGCTAGGCCCAGGGACGCCCCTACCCCCTTGGTCTTTGGTCATTGTAGTAAGAGTCAGGGACTTTTGTAGAAATGTAGGTTGCCTTTATATAGGACCCCATTTCCTCTATTTGAACTAATGAATCAATGAATGAAAATTGCCATTTGAGAGTTCAAATTTCCTATTGGAGAGATTCCATTAGTTGGGTGAGAAACCCATGGGAGTGATTCCCCCTATCCCCCCTCTCTCTCTACCTCTCTCTCTCTAATAAGTCATTTTCTCTCTCCTCAACTTTCTCTCTCTAAAACCTACACCCCTTTCTCTCTCCTCCCATCCCAACCACCTTTCTCTCTCTTCCCCCCCTCCAATAACTCATCCCCAACTCCCCACCAACCCACCTTAACTCCACCCTAGCCCCAAGGGAGATTCCACCACTCCCCACTCCACCCTCCAACCACCCACTCCCCTTCCCCAAGCACCCTCTCATCTCCCAAGGGATAATTCCCACTCCCCAAGCCCCCTTTTGCCTTCCCCACACACCTCTTCCCATCCCCCAAGGCCAAAATTTAATCCCACCCTTAAACCCATTTTCAAATACCCTTTCTCTCTCACCCACCTTCCGAAATTCGTAGCTCGTCCTCCCACCACCTGTTAGACCCCCTTCCAGACCCCATTCTTCCCTTCCCCCACCTTGGAACACCCCCTCCTAGACCCCCTCACAGCCCGGGCTTTCCCCACACTCATCCACCCCCATTTCCCCTCCCATATACCCCATTCCTCCCCGTCATCTTCAACCTACAGTTCCCAGTTACAGATCTGCAGAAGAGTAGCAGCTTGCAGAGGCGACCACGGTTTCCTCTGGATGTTTCTGAAGGATCAAGAGCCATCATTGGAAGCGCCTCCCAGTCCTCTTTGCAACGGCGGTGGTCCCATCCCGTTCTGAGTTTGTGATCGCCCAGGGGAGTCATTCTTCCCCGACTGCGCAATGCCTCCCTGGCAGGAGACCAGATCCGGAGTGGAAGCCCTACTGCGATGGTTCTGCTTGGAATCTGATCGAGAGTTCTTCTTCAAAAAGCTTCTACTACGAGTCTTCTTTTTTCTCCAAAAAGCAAAGCTCAGTTTGGCATCCGGAACCAGGAGTTATCAATTTTCTCCCCCGGGTGCGCGGTTCTGCTTCCCCACAGTCTGCACCGACCTCTCATCAGAGTTTAGAGCCCACTGGTCTTCTCCGACAACATTTGGCTTCCCCTATAGTTTTTATTCGAAGAGGACCCGTCAACGGTTCCAACGGCTCCAGCGGCACCTGATTCTGAGTTCGGGAGCGGTCGTGGCATCCTCTTCTTCCTGCTGTTGGAAACCTGAAGCTGTCAGAACCGAGGGTCTACCACCCTATTCAAGCCCCTACCCCGGCTAGCAGCCATGCCCAAAGAAATCAAAAAAATTCAAGCATCATCCCGATCCAGCTACGAAGAATCTCCAAGTGGTCTCGTCATCGGAAAAATTCTGAAGTGGCCACAGCATCATGATAACCATCAGTCAGTCTTGAAGCACAGACAGCGGACAGAACCGACGTCGGCTTCCTTGTTGATCGCTAGTTCGGTGTCACCCCTCCCCGCTTGGTCGGCTGAAGGCCCCTCCCCGTGTGGAGGTAGTTTTGGATGTAATATCAGTTGACCCCCACCCCTAGATCCCCCCCTTGCATGGGGTGTAGTGTTGTAACAATTTGAGCAGGTCAAGCTACCCCGGCGCGGCGTGTGGGGAACCCACGCTTCCCCGCTCACCCACGTCTCCGAGCGGGACCGGTTTCTTCAAACCGGTCGAGTAAGTGCTCCACTCCTAGCTCCATTTAGTGCTTGTTCTTTCTAATATTAGTTCATAAACTCCGCTGGCCGTGAGAGTGAGAGCCCGATCCTTGAGCTCCTTGCTTCAAGAGATCACTGTGGGGTGAGGAGTGTAACCCGTGCCATGGCACCTCGCCGGCTCCCTTGAATTGGGCTGCCATTACCCTTGGGAATTAACCTAGGCCTTGCTGGCCCTCTACCAGCAAGGGCCCAGCCCTCACAACCTCTCCTTGGCATTTCCAAGCTACCCCGGGTCTTGGGTGAGCATCGGGTGAGCAGTCGCCATTATCGGTCCGTTTGAATTGCAAATTGTGCTTGTTCATTTTGGTCCAAGGGTGTGTCACATCAGGCGGTCTATCAAGGGCCGCTAACCAAGGGTAACGGTCAGTCGATAGACCGCTACACGATACGATTTATCATTTGAAAACAATAGGCAGAGATGGTCTGTCGAGCAACCGCTCTGCATAAAAACCGTTTAACAAAGGCCGCAGAGAGCAATAAACGGTCTATCGTGGGACCGCTAGGTTCCAGGGTGGTTCCTGTTACGACCGCAACCAGGACGACGCTTCTAGTCCCCGGTGAACTCCGATAGACTCTTATTCCAGCAACAAATTCATACGGAGTGATGCATAAAAATTAGGCAAAATAACCACAATGAAAATAGGACATAATGACGCATAATATGTCAGGATTAATTAAAGTTTTAGCCTGCCTACACCAAGCATTGATTCGATCAAAAGATGCTAACACGATCGGTGCCCTAACGTTGACATGCTCCGACTAAAATAGGCAATACGTACGCTATACTGAACAATAATTGTGGTTTTACTACCAACAGAAAGAAGACCCGAAGATGCTTCTAATGGTGTATTTTTATTCGGATTTGAACCACTATTACCTACCTTAATCGATAAGGGAAGAGGACGCAGCCGCCGAAAACGTAGGATGAACACCTGCCAAAAACTTGCCGAATCCTCCCTCAATCGTGCTCCTCGCCTACTGTCGCAGCAAATAGGGTTTCTAGGTCGGTCGAGGGTTTGATTTATATAGGCAATCAGATCTAGGGCATCGATGAGGCTAGGAAGAGTCCCACGAACTCGACGCATGCGAAAATCGCGCTTTGACCAAGTCACGCCACCATAACACTCGAAATTGAGCTCCTAGGGTTAGGGTTTCGCAAGGGAACAAGAGGGGAAAAGGGTTACCCATCAGGGTCGATCGAATGGGCCTGGTTTAGGCTCAAAAGGTTACTCTTTGGGCTCTAATTTGGCGATCTAATGTCTAGTTAAACAAACTCTATTTTTAACCCTAATTATCTTAATTCGGCTTCGTTAGAATTTTGTTTAGGGTCTGACTAAGAATACAAATTGTCTAAACTTTTAGTCCTCTACATGATTATAAATTTTCTAGATTTTTATAAATTAGTTTAGATTTAACCAAAAATGATATTTTAATTTAATAATAGGAAATTTCTCAATTATACCCATTATGCAAATTTTTAGTAATTCTTGTGGTGCTACACTCTCCCCCACTTTAAAGAATTTGGTCCTCTAAATTCACTGCACTTATCGGAAGGGGAAAGGTAAGGTTACTGACCTTAAAATAAATCAGGGTACTGCTTCCGGATAGCTTCTTCAGATTCCCATGTGGCTTCTTCGGTCCCACGTCGACTCCACTGGACCTTGACCATCGGTATGGACCGATTCCCGAGTTGTTGCTACTTCCGATACAAATCTTGATGGGTTTTTCTTCAAAGTATAAATCTTCTTTGAACTCTAGGTCTGCATGCTGGATGATATGTGTGGGGTCGTAAACATACTTCCATAGCATTGACACATGGAAGACATTATGCACACCTGACAACTGGGGTGGCAAAGCTAATCTGTAAGCAACTTCTCCAACTCTATCTAGAATGTCAAATGGGCCAATGTATCTCGGACTTAGCTTGCCACGAATGCCAAACCTTCGAACTCCTCTCATAGGCGAAACTTTCAAAAATACATGCTCGCCTACTTAAAACTCTAAGTCTTTCCTTCTGTTATCTGCATAGCTTTTCTGTCTTGACTGTGCAACTTGCAGACGATCTCGAATAACTCGGATAGTCTTGGATGATTCTGAAATTAGCTCCGATCCTAGTCATTGCTTCTCGCCTACCTCGTCGCAGCATAACGGGGATCGACAACTCCTTCCGTAAAGAGCCTCGAACCGTGCCATCTGGATACTGGACTGAAAACTGTTATTGTAGGCAAATTATATTAGGGCCAAATGTTCGTGCCAACTGTCGCCAAAGTCGATCATGCAAGCCCTTAGCATATCTTCGATAATTTGATTTGTCCTCTCGGTCTGCCCATCCGTCTGAGGATGAAATGCGGTACTAAAATTTAGACGGGTTCCCAAGGACTCTTGCAATCCCTTCCAAAAATGTGAGGTAAACCTGGGGTCTCTATCTGACACAATGTTCACAGGTACACCATGCAGTCTTACCACTTCCTTCATATACAAAGCAGCCAAAACATCAACTATCCACTTCAACTTAATGGACAAGAAGTGTGCAGATTTAGTCAACCTATCCACAATTACCCATATCACATCAAAACCTCCATGAGTTCTGGGTAAGCACATTATAAAATCCAAGCCGATACTCTCCCACTTCCACTGTGGTATATCGAGAGGCTTTAACTTCCTGGCAGGTCTAAACTGCTCAGCCTTTTCTTATTGACATACTAGGCATCTACTCATGAACTCAGCCACTTCCCTCTTCATGTTTGGCCACCAAAAGGTCCTCTTTAAATTTCAGTACATCTTAGTGGCTCTAGGATGAATAGTATACTTGGATCTGTGAGCTTCCTCAAGGATCTTGCTCTTCACTTCGGCTAAATCTAGGACACAAGTCCTTCCCCGTAATAACAATCTTCCATCATCAGCAAATAGAAAATATGGTCGATTACTTAGACTTCCCTTGATCTCTACTAACACTGGATCGTTATCTTGCAGGGTCTTAATTTCATTCAACAGCTCAGGACGAAGCTGAAACTGAGCGATCATGACCCGATCTTTACTAACATTAAGGTCTAGACTAGCCAACTGCTCCAGCAGTCTCCATTCTTGCAACATGAGACTAGATAGCTTTGCTATCGGCTTGCGGCTCAAGGTATCAGCCACTACATTACCTTTCCCAGGGTGATATTCTATAGAGAAATTAAAATCCTTCAAATACTCGAGCCACCTTCTCTGCCTCATATTAAGCTCTTTCTAGTAGAATAGATACTTAAGGGTCTTATGATCAGAGAATACAGTAAAAGTCTCTCCATACAAGTAGTGCCTCCAAATCTTCAAGGCGAAAACCACTACAGCGAGCTCCAAGTCATGGACAGGATAATTCTCTTCGTACTTCCTTAGCTGTCTATAAGAATAGGCTATCACCCGACCATATTGCATAAGCACACAACCTAGACCAATACCCGAGGCATCAGTATAGACTTCAAATCCTCCTTCTCCCGAAGGCAAGGCCAAAATAGGGGCAGTGGTCAAACATTCCTTCAAGGTCTGGAAACTTCGTTCAAAGTCTTTCGATCACTCAAATCGATTCCCCTTGCGGGTTAATCTAGTCAGAGGTACTGCAATCTTGGAGAAATCCTTAATGAACCTTCGGTAGTAACCTGCTAGGCCTAGAAAACTTCTCACTTCGGTTACATTCGCAGGCCTATCCCAGTTCCTTACTGCCTCTACCTTAGAGGGGTCTATAGAAATTCCATCTTTAGCAATAATATGCCCTAGAAAGGATACTTCCTGCAACCAAAATTCACACTTACTAAACTTGGCGTATAACTGATGTTCTCTCAGTATCTGCAACGCTATTCTCAAGTGCTCTGCATGCTCCTCCTTGATCTTGGAGTATATCAAAATATCATCAATAAAAACCACGACCCACTGATCTAAGTAGGGCCGAAAAACACTATTCATCAGTTGCATAAAGGCTACAGGAGCATTTGTTAGACCAAAAGGCATTACAATAAATTTGAAATGCCCATACCTGCTTCGGAATGCTATTTTAAAAATATCTTCATCCTTGATTCGCAACTGGTGATACCCCGATCGTAAATCAATCTTGGAAAAATACTGTGCTCCCGCTATCTGATCGAACAACTCATCTATTTTGGGCAATAGATACTTAATCTTGATAGTAAGCTGGTTCAATTGACGGTAATCAATACACAGTCTTAATGAACCATCCTTCCTCACGAACAGCACTGGGGCTCCCCACAGGGACGTACTAGGACGAATGAACCCCTTCTCGAGCAACTCCAATAATTGCTTCTTCAATTCCCTTAACACCGCGGGAGACATACGGTACAGAGCCATAGAGACTGGTGACGCACAAGGAGCTAGATCAATAGAGAAGACTACCTCTCTTTCAGGGGGAAGTCATGGCAAATCATCAGGAAACACATCTAGAAATTCTCGGACAATCGAAATGTCCCTCAACTCTAACTCCTTCTTGTCGGTCAAAGAGACTAAAGCCAACAATGCCAGACAGCCTTTCCTCAATAATTTCTCAGCTCGAAGTGCAGAAATAAACGGCACAGACTTAGCATGTCTAACCCCAACAAAAGAAAGTTTGAGATTACTAGAGAAAGACACGGAGCCATATTTATAGTGAACACTAGCCCCATATCTAGCTAACCAATCAGATCCTAGGATTACATCGTAATCCTTCATCTTCATATAGACCAAATCAGCTGGCATACTCAGCCGATTAACCAAAATCTTACTAGAAGGATAATAGTACTTAATTGCTGAACCCAAACCAATAGGAGTTGATATTTCCAATTGAGAGTTCATCAATTCAGGTTTCACAGATAAGGACTTAGCAAAACTTTGAGAAATAAAAGAATGCGTTGCTCCTATATCAAAGAGAAAAAATGCCGGCCTATCAAAAACAACAAGTTTACCTTTAACCAATCCACCCTCCTCTGTAGCTTTTACCTCGATTTCCTGTAGGGCTTGGAGCTTGCCCTGCCGCTTCTGGCCTCCATGCAGCTTGTTTGGTGTAGCTTGATCTGACAGAAGAGGACACTCGGGGATACGATGGTCGCTGCTCCCACAACGTAGACAGGCACCTAGGTTGCGCCAGCACTCCTCCATCTTGTGACCTAGATAATCATAATAATTGCAAAGAGCTTTGGATGATGCAGCCGAACCTGTCTTCTTGTCATCATTTCTCGGCTTCTTGTCCTTCCACGAACTAGACTCGCCAGTGGGCCTCTTCTTGCCGTTGTTGGGTTTGAAATTTCCGGAACCAATCGTCGGCTCCTTCCTAACGTTCCTTCCTCGGATTCGCTCACGCCCCGACGAGAAATATCGGAACGTGATAGTTATATACATTCAGGATAAATAGAGCAATAACGGAATTTAAAAGAACATATAATGGCAAGAGAAGGAATTACTCCAAAATATCAATTAATTTATTCATAACTGTGTACATAAAAGTTCCAACATCCTCAAGCATCTTACCTCACGACTCAAAGGGAAAAGAGATAAAGAAGAGATTACAAGTCTTGACGACAACCCCTAAGCTGACAACAAACGACACTAAATAATGACACATTAAAACAACTATGAGACCAATCCATAATACTACTAAGACAACTGTCAAATCCATGTCTATTGGGTCCACTCCAAATCTTCACTCTTGCCCATCCCCGTCGATTTGTGTTTCATCATCGGAGCTACTTGAAATGGGGAAAACTGGGTGAGCGAACGCTCAGTAGGTAATAGCAGGCAAAGTTTAAGTAATTAACCAATTAATTAAATGCCATGCGAATAAAAAATACGGAGTTAATAACATTCACCAGTCATGATGGAAATAAAAAGAACAACTCGGAATAAGTAGAACAGAAATATAACATTTCCAGGAATTGGTCGATCAAGTATGCAAACAAACAAGTCATGTAGAGACAAATTCCACATGGAAATTTATTAACTTGTAGAAATGTATAGGGAGAATGAGTGTCATAGAAAACACGCTAGTCATGCACTCGGTGCAATGTCTCACCATGTCATTACAACTCCCCATGGCACTAGTACTTTTCGGACGCTCCTCCTAGGACCAGACCGGGCCCTTATGATACGTTGGCATTGATTTGGTGGATCCAAGATCCCAAGTAATATCTAGACATTCATTGGAATCGACGAGGAATTTTAAGGTCAAGCAATGTAGCTTATCTCCTAGGATCAAGTGAAATTTCAATAATTGAATGGGAGTCCATAGGATTATGGCTTGCAAAAGATAGGAATAAAAAATCAAGGTTTGATTGCAGCACAAGCCATCCATGGCCTGGCTACCGAGGCACACAAGAAACACGCAGAAACACGCTTCTAGATGAGTTGTGGTCATGCATGGGCCGCAACAAGGTAAAAACGGTCTATCATGGACTACAACAGTCGATACTGGGCCAGAGGGCAAAGCCCAGCGTCAAAGGATAAAAATGGTCCTTATTTTGCCGCAAGAAGACAAGGACGGTCCATTGCTAATCGCAGCTAACATGGGCCCAGTAAGACTAAAGCAATCGACTTAATGGGCTCCCAGCCCACTTGAGACATGGTGGAATCGAATCAAGGTCCAGCCCACACTTCTCGGGTCGAGTTAGAGACTATAGGTCTGTTGTGCATGTGATTTTGATGATTACAAAATGACTTTGTTGCTTGGCCTTGTGCTTGAATGATACTTCATGTTCTCATGTGCTTGAATCATACTTGTTCTCTTACTATGGAGTCATGTTCTAGAATGAGAATGAATTTGTAAAACAATGCTTCTGAATGCCATCAACATGAATGAGTCTTTATGCTCATTTGAATGCAAGTATGCTAATCTTCTTGCATTGCAGGATCGAGTCTTGATGGACATCAAATGGAACTCAAGAGAATGCTTAAATAAGTCATCTTGTTGTCCACCATTCAGAACTTGTGTTAATTCTATCTCCATGGTTTTTATACCCTCCCATATCAAGTGGATCATGGTAATACACTAACCACCTTGTGTGCTTGAAATGGAGGTAGTTGAGGTTGAGCTTTCATACCTTTGTATTTGGACAATTGAGAGATTCAATTTCATTAAAACAAACACTTGTCATTTGATGGAATGTGTTTTTGTTGGTTATAAATGGAAAGCCAAACACATGTTTGAATGGGTTGTATGATGCATTTTTATGTGAACAAGTTGAAATTGTTGATGCTTGATTCATGAACTTTGATTATGATCTAACCGCTTGTTTCATCATGTGTTTCAGGTTAATAAATCATCTTTGATCATCATGGGACTTTGGTAACATCTAAACATTTATATTCCCATGTATTTTTAGTGATTTGATAAGTTTTTGAAACCCATACTGACATGGGTCGACCCCTAGGGTCGACCCGTGAAGCTTCTGGTTGGGACAGAACCAAATTTGTGACCCAGTGTGTAGGGGTCGACCCATGGGGTCGACCCACACATGGGTCGACCCACACAGCATGTGTTGACCCCATGGGTCGACCCACACATCCATGGGTCGACCCATGGGGTCGACCCCTGGAAACTGAGTGTTCATTTCTTTCTGCTCGCCCTCTGGTTGTCCAGGGGTCGACCCATGGGGTCGACCCATTCCGGCACGGGATTATCGTGAGCATCCGAAACCCAATGAAAACATGTCTAAACTTTACCAAACTACCCCCCAATGGTTTCTAATGTTATTAGGGTGTTTCTAACATATTTTAGGAGGGTTATATGAATCTTTTATCCAGTTCTCTATATATATGAATGTGAACTCCGATTTTGAAAGAAATGAACCCTAATGTGCTATCTTTCTATCTTGTAGGGCAAGGAAAGGGGGAAAAGGAAGTGGAGCTCTTGCAAGGCGGTTTTCATCTACTTCCATGGAGATTTGAAGCTCGTGGTAGAAGAAGAAAAGAAGTGTCTCGAAGAGAGGAACGTAAGGACGCTGAAATCGTTGCCATCCGAAAACGAGGCAAGAAGAGTCGGAGTCTTTCTTGAGGGGGGAGCTTCATACATGCTTTATCTTCTTTGATTCAGTCTCTAGAGTTTGTTTGGGGCTCAATGCATCTATTTGTCTTTGCTTCTTAAATTTCTGAAAGGATATATTGTGTGGGAGTTCAGAGAAAGGGTTCTCCGAGTGTTTATTGTGCGTCGTTTTGTGCGGAGCATATCTGCGTGTGTGCTTGGACATATCTTGGGGTGTGTTCCCCGTGTGTGGTTGGGAGTTTACTCCCGTGTGATTGTGTAGGCTTCCCCCTACGTGTGTCTGTTTGAGATTGGCTCCGTGTGTGAGGGGGATTTATCCCGGGCTGTTTTATACAGTAGTGAAGCCTCACCGGTTTGGTGAGGGGTGGACGTAGGGAGCCCATCGTGGTCCCGAACCACCTTAAAAATCCTCGTGCATTGTGGCTTGCATTGTGGTTTGTGTTGTGGTGGTTTGCTTTATTATTCATATCTAATTATCCGTTCGAGTGAGTACGGTGAGATTGAGAGAATCAAGTCTATTCCAATTAGTTTAAATTCCTCACTCTTGCTAATCTTGCTAATTCCGCTGTGAGCTAGTAAATAGTTTTAATTGGACATAATTTTAGTAGAGGGTTCTATTCACCCCCCCTCTAGAACCGTGTTCCTGCACTACGGGACCCAACAATTGGTATCAGAGCGAGGCTCTGTTGTCCCTAGATCTAATGATCTACAGAGTGATCCTAGTGTATTGTCAATCATGAATTTTTCTGTTGATCAAATCTCTATGAACTGCCTTCCTATTTTTAATGGTCATGATTATATTTCTTGGAGAAATGCTATGTGTGTTTATCTTGGTTTGCATGAGCCTAATGTTTGGAAGGTCATATGTGAAGGTCCATACAAGCTTCCTACTAAACATAACAAATGGGATGATATGCATGTCAAGAAAAATGCATTGAATCTTAGAGCATTGAATTTTCTCTTGAATGCGATTGAGTCTAATATACTTTCACAAATTCCCTTGTATAGGTCGACAAGAGACCTTTGGGACGAATTGGCACGGAAGTATGAAGAATAAGTAATGGATCCATGCTTAATGGCTCATGGTGAAGAAATTTCAAATGAGATAAATTCTAACTCTGACTCTGATGAAGACGAAATGTCATTTGAAGAACTTGTTGATGCTTATGAGGAGTTATCGAGTCGATATAAGAAAATCAAATCTGAAAATAAAAATCTAAAAAAGAAAACTAGTGAGAATGTGCATGCTAGTGTTTCCTATGAAAAATGCATTGAGTTAGAATCAAAAATTGAAAATCTAGAAAATGATAATGAACTTCTAGAATCCAAAGTTCAATTATTTTCAGATGAAATGTCTTGTATGAATAAAGAGCTTGAAATGTTCAGAAAATCTAATACTGCTCTTGAAATTGAAAATGATTCCGTTGATTTGCTTGATCAGAACAAACTCTTATTGTCTATGATTTCATTGCTTGAAGAAGCTAAAAAATATCTTAGAAATAAATTGGATTCCTTATCTGACGATGATAAAATGCTTGAAAAACTTCTTGATTCTGAAATTGATAGCAAGAGCATCATGTTTGAAAATGAGGAACTTAAAAAGAAAAATGGTGCCATACTAATTGAGAATGCTTTGCTTGAAGGTAGATTGAACAGTTTTGATAAAAGTGAAAAAGAAAATGTGTTGTTGAAATCTGAAAATGAAAAGTTGAAACAATTAAACAACGCCATGTCTGAAAGACTGCTAGTTCTTGAAAAAGGAAAATCTGTTAATGTCAAATTACATGAAGGTGAATGTGAAAAAGTGCATGTGCTAGAACAAGAAATTGAGAGCTATAAAATTGCAAATAGAGTATTGAATGAGAGCATTATTTACAGTGAACAGGAGATAGCTAGCTATGAATTGCACATTGCATCCCTTGAATCTGAAATTGTAGACTTAAATGCATCATTGTCTAAATTTGTCAAAGGGAAGGAGAACTTAGATAAAATGCTAGATGTTAAGGTCAACTTTCAAAAAGAGGGTCTTGGATATTTTCCAATCAACAAAAAGTCTTTTGAATCAAAACTAAAAACCTCTTTTGTTCATACTTCTGATATCCCTAGCACTTCAAAAGCTCCTCCTCCTATTACACAAACAAAAATTTCTAAAAAATATTTTGAGAAAAAGAAAAATGTTCACACAAAACCCACCATAGAAAAACAATTTCAAAAAGTTCAAGGTGGGCGAAAAATGAAATCAAATGTTGAATGTTTCTATTGTGGATTGAATGGACATGTGATGGATGATTGTGTTGTCATGAAAGAGGATGACAAACATGCGTGCAAAGATAAATATGTTTTCAAATCAAAAGGAAATGTTTCTTGCCTTCATTGTGGTAAGCTAGGCCACAGGATGAAAAATTATTTTTCAAAGCAGAAAAGTGAACAAAATACTTTTAATAGAAAAAGAAATGTTTCTTGTTTCTATTGTCATAAACTTAGGCATGTCATTGATAATTGCTTCGTGAAACAAAATGATGATTATTGTGCCATGAATGCTAAGTTTGATCTTCAAAGAAAATTCAGTGACAAATATACCTTTCGTGCTCAAAGGTTTTCATCTAACAAGGGAAAGTTCTTTGGAAAAACTTTTGCTCATAATGATAAATTATTTGTTAGAACTACTTCTCCTTGTTGCTATCATTGTGGGAAGTACGGGCATGTTATGAAAGAATGTTGGTTTTTGAAAACTAATAATTTCCATGCTTCTAGAATGAATGTTAAGTTTAATTTTGTTAGACCTAGATCTTTTGGAAATAGGAGATGTAAAACTTTTGAAAATGCCTTTGCTCTTAAAAGGAAATCCTTTGCTAGAAATGCCATCCCTCAATGCTTTTATTGTGGAAACCATGGACATATCATTCAGGATTGCAGGATCATGAAGGATGATGATATAGTGGTAATAAAAAAGTCAAAGAAAACATTTGGAAGAGATGCTACTAACATCTAAAGACCCAAGAAGGCTTAGGTGCCAAGATCCGACAAATGAGTCGGTTGTTATGAAGGTGTGCCTTGAGGTAAATAAAGAATGAAAGGGGTTCCAATAAAATAGAACAAGGCACACTCATAAGGTAAAACCTCAACTTTGCCTTTTCATTATTAAACTTGATGATTTTGATGTTTGGTATGTTATTCTGTTATAGTTTTCATATGATGCTTGAATTACATTTCCTCACAAGTCATACAAGCCTTCAATGGATGAATTTTTGATATATTAAATGGTGATATGTGAAATGACAGATCAAGTCTGTTAGGAAGCTATCACTATGTGTGAGGTGATCTTAGGTTCAATGTCCTCCACCTTGTATCAAAATTTAGAAATTAAATTATTTGGCTAATGTTGAAACATATCTTTTTGAATGAAATTAATTTGCCTTGATTTACATGTGCTTTCAATTTGAATCTGAAAATCTTTCTTATTTTAAGAAGGCAAAATCTCTGAAAATCTATTTTTGAACAACTTCTGAAAATAATCAGGTTGCATTGCTTGATTTTGATCATTTTTGCACCCTTGTTCCTGAAGGCCATGTCATGGAGAATGTTTGTTGTTTATCATTTGAATGTGAATGATTTCATGTGCAATTTATCATGATAGTCTGAAAATCAAACTCTTGGATTTTTCTTTTACATATTGCATTGCATTCTTAAGTTGTTATAGGTTGCATGCATAAGAATTCATGCATTAGGGACATTGAAACATTCAAATAAAATCTAAAATTCTGCATTCATGGTGCATTCTACATTTACATTTTACATGTTTCCACTATGTGCTTGCATGTTAATATATGCTACAACCCCTTCCTTGTAAATTCTAAGACTATACACTCCATTGATAAATAATATTGCATCTGAGTCTTAACAAGTGTGTTTCTTGTCATACACTCAGAGGGAGTAAATATTTGATAAGTGCATCTAGATAGGGGGACTTGTATTGCAATGTACTCATAATATTTTTGATATACATGCTAAATCAAATTCGCACACCTCTTGCACAATATGTGAAAATGAGTGTTAAAGATATGGATATAGGAATTTCTTTTCAACACTCTAGAGATATTAAACCTGCTGCATGTATGTTGAAGAGGCAGTTGAGGAAAAAGCTGCCTACCTATCTTTGTTAAAGGAATGTGAAATGAAAGGCAGAGCAATATTTAGTCTCACTGAGTAAATTGGGCACATGTCACCTGAGATGTGATGTGGTTCATTTAAGAAAGGTGTTATACTAAAGTATCTCTTTTCAAAATGAAGTGAAATGGTTCAGTATTCTGAGTAACCGGGGAGTCTGGCATGAGCTCCATGTGTCTCCTCGTGTAAAAAAGAATTATTTGAACCTGATCATTCTTAGAAAAATTCTGATTGTCTTTGTGAAATCAATGAAAAATTTTGATGTGAAAAATATTGAGATAGAGCGTAGCCTCCAATACGCTGTTCTCAGATTGTAATGTAGCTTGTATAATCTCTCGATGTGTTGATCTTAAAATCTGAATATCTATATTGTAACAATCTATTTTCATGTTATTCACTTACACATATGGAAATTTGATTTAATATGTATTCATAAAATTGATTGATTGCATTAGCTTTTGCTTCATTCTCCTATATGATTGCACAATCCCTTAGGTGTACACTTGAGCAAACTGGTTTCATTAACTCACCTGCACTTTTCGTACACCTATCCTCTCACTATAAATAAATTGGGGGAGCTATATTGCATGTATATAGATCTACTTACTTGGAAGTCAATCATACTTGATCATTCTACTTGCATTCTGCATGTTCATATTGCCCATAACTTGCATTTCAAACATGTGCAATTAGTTCATGCATATTTGGCATTTAGAGCATTCACACATGCATATTTTGAATTGTCCGTCAATTCTTTGTCAATGACAAAGGGGGAGAGGTAGTTACTTTGTGCTTATTTCATGAATACCATATTTTGCATGACTGTTCTCATTTTGTCATAAGGGGTGTAAGCTTGCTGGTTTTGGTTTTGATGCTATCGCGAACTCCCCATGTTGATCCCCATTTCTGATTATGTCAAAGGGGGAGAGAGCATTAATGCATAATATTTTGTCATCATCAAAATGGGGGAGATTGTTGTGCATGTGATTTTGATGATTACAAAATGACTTTGTTGCTTGGCCTTGCTTGACCTTGTGCTTGAATGATACTTCATGTTCTCATGTGCTTGAATCATACTTGTTCTCTTACTATGGAGTCATGTTCTAGAATGAGAATAAATTTGTAAAATAATGCTTCTGAATGCCATCAACATGAATGAGTCTTTATGCTCATTTGAATGCAAGTATGCTAATCTTCTTGCATTGCAGGATCGAGTCTTGATGGACATCAAATGGAACTCAAGAGAATACTTAAATAAGTCATCTTGTTGTCCACCATTCAGAACTTGTGTTAATTCTATCACCATTCTTCAAAGAACCATTGGTCCAAGGATGGTTTTTATACCCTCCCATATCAAGTGGATCATAGTAATACACTAACCACCTTGTGTGCTTGAAATGGAGGTAGTTGAGGTTGAGCTTTCATACCTTTGTATTTGGACAATTGAGAGATTCAATTTCATTACAACAAACACTTGTCATTTGGTGGAATGTGTTTTTGTTGGTTGTAAATGGAAAGCCAAACACATGTTTGAATGGGTTGTATGATGCATTTTTATTTGAACAAGTTGAAATTGTTGATGCTTGATTCATGAACTTTGATTATGATCTAACCGCTTGTTTCATCATGTGTTTCAGGTTAAGAAATCATGTTTGATCATCATGGGACTTTGGTAACATCTAAACATTTATTTTCCCATGTATTTTTAGTGATTTGATAAGTTTTTGAAACCCATACTGACATGGGTCGACCCCTGGGGTCGACCCGTGAAGCTTCTGGTTCGGACAGAACCAAATTTGTGACCCAGTGTGTAGGGGTCGACCCATGGGGTCGACCCACACACCATGGGTCGACCCATACATCCATGGGTCGACCCATGGGGTCGACCCCTGGAAACTGAGTTTCCATTTCTTTCTACACGCCCTCTAGTTGTCCAGGGGTCGACCCATTCCGGCACAGGATTCTCGGGAGCATCCGAAACCCAATGAAAACATGTCTAAACTTTACCAAACTATCCCCCAATGGTTTATAATGTTATTAGGGTGTTTCTAACATATTTTAGGAGGGTTTTATGAGTCTTTTATCCAGTTCTCTATATATATGAATGTGTACTGCGATTTTAAAAGAAATGAACCCTAATGTGCTATCTTTCTATCTTGTAGGGCTAGGAAAGGGGGAAAAGGAAGTTGAGCTCTTGCAAGGTGATTTTCATCTACTTCCATGGAGATTTGAAGCTCGCGGTAGAAGAAGAAAAGAAGCGTCTCGAAGAGAGGAACGCGAGGACGCTGAAATCGCGGCCATCCGACAACGAGCCAAGAAGAGCCAGAGTCTTTCTTGAAGGGGGAGCTTCATACATGCTTTATCTTCTTTGATTCAGTCTCTAGAGTTTGTTTGGGGCTCAATGCATCTATTTGTCTTTGCTTCTTAAATTTCTGAAAGGATATATTATGTGGGAGTTCGGAGAAAGGGTTCTCCGAGTGTTTATGTTGACGCGTGTGCATCATTTTGTGCGGAGCATATCCGCGTGTGTGCTTGGACATATCTTGGGGTGTGTTCCCCGTGTGTGGTTGGGAGTTTACTCCCGTGTGATTGTGTAGGCTTCACCCTACGTGTGTCTGTTGGAGCTTGGCTCCGTGTGTGTGTGGGGATTTATCCCCGGGCTATTTTATACAGTAGTGAAGCCTCACCGATTTGGTGAGGGGTGGACGTAGGGAGCCCATCGTGGTCCCGAACCACCTTAAAAATCCTCGTGCATTGTGGCTTGCATTGTGGTTTGTGTTGTGGTGGTTTGCTTTATTGTTCATATCTAATTATTCGTTCGAGTGAGTACGGTGAGATTGAGAGAATCAAGTCTATTCCAATTAGTTTAAATTCCTCACTCTTGCTAATCTTGCTAATTCCGCTGTGAGCTAGTAAATAGTTTTAATTGGACATAATTTAGTAGAAGGTTCTATTCACCCCCCTCTAGAACCGTGTTCCTGCACTACGGGACCCAACCGACTCAGACATTGCTAGTTTGATAGAAATTCAAGGAAAATCGACAAGCGAAACCTGGCACTTAGCCTGTTAGATGCGGTCATAATAGAGCCGCTTCAAGGGTCAGGCGGTCACACCTGGGCTGCAACCTGATGGTAGCGGTCCCAGAACGGCCGCAGGACAGTCTCGATTTCAAGTTGTAAAACCATACGATCCGATCGAATCAATAGGTGCAGGATTTGGGGGTACAACCTGCCCGGAGTCCTAGTGGGAATCCCAGGCTCGCGGGGACTTACGAAGGTCTCATAATGGAGGTCCTAGTCTGACAGAAGGAATATCCGGTGGAGAGTCCAAACTATTACAAGATTAACGGCTAATAAAATATCAAAAAATAGTGTATAATGGTCAGCCAGCACCACCGGAGTGGCGTGACTGTCAGAACAACCATACTAAATGTTCCACTTTGCAAAACATTATAATCAATGTAACATAAATTTACAATTTATGCTTTGATAATTGTTGTAGAAGAAATGAAATATGAATGTAGATGGATAAGGTAAGATTCAGTCATGAACATAGTTAAGTCAAATATGTTTCCTATATTCCAATTTTTATGTGGGTTTCTTTCCTACACATATCATTTAACACGATAAAACATAATTATTAAAACATGAAAAAAAGCATAAACTGTGCGAGAAAGGCGGTCTATCAAGGGCCGCTAACCAAGGGTAACGGTCAGTCGATAGATCGCTACACGATACGATTTATCATTTGAAAACAATAGGTAGAGACGGTCTGTCGAGCAACCGCTCTGCATAAAAACCGTTTAACAAAGGCCGCAAAGAGCAATAAACGGTCTATCGTGAGACCGCTAGGTTCCAGGGCGGTTCCTGTTGCGACCGCAACCAGGACGACGCGTCTAGTCCCCGGTGAACTCCAATAGACTCCTATTCCAGCAACAAATTCATACGGAGTGATGCATAAAAATTGGGCAAAGTAACCACAATGAAAATAGAACATAATGACGCATAATATGTCAGGATTAATTAAAGTTTTAGCCTGCCTACACCAAGCATTGATTCGATGAAAAGATGCCAACACGATCGGTGCCCTAACATTGACATGCTCCGACTAAAATAGGCAATACGCACGCTATACTGAACAATAATTGGGGCTTTTACTACCAATGGAAAGAAGACCCGAAGATGCTTCTAATGGTGTATTTTTATTCGGATTTGGACCACTATTACCTATCTTAATCGAAGGGGGAAGAGGATGCAGCCACCGAAAATGCAGGATGAACACCTCCCAAAAACTCGCCGAATCCTCCCTCGATCGCGCTCCTCGCCGGCCGTCGTAGCAAATAGGGTTTCTGTTGGGGTGCCAGGCCCAGATTCAGAGGGGGGTGAATCAATCCCCTTATATAAATTGCCCAATTAAAAACTATAACTAGACACAAATGCGGAATTAAAACTATTCAAGCTCCACAAGATAAGGTGGATAATGATTCTCTTGATCAAATAGTTGAGCTGCAAGAATGCATACTCCAAAGCAGACCTATGCTATTGACCGAACCCAATCAAGAAATCAAATGCAACTTAGACGCTCAGATGACTTGAGTGAATTTGACACTCTCTAGTAACAATGATCAAGAATTCAAAGTGACACTCTCAAAACCAGAGTCAAATGTTCGGTGTGCAAACCAAAAACCCACTAGATGAGAAATAGAAATCGAGCCTAAGCATACATCTAGCGAATCAGACAAGGTAATCAAACCACGATAGACAGAAGATTTTTAGGTGGTTCGGTCCTCCACACCTACGTCCACCCCACACTCAAACCAGAGTGTGGATTCCCACTGATACACAGCTTAACTGTTGGGCCTCACAGCTTACCAACAACCGCTGACTGACATCTTGACCACTGGGCAATACAGCTTAGCCGACCAGAGGAATCGATCCTCTGCAACCGCTGAGCGACACAGCTTGCTCTGCTGACTTACAGCTTGAACCAAAGGTATAAAATAAAACAAGAAATGAAGAATTACAGCACCGGAAAACTAAAAGAAATTGCAAATTAGATATAGCTCGCGCAGGAGCTGACTGGCCTGTATTTGATCCAAGGACCAGTGGAATGGATCTTCAGGTTGCTCCAATCTTCTCTTCACGAT
The DNA here is from genome assembly GCA_022559845.1 of Amorphophallus konjac. Taxonomy (NCBI): domain Eukaryota; kingdom Viridiplantae; phylum Streptophyta; class Magnoliopsida; order Alismatales; family Araceae; genus Amorphophallus; species Amorphophallus konjac. The sequence continues at coordinate 172,913,400 of CM040128.1, read as the reverse complement.
CTCTCTCTCTTTCTTCCTTTTCTTCTTTCTCAAACTCTTACTGCTACTATCTCTCCAACTCTTCTCACAAGCTCTCTGGCTCCCAGAATCTTCTGCTCTCTTTTTCTTCTTCTTCAGCTCTACTCTTGTTCTACTCTTCTTCTCTCCTCAGATCTATGTCTCTTTCTTCCTTTTCTTCTTTCTCAAACTCTTATTGTTACTATCTCTCCAACTCTTCTCACAAGCTCTCTGGCTCTCAGAATCTTATGCTCTCTTTTTCTTCTTCTTCAGCTCTACTCTTGTTCTACTCTTCTTTTCTCCTCAGATCTCTCTCATCTATCTTCAATTCCAGCATTATGTATCTTTTCTGTTCGTAGAAGAAGGGTCTTATATATCTTCAGTCTGGGACCCACGAGCTCACACATCGGGCATGTGGAGGGAACACTCCCGCCAAGAGGCTTCTGGAAACCCTTAGCCATGTGTCAGAATCTGAGCACTGTAGCTTTCTACGTGGCAGCTCTTTTCTGGGACGATCCACCTTGGACCACGTGCCCTCCTTAAGATCATGAACAGTTGTCCTGGTAATATGTCAGAACATATAACAATTTAGACAGGTATGAATGTTGCACCGATTTGATAAGGTATCAAAAACAGGCATGCATAGACTCAATATAGCAGAAGATCACATATGCACAGACTCAATTTGTTCACACAGCAAGCATATGCACAGACTTAATCTGAGTGTAGAGTACATAGATGCACTGACTTCGTGTGTTCATAAGCAGGAAGTGCACCGACTTGTGAAGTGAAGACAATACCTCCACCAACTCAGCCTGCCCGATGCAAGGAATGCTCAGACCTACATGACATGAACTTAACACATATGCACTGACGAAGGCCATAACACAAGAAAATATGCACCGAATCAATGAGCCTAAAGACAGTATGCGCAGACTTGCTTGTGTGCATACAAGATAGATTGCACCGACTTATTGTGCCTAGAACACAGCATGCGCCGACTTTATAACTGCTAGCATGAAGTGATGCACTGACTTATATGCTCGCAGCAATGAGAGTTGCACTGAGTTAGTTAGCACAAGGTATATTTGCACCGACTATATGAATGCATGAAATGCAACTTGCATCGAGTTTGGTCTCGCACACGTCAAGTGTGCACCAATTTTAACATGCACGCTGCAGTCATGTGCACAGACTTCGACTACGTGTGCTAACGGTGTAGTCATGTGCAAAGACTACGTGCGCTACAGTGCATTGCACTAACTTGAAACACGAGCTAAGCTAAACATTTGAGGAGTGCACCGACTCCGACTTGATTACGTGCAACGGTGCGAGAGTTGCACTGACACGGCTACAGGGAGAAGCACATGCACAAAGCAGATCTGCACCGACTCAGTTAAGTGTAGACTAAATCATGCATAGACTTAGTGAGCATATATGCACAGGCCTATATGCATAAGGTAGAAGGTGCACTGATGAATGTGCATGGCAGAGGTGCACACTACAGTGAATGCATCGACCTTGAAATGTAAAGCAGAGGTGCCTAAGTCCAGCTGTATGGACACTTGCACAGAGTTGTGCAACGTGTGTAGTCCAACCATATACATATGAACTGAGACATGCTCGGACCTTATGATGAAATACAAAGTAAGCAGCGTTCATGCAAGTACTTGCTATAGTGAGGTGCACCGACTTCACAGACCACCAGACTACTAAGAGATCCAGCCTTGGACATATATGCACAAGCCTCATGTGCATACAGAGTAATGACAAATGCATGCATTAACATCAACACATGACCTTATAAAAGCAACATATAGCAAACAAAATTCTCACCAATTCTGATTTAAGAAGTATCAACCAATCATCACAAGTATATGTATGGTGACTCATAGTGTTTGCTATCATCAAAACCACAGGGGCACAACAATCTCCCCCTTTTTGATGATGGCAACACTATGAGTCACACTGACTCATGTCAAACTATTCTCCCCCTTCGACTTCATCAAAAAAAATATATTGAGAGAGAGATATAAGCATGCATGAAATGATTGATTTAGAATCTCCCCCTTTAACTACATCATTAAGGCATAGAAGATATATACTCCCCCTGGATAAATGAAAGAAATCAGCAAACACTGGGGCAGATAAACAATGCAATATGAACGGGTAGTTTTATGCTAATCACCATGACACCACATACTCTCTCCCTTTGACAACCAGCTAAAATGGAGGAACACTAAGGCACGACCTTCTCCCCCATTGATATAGATAAAATGGACTGAAACAGATAGACAGATCAAATAAAAGAAGCCTTCTCCCCCTTAACATGTGATACCAATTGTTATGAAATCAATTATCATCAAATGAGGGAATTCAGGCAAATGATACCAATTGTTATGATCTGTGAGCATCGCAAGGACAGCCAAGAGGGACTATCAGAGGTAAGTCTGATACTAAGAGTTGAGAAAGATATTGACTGGATTGCCAATGAATAGATGAGACAGAAAGATTTTCAATAGGGTACCAAATTCATAAATCTTGATAAGCGAATTTCAGACTCTTCTATTATAAGAGATTATGAATGAGTCTAAACTTACCAGCATGATTTAAGAATGATGTATACAAAGTTTATCGAGAAAATTCAATACTCATATCTGAAACACCTTTTAATAGAAATGAACCAAATGCACATATGACATTCTTGTTTAACTTCCTTCTATCTTACTCATTTAAATTCAATGACTCCTTTGGAAGTTACACTAGATAGTATTGAGATTAAACAAATATGAGTGTATCTGAATTGTCTTTGATTACACTTGTTTTTCAGAATTTTTTTCTTTTGATCAGCACTTATTTTTCCTGAGCAAGTTTGGTTAAATCAACACCTTTTTACATGAGGTACAACACGTCTTAGGTGAAGAGACCCAATTACTCAGTGTGATAGCCTTATTGCTTCTCAATAAGAGAACAGAGTTAACAATTTGAAGTATCTTTTTACATGAAGAGACACCTTGATTAGAGGCCAGAATCCCCAGTTACTCAACACTACTATGCCATTGCTCTACCAGATTTTTAATCATTTTTATGGCAGAGGTAACTATGACACTTCATGACATGGGTTTACTCCATTTCTTTGATAGAGGACCCAGTTTCTCGATGTCTAAAGTCATTGCTCTGACCAAGATTTCTTTCAATTGTTTTCAGATTTTTCAGACAATTCTCTACACTGAAGTGTTTAAGAACAATACTCTCTACAATTATTATACCCAAAGAAGGCCATAATTTTAAAATTTTAGATTTCAGAAGGTTCTGCATGAAATTACATGAGACAATTGGTTAAGATTTATTAAACATAATGATTCAGATATTTTCAAGTCTTTTAATTCAAAACTTAATGAATACATTAGACTTAAATCAATTTGATTCATCAGACATTCTTAAACCAGTATAATAGAATATTCTTCTTTTTGAAATATGTCGAATTTATGATTAGGGTACATAGATTGAAATCTCCCTCAAAATCAGATGAATCAACATTGACAATGCAGCAAATCAATGGAAGCATCAAAAAAATTTCATTGAGAGAACAGCAGAATACATTATCAAGCATGCATATAAAATGGCAGAATTGAAACATATGCTTGTGTATCAAACAGATTTTAAGGAGTCAGTGAGTTAACAAGGATGGAGCAGGAGGTATGCACTCGAGTAATCCAGTTCAGAAACCAATAGCTGAGTCTGGAGTTCAGACAGATCAGCTTGACAACAATGAATTCTAGTTTAACTCTTTATCAACAACTTAGAGGAGAAGCAGACATAGAATTCAAACAGGATTGATGAAACTAGAAGGCTCCCCCTGTCTATATGCAGTAATTCTTTTCTTTTTGGAATTTTCAAAAATTAATGAACAGCAATGCAATTCACTACATGTATGCATATGCAATGACTCTCCGAAAGATATTTCCTGAACATGAATGTCATGACCATCATGCAAAGGTAGGCATACTCCTCCTGACTAAATGCAATGTGTGCCATACTCAACATGTAGGGAAATTGACAGATCACGCATCATGACAACGATTTGCAATGCATTCAGAGACAAACTACAATTATTTCCATGTGCATTTCAGACTATCAAAGAAATTTCAGCTAGAAGATGTTCAATGAATTATCACGATCTTCAAACATTTGAAACAGACTAATTCGAAAGATAGAATTTAAATAGAGTTTTCAGAACTGACCTGAATAGTGCAATCATGGGGTTTTTCATTCTTCAGTGCCTTGGTTTATTAACCCCCTTTATTCCATTCCAAGGCACACTTGCAAAGTGGCAGACTATTTTGTTCCAGCAGGAACCCGAGTAGCCTTGGGTCCTGTATTACCCCTAACAGGTGTTCTAAACAATTTCTTAGCAAGATGGTCATCAAATTTCATCAGAGAACAGTCAGCCATAGAATGTTCGAATTTTCCACAGTATCTACATGTACCAACAGAATTTTTGACATTATTATGCACATCCACATAAGCATGAACTCTATGTGCATGAGCATGAAAGTTTATGTTGTTTACATGAACATTTTGTCTCTTATTTTCAGTTAGCCAGCAATTTACAGATTTATGACCCGGCTTTCAACAATTGAAACATGAAAAGTTCATTCTTTTAAGACTCCCATCAAAAACATGTCTTTTTACAGGGAATTTAGTAGATTTGGAATTAAATGTGTTTCCCTGAGCATGCCAACAGTCCTTGACTTTATGACCATGTTTTCCACATTCGAAGCACCAGATGTGCTTACCTCTAGAACCAGCATTATTCCAATGAGACCCTGACCAGCATTCAATAGCCTTGTGACCAGGCTTGTTACAATTGAAGCATATGATGTGCTGGTTTGAGATGGATCTGTTTCTATTAAGGACATGATGATTTACAAGGAATTTAGTATGCAACCTATCATCTTGTTTCATGGCAATGCATTCATTCATGAAGTGACCATACCTCCCACAGTAATGACAAGAACCATTAAACTCCTTAGTAGCATAATTTGTGTTAAATGAGTTCTTTGAATACATGGTTCCACAAATGTGATCATCCTCTTTATTTGCATGTGAATGAGTAAAAGACTTATGAACAACATGCATTAAGCTATCAGATGCCACAAAACTAGTAGAGTTAACAGTGCAGGCAGGAGCAACTTTGACTTTATTCATATGTGCACTCTTTTTTAATTATTTAGTCTTTTTTAAAACTTTTGTTTGTTTTTCATTTCTCTGTGTCTTGAATTGAAAGAATGATGATGAAGGTGTTTTAGATGGCTCATAACAACTAGCAAAAGAGACGGATAGCTTATTTTTAGATTTCTTCTCGTTGATCAAATTGTAATCCAATCCTTCCTTCTGAGCATTAATCTTAGTTCCAAGAATCTTATCAAGGTTGCTTTTTTCCTTCAACCAATTTTGATAGAGCATCATTCAAATTATGAATTTCATTTTGAAGTGAAGTGATGTTCACTTCAGAATTCACTAATTCTATTTCACATTTTGTTACTTTTTCATTCAACATAGCATTGATGGTTTTATGACTGTCAATTTTTTGCATCAATGCACTCACTTTTTCAGATTCATTATCAATTGAGCACTTTCCTTTTTCCAAGGTCAAGAGCCTTTCAGATATAGCAGAATTCAGCAGCTTCAATTCTTCATTTTCTATTATTAGTTCTTCATTCTGAACTAGTTAAATTTTTAAAATCTGATCTTCAGGAGATAGTTCTTGTTTCTGTTTAGATTCAGATTTTTCTAGATTTCTCTATAGTTCCACATTAACAGCCTTAATAGCATCAAGTTCCTTCGAGATTACTTCATTTTCTTCTTGCAGTCTTTCAAGTTTTTTAATTTTATTTTCTAAGGATATAATGTGTATCTCATAGCTAGCAATCTCTTGTTCACTACAATTAACACATTCACTCAAATCTTTGTTTGTAGTTTTGTGCTTCTCAATTTCTTGTTCTAGTTTTTCATTTTCTTTTCTGAGAGAGTCAATTAATCCTTCTTGGATTTTTAGTTCAGATTGAAGATCATCATTCAAATTCTTTACAAAAGTATATTTATCACAAGAATCTTCAATCTTCTGTATTTCAACTTTCAAATGTTCACTTTCATCAATCAGTTTTTCTTCGGACTGTTCAACTTCAATTTTCGCATCTAACAGATTTTTGTTTTCTTCTTTGAGGGAGGCAATCAACTTCCTCTGCCATTCATTTTTAAGGTAGAGATCTTCATTGCGTTCCTTTAGCAGAGAACATCTATTGCAGACTGACTTTATGGAGCAATTATTTGATGCTTCTTCCTCGATTTCTTTTATTCTGGCAGCAAGGTTTTCATTATTCTTCTGAAATTCTACATTCTAAAGTTTCAATTTGTCCAGTTTAGAATTAATCTTATTCGGCTCTTACAATTTCATTAGATGCTCATCATCTTTAACATTCAGTTTGTCTTCCAATTCAGTTATCTTGTTCAAACATTCTTGATTTTCATTTTTCAGTAAGCATATTTGTTTCATGTTCGAGTGAACCTCGGATAGACACGCATCATATGATTGGTTTGTTTTCAAGCAATTTTCACAGGATGAGTTAAGACCATTCTGATCAATTTTCTTTTTCATCTTTTTGTGCTGTTTTCTTAATTGTTCATAAGAATCAAGCAACTCATTGTATGCAGCAATCTAATCATCCACAGTATAATTGTCAAATTTAGAAAGTACCCCATCTTCGTCTTCTTCTTCATTTTCTTCTTGCTGTCCATCATCATACATGTGTTGCATTTCTTGGTAAGCTTCAGTTTCTCCAATATCTCCTTGGCAGACCTACAGGAAGAAACACACAATATTAGAGCTCTATCAATTGATGTCTTCATCAGATCTAACGCTCTAGCATTTTCAGTTTCTTTCAATCTATCCTTATTAGTCCATTTAGATTTATCTTTCGATAATTTGTGTGGACCGTGAACCACTACCTCCAAAGATCAGGATCGATTGATCTTACATACCGATGCAAGTTCTCCAGCCATAGATCGAAATCATTACCTCTGAAGATTGGTAGATGAGCCATCGAAGAATGACTGACCAAGTATAGATCTAAGGGCAATGTATGAGAAATGCATCGAAGTCAAACAGCAACAAAGCACAACACCAAATCCACAAAACAAATCACCGAACATAAACATACAAGACCCTCTCTGAACTGCACCAAGGAAGCTATAGCATCTACTACGGATCGTTAGATCTGATTACACAGCAACCTTGCTCTAATACCAATTGTTGGGGTGCTAGGCTCGGATTCAGAGGGGGGTGAATGAATCCCCTAATATAAATTGCTCAATTAAAAACTATAACTAGACACAAATGCGGAATTAAAACTATTCAAGCTCCACAAGATAAGGTGGACAATGATTCTCTTGATCAAATAGTTGAGCTGCAAGAATGAATACTCCTAAGCAAGCCTATGCTATTGACCGAACCCAATCAAGAAATCAAATGCAACTTAGACGCTCAGATGACTTGAGTGAATTTGACACTCTCCAGTAACAATGATCAAGAATTCAAAGTGACTCTCTCAAAACCAGAGTCAAATGTTCGGTGTGCAAACCAAAAACCCACTAGATGGGAAATAGAGATCGATCCTAAGCATACATCTAGCGAATCAGACAAGGCAATCAAACCACGATAGATAGAAGATTTTTAGGTGGTTCGGTCCTCCACACCTACATCCACCCCACACTCAAACCAGAGTGTGGATTCCCACTGATACACAGCTTAGCTATTGGGCCTCACAGCTTGCCAACAACCGCTGACTGACATCTTGACCACTGGGCAATACAGCTTAGCCGACCAGAGGAACCGATCCTCTGCAACCGCTGAGCGACACAGCTTGCTCTGCTGACTTACAGCTTGAAACAAAGGTATAAAAGAAAATAAGAAATGAAGAATCACAGCACCGGAAAACTGAAAGAAATTACAAATCAGATATAGCTCACGTAGGAGCTGACTGGCCTGGATTTGATCCAAGGACCAGTGGAATGGATCTTCAGGTTGCTCTAATCTTATCTTCACGATCTCTCTCTTTCAATCTTCTCTTCACGATCTCTCTCTCTTTCTTCCTTTTCTTCTTTCTCAAACTCTTACTGCTACTATCTCTCCAACTCTTCTCACAAGCTCTCTGGCTCTCAGAATCTTCTGCTCTCATTTTCTTCTTCTTCAGCTCTGCTCTTGTTCTACTCTTCTTCTCTCCTCAGATCTCTCTCTCTTTCTTCCTTTTCTTCTTTCTCAAACTCTTACTGCTACTATCTCTCCAACTCTTTTCACAAGCTCTCTGGCTCTTAGAATCTTATGCTCTCTTTTTCTTCTTCTTCAGCTCTGCTCTTGTTCTACTCTTCTTCTCTCCTCAGATCTCTCTCATCTATCTTCAATTCCAGCATTGTGTATCTTTTCTGTTCGCAGAAGAAGGGTCTTATATATCTTCAGTCTGGGACCCACGAGCTCACACACCGGGCATGTGGAGGGAACACTCCCGCCAAGAGGCTTCTGGAAACCCTTAGCCATGTGTCAGAATCTGAGCACTGTAGCTTTCCACGTGGCAGCTCTTTTCAGGGACCATCCACCTTGGATCACGTGCCCTCCTTAAGGTCACGAACAGTTGTCCTGGTAATATTTTAGAACATATAACAGTTTAGACAGGTATGAATGTTGCACCGATTTGATAAGGTATAAAAGCAAGCATGCATAGACTCAATATAGCATAAGATCACATATGCACAGACTCAATTTGTTCACACAGCAAGCATATGCACAGACTTAATCTGAGTGCAGAGTATAGAGATGCACTAACTTCGTGTGTTCATAAGCAGGAAGTGCACCGACTTCTGAAGTGAAGACAATACCTCCACCAACTCAGCCTGCCCGATGCAAGGAATGCTCAGACCTACATGACATGAACTTAATACATATGCACCGACGAAGGCCATAACACAAGAAAATATGCACCGAATCAATGAGCCTAAAGACAGTATGCGCAGACTTGCCTGTGTGCATGCAAGATAGATTGCACCGACTTATTGTGCCTAGAACACAACATGCACCGACGTTATAACTGCTAGCATGAAGTGATGCACTGACTTATATGCTCGCAGCAACGAGAGTTGCACTGAGTTAGTTAGCACAAGGTAGATTTGCACCGACTATGTGAATGCATGAAATGTAACTTGCACCGAGTTTGGTCTCGCACACGCCAAGTGTGCACCGATTTTAACATGCACGCTGAAGTCATGTGCACAGACTTTGACTACGTGCGCTAACGATGCAGTCATGTGCACAGACTTCGACTACGTGCGCTAACGTTGCAGTCATGTGCACAGACTACGTGCACTACAGTGCATTGCACCGACTTGAAATATGAGCTAAGCTAAACATTTGAGGAGTGCACCGACTCCGACTTGATTGCGTGCAACGGTGCGAGAGTTGCACTGACACGGCTACAGGGAGATGCACATGCACAAAGCAGATGTGCACCGACTTAGTTAAGTGTAGACTAAATCATGCACAGACTTAGTGAGCATATATGCACAGGCCTATATGCATAAGGTAAAAGGTGCACTGATGAATGAGCATGGAAGAGGTGCACACTACAGTGAATGCATCGACCTTGAAATGCAAGGCAGAGGTGCCTAAGTCCAGCTGTATGGACACTTGCACAGAGTTGTGCAACATGTGTATTCCAACCATATACATATGAACTAAGACATGCTCGGACCTTATGATGAAAAACAAAGTGAGCACCGTTCATGCAAGGACTTGCTACAGTAAGGTGCACCGACTTCACAGACCACCAGACTACTAAGAGATGCACCCTTGGACATATATGCACAGGCCTCATGTGCATACAGAGTAATGACAAATGCATGCTTTAACATCAACACATGACCTTATAAAAGCAACATACAGCAAACAAAATTCTCATCAATTCTCATTTAAGAAGTATCAATCAATCATCTCAAGTATATGTATGGTGACTCATAGTGTTTGCTATCATCAAAACCACAGGGGCACAACAAATTCTAGGTCGGTCGAGGGTTTGATTTGTAGAGGCAATTGGATCTAGGGCGTCGATAAGGCTGGTAAGAGTCCAACGACCTCGACGCGTGTGGAAATCGCGCTTTGACCAAGTCATGCCGTCATAACACTCGAAATTGAGCTCCCAGGGTTAGGGTTTCGCGAGGGAACAAGAGGGGAAAAGGGCTACCCATCAGGGTCGATCGAATGGGCCTGGTTTGGGCTAAAAAGGTTACGATTTGGGCTCAAATTTGGCGATCTAAGGTCTAGTTTAACTGTTGGGTTTGGGAGGGCCCCCTCGTTGTCCTTGACAATGGTTTTGATGACTCCAATATATTGTGAGTTTTATGCTTAATGGTATCTTCATGATAAACAAGCTAACATGATGATATCCTGTTTTGTAGGTTGAAATTCAAATATCCTTCCTGAATACATTTCTGAAGTCGACTCATGCGTGCTGTGCATGAGGATTTGGAGCTTTCATGTGGATCTTGTCCATAGTGTCTTGATTGGGGTTAAAAGCCCTTACATGTTTTTGGACTTATATTGACTGCATTTCAATGTGGGAAGATTGGTTTTATTGCATATGACTTCATGTTTGCTTTTCATAATTGTTTAGTGAGAGTGGTTTCTTAGCATGCTTTAGAAAGCCCCTATCTATGATTGGACTGAACTTGAGATGGGTCGACCCCTGGCTCCTTGAGCCTTAGTTCTTACCTTGCTATGAAGCATGATCCTACATGTATATATCTTTGATGTCTTTGCACTGACCTTGATCATATGTCCATCGACCCTGTGTTGGGTGTTTTACAGTCATGCATATGGTATTTTCATGATCAACTTGATGTTTTCAACTTGGTATCAATTGCCACTAAATATTTGAGGAAATCAATGAACTTCAAATTGATTCCAACTATGCTTGAGATTGTAAAACTGAACTTGAATGCGCTTCATGCTTTAAGAAATGAATGATTTACTGGTTGGTTTGGCCTTGAACTGAATAGCCATCTAATGGTGGCTAATGTCTGATTGAACTACATTGAAACTGGACTTTGCATGCTATGAATCTGAATTCAATTGAATTGATTTTTGAACCTTGTGTCCCTAAAAGTGATGGTTACGGTGCCCTTGAAAATGTCTGAAATGGGCATCACTGGACTGAATTATGAATGTTGGACTGAACTGAAACCCTTGAGTTGGTTGCTAGAATTCAAAAGCACTAATTCAAGTGTTATATGAATCCGAATTTCCAGAATGTACAGGGTTCCTTCTGCTATCAATTAATTTGACTCCATGGTATTTCAGCTATCAATTCATTCAACTCCATGGTAAGTTTCTACCCTTGTACTTTGCCTTCATTGTTTTCCTATTCCTATGCTTGAAACCAAGATTGAATGACAGGTCTCATACCTTTACTCCATGACATTCCATTGGCTAAGTCATACCTTCAATTGGGTTGAATATGGTTTCTTGAATCACCTTGGCTTAACTCTCATGAATTTGAATTAGTTGGAAGTGCAGGTTTAAATATGCCCATAAACCTTTGTTATCATTGTAAGAATTCAATTTTGAATGTATTTCCATGTGGGTAGATTGGGTTTAATTCATATATCATGCTTTGAGGTTAATTCACTACATTTAGTTCATTTTCTAGTTTTACACTGCAAGTGTCGACCCCTAGGGTCGACTCTTGGAGGCCAAGGGTCTGTTTTCTTGGAAAATAGAACCCCCATTAAAAAGTGTCGACCCCAAGATTCGACACTTTGCCTTGGGTCATGTTTTTATATAACGGGACAGTAGCTAGTGAGAAAAGTGTCGACCCCAAGGGTCGACACTTTCTCTGGGTGACACGAATCGGGTTTGCCGGTTTGGTTTCAAACCGTGGGTTTAATGGTCCGATTGGCTTGCCCTTTTACCCCAGTACCCCTACGGTTTATACCCTTGTTTGGGTGTTGGTTTGAGTGCGTTTCTCATGGGCTAATATGTCTTTATGGCTTGGTTTCTCATGTGTATAGATAGCCGCCCTTGTCCGATCGTGAAACACAATCCCTTGGGCTTATTGTTCTATCTGCTCTTGTAGGGAAGAAGAAGAACGAAAAGGAGGCATGCTCACTCAAGGAGGAGGAAGAAGAAGCCATAGGAGATCATCTTTGACGAGCCTGACCTTTGATTGCGAAGCCACGGCTCCTGCTGTCCCCGGTCTGCGAGTTTGGTCGTTTCTATCTCAAGCCGGGTGCCTTCACTCTGCAACCCATCATTTCTAGCGCACCCTACCTACTGTTTGGAAGAAGTTGTGGGACACTAAAGGGGAATACATATATATATATATATATTTCTGTTTTCATTTGTTTATCATGTCCCTTTTAACCAAGATATACTTTCAGGGCATAATGTCTCATCTTTTCTTGATGTGTGCAGGCTCGATTGGAGCTGGGACTTGAACGAACAAACTTGCATCCTCAAGGAGGACGACCGACTGTTCCAACCAGCTGTGGATAAGATCTTCTCCAACCTAGGCTTCAAGAATGATCTTCTTATTTCTATTGGAGAACCAAGGAGATATTTTTACATCCTCTTTATGTTTATTTCTATGAATGTTTCATAGTCTATCTTCATCTACATACTGCTGTGGGCGTATATTGTAAATCCTTTGATTTTGTTAAACTCAGAATATATGTGTGTGTGTACGGAGCTGTGTCTTCGTGTGTTTGTCGTGTCCGGGGCACGTTCCCCGAATGTGTGTGTGTGTGTGCTGCAGTGGCAGCGTGTTGAGGCAAGGCCTCGTCTGTGTATTGATGCGGAAGCAGCGTGTGTGTGGTTGGGGTTCGTCCCCGTGTTGCTACGAAAGTAGCGTGTAGTGAAGCATCACCCGGTTGGGTGAGGGGTGGCCGTAGGGAGCCCGTCGTGGTCCCGAATCACCTTAAAATCCCCGTGTCTTGTGTGATTACCTGTGTGATTGTCATTTCTTCTATCTCCGTTCACAGGTACATTATATAGGTTTTTAATTCACTACACAATCACTCACTGCTACCTCCGTAATCTGTGTTGAGCAAAATTTCCCTGTTAGTCGCATTGTTATTACGAGTGAGATCGGAAAGCTTGAGAGAACGCTTTAAATCTCACTTAAGTTTTGGCTATTAACATTGTTAATCTTAATTCCACTGTGTTTAGTTAGGAAAGTTTTTAAAATCCGCCATCTCGACAAGGGGACAATTCAACCCCCCCTTCTTGTCTGCTATCTCTCTGGGCCAACAATTGGTATCAGAGTCCAGTCTCTGATTTTTTAGCGGACCTCACGGTCTAGGAGAAAAGATCGTTTTATGATGACTAGTTTGAATGTACTTCCTATCTTTGATGGTTTTGACTATGCTTCATGGCTAGGAAAATTTTGTGTTTGGATTACTGGCTTTGATCCGAAACTCATGAAATTAATCTCTCATGGTCCACATGTTTTACCGAAAAATGAATTAAGATGGACTGATGAACATAAGATAATGAATTTCGATAATTTGTTTGTCTTGAATGCCCTTAAGGCTGCCTTGGACACTAAACAATTTCCATTTGTTTTATCTTGCAGGACAGCCAAAGAAATCTGGGATGGGCTAAGCGAAGCCCAAGAAAATAATGTTGATGAGTGTCTCGCGGTAAACAACGGCAATGATCGCCAAAGCGAGGAAAACTCAAAGGTAAACTCCGATTCCGAGGAAGAAGATGTACTCAACTATGATGAGTCGATGAATGCATATGATGAACTGTTTGATAGATATAAATCATTAAAATCTGAAAATAAGAAATTGAAAAAAAAATAGAGAACTCTTGTGTTGATAATCCTTCATGTGAAAAATGCACTGAACTTGCTAAGGTGAATGAAGCGTTAAAGCATCTAAACAAAGCAATGTCTGAAAAATTGCTTATCCTTGAAAAGGAAAAATGCATGTCTGTTGACAAATCTGATTGGTGAAGGGAGCTAAGACATGAAATAGAAATCTTTAGGAATTTGAATGATAAATTTCAATCTAATGAAACCATGAATAAAATGGTTAATGAAAATGTGAGTTTTCAAATGAAAGAACCTGAACACACTTCCATGAACAAAAATTCATTTGATAAACTCCAAAATGAAAATAGTGCCTTGTTGATTCAAATTTCATTGCTTGAAAGTAAATTGAAAAGTCTTGAAAAGGTTGAGAAAGGAAAATGTGTGATCATTGATGATTGTGACAAATTGCACATTCTTGAACAAGAAATTGAATGTCACAAAACCATTAATTCCTTATTGAATGAGAAAATTATTTCATGTGAACAAGAGATTGCTAACTCTCATTTGCAAATTCTGAATCTACAAAATGAAATCAAGAGCTTAAATGAATCTTTGAATTTGTGTGATAAAGAAAATGAAAAATAAAAAGATGTTGTTGAATGCTTATGTGTGCATAAAAAACCCCCAAAGGTTAAACATGTTCATGCACCAAGAAAAAGAAGGAATGTCTTTTGTGACTATTGTGGCAAATTTGGCGACGAAATATTTGTGTCACGTCCCGAACCGATAGCAGCGGGAAGCAGCGTTCGGAACGTACAGTGAAACAGTCATGATAACAATAGCAAAATAAATAAACACAAATAGACGCATGGAGGCCATACAATTTAAAATATATATATATTTATTGATGATTGAAAATTTAAATTTACAATCTGGACTCAATAAAATACATAAAGAAGAGAAAATGACAAGACTCACTATACTATCTAGACTCAAGAAAATAAAAAGACAGACTCCGTTCTCTAAATCTCCAAGTTCACTCAATCACGCTGTCCCGATCCCAATTGCAAGCGTTCCATCTACCGTATTACCTGAAAAGGGCTGGAAAGTAGGGGTGAGCAAAAAGCTAAATAAGAATTACACTCTATCATTAGGCATAGTTTAAGTAATTAACCATTTCATGAATGCATGAATAACGTGAGAAAAATAATTAAGCATGATAAAAAGATTACTAGCACGATAAAGATTGCAAGTCACGATAGCAAGAGCAAGTAATCAGAACTTCAAGTGAATGGCCATATATCAAGTCAAGTCAAGTCATGCAAGCAAGCACTTCCTACTTTCAAGCAACTCTAGCAAGTATCACAAGAGTGTGGAATGCCGTAGACTCAACACGCTAGATAGTACTCGGTGCCAAGTGCCACACCTAGTCATTCACCACCCCGAGGATCAAGTGTTTTTCGGGTGCGCCTCCCAGGACCAGACTGGGCCCTTTAATGTGTTTGCCTTGGCATTGATTTGTTTGGATCATAGATCCCATGAACTCTAGACATCCACAATGTTCAATGGCGAGGAGTTCCAAAGTCAAGCTCATGTAATCAAGGTGGAATGTGTAAGAATTATTGATTTTTCTTGAGATTCCAAACAACAAGCTCATTAATTGAGAGAGAAAAGTCATTCAAAAATGACTTAGAATGGATAATGTTATCAGTAGACCTAACAATAGGTCAAAAACTCGAAATACCATAGCCTGAATAGGCTAGAGCAGCTTACACAATTCAAAACCTGAAAATGGAAGGCTTGAAACATAAACGGTCGGCAGAAGACCGCTAAACATATAAACGGTCTGACATGGACCGCTTAAAAGAAATAACACGGTCCTATTCCGGCCGCTCTATCACAGAACGGTCAAATAAGAGCCGTTTATAGATTGACGCACGAGGAAGGTCGGTGCATACGCCAGATCAACACAGTCCCGAAGGGGCAGCATGAGAAGTACACGGTCCAGAAACGACCGCGTAAATCACTTAGTCCAGATGACCAAGGTCGACGCACAGTCGGTTGAAAAATGGTCTAACGGGGGCCGTTCAAAGTGTCAGAAGGTCATGACTGGACCGCTCATTGACTGAACGGTCTCAGAAGGGCCGCTCAAACTAGGACAGTCCCAACTCCGTGCTCGGGCAAAAGCAAGCGATTTGAACGAGTTAGAAGGTTCAGGCTTTGTGGGTACAACCCGCTCGGCGTCCTCGTGGGAATCCCAGGTTCGCGGGGGCTTACGGAGGCCTTCGAGCATGAACACCTAGTCTGGCGGAAGAAATATCCGACGGAGAGGTAATTCGATATCCAAGAATTCAATAGCTCACAATCAACGGAAAATGAGACATTCGGTCAAGTCGCCACCAGAGTGGCACAACCTTAAAACAGTTCTAACTATATAAATGAATTGCAACTAATTACTTGATCAAGAATATTAGTCTATTTTCTTTTCAATTAAACTAGGATACATGAAAGGTGAACATGGAAAGGATGACATAATTGGATGAGAATTAGACCTTAGATCAAATATTTCATGAATCCTAGTCATTAGTGTGTTCATACTACAAATTTAAGCCCTAAAATCATGTTATCTAATCAAGAAAAATAGACACAACATGCTGGAAATGAGTAACAGTTTACTGAAACAGGGTTAAAACGGTCTATATATGGACCGCTCAATGCATTCGACGGTCGGAGGAGGACCGCTCAGAACTAGCACAACTCCTCTTTTCTTTTGAAAACCCACCGCCATAACACGGTCTATCGTGGGGCCGTTCCATTCTTTAGATGGTCACGTGAGGGCCGCTCCACTTGGAACCCCGCCGTATAACGACGGTCAATCTCGTGGCCGCTTGACATATAAGCGGTCTAACTGGAGGCCGCTCAGTCCAAACAAACGGTCTGTCGTGCGACCGCGGAACAATAAGCGGTCTCTGTTAGGGCCGTTCAATGCTCGCCACGCCCGGAACGGTGACAACCCGATACAAGTCAAATGAAAAGCTCAATTTGATCAATATACTTCATAAAAATTGGGCAAACTACTATCAATCGAAAGAGAACTTAAAAATGAACAAGAAGGCATGATCAATCTCAAGATTTGACTTCGATTAGCCTACATAATCAGACAAAAAGGAATGTAGAAAAATCCTAATCACATGCTCTCAATGAAACGATGAATTCGCACAATATAGATCATAAAAATTGGGCAAAACATGATCAAATAAAAGAGGACTTCGAGGTGCATGTCATGGTATGGTTTAATTAAGGTTGGGCCTGAGAGAAACCTACATAAATCGAGGAAGATGCCAAAACCCTAATCCATGAATACCCGATGATCCTCGCCCTAATACGCCCTCGATCGGCCACCACAGGTCACGTCGTATGTTGGAGAAGCAAAAGGAGGTCTAGGGCTGTAAAAGCCTTCAACTTATAGCGTCCAAGGAGGCTTCTAAAGGTCGAATTGGACTCAAGAGTCCAAGGAAGAAAAATCAGCGAAAATCTCAGACCTTGATCAAATCCGTGCCGCCGCCGTCGAGAGAAGCATCTAGAGGCTAGGGTTTTTGGAGGGGAAACGATCTACTAGGGTTAACCTATCATTTGGGACCGGTTTGGGCTCGATTGGTTGAGAATTGGGCTCTAATTTGGTCGATTAAGGTTGATCTATTAAGAATAACGATTTTGGCTAAAAACTCTTTAATTCAGCCTAATTAAATTTTTATTTGGGGTCGGCCCAGTTGACATTATGGTTAAACACTTCGTTCTCTAAAAGATATGATTTTTTTCATATTTTTAGAAATTAGTCAAAACTTTAGCCTACGGGTGAGATTTAATTAATTTAATGTATACCTATTAAATTCAATTCATCGTAGAAAAATTCGATTGCGTCTTGGAATATGAAGGCCTTTTTATGGTAATTGTAGAAAAATAATTATTGATATAATTTGGCCACTTTCAAAAATAAATAATATTAAGAAAATCATTGAAGCCATAAAATAGCAAGGAAATAACTTTTAATTCCAATACATATTTTAAAATTTTACTTTTATACTTCATTATTTAACCTAGGTGTTACATCCTCTCCCACTTTAAGAAATTTGGTCCGTAAATTCATCGGTCATTAACTTTTCGAACATTTAACCTAAGACGATCTTATCTATCCAAAATAACATGTTAATCATACAACTAATGGAATGCAGAAGAATTTTAACTATAGTTAAGGATGAGGGAAAACAATACCTTATATAATTCTTCATTTGATAGAAATCAGTTCCATTTTGCTTGTGGAAGTAGCTTAGGGCAATTAGCCATTACATGTTCTTTGTTTCCGCAACGAAGACACGCTCCACTCCTTCGCCAGCACTCCTTGATTAGATGACGAACTTTGTGATAGTGAAAACTTTCATTTGCGAAAGGTTATGCCTTTTCTTCTTATTACTTCGAATCTTTTTACGATGGACTCGCCACCTTCTAGCGAAACTGAACCTTAGCTTACTCGTAGACCCTCTTGCTTTCATTTCAAAAAGGGCTTTGATACCTGCAAAAATTTATAAAGTTAACATATTTATCACCCTTACGCATGGCGTTACGCAATCTTATACATAAGTTATTACCTAACCCGAGACACTACCCAATCTCACCAGGTGACAAAAGGGATGACACGGGTCCTATAACTTAGGGTAACCTATACTTATAGGCAAGAACCTAGAACTCAAACAATCGAGGCTCTGATACCACTTCTGTCACGCCCCGAATCGATAGCAGCGAGAAGCAGCGTTTGGAACGTACATCGAAACAGTCATGATAACAAGAGCAAAATAAATAAACGCAAATAGACGCATGGAGGCCATACAATTTGAAAAATATATATTTTTATTGATGATTGAAAATTTAAATTTACAATCTGGACTCAATAAAATACATAAAGAAGAGAAAATGACAAGACTTACTATACTATCTAGACTCAAGAAAATAAAAAGACAGACTCCGGTCTCTAAATCTCCAAGTTCACTCGATCATGCTATCCCGATCCCAATTGCAAACGTTCCATCTACCGCGTTACCTAAAAAGGGTTGGAAAGTAGGGGTGAGCAAGAAGCTCAGTAGGAATTACACTCTATCATCAGGCATAGTTTAAGTAATTAACCATTTCATGAATGCATGAATAACGTGAGAAAAACAATTAAGCATGATAACAAGTTTACTAGCACGATAAAGATTGCAAGTCACGATAGCAAGAGCAAGTAATCAGAACTTCAAGTGAATGGCCATATATCAAGTCAAGTCAAGTCATGCAAGCAAGCACTTCCTACTTTCAAGTAAGTCTAGCAAGTATCACAAGAGTGTGGAATGCTGTAGACTCAACACGCTAGATAGTACTCGGTGTCAAATGCCACACCTAGTCATTCACCACCCCGAGGATCAAGTGCTTTTCGGGTGCGCCTCCCAGGACCAGACTGGGCCCTTTAATGTGTTTGCCTTGGCATTGATTTGTTTGGATCATAGATCCCATGAACTCGAGACATCCACAATGTTCAATGGCCAAGAGTTCCAAAGTCAAGCTCATGTAATCAAGGTGGAATGTGTAAGAATTATTGATTTTTCTTGAGATTCCAAACAACAAGCTCATTAATCGAGAGGGAAAAGTCATTCAAAAATGACTTACAATGGATAATGTTATCAATAGACCTAACAATAGGTCAAAAACTCGAAATACCATAGCCTGAATAGGCTAGAGCAGCTTACACAATTCAAAACCCAAAAACGGAAGGCTTGAAACTTAAACGGTCGGCAGAGGACCGCTAAACAAGTAAACAGTCTGACATGGACCGCTTAAAAGAAATAACACGGTCCTATTCCGGTCGCTCTATCACAGAACGGTCAAATAAGAGCCGTTTATAGATTGACGCACGAGGAAGGTCGGTGCATACGCCAGATCAACACAGTCCCGAAGGGGCAGCATGAGAAGTACACGGTCCAGAAACGACCGCGTAAATCACTTAGTCCAGATGACCAAGGTCGACGCACAGTCGGTTGAAAAATGGTCTAACGGGGGCCGTTCAAAGTGTCAGACGGTCATGACTGGACCGCTCATTGACTGAACGGTCTAAGAAGGGCCGCTCAAAGCAGGACAGTCCCGACTCTGGGCTTGGGCAAAAGCAAGCGATTCGAACGAGTTCGAAGGTTCAGGCTTTATGGGTACAACCCGCCCGGCGTCCTAGTGGGAATCCAGACTCGCGGGGGCTTACGGAGGCCTTGGAGCATGAACACCTAGTCCGACGGAAGGAATATCTGATAGAGAGGTAATTCGATGTCCAAGAATTCAATAGCTCACAATCAACGAAAAACGAGACATTCGGTCTAGTCGCCACCGGAGTGGCACAACCTTAAAACAGTTCTAACTATATAAATGAATTGCAACTAATTACTTGATCAAGCATATTAGTCTATTTTCTTTTCAATTAAACTAGGATACATAAAAGGTGAACATGGAAAGGATGACATAATTGGATGAGAATTAGACCTTAGATCAAATATTTCATGAATCCTAGTCATTAGTGTGTTCATACTACAAATTTAAGCCCTAAAATCATGTTATCTAATCAAGAAAAATAGACACAACATGCTGGAAACGAGTAACAGTTTACTGAAACAGGGTTAAAACGGTCTATATATGGACCGCTCAATTCATTCGACGGTCAGAGGAGGACCGCTCAGAACCAGCGCAACTCCTCTTTTCTTTTGAAAACCCACCGCCATAACACGGTCTATCGTGGGGCCGTTCCATTCTTTAGATGGTCACGTGAGGGCCTCTCCACTTGGAACCCCGCCATATAACGACGGTCAATCTCGTGGCCGCTTGACATATAAGCGGTCTAACTGGAGGCCGCTTAGTCCAAACAAACGGTCTATCGTGCGACAGTGGAACAATAAGCGGTCTCTGTTAGGGCCGTTCAATGCTCGCCACGCCCGAAACGGTGACAACCCTATACAAGTCAAATGAAAAGCTTAATTCGATGTATATACTTCATAAAAGTTGGGCAAACTACTATCAATCGAAAGAGAACTTAAAAATGAACAAGAAGGCATGATCAATCTCAAGATTTGACTTAGATTAGCCTACATAATCAGACAAAAAGGAATGTAGAAAATCCCTAATCACATGCTCTCAATGAAACGATGAATTCGCACAATATAGATCATAAAAGTTGGGCAAAACATGATCAAATAAAAGAGGACTTTGAGGTGCATGTCATGGTATGGTTTAATTAAGGTTGGGCATGAGAGAAACCTACCTAAATCGAGGAAGAAAGAGGAATACGCCAAAACCCTTATCCGCAAATACCCGACGATCCTCGCCCTAATACGCCATCGATCGGCCACCACAGGTCATGTCGTCTGTTGGAGAAGCAAAAGGATATCTAGGGCTGAAAAAGCCCTCAACTTATAGCGTCCAAGGAGGCTTCTAGAGGTCGAATTGGACTCAAGAGTCCAAGAAAGAAAAACCGGCGAAAATCTCGCACCTTGATCAAATCCGTGCTACCACCATCGAGAGAAGCATCTAAAGGCTAGGGTTTTTAGAGGGGAAATGATCTACTAGGGTTAACCTATCATTTGGGACCGATTTGGGCTCGATTGGTTGAGAATTGGGCTCTAATTTGGTCGATTAAGGTTGATCTATTAAGAATAACGATTTTGGCTAAAAACTCCATAATTCAGCTTAATTAAATTTTTATTTGGGGTCGGCCCAGTTGACATTATGGTTAAACACTTTGTTCTCTGCAAGATATGATTTTTCCATATTTTTAAAAATTTGTCAAAACTTTAGCCTACGTGTGAGATTTAATTAATTTAATTTATACCTATTAAATTCAATTCATCGTAGAAAAATGTGATTACGTCTTGGAATATTAAGGTCTTTTTATGGTAATTATAGAAAAATAATTATTGATATAATTTCGCCACTTTCAAAACTAAATAATATTAAGAAAATCATTGAAGCCATAAAATAGCAAGGAAATAACTTTTAATTCTAATATATGTTTTAAAATTTTACTTTTATATTTTATTATTTAACCGGGGTGTTACAGTATGATTGCTTCCTGATGAAATGTGATGATGATGTGACATTGGAATCAAGAATGAAAGTAGTTGCTAGTTCTAAAGATCATGTGAGACCCATTAGGAAAACATTAAACTCTCATTGCTTCTATTGTGCGTTACATGGTCATGTTTTTGAAAATTATCTTACAAAGAAAAAAGATGATGAATGGTTTGTCAAAAAGAATTTTTCATGTCATTATTGTGGTAGTGTTGGACATGTAACGAATGATTGTTATGTTATGAAAAATGATGACAAATGGTTTATGAAAAGAAAATCTTCTCATTATTTTTATTGTGACCAAAATGGTCATTCAATGGATGATTGTACCATGATGAGGGCCGATGATGAATGGTATGAGAGGAAAAATAAAAAGAATATATTTGCTCATGTTAGAACTAACCCCTTGGGACCCAAGATGGCTTGGGTACCCAAAATTTCAAAATGAGAAATCTATTTTGCATGGGTGCCTTGAGGCCAATGAACGTTGACAAATAAAGGTTTCTCAAGGCGAGAAAGAAAATGGTTTATTTTTTAATATCATTTTGCTTAGGTTCATTTTGAAAAAACTAAGAAGGTAAAATTTGAGCCTTGATGGAAAATGATTGAATTCAAATAGTTGCATTCCTGCTCTATTGATTAAGGCAACTTCTGAAGTGTTGAGATCTTCAGGTTACATGATTAGGTGATGAAGTTAGCTTTACATACTCTCTGTTTTACATCTTGCAAATAACAATTCAGTTCTTGAATCCTTTAGATTGAACATAAAAGTTTTCATATTTTTAATCACCTTTTGTAAATAACAGTTCACATGTGCATACATAGTTCACTTATGCATACACAGGTTGCATACTTACTTTCATGCACATATCATACACATCTTTGCATACTTGTAAATAAAGAAGGTCTTTGATTATCTGTCCACTTACATGCATATAAATGCCTATACTTTATACTCCTGTGCTTGAATTCCATGATTATCAAGTATATAAAATGGCAATTGTGGAAGGTTGGATTATGTCCAACTGGAAGCTCTCTTCACGCGTGATGGTGGTCTTCGGACCTACGTTCTCCGCCAAGTGCCGATAATCAATTTGCTTGAAAATATTGGAAGATCCTTGGTTGATTGCATGTATATACTTTATACAACCACTTCTTGAGATCTTTCTATGACTCATCCCTTGCTAAATGAATTGCATTGATTTAGACATGTTTGCTATATGGCATATATTAAGGGGGAGATTTTTTTTTTATAACCGTGCATACATTTAGGGGGAGACATTACAATGATGAAATTAATTCATCTTTTACATTCAATACAACCACCCACACAAAATGCACCTTTTTGAGATAATGATTCAATGTAATAAGGATTACTATTTTCTACTCCACACTTTAGAGGGCTATTGATTCTCTACATAGAAATCACATGTCTCGTAAGGAAAATGTTGTTTACCCAACTAAAAATTTGTATAAGTGGAACGTGGATCTGAGTAGCTGGGAATCCCCCCTGAAATAAAGAAGAAAACTTACGTCAAAAGGAGAAACTAATCCACATTTAAAATAAGTGTGATTTGTCACCAAGTAGTCGGGAAGTGCCCCTGAGACAAAGGGTACAACTCGCGTTGAAAAGTGTCACATCCACATCATAAAAAGTGACGAAACTAAGTAACAGGAAATTGCCCCTAAAAAAAAGGGCATGACTCATATTAAAAGGTTAGTCACATCACTTTTAGTAATTAAAAATTAAGGTCATATGTAGCTACCAATATTCGAGCATTGTGTATGAAAGTGTATAGATGAGAAGCTCTTTTTAGTGTTCTTTAGAAAATCTGATTTTCCATATTGATTTGAACTTCATTGCTCAATCTTCACATACGCACCTTGGGTTTGATTGTTTGAATATCCTTTGTGAATCAGTCGTCCTTCATGGTTAATGTAGTACTTTAATTATGTAAGCGCAACCTTCTTAGTATTGTTCATGCACATCATGTTCAATAATCAATTGCATTATCTTTACACCCGTCCCGAAGGGACTTGCATGAGTCTATATATTGTTATGCATGCTTGAGTGCCTGAATGCTTGATCCGTCTGATCATATCATATTCCATTCCATAGTTTGCATCTATAGGTTATACATGTAAATAACAGATTAAATAACCCATTGTCAGTTGGTTTTTGGTACTTGACAATTGGGGGAGAATAACGTGCTTTTAGCACAATACATTCTGTGCATAGCTAGGTTTAACATTTTGCATATAGATTAGTTAGATTAGACACTTGTGTATAGTTCAATCATACTCTCTGCTTACAGTTCAAAATCTGCTCATTTGAACATAATTCCATCATCTTACAAAATGCACATAGAGTCTTGTTTTCTTGCTTGTTCTTGATTTATACACCTTCCCTTCGTGGGAGGTTAATTGCTGGGTTCGTGCGCTCGTGTATCACTTGTTTTCTTTTGAAAACTTCACAGTTACTCCTTAGTCCTCCATTTCTTTTTGATAATGCCAAAGGGGGAGAGAGAGAGTTGAATAGCCACAATATATTATCATCATCAAAAAGGCGGAGATTGTTGGGTTCTAGTGTGCCCCCTCATTGTCCTTGACAATGGTTTTGATGACTCCAATATATTATGAATTTTATGCTTAATGGCATCTTCATCATAAACAAGCTAACATGATGATATCTTATTTTGTAGGTTGAAATTCAAAGATCCTTCCTGAATACATTTCTGAAGTCGACTCATGCATGTTGTGCATGAGGATTTGGAGCTTTCATGTGGATCTTGTTCATAGTGTCTTGATTGGGGTTAAAAGCCCTTTCATGTTTTTGGACTTATATTGACTGCATTTCAATGTGGGAAGATTGGTTTTATTGCAGATGACTTCATGTTTGCTTTTCATAATTGATTAGTGATAGTGGTTTCTCAGCTTGCTTTGGAAAGCCCCTATCATTGATTGCACTGAACTTGAGATGGGTCAACCCCATGGGTCGACCCCTGGCTCTTTGAGCCTTAGTTCTTACCTTGTTATGAAGCATGGTCCTACATGTATATATCTTTGATGTCGTTGCACTGACCTTGCTAATATGTCCACCGACCCTGTGTTGGGTGTTTTACAGTCATGCATATGGTATTTTCATGATCAACTTGATGTTTTCAACTTGGTATCAATTGCCACTAAATGTTTCAGGAAATCAATGAACTTCAAATTGATTCCAACTATGCTTGAGATTGTAAAACTGAACTTGAATGTGCTTCATGCTTTAAGAAATGAATGATTTACTGGTTGGTTTGGCCTTGAACTGAATAGCCATCTAATGGTGGCTAATGTCTGATTGAACTACATTGAAACTGGACTTTGCTTGCTATGAATCTGAATTCAGTTGAATTGATTTCTGAACCTTGTGTCCCTGAAAGTGATGGTTGCGGTGCCCTTGAAAATGTCTGAAATGGGCATCACTGGACTGAATTATGAATGTTGGACTGAACTAAAACCCTTGAGTTGGTTGCTAGAATTCAAAATCACTAATTCAAGTGTTATATGAATCCGAATTTCCAGAATGTACAGGGTTCCTTCTGCTATCAATTAATTTGACTCCATGGTATTTCGGCTATCAATTCATTCAACTCCATGGTAAGTTTCTACCCTTGTACTTTGCCTTCATTGTTTTCCCATTCCTATGCTTGAAACCAAGATTGAATGACAGGTCTCATACCTTTACTCCATGACATTCCATTGGCTAAGTCATGCCTTCAATTGGGTTGAATATGGTTTCTTGAATCACCTTTGCTTAACTCTCATGAATTTGAATTGGTTGAAAGTGTAAGAGTAAATATGCCCATAAACCTTTGTTAACATGGTAAGAATTCAATTTTGAATGTATTTCCATGTGGGTAGATTGGGTTTAATTCATATATCATGCTTTGGGGTTAATTCACTGCATTTAGTTCATTTTCTAGTTTTACACTGCAAGTGTCGACTCCTAGGGTCGACTCTTGGAGGCTTGGGGTCTGTTTTCTATGAAAACAGAACCCCCGGTAAAAAGTGTCGACTCCAAGGGTCGACACTTTGCCTTGGGTCCTATTTTTATATCACGGGACAGTAGCTAGTGAGAAAAGTGTGGACCCCAAGGGTCGACACTTTCTCTGGGCGACCTGAATCGGGTTTGTCGGTTTGGTTTCGAACCATGGGTTTAATGGTCCGATTGGCTTGCCCTTTTACCCCAGTAGCCCTAGGGTTTATACCCTTATTTGGGGTTTGAGTGGGTTTCTCATGGGCTAATATGTCTTTATGGCTTCCTTTCTCATGTGTATACATAGCCACCCTTGTCCGATCGTGAAACACAATCCCTTGGGCTTATTGTTCTATCTGCTCTTGTAGGGAAGAAGAAGAACGAAAAGGAGGCGTGCTCACTCAAGGAGGAGGAAGAAGAAGCCACAGGAGATCATCTTCGATGATCCTGACCTTTGATCGGGAAGCTGCGGATGCTGCTGTCCCCGGTCTGTGAGTTTGGGCGTTTCTATCTCAAGCCGACTGCCTTCACTCTGCAACCCATCATTTCCAGCGCACCCTACCTACTGTTTAAAAGGAGTTGTGGGACACTAAAGGGGAATACATATATATATGTATATATATATATATATATATATATTTCATTTGTTTGTCATGTCCCTTTTAACCAAGATATAATTTCAGATCATAATGTCTCATCTTTTCTTGATGTGTGCAGGCTCGATTGGAGCTGGGACTTGAACGAGCAAACTTGCATCCTCAAGGAGGACGACCGACTACTCCAACTAGCTGTGGATAAGATCTTCTCCAACCTAGGCTTCAAGAATGATCTTCTTATTTCTATTGGAGAACCAATGAGATATTTCTACATCCTCTTTATGTTTATTTCTATGAATATTTCATAGTCTATCTTCATCTACATACTGTTGTGGGCGTATATTGTATATCGTTTGATTTTGTTAAACTCAGAATATCTGTGTGTGTGTGTGTGTATGGAGCTGTGTCTTCATGTGTTTGTCGTGTCCTGGGCACGTTCCCCGAGCGTGTGTGTGTGTGTGCTGTAGTGGCAATACCTCGTGTGTGTATTGCTGCGGAAGTAGCATGTGTGTGGTTGGGGTTCGTCCCCGTGTTGCTACGAAAGTAGCGTGTAGTGAAGCCTCACCCGGTTGGGTGAGGGGTGGACGTAGGGAGCCCGTCGTGGTCCCGAATCACCATAAAATCCCTTTGTCTTGTGTGATTGCCTGTGTGATTGTCATTTCTTCTATCTCCGTTCACAGGTACATTATATAGGTTTTTAATTCACTGCACAATCACTCACTGCTACCTCTGTAATCTGTGTTGAGCAAAATTTCCCTGTTAGTCGCATTGTTATTACGAGTGAGATCGGAAAGCTTGAGAGAACGCTTTAAATCTCACTTAAGTTTTGGCTATTAACATTGTTAATCTTAATTTCACTGTGTTTAGTTAGGAAAGTTTTTAAAATCCGCCATCTCGGCAAGGGGACAATTCAACCCCCCTTCTTGTCCGCCATCTCTCTAGGCCAACATTAACAAACTCCATTTTTAACCCTAATTCTCTTAATTCGGCTTGGTTAGAATTTTGTTTAGGGTTCGACCAAGAAGATAAATTGTCTAAACTTTTAGTCCTCTATATGATTATAGATTTTCCATATTTTTATAAATTAGTTTAGATTTAACAAAAAAGGGGATTTTAATTTAATAATAAGAAATTTCTCAATTATACCCATTATGCAAATTTTTAGTAATTCTTGGGGTGCTACAGCAAGCTCCAAGCCCTCCAGGAGAACGAATCAGAAGCCACCGAGGAAGGAGGATTGGTCGAAGGCACTCTTACTATTCTCTCTAAGCCAGCATTCGTCCTTTTCGACACCAGAGCAACTCATTCGTTTATTTCTCAGAATTTTGCTAAGAATGTATCTGCGAAACCTGTGTTAATGGATTCTCAATTAGAAATTTCAACCCCTATCGGTTCGAGTTCAACTATCAAGTATTATTATCCTTGTAGTGAGATTCTAGTTAATGGTCAGAATTTCCTGGCAGATCTAATATGTATGAAGATGAAGGATTATGATGTAATCCTAGGAGTAGATTGGTTAGATAGATATGGAGTTAGCATTCATTGCAAATCTGGCTCAGTGTCTTTTTCTGAGCATCTCGAGCTTTCTTTTGTTGGTGTTAGGCATTCTAAGTCTGTGCCACTTATTTCGGCACTTCGGGCCGAGAAGTTATTGAGGAAAGGGTGTCAGGCATTCTTGGCCTTGGTCTCTTTGACCGATAAGAAGGAGTTGGAGCTGAAGGACATCCCTATTGTCCAGGACTTTCCTGATGTATTTCCTAAGGATTTTCCAGGACTTCCCCGTGAGAGAGAGATAGTTTTCTCTATCGATTTAGTTCCTGGCGCATCACCAGTCTCGAAGGCTCCATATCGTATGTCCCCTACGAGTTAAAGGAAATGAAAGAGCAATTGTTGGAGTTGCTGGAGAAAGGGTTCATTCGTCCCAATACATCCCCGTGGGGAGCCCCAATGCTTTTTGTAAGGAAGAAGGATGGTTCGTTGAGACTGTGTATTGATTATCGCCAATTAAACCAGCTTACTGTCAAGAATAAGTATCCATTACCAAGGATCAATGAGCTATTTGATCAGATATCAGAAGCGTAGTATTTTTCTAAGATTGATCTTCGATCAGGATATCATCAGTTACGAATCAAAGATGAGGATATCTTTAAGACGACATTTCGAAGCAGGTACGGGCATTTCAAATTTGTAGTAATGCCTTTTGGACTAACGAATGCTCCTATAGCTTTTATGCAGCTGATGAATGGTGTTTTTCTACCCTACTTAGACCAGTGGGTTGTGGTATTTGTCGATGACATTCTCATGTATTCTAAGAGCAAGGAGGAGCATGAAGAGCACTTGAAGATGGCATTACAGATTTTGAGGGACCATCAACTATATGCAAAGTTCAGTAAGTGTGAGTTGTGGTTGCAAGAAGTGTCCTTTCTGGGTCATGTTATTGCTAAAGATGGTATTGCAGTAGATCACTCTAAGATAGAGGTAGTGAGGAATTGGGATAGGCTAGTGAATGTAACTGAAGTGAGAATTTTTCTAGACCTAGCAGGTTATTATCGGAGGTTCATTAAGGATTTCTCCAAGATTGCGATATCTTTGACTAGGTTGACCCGTAAGGAGAATCGATTCGAGTGGTCGGAAGACTGTGAGAAGACTTTCAAAACTCTGAAGGAGTGTTTGAGCACTACCCATGTGCTAGCTTTACCCTATGGAGAAGGAGGTTTTGAAGTTTATACTAATGTCTCGGGAATTGGCTTAGGCTGTGTGCTAATGCAGCATGGTAGGGTAATAACATATTCACCTAGGCAGTTGAGGAAGCATGAAGAGAACTACCTTATCCATGACTTAGAACTTGCTACAGTGGTCTTTGCCTTAAAATTTTGGAGGCACTACTTGTATGAAGAGACTTTTATTGTATTTTCGGATCATAAGAGTTTGAACTATATGTTCTCCCAGAGAGAACTTAACATGAGGCAGAGGAGATGACTTGAATATCTAAAGGATTTTGATTTCTCTATTGCATATCACTCTGGGAAAGGTAATGTAGTGGCTGATGCTTTGAGCAAGAAGCCGATGGCTAAGTTGTCAAGCTTTATGCTACAATAGTGGAAGATGCTGGAACAATTAGCAAGCCTAGATCTCAATATTGATAAGAAGAAAGATCGG
The DNA here is from genome assembly GCA_022559845.1 of Amorphophallus konjac. Lineage (NCBI taxonomy): Eukaryota > Viridiplantae > Streptophyta > Magnoliopsida > Alismatales > Araceae > Amorphophallus > Amorphophallus konjac. The sequence continues at coordinate 172,883,635 of CM040128.1, read as the reverse complement.
GTTTTGATCGCCCAGGTTCAGCTTCACCCAGAGTTGTTAGGCGAGATTAAGACCTTGCAAGACAATGATCCATTACTGGTAGATATCAAGGAAAGCTTAAACAGTCGACTAGATTTTCTGTTGACCGAAGATGGAAGATTATTATTCCGTGGAAGAACTTGCATCCCCGAATCAGCCAAAGTGAAGAGTAAGATCCTTGAAGAAGCCCATAGGTCCAAGTACAGAGTTCATCTTGGAGCTACTAAGATGTATAGGGACTTGAAGAGAACCTTTTGGTGGCCAAACATGAAGAGAGAAGTGACTGAATTTGTAAGCAGATGCTTAGTATGTCAGCAAGTGAAGGCTAAGCATTTCAGACCTGTCGGAGAATTAAAACCTCTCGAGATACCACAATGAAAGTGGGAAAGTATTGGCATGGATTTCATCATGGGTTTACCAAGAACTCGTGACAGTTTTGACGTGATTTGGGTGATTATTGATCAATTGACCAAATCCGCGCATTTCTTACCTATCAAGTCGAAGTGGACAGTGGATGTGTTGGCTGCCTTGTATATGAAGGAGGTAGTGAGATTGCATGGAGTGCCTGTGAGCATTGTGTCAGATAGAGACCCCAGATTCACATCTCATTTTTGTAAAGGATTGCAGGAATCATTGAGAACCCGTCTGAACTTGAGTACTGCTTTTCATCCTCAGACAGACGGGCAGACATAGAGAACGAACCAGACTTTAGAAGATATGTTAAGGGGTTGCATGATTGACTTTAAAGGTAACTGGCATGAACATTTAGCCTTGATGGAATTTGCCTACAATAACAGTTACCAGTCCAGTATTTAGATGGCACCATTTGAGGCTCTCTATGGTAGTAGTTGCCGTTCACCTCTTTGCTAGAATGAGGTAGGCGAGAAGCAATGGCTTGGACCAAATCATATTTCAGAATCATCAAACAATATTCAGATTATCAGAGACCGTTTGCAAGTTGCTCAATCCAGTCAGAAAAGCTATGCGGATAACAGAAGAAGAGAATTGGAGTTCCAAGTTGGCGAGCATGTATTTCTGAAAATCTCACCTATGAGAGGAGTCTGAAGATTTGGCATCCGTGGCAAGCTAAGTCTGAGATTTGTTGGTCTGTTTGAAATTCTGGAGAGAGTGGGAGAAGTTGCATATAAGTTGGCACTACCACCCTAGTTGTCAAGCGTGCATAATGTCTTCCATGTGTCCATGCTACAGAAGTACGTATACGACCCCTCACACATTATTCAGCATGCAGATCTGGAGCTGAAGGAAGATCTATCCTATGAAGAGAAACCTATCAAGATTTTGGACCAGAAGCAGCAACAGCTTAGGAATCGGTCCATACCGATGGTCAAGGTCTAGTGGAGTAGGCGTAGAACAAAAGAAGCCACTTGGGAATCAGAAGAAGTAATCCGGAAGCAGTATCCTAATTTGTTTTAAGGTCAGTAACTGTGTTTTCCCCATTCGACAAGTTTGGTGAATTTGCATGACCAAATTCCTTAAGTGGAGGAGGGTGTAGCATCCCGAATTTAATTAATAACAAAATTATGTAGCAATTGGGAGTTTCTTAAAATTAAATTGAATTTCCTCTTAGGCTAAAATTCAACTAATTTATTAAAATCTGAAAAAAAATTATATTCCTGTAGAGGATCCTTTTTCCTGCAGCTTTCTCTTCTGAACCTGACCTAATAGAAAATTTGGTTAGGCCCAATTTCAGGTTTTGGCTAGAACTCAGTGTTTTATTAGAGTAGCCCTTGTCTAACCCAATTCAAGCCCAAATAAAGCTCAAATGAGCTCATTCCGTACCCGATCGATCGACCTTTGTTAGAGGCCCATTTCCCCTCTATCTCCTATCGAAAACCCTAACTCTAGCCGCCGAAATTAGGTGTATTAACTCGTTGATTTGGTCAAGCGCGAATATCGTGCGAGGACTCTCCTCGTAGATCCCTAGCCCTTACACGACTCTCTTGTCAACCCTAACCCTATAAGATGACCCCTAATCCTCACGAGAACCACCTTTGGGAGCAGCAGCCGCTGGTGTGCTCTATCGAGGCCGAAGACGACAGGTTTTTAGAGCTGGTTTTTCATCCGGTGATAGCATCGGTGTCCCCTTCCTCCATTGATTCAGGTAGATTCTCGTAGGCTAAACCCTAATTAAGTTATACCATCATGAGCGCCTTTCAGTCTTCTTCATTTTGATAGCAAAAGCCCCAATTTCTGTGTAGTATAGCATTCAAAATTTGAGTTTTATTGGAAGCATGTCACGATTAGGGTTTCAATAGCATTACTTTCGCCTTATTTTGATCTGAAGTTAGGATTTTGATAGGCTAAATAAGTATTTGAACATGCTATCATGTATGAAATCTTGTGCTCTTTCGATTGACATGGGTTTGCCCAATTTTTATGGGCTATACCGTGTTACCATTGAGTTACAAGCACGGTGTGTCGGAGCTCGCCGAAGGCCATGGCAGAATTCATTGTAGCGCTCTACCAGAAACCATCATTGGTATTACTGGCCTCGCGACAGACCGCCAAACTCCTGTTTTGAATTTTGCATAATAACGGCCGTTGACCGACCGCTAATCGATATTAGCGGCCCTCTCCTGATCGCTATTTACGCTCGGTTCCCAGACAGATTGTAGCATGTTCCCTTTAGTTCTCATTAGTTAGACAGCATTGATAGTGTATAAATGCATCAAATAACTAGGGTTATATGAATTTTATTCTTCCTATGAATCAGAAATGCGGGAAGTCGATCTCTTTTTCATCAAAGCACGACTTGTCAATCAATCCTCTTGCTATGAACAAGTAATTAGTTTTGCATAAATTTATTCACTATTGCTTTAATTTTGACAAATCTTTCACTTGTTAACTTGTTTGACAATCACGCCATTCTGGTGGTGTTGATTGACCGCATCACACTCGTTTTCCACATTTCTTTAGACTCAATCTTGTAATAGTTGGGACTCTCCGCCGGATACTCCTTCTGTCGAACTAGGACCACTATTACAAGACCTTCGTAAGCCCCCGCGAGCCTGGGATTTTCCCTTGGACGCTGGGAAGGTTGTATCCCCATAGCTTGAACCTACCGACTAGATCGAATCACGTTTTGGGAAGCCATGACTGCTCTATCTGTTCCAACCGAAAGACGGCCCCGTTAGGACCGCTACTTCTAGGTAGCGGCCAAGGCACGACCGCTACTTGTCTCCTGACTGGCCTACGTGCCAATTTTCCAAGGCAACTTACCTTTGCTCCAAGTCGCTCCAGCCTTGTTCAAGTCAACCTAAGTCCTCTTAAATGACCTTGGGTTACGTGGGCTGAACCCTGGTTCGGTCTAACCATGCCCAGGCCAACTAAGAACCTATTTAAGTTGACTGTTCTACCCTGCGGTACTCAGCATGGTAGCGGCCCTTCCTAGACCGCCACCTTCCTTTAGTAGCCCTTTGTGGACCGTCTTATCCTCCTTGTAGTAGTTCAGTCTGGACCGCCAATTCCTACTAGCGGTCTTGGCTACCGCCATTGTGTCCAGAGCTTGTTTTCTGTGGTTCTTTGTGTGCTATAGTAGCCATACCAAGGGTAGCCCTGGGCTGCAATCTAGTCCCCTTCATGATCCCTTTTGGGAAAACTATTGATTTCCAAGTCATATTTCTACGACTTTTCCCCAAATCTCTATTGGAATGACTCTTGATCTTAGAGATAAGTTACATAAACTAAACCTTGGAATTCTTGGCCGATTCCAATGAATGTCTAGATTGTTACGTGCGATCGTGGATCCGCTGAATCAGTGCCAACACATCATTAAGGGCCCAGTCTAGTCGTGTGAGGAGCGCCCGAAAATACTTGTGCCCCAGAGAGTTTGTAATGACAAGGTGTAGCATTGCACCGAGTACTTGCTAGTGTGTGGTCTATGACATTCATTTCCTTCATGAGTCTATTACTCTACATGACTTGCTATACTTGCGTGCTCGTTCGGCCAATCCATGGAATATTGTTCTTCTATACTCTTTGTTACCTTATGAGATTTATATCTACTGTGGCTATTGTGAGTTGCATTTATTTTAATGTTCCATGTTTCTCGACATGACATTATTAATTTGCCTAATCACTTATACATTGTCTGTTATAGAATCTACTAAGCATTTGCTCACCCAGTTGTTCCCCATTTTTCAGGTAGCACTGACGAGGACACGTAAACTGATGGGGATGGGCAAGAGTGAAGATTTTGGAGCGAGCCAGTAGAAGTCATGTCGGTGTCTATCATAGTATAGGTCCTGTCGAATTATGTAGTTATGTTAGTCGACAAGAGTTGTAACTTGTTTAGTTATTTCAATTGGGTCGTTATGTAATATGTTGCCTTGGATAAGTGGTTAATTAATAAAGTTGGCAGTTTATTTGAGTTAGTGTGATCTCTTGCATTTTCACATTTATTTAATTACGTGTTTGCTCTGATTGTCATGAGTGATTATAACTGATGCGTTCTGATTTTCCGCATCGGGGCGTGACAATAGCAGATGAGAGCAGTTCAAACATTAAAAAATGGTGTCAGACAAGAAACTGCATAAATTCATGGACTCCATAATTCTCGTTCGTGAAAGGGTTGGGTCTGTTGTGAAGAGGCTCAAAGAAATACATGAAGAAAACAGAGAGAAGCTCCATGAAATGCAGAGATACAATTATGATGTTAAAGAAGAACAAATGGGCTTGAGCTTAAAATATGCTAAACTGAGTGACAAAATCGCTGCGTTTGGTGAACAAGTTGCAAAATTGTTTGAAAGAACAACCATGGTGGGAGATGAAGTGATTGATATGGTAAGAATAATTAAAGAACACTTTCCACCAACTCTTGAAGATATTAGTGAGGGTTAGTGTAACGACCCAAGATCCGGAAACCGGGAAGGACCCGATGTCATTTGAATCCTGGTCCGCCGCCCACAAGCCGGAGGGCTCAGAAGGGCTAAAGGATGTGTGTGAGTGGAGTACACAGAAATAAGAAATAAAGTAGGAACAACAAGAATATAACAATTAATTAAACTAACTATAGAGTCTAGTCCAAAAAGTACAGTCTACAGAAATAAAACGTACCCAATGCACAGTAAACACTCGGCCCGGCGAGTTGGTAACTACGAACCTCCGCGCTACACCTCTGAACCTTGAGGAGGAACCGCCACACCTAAAAAGTAGGTGTGTGCCTCGTCTCACTGGCTCAGTAGGGGTTTCGCGGAACCCCAACCGTAAACAACAGCGGTAACGAAAAGCAGCAATAGTAGCGGGACAACAAATATGGTGGTCGATAAAACCTCGGCCATACAGCTACTCCTACTGTACCGGGAAACACACCCCTATCTCACAGTCGGGAGAGCACCGGACTAACAGGAAAACCATGGCTACGCTGCCAGGAGAAACACTACAACAACGCTATCACGGAGGCCTGTCCTCGTCGTATAAGGCCTTGCCCAAGACCACGCAGTCTGGGAACACGATCACGACCTCGCTGTCGTGAACCCGGAGCCGTCTAGGGAAAACACTCAGTAACGCTACCGAAAACCCTAGACCTCGGTGTTGAAAGTACACTCCGAAACCACCGAGAAACATGAGAAACCCTATTTCGTGTGATAGGAGTACAACCCACTAGAAGCAAGGCCGATGCGTCCACTGATGTCTTAGTCCGTACCTCTGGTATCTCCCTCCGGCCCAATAGGAATTGAGACACCGTACTAGTAACTAGGAAATAAGCATCTTGCCGGGGTCGTGCTCGTCAGCACGTGTCCAAAGTCCCCGACCATGTGTGCACACACTGACTGACTACACGTGTCAGGCCCTCTAGCTAGTTTTACTCCCAGCCTGGACTCAAGCCGCTACAAGGGAGGCCCTACGGTGACCAGCCTACAAATCGCCTCTCTCGGGTGTAGCTCTCCACCTACTCCCTGGTGGGTATGCACACGCGTGCAAGGGCAAGCTATGACTAGTGGGGGCTCACTGAGCAAAACGATGCTCGGAAGAACCCTCAGAATACGGACAGGCTACGCATGAGCCCTGTCGTAAATTAGCTCAGAAAATAGGTGGCACGATGCCACCGGACTCTAGGCAGTCTATTAAACCTATTAAACCCAACGGCCCTCGAGTCACAAGACTCGGGTCAAGGTCGTTGCACAAGATAGCCCCAGGTAGTCAATCTGGCCTACCCCTAGTTTAGAAGCCTCGGTAAAATAATCCTCAAGGCGGCCCACAACCTCCGAGCTTAATCCCTTGCAAGGGAAACTAAGAAACCCTCTAGCCCCAGGATGGGTAATTGGACTCACAGTCCACAGGCCATACACATGGCCCACACGAAAATAGCTTTCTGGAGAAGCTCAGGACATGCGGGAATAACCTTCCGCACTCATGCCGATTATGGCGACTCAATCAAGCGTAACATAGAAGCCCGGAACACGAAACGGTCACCCAGACCCCAAAAATATCCGGGCATGCTAATTGAGGTAAAACGATACCTCCGGACATCCAAAAACACGGTCACGGTACCCACGGGGTGTTCAGGACACTCACGGGGCCAAAGGTCGGTCATTGGTTCTCAATCGGACTGACCGGGACCCAAAACGGGCAAGAGGGGCAGAGGTCGATCGACCAAACCCCAACGGTCAGTCGGTCGACCGAACCGACCCAGTCGGTCGACCGGCGCCGCAAGCGGCGTCGACGCAGCTTGGGTTGCGTTGACTCCACCTGCTGTGATCGATCGACCGACGCCCAACGGTCGGTTGACCGAAATCCGCAGCGTGTCCCTCCATGGCGAACGCCGTTCGGTCGACCGAACTGCCTGAGTCGGTCGACCGAATATGGCATGAAACCGATCGGAGCCACCCTAGGGCTCTGATTTATACGCCCACTTGACCCCAGTCTATGGGGAAAACAACGGAGATCATCGCCCTGGTCCGAAAACCCAAAAATGGAGGGAAGAAAGTGGGAAAACAGCGTTCGATCCGACGAAATCGTCACACGCCCTAAAAACATGTTTTTGACACCCCAGTGAGAAATAAACCCTCTTGGCTCACCACAGCCTACCAAAATCACGGGAAACGAAGTACAGGGGCTAAGGATCCATCCCACTACCTCCACCGAAGATTTTGCGCGCCGTGGACGTCGTTCCATCGTGAAACGCCCGTGAAACCACCGCCAATTGACGAACACGCACTCGAGCTTCCTCGCGCCACCACGCTTCGATCCTTACCCCGTCCACGCCGCTCCTCTCCCCCACATCGTCTCCACCTCACCCTCCATCGCCTCTGTCAGCCACCCGAAGGAGAGGGGGAGAGAAAGAGAAGAGGGAGGGAGAGAATGAGAGAATGGGGAGAGAGAGGGGGTTAGGGTGGTTTAAATAGAAAACCCACGCGGGTTTTCTGAAATTCGAAAAATACAAAAATGGGGAAAATACTTTCCATGATCCTCGAAAAATGTACAACGCGCCTGCAATGTCCCGGAGCCCGACAACACATCAGTTCACCCTACACAGAGTTCCGAAGGTCCGAACCTGCGTAAAGCCCAAAACACATTCTGGGACTCACAACGACGCTCCGAACCCACAAATCTTGATCCGAAAAAATGAAAAAAAAATTTGGGGTGTTACAATCCTCTCCTACTTACAGAAATTTCATCCTCGAAATTGAGGTAACCACCAAGGCACAGGGGAAGAACAACACACCTAGCTGGCAGCGCTCTCAGAGCTCCAGCTCAGAAATCTCGAAACACACAGAGACACTTCTCCTGAGGGATATCGCCAGACCTTAATCACGATCAACATGCCTCACTCTGCTCACAACACACATCGATCATCAGAGCAGGCGTAACACAAAAGGGAACAAGTCTGGCGTCGCCTTAGCCACCATGAAATTTAAACCATGGCATTGCTGCCACGATCTCGCTCACCAAGGAAACGCAATCCTCGTTACGAGAAACAGCCATCGATCAAATCCCATGCCAGGTGGACCAATCATGCGTCAGCTCCGCTACCAGCAGACTGATCTCACGCCTTCCACAAGGGACACCCATTACTGAGCTTCCACCAGCTCACACAGTCATCACAACTGAGTGCGACAAATCCATCGGCTCTGCGCCATGAACCATCTCACACCTGGCAAGCCGAACGCCAATAGCTGATAGCCACTAAACTTGTCGTTAAAAAGTCGTGCCACAATTTAAAAATAAAAGAACTCACTCACTTAAAAAGATTTGAATAAGTGTAAAGTGGTAAGAACGAGTCGATCGCACGGAGAAGAAATATTTTTAATTAAGCATATGATGGAATTCTTATATTTGAGAAGATCCAAATTTTTGAATGAGACTAAACTAAAGAAATTGCATGGAAGTAAACTAACTAAATAATATGAGAGGGTTAAGAATAGAAATTGAAAAGAGAGGGAGAAAACTAAGAAGACACAATTGTACGAAATCTGAACTTTATTACTAAAAAAGGTGACAAGTACAACTCTATAAAAAATGAAAATATAACTTGGAAATAAAAGAGAAAGGGAAGAAAATAAGGGTTGGGAACTTTGGATGAAGAACACCGACCTCTCCACCATGTCGAGCCTTGGAATTTCACCCCGCCGTGGAAGTAGACGCCGCCGAGAGCACCATAGGAAGAAGATCCGCCAAAGGGATGTGTGAAGAAGTATGAAAGATGAAGATAGATAGGTGGAAGAAGAAGCTTTAAAAACTTAACATAAACAAGTGTGTGTGCGTGAGTTGAAAGTGCTGTGAACAGAGAGTGGGAAAGAAAGAGGGGCGACGGTGGGTGAAGAAATAAAAATCACAATAAAATAGAATGAAAATAGAGGGAGATTACAAGAAGAATAGTTTAAAATCTAGAGAGATTTAGAAGAAGTGGAAGAAGATAAAGTTGTAGAGGACGAAGAGAGGAAGAAAATTGCTGAAGAACACAGAGACAGAAGATGAGAGGAAGAGGGTGAAAAACATGGAAGACTAGGATGTGGTGCGTGAATGAACAGTATAGCCTAAAAAATTAAACTTTGGAAAATAGATTGTAATTTGAAAACGAGGAAGAATTGGAAGAAGATGTAGAATAAGAAGTTGAAGAACACCTAAAAATGAACAACTTTTGTGAAGAAAGCAAGAGGGAAAGAAGATCAGAAGGGGGAGAAAAATGAGAAAGAACAGAGTTATAAAATCCAGATGAACAGTAAAAATTATAGACCATGGTTTTGGAAAACTGGAAATAAGTTGAAAACGGAAGAGAATTAGAAGAAGAGGAAGAAGAAAGATTGGAAGAACACTTAAAAACGCATAACTTTGAAAAATGAAGAAAATTGAAAGGACGACCAGAAGTGCATGAAAAACTAGGCTAACAAGCTAACTGGCGAACTCCTCCCACTGTTCCTCTCGGGTGCTTTTATAGTGTGCAGAGGAGGCTTCACGATCGTGGCATCGAGATCAACTTCAAATCCGGCTTTCAGCTTGGAGTAGTGGCTTCAATTACGTCTCTTGCCATAGATAGATCCCCCTTTTATCAAAACATGAAGGATAACATCAAATAGTAGCAAGATATCTTCAAAGAGACCTTCCCGTTTCTGCTTCAAACTCTCACGAAAATGGCGACTGGGGCTCTGGGCGCAAATTAAAATAGCATCTACTTAATAGGTCGCTCATTCTTTATTTCTTTTTTTAATTTTTTTCTTTTTTTCATAAATCCTTGAAATGGCGACTTTGCAGAAAGTCGCTAATTCTTTTTCCATTTTCTTCATTTTTTCTCTATTTTTTCTGTATAAATGAATAGGCGCCCTCTTGAACAATCGTAGATTCTTTTCCAAAATAAATAGTGCCTTCGTGGGTAGTCGCACATTTTTTCTATTTTTCAGCTTTTTCTCTTTTTTCTATTTTCATAAATGAATGTGCGCCTCCATACTCAGTCGCAAATTCCCTTTTTTTCTTTTTCTCCTTTTTCCAGCAAAATGAATTAGTGCCCTTTCGGTCAGTCGCTATTTCTTATTTTTAGAAAAATCTTCAAAAATGGTGTCTGACCACCTGGTCGCTATTTCCTGAAAATTTAAAAAATTCAAAATATCAACATATTTAAACCTAAAATGACTTTCAAATGATTGTGTAATTTCTTGAATATTTCTCACATGGTCATTTAGGCTCAAAAATAATGATAAAATGCGTGCAGACTCAAATAATGGTGAGAATGAAATTAACTGCTCATGTAGCACAACTTTATTCATTTAATACATAAAGATGATAAATGTGATGCAACTTATGATATAAAATATAGCACTTATCACACCCCCAACTTACTCATTGCTAGCCCCTTCGCAATGTAAATAAAAATAAATTAAAATTTAAGACTAACAAGAGTTTGTAAAATCCATACTCTCATATCGAGCTCTCCCTTCATAGAATCAACCCAAAGATTAAGAATCTAGAATCATAAATGGACACTAGCCTTATGTAGGAAATTAATAGTACATGATCAAGAATTCAACTCAAAGCTCAATTGCACTTGTGCATGTGTAACTACCAAATCCACAACTTGGACAATTACGCCCCCCATTTACTATTCCAAGCAAGTGTCTTTCAACCCTACACCTCTTAATCAGAGTATTAAGCATACGAGCTTTTTGTTTACCTTATTTCATTGTCCCTTTGGGATCTTTTTATTTATTTTTTTCTACACACATGATGCTGCACTACCCTTCACTGTTTAACATGAATCCCGACTCTTGCCTTAGGAGAAGCAGGCCCAGTCACCCAGATCAAGATTCTATTTTTCGTTTTACACGAACCTCAACACGTCTTAGGTGAAGTAGGCTCGGTTACTAATATTCGGGATATTTTTCATGGTATTTCTTTCACTTTTTTTCTCTTTTTTTTTTCAAAATGCTATTTGCACTAATTTGATAAATAACTTGGCAGAAAGTTTAAAAATATCTCTTCCTTGAGGAGTGTAGAGCATCAGACAACATACCCAAAATAACAGAAGGCTTGTCTTGCTTATTTCATTAGCGTGCAACGTGATTTTTATTTTTCTAACGTGCACACGAACTTTAAAGGGATTCTTATATCAGTTTTCCATGGCTAGATCGAAGAAATTTTCCATCATCCTTCTCCCTAGTCTTTTCTATTCCAGAATTACTTTCAATTCAAGTATGAATCAACAAAACTCAAAATGGGGATTTCATTTTTTTTATACAGAACAAATATGCATTTCAAGTTGTACTATATGCATCATGAAATGAATTTTTTCTCTCCCTCCCCCAACTTGAATGACATTGTCCTCAATGACATGTGCAATAGAAAGCAATAGAACAATCTAACAAAGAATATAGTTGAGATGGAAGGATGCAACCTGGTGTGTGTGATGAAAACTCCATCAATGGCCAGCGACAGCTTCTTCTCCTTGACCTGTCTTACTGAAACACACTCAAACAAAAAATATCAAATAACAAAAACCTTGGGTTACCTCCCAGAAGCACTAAGTTTTTTCGTCTTCAGCTAGACGCACGAAAGCTCGCAAAGATTTTATATTGGATCACTCAAAGCAATAGACTCTTTTAACAGCTGATCATTTTTCAAGTAACGTTTTAATCTTTGACTGTTGACAGTGAAAATGTGACCATTTTTAGGATTCAAAATTTTAACAGCACCATGGTCAAAAACTTTAATAACAACAAACGGTCCATCCCATCTGGATTTGAGCTTACCGGGGAACAAGCGCAGCCTAGAATTGAAAAGCCCAACCTTTTGATTAACAGAAAAAAATTTCCTGTGAATATGCTTATCGTGAAAAACCTTGGTTTTAGCTTTGTAAATCTTTGAATTTTCATAGGCTTCATTTCTTAATTCCTCTAGCTCATTGAGTTGTAGAGCTCTTTGGGCACCAGCTCGAGTAAGATCGAAGTTGACTTGTTTAATGGCCCAATATGCGCTATACTGAAGTTCTACAAGCAAGTGGCAGACTTTTCCAAAAAGGAAACGGTAAGGTGACATGCCAATTGGAGTTTTATATGCAGTTATGTAGGCCCATAATGCATCATCTAGTCTCTCGGACCAGTCTTTCCTATCCGGCCTAACTGTCTTATGCAAAATATTTTTAATCTCTCTATTGGACACTTCAACTGGGCCACTAGTTTGGGGATGATAGGGGGTAGCAAGCTTATGAGTTATGCCATATTTGCGAAGCAAAGCTCGTAATTGAGAATTCGTAAAATGAGAACCCTCATCACTAATGATAGCTCTAGGACAACCAAATCTGGAAAATATGTTCTTCTTTACAAATTTTATCACCACCTTATGGTCATTGGTCCTAATAGCCACAGCTTCAATCCATTTTGAAACATAGTCCACCGCCACCAAAATATATTCATTGCCAAATGAAGGTGGAAATGGTCCCATAAAATCTATTCCCCAAATATCAAAGATTTTAACAACCAGAATTGGATTAAACGGCATCATATCCCTTTTTGAATTATTACCCACTGCTTGACATCTCAAACATGTTTTTAAAAATTCATAACCATCCTTAAATAGTATGGGCCAATAAAATCTACTTTGTAGCACTTTCGCCGCTGTTTTCTTTCCCAAAAAGTGTCCACCACAAGCCAGATTATGACAGAAGTTCAAAACAGAGTGTTGCTCCTCCTCGGGGACACATCTTCTTACTATCTAATCTAGACCCATGTGAAACAGCTCTGGGTCCTCCCAAAAATAGTGCTTAACCTTGGAAAAGAATCGACCCTTCTCCTACCTAGACCACCCACCCGGAATCAGTCCTACCGCCAGATAATTGACAATGTGAGTGTACTAGAGAGTTGAGGCTTGAGATATGGAAAACATTTGCTCATCCGGAAAAGAATCAAACATAGGTGCACTCTCAAGTATCACTATCCTGGACAGATTATCAGCTACAACATTCTTTAACCCCTTCTCGTCTCTAATTTTCAAATCAAATTCTTGCAGCAATAAAATCCCTCAAATGAGATGGGGTTTGGCATCCTTCTTGGAAAGGAGATACTTCAAAACAGAGTGATCAGAATAAACAATAACCTTAGCCCCTAACAAATATGATTGAAATTTTTCTAGGGCAAAAATAATAGCCAGTAATTCCTTCTCCGTGATAGTGTAGTTCAATTGTGCATCGGCGAGGGTGCGGCTTGCATAATAGATCACCACGGGCTTCTTATCTATCCTTTGACCTAAGATAGCTCCAATAGTGTAGTCTGAGGCATCACACATAATTTCAAAGGGTAGCGACCAATTTGGTGTTTGAAGAATCGGAGCTTGCGTTAGGGTGGCTTTTAAAGAATTAAACATCTCAAGGCAAGAATCATCTAAGTTGAAGGGAGTGTCCTTGGCAAGCAATTGTGTGAGAGGGCGAGCAATGGTGGAAAATTTTTGGATAAATCTACGATAGAATCCAGCATGGCCAAGAAAAGATCGAATTTGTTTGACAGAAGAAGGAGGAGGAAGATTGAAAATCAAATCAACCTTAGCCTTATCAACCTCTATCACTCTCTCTGAAACAACGTGGCCTAAAATTATTCCTTCTCTAACCATAAAATGGCTCTTCTCCCAGCTTAATGCAAGATTGGAGTTAATGCACCTCTTTAGCACATGCGTCAAATTTTCTAAACAATTCTCAAAGGAAGTACCAAACACAGAGAAATCGTCCATAAACATTTCCAGAAATTCACCAACCATTTCAGAAAACATTGACATCATGCATCGTTGGAAGGTGGCTGGGATATTGCACAACCCGAACGGCATTCTTCTAAAAGCAAACGTGCCATAGGGACACGTAAATGTTGTATTTTCCTGATCCTCCGGGTATATTGCAACCTGATTGTACCTGGAACAATCATCCAAAAAGTAAAAATACTTTTGTCCAGCCAACTTTTCTAGAATTTGATCCACAAACGAGAGTGGGAAATGATCTTTCTTTGTCATTAAATTTAATTTTCTATAGTCTATGCAAACTCTCCACCCCGTTTGTAATCTCATGGGCACTTCTTCTCCTTTCTCATTGGTCACAACTGTCAGGCTTGACTTCTTTGGAACACCTTGTGTGGGGCTGACTCACTTACTATCTGAAATGGGATATATAATCCCAGCATCTAGCCACTTTACAACCTCTTTCTTGACTACCTCTTTCATGTTTGGATTCAACCGGCGCTGCATCTCTCTACTCGGCTTGGCATTGTCCTCTAGATAAATATAATGCATGCACACATCCAGACTAATACACTTCAAATCCGCCACTGACCAACCTATCGCCCTCTTGTGCTCTTGAAGGATATCTAAAAGCTGAGATTCCTAAGCAGCAGTGAGATTGGAAGCAATGATTATGGGCAGAGTGTGGTCGGGACCTAGATAAGCATATTTCAAGGAATCCGACAGAGGTTTTAATTCAAGAATGGGAGGCCGATCCAAAGATGGAAGAATAGGTTCAACTTACAATGGAGGGAGTGGCTCTATCTTAGAGTAGGGTGCGGAAGAGAATAAAGAATCCTGCAGCATGCTACCCTCTTCTAAGGTATCCTTCACTTCATCCGGGTTTTCATCAATCAATTCCTCAAAAATAGCATTACATTCCTCATCTTGTTCCGGATATTGGGATGCCCTAAAAACATTCAAAGAAACCTTCTCACCTCCAAACGATATATCCATCATTACCGTGGCACATTTTATATTGGCCTTCCCGTAGCTAGAAATGGTTGTCCCAAAATAATTGGAGTATGCTTTAATTCCTGGGACGAGGCCATATCCAAAATGAGAAAATCCACTGGGAAATAGCACTCATAAACTTTTACAATCACATCTTCTAATAAACCCCTTGGAGTTTTCACAGAACGATCCGCCAGTTGAAGGATTATAGATATGGGCTTCAACTCCCCTAGATCAAATTACTCATATATGAAGGTGGGCAAAAGATTTACACTAGCACCTAAGTCTAGAAATACCTTATCAAATGTAACTCCACCGATATCTCATGAAATTAGAGGAGCTCTGGTCCTTCAACTTTTTAGGCAAATGATTCATCACAACAGCACTGACATCTTCAGACAAGCGGATCTTTTGATTTATAGCTTTCGACTCCCTTTTCGGAGTACATAGCTCTTTTAAAAACTTTACATATGCCGGCACATGCTTGATCGCGTCGAAAAGTGGAATATTAATATTCATCTATTTAAATAATTCCACGAATTCTTCCTGTTGACCCGGCTATTTCTTTTGAGCTTTTGACTTCAGAGCATCAGGAAAAGGGATCTTAGGAACATACTCTTGGGGACCTTCTTCATCAACTTTTGATTTTCCTTTATCCAGCTTCTTCTCTCCCCCCTCCGGCATCTTTTCATCTTGCTCAATCACAGGCTCCTCATCTTCGCTATCACTCTCCACATGGGCTTCTTGGTCTGAACTACTACCAACATCCTTAGCTTCATATGGATCATCTAGAATCTTCCCACTCCTAAGAGTAGATATAGCCTTGGCGTTCTCAAACTTAGGGCCTACTGGAGGCGGAGGCTGAGGTTGGTTAGGTTGAGGAAGAATACGAGGAGCTCTCTGAGGGAAACCTGAGGGTTGATTCCTGGGGTTAGCCACTGGTTGGCTAGGAAGCTGGCCTACCTCTCTTCTCATGTTATTCGCTGCTAACTGCCCTATTTGGTTCTCCAACTTGGAAATAGATTGATGCTGAGTAAGGATGAGTTGTTGGAGTTGTTCGAATTTCACATCGAAATTGGGCTGAGTAGGAGGTGGCTGGTATTGGGGTTGATGAAAACGATTAGAAGGATATTGATTATATGGGCCCTGACAAAATTGATTTTAATGATACGGGACCTGAGCTTGATGGAATGGAGGTTGAGGGTATTGATGTTGAGCTTGTTGAAAAGGAGATTGAAAATGTTGGTGAGACTAACTTGACACTTGAAAGGGTTATTTTTGAACAACTTGGTTTCAGGAATTCGCTTCTATAGGTGGACCTTGCTGAGGTTTCCAAAAAAAGTTGGGGTGGTTTCTCCAGCCTGGATTATAGGTGTTAGAATAAGGATCAAAAGCAAGTTTGGACACACCCTGAGCAGCAAAGATTTGTTCTTGAATGAACGAGGGAAGCTGGGCCGCGGTAGGGCAATCAGTGACAGCATGATTAGGGCTAGAACATAGAGCACAGATTTCTTCATGATTGGGAGCTGATAACGGTTGAGGAGCAGAAAAAGAAGAAGAAGGTTCCTGTCTAGATAACAGCTGATCTAACTTCTAAGCTACCAAATCAACCTTCTCCATCTTCTGAGCCAACAAATTCATTTTATTCAATTTCTGAGCTATAGCATTAATATCCACCTTGTTCTCAAATTCTCCTTGGTTCTTAACTTCATACAGCCCTGACCTCTTAGATGGCCCAATCATTCGTTCATAAGATGAGAGCAAGGCATGACTAATGAAATTTTCACTAAGCATCTCGAATAAATCATAGGCCTCGTCCTCGCTCTTATTCATAAATGCTCCCCCACATGAAGCATCCACCATATGTCTATAGTTTTCTGTCAATCCCTCATAGAATGCCTAGATAATTTGCCATCTTGATAATCCATGGTGGGGGTATTTCCTTAACAAATCTTTCAATCTATCGCACATCTCATAGATTTATTCTCCAGGGTTTTGTGTAAATCTAGTTATGGCTCTCCTCATGGTATTGGTTCATCCTATGGGATAGAATTTCCTCAAAAGTTCCTTTTACATTTCAGCCCATGTATCTATGGATCTACCTAAGTCACCTAACCAATATTTAGCCTTATCTTTGAGTAAGAAAGGAAAGAGAGTCAACTTAAGAGCATCATCTGAAAAGTTTTAGATTTTCACATTTGAGCATATCTGGAGGAATTCATCAAGATGTTTATAAGGGTCTTCATTGGTATTGCCATAAAAGGATGGCAACATTTTAATGGTACTTGATTTGATTTCATATTGAACTGTCTGGTTCTAAGGTGATTGAATATAGAAGGACGGTTGGTATTGATTAGGCATGAAATAGTCCTTCATCTACTTCGGAGCAACTTGTTGCACTTGATGTTGATTTTGGTCCTCCATGAGGCTAGGTTATGGATAATTTCTAGAATGCACTAACCACTCAATCTCACTAATGGGCCCTAACAAATGTGGGTGTAGGGATCTCCTACCTTGCATGCAATGCAAAAGGGCCCAAAGAAAGATATTTGTTTTTATATTTTTGATTTTTGAAAAAAAAATTCTTTTCAAAATAAATGCAAATGCAACTATATGATTTAAGTATGCAAAAAAAAATGATGGTTTTTTTTATTATGCAAATGAGTATGGAAAATAATGTAATGAATCAAACACTATATGAATGCACAGTGAGGATGTTTTCTTTTTTTTTTAAAGAAGAATTGGTACTGACTACTAAATTGGTCAACCGGCCAGGTAAGAGGGAGAGTTGTTGGAGACTCCCCCTACTTTCGTAGGGTCCTAATTAATTAACCACAATCTCACTTGGGCATTTGCCACAAAATCTCTAGCCTTAGACACCAATTTTCTAAAATAGCAAAAATCCCAACACTCCTTTTTTTATATGTGAAACCTTCTGTGGATAATCTGCTTTCAAGGTACTTCTTGATACAACCTGCCCCGTGTCCGTGAGGGAATCCACGGGTGCTCGGACTTATGGAGGTCTTGGAAAAAGAATTTCCAATCCAAAGCGACGGAATGCTCAATGGAGGGTCTTTCCAATTTTAAGAAGAGTGTAAGGATCCTAACTTGCCCTTGAGAAGGGGAAAGAGAAGAGAAGAAAAAGATTTTTTTTTCAAATAATGATGCAAGAAAATGATAAATCAACTAAAATATAAAATGCATGACAATAATGCTACTAAGATGAAGATATGCTAGCATGATGCGATTTTTTTTCTATTTTTCTTTTTTCTGATTTTTTTTAGATAAAATTTTTTCAGAATTTTTTTCAAAGTTTTAAGAAGAGATATGAAGAAAAGATAACTATCAACTAAAAATAACAAACAATATGCAAAACTACTTTAAAATAAAGAAAAAAAATCATGTTTTTGGTGTTTTCTGGATTTTTGATTTTTTTAGATTTTTTAAGAATTTTTTCAATTTTTTAAAATTTTTCAGAATTTTTTAGAATATGACTTTTTCCAACGTTTACTGACCTTTTAGCGACGCTTGAATTTCTTGGAATTTCTGAATTTCTACTTTCTGCTACAGTTTCAGGCTTTCAGCAACACTTTCTATGACAGTTTTTTTCTGAGAATTTCTAGGTCCATTTTTTTTTATTTTTGATTTTTTGATTATTTTTTATTTTTCCTGCAAAATAAAAACAGAAAACTTAGTAAAACTATATACAAATCAAACACAAAAATTTCTAACCATTAAAAATAATTTCCCCCCGGTAATGGCACCAAAAATTGATAGTCACTAAACTTATCATTAAAAAGTCGTGTCATAATTTAAAAATAACCGAACTCACTCACTTAAAAAGATTTGAATAAGAGTAAAGTGGTAGGAACAGGTCGATCCCACGGAGAAGAAATATTTTCAATTAAGCATGTGATTGAATTCTTATATTTGAGAAGATCCAAAATTTTGAGTGAGACTAAACTAAAGAAAAGGAAAATTGCATGGAAGTAAACTACCTAAAGAATATGATAGGGTTAAGAGTAGAAATTGGAAAGAGAGGGAGAAAACTAAGAAGACACAATTGCACAAAATCTGAACTTTATTACTAAGAAAGGTGACAAGTACAACTCTATAAAAAATGAAAATATAACTTGAAAATAAAAGAGAAAGGGAAGAAAATAAGAGTTGAGAAATTTGGATGAAGAACACCGATGTCTCCGCCATGTCGAGGCTTGGAATTTCACCCCGCCATGGAAGTAGACGCCGTCGAGAGGACCATAGGAAGAAGATCCGCCAAAGGGATGTGTGAATAAGTATGAAAGATGGAGATAGATAGGTGGAAGAAGAAGCTTTAAAAACTTAACATAAACAAGTGTGTGTGCGTGAGTTGAAAGTGCTGTGAACAGAGAGAGGGAAAGAAAGAGGGGTGACGGTGGGTGAAGAAAAAAAAAGCACAATAAAATAGAATGAAAATAGAGGGAGATTAAAAGAAGAATAGTATAAAATCTAGAGCGGTTTAGAAGAAGTGGAAGAAGATAAAGTTGTAGAGGACAAAGAGAGGAAGAAAATTTCTGAAGAACACAGAGACAGAAGATGAGAGGAAGAGGGTGAAAAACATGGAAGACTAGGATGTGGTGCGCGAATGAACAGTATAGCCTAAAAAAATTAAACTTTGGAAAATAGATTGTAATTTGGAAACGATGAAGAATTGGAAGAAGTGGTAGAATAAGAAGTTGAAGAACACCTAAAAATGAACAACTTTTGTGAAGAAAGCAAGAGGGAAAGAAGATCAGAAGGGGGAGAAAAATGAGAAAGAATAGAGTTATAAAATCCGGATGAACAGTACACATTGTAGACCATGGCTTTGGAAAACTAGAAAAAAGTTGAAAACGGAGGAGAATTAGAAGAAGAAGAAGAAGAAAGATTGGAAGAACACTTAAAAATGCAGAACTTTGAAGAAGGATGAAAATTGAAAGGAGGACCAGAAGTGCATGAAAAACTAGGCTAAAATGTTAACTGGCGAACTCCTCCCACTGTTCCTCTCGGGTGCTTTTATAGTGTGCAGAGGAGGCTTCACGATTGTGGCATCGAGATCAACTTCAAATCCGGCTTTCCAGCTTAGAGTAGTTGCTTGAATTAGGTCTCTTGCCATGGATAGACCCCCCTTTTATCAAAACATGGAAGGATAACATGAAATAGTAGCAAGATAGCTTCAAAGAGACCTTCCCGTTTCTGCTTCAAACTCTCGCGAAAATGGCAACTGGGGCTCTGGGCGCAAATTAAAATACCGTCTACTCAAGATGTCGTTCATTCTTTATATCCTTTTTTGATGTTTTTCTTCTTTTCATAAATCCTTGAAATGGCGACTTTACAGAAAGTCACTAATTCTCTTTCCATTTTCTTCATTTTTTCTCTAATTTTTTCGTATAAATGAATAGGCGCCCTCTTGAACAATCGCAGATTCTTTTCAAAATAAATAGCGCCTTCATGGGTAGTCGCACATTTTTTTCATTTTCAGCTTTTTCTCTTTTTTCTATTTTCATAAATGAATGTGCGCCTCCATACTCATTCCCGAATTCCCTTTTTTTCTTTTTCTCCTTTTTCCAGCAAAATAAATTATCACTCTTTCGGTCAGTCGCTATTTCTTATTTTCAGAAAAATCTTCAAAAGTGGCGTCTGACCACCCGGTCGCTATGTCCTGAAATTTTAAAAAATTTGAAATATCAACATATTTAAACCTAAAATGACTTTCAAATGATTGTGTAATTTCTTAAATATTTCTCACATGGTCATTTAGGCTCAAAATAATGATAAAATGTGTGCATACTCAAATAATGGTGAGAATGAAATTAACTGCTCATGTAGCACAACTTTATTCATTTAATGCACAAAGATAATAAATGTGATACAACTTATGATATAAAATATAGCACTTATAAATATCAACACTGGACCAGCTTTGTCAGAACTCAAACTTCGACAAAGCCCATATCTTGTCAAGGAAAAGGCACATCACGGAAACGGCCACCAAAGGCCTCACTTGCACACGGCTCTCGCCATTCTTGACTCGCTACAACCAGCATCTTCTGTCTGTGAAAGACCATACACTGGTCACCATACACTCGTCAACGGGAAGCCTTCACTCACTCGACTTCTTCCTTCCTTCCTGGCCTATCACCAAATCCAATGATCACATTGCAAATCTGGTCAGGCCAACCGCTGACTTTCGCACAGACCATTACAGCATCACGAGTCGATCCTCGCTCAGACGCCGCATCCGAATTGATTCTCACTCTAACTGTACCCTCTCAGGGGAGCACGACGAAACCAAAATACAAGATTCCAGAATCCTCAGTCCTCACCTCACTCGACTCAGGCTTACAGGGAGATCCTCCCATGCTGGTCACAAACAAAGGACCACCATACAACGACAACGTCCCTTCAGGGACCTCAACACGCAGGCATCATCCACTACACTGTCTCGTCAAATCCTCCGTCCCAATCAGTCCAAATGGACGCCTGCCAATTCCTAGGCTCCGCTCTCGCCACAAAGCCACAAGACAACACCTGAACGATCCTCGGCACACATCTTCAGAACATACAGGTACCACCTGCCACCACAGCATCCTAGTCGATGACGCCACGGCCAATGCACACCAGTCCCCAAACCTCGCAGATTCTTATCATCACTGAGTCCTCTTCCACATCATTCTGAAACTCTCGGACTCAACTGGGCCTCTTGATGGTACAGACCTTGCCATAGTCGACCACTCGACTAGCCTTACCAGCCGCTCACCGCTACCAACTGGGACCCATAATCTCTCATAGGTCACTCCTGGGGAACCACGATCTCATCCGAGGACACGACTTCCATCAAAGGAACAGGGTACTCATGCGACACACTAGCCGACATATTTCCCCAATTCTTCATCCTACTA
The DNA here is from genome assembly GCA_022559845.1 of Amorphophallus konjac. Taxonomy (NCBI): domain Eukaryota; kingdom Viridiplantae; phylum Streptophyta; class Magnoliopsida; order Alismatales; family Araceae; genus Amorphophallus; species Amorphophallus konjac. The sequence continues at coordinate 172,862,036 of CM040128.1, read as the reverse complement.
GTGCCACGAACCACAATGCCTCCAACAATGGCATGGCAACCAATAGGGCTCACATAGCCAGAGACAATCTCATACCGAGGAAGCAATCCTCCGATGCTCCACACAAATCCTCGGGAATCCGCTTGTAGCAACCAACGCTACGATCCTAGGCCTACGGGGTTTGTCATGCCCCGAGATATAAGAACAACGGAAGATAATCGAGAACGTGAATAGATAGCTCGTACGTCATAAGCGAGCAATAAAATCAGAGTGCTAACACATTCACACAAAAAAGGGAATGCACAAGATCATATACTCAAAACTTCACTTTATTGAATAATATTCAAGTACAATGATAATTGACTCATTTCATAGACTTAAATAAAGAGAAAATTACATAGACTCGACTTGACTCATGACTCTACTAGGTCTTCTCTCGATCTTTAATCACTCTCGAACTCATCACTTGAGTAGTCCGAATCCCCGCTAGAATTTTATGAAAAGATTGAAAAAGTATGGAATGAGCACACTTGCCCAGTAGGTATTTTCGTATCAACATGAAGGCAACATTTATGTAATTAGCATTTTAGCTCTAGAAAAGAAGAATAAATGCATGCGAACAAAACCAAAGTAACGACGCAAGTAACAAGACATGACTATGAACATATGAGATTTTGAGAGGATAATCAATTAAGAATGTATAGTGGCCTTTCATATAACAAGAATGTACTAGCATGTATTGAGAATGTACTATTCATAACCATGAAGGTCATGCACTAGAAAGTCATGTAATCAAGAATGTATATTTCATGTAGAGCCTCGTGATTTTCACTTGTCTGTAAAAATAAGTACTCCCAACGAAATGCGACGCCAGTATCATCGTACCACATGGTTTTCAGCACGGTTCCGACAATCAGTCGAGGGGGCTAGTATGGAGCCCTTGGACACAATCAGTGCCCGAACCGCATCTTCAAGTTATAAATGAAGTTACTTCTACGAGAAATATCAATAATGTAGGCCAATGATGTATCAATTCAAATAATAAGCTCAGAATAACAATGTCAAGGTAAGAATGCTTCAATTAAGAACATGAGAGTTCAAAGATGATTTAAAACAAGGTCATGCCATGAAAAGAATTCGGCAGCATAACGGCATGTTCTTTAACTTTCATAATTCATTAATAGCTTATTGAACAAGGTGTTTGGTTCTAGATCATCAATAGACCATCTACGAACATAGGAAAATCAACCCTTGGGTCAAACCTCAGGTTAAGAACACTTGAGATAATAGCGGTCATGACTGGACCATTTATTAGAAATAGCGATCATTTATTGGACCGTTTCTATACAGTAGCGGTCAGTGCTGGACCGTTTATCGACAGAGTCGACGCATGAAGAAAGAAAGTTTCGACGTAGTGAAATCTCTGGATCATTGCGGTCATGGCATGGCCGCTAGGCGTCTTTGCATTGACGGTCAAGTAAATGGCTGCTACTAGACTCTTGTGGTCTCCAGAGGGCTGCTAGTGACTAGAACACAAGAAACACCGATAAAAGTACTTTCTAGACAATTGGGTTTTAAGGGTACAACCAGCTCGACGTCCTAGTGGGAATCCCAGGCTCACGGAGACTTACGGAGGCCTTGAAATAAGATCACCTAGTCCAATGGAAGGAATATCCAATAGAGAGGATCACATGTCTAAAATTGTGTGCTTATAAGTGCAAAGTGTATCTAATGACCACGCACCGGGGTACGCACCACGTACTTAAAAAAAGACTATAGATGAGAAAGGATCATGGTAAAACTACGATCAAATCAAAAGTTAAACAAGTCCATGAAGTATGTAAAATATGATCATTAGTACAAGAATATAAGTTTTGGCATGAAAGTACATAGAATTAATCATAAATGCATAAAACATGTATGCCATGAGAGCTAGTATAATGGACGCACAATATAACCATTTATATGAATCCAAGGTCAAACTAGGAATAAAACCTAATTAACTAGGTGTAACATATGATAAATAGGGCAAATCTACAATCTATTTAGAGTTAAAAGGCATTTGAGAATAGAACAAATAGCAGTCAGGTGAGGATCGCATGCTGTGATTAGCGGTCTATCGCAGGGCTGCTATATCCATATGGCGGTCTAATAGAGATCGTTTATTCCCTGTGGTAGACAGAAGTAAAACCGAGGTATAGGGCTAATTTGGAGGAGAATTTATGCATGAAACTTATGAGGACTAGAAGGGTAAAGCATGCTAACATGTTTTTAATGAGTAGGATGCATGATTGGATATGAATTAAAAAAGAATTATCATCTTTGGTTAAGGGGTATAAGGATAACATGTTGTAAGGATCATGCATGCGCAGTCATAGAAAAACATGAAATACCACTAGTAGAAAGCATGAAACGGAATGAAACCTTAGGGCTTTTATTTCTAACATGTTTATTTAGCTTTTTCATGAGATAACCTACCTTTGATTTAATCCCTACACTTCGGATTTTCGATTGGAAGTAGACCCTAGTTCCAACACATCCTATGCCAAACCAGCAACTTCCCGCCCCTCTATCTTTTGATTCGCTTGACCTAAATACGTGAAAATTGGAGGGTACGTAGAAGATAGAAAGGGGAACAAAAAGTTCTAAAGCCACAACGTAAACTAACCTTGCTTAGGGCTTCTACTCTCCTGTTCCTCACTGGGCCGATACATTGGTTCCTACATAGCTTGCAGCGAAATAGTAACTTTGGCGGCTTCTATCTCCACAAAGAGTCGACCTCAAAGCAGGAAAATTTGAGAAAAGTCAGACCATAGTAAGAGGAATGAAATCCTTAAAAGGTCCAACCTGAGTCAGAGCCTCCTTACCTTTAAAAAATGTGATCCAACATTAGGGTTCGCATGGGTCGAAGTTAGGGTCTATTTATAGGGTTTTGAATTAGGGCTGAGGATTTGATCGAACTTAGAGTCCTAATTATGGGTAGGATCGATCCTCAAGAGTCCTAGACATGTTTACATGTCTACCCACTTCGATCCATGGGGATTTGGATGCTAAAGATTCATACTTTTTTCACGTTTCTCCCATTCACGGAATCAGAAGGGTTTAGCGGTCATGGAAGGACTGCTAGGATGGTTTAGAGGTCTCGCGATAGACCGCCAATTGGCCATTATTCCAAATTTTTTTGATTTTCCTATTATTTCCTATTTATCTCCTAATTGATGTATATATCCCATTTTAAATCCGTAAATTACTCAATTTAAGTTTCTATTAATGGGCTTGGGTCTAAAGGTCTTGAAATTGGGTCTTTGGGCCCATTTGAGTTGGGCTTAACCCTTTGTTTAATATAGGGCCTTTAAATGGATGTAAATAAATACCTAATTCCTTCTTAACAGCCCATTAAGCCTTTTTAATTACTTAATAATTATATTTAATCCCAAAAAATTCTTAGAAAATTCTCGGGCGTTATAGGGTTATAGGCCCACTATGCTTCTGCTGCGCACTTTGATCTACGCACGCAAAAACCATAGCGACGACTCGGGATCTGCCATCCCGACAATCCTAAACTCGACTGGCTAACTCTGGGAAAATGGGGTGAGGAAAAGCCCCATTACCTCGACCCAAGCACAGATTCTTTCTCCTAATCTGGCAATCCTCAGAAACTCCGTAGGCTCCGATCCAACACATCGGGAACCTCAACACCAACTACGAGTCTTCGCAATCATCGCCCAACTGGCACACATCCTTTCAGAATAATGCCAGCGCCTTTGCGCATCAAGGGGAAAAGGACAGCGCTTCTCACAGGCAACCTCATTGCCAAAATATAGGACTCATCTCGCATGGACTTCATGGCACACAAGAGAGGCCAACAAATCCGAACACATAATGCAAGACGATGAACTTGGAAAAACGTGATCTCTCCAACCAAGGAGAAACCAACATACTTCTAACAAATCGAGAGATCTCCATGCTCGACCTGACCTCGAACCTCGTGCATGCAGGGAACTGCACCTTTTGGCACCAGAAAACCATTGCCTCGCGTCAGGTCAACCCCTCCGACAACACTCGCCAAGTGTTTTGTCGGACCATGATCATAGCATGTCTCAATGCACCTCCTTGCAATTTCTCGAACTGTAACTCGCCATACCTCGAGCACTGACTCTGCTGATCGCCAGCCACACATACTACCACAGCGGTTGAGGAAGCCGCTGTCATACACTCCTCACCTAAGCCTACCTCGGATCTCGAACCCATTTACACTCCAAAACACTTACCGAGGAGTGAAGAAACTACGAACGACGCCAGGCTCGATGGCTGCCACATCTCTAGCCACCAGAAATTATTCCCTCAATTATATCCGTGCTAACACTGATCCATCCTTGGTACTCGGATCCTCAAAACATCCATCTTCTGAGCTGCCATCGCGCGGACCACCACGCCAAGACCCACGACAAGAACCACGATCGGCACCTGCCAACGCTCACCATCCGTCCCAAATCTACCGCGGAACCTTCATATCTCGCCTGCAATCTCGCACAATGCATCCAAGGCAGTGCATAATGGCCCCAAATTCCACAATTTGGGCCAAAACCAAGCCACCGCCACACAATCTCGAACCCAATGCAGGACTAAGATAGTCCATTCATGAGTAGAAATGCAGGACTTAAAGCTTACTGAGACATCTCTACCCAATCCTGCCTCAAAATTCGTAAAATAGTCGGGACTAGCACATCATTTCTGACGCCACAGAGCATGACAAGAACATCGGGCTTGACAATTAGTAGCTCATCCGGAAGATCTTTCGCTCGTCCGAGCACATTTCTCGACTAGAGCACCCGTTCTGCCACCTTAAACCACGATCTTGGCACCTCAGGGGCTGGATAAACCTCAAATTGGGGAGGCCAAAATGACAATAACTCCCTCAGAGCACACTCATGGCCACTTAATCACGAACAATCCTCATCAGCCACCTGACCTCGCTGTAAATTCCTCAAACATAGCACCACAGCAACGCACCTACCGGCAACCTCTGTCCAACGTAGCATGTAACGCCCGAGAAATTTCTAAAAATTTATTAAATATAAATGGACTAAACGGGCTATTAAATGAATTTATTTTAATTAATATAGCCTTACTCTAATCCAAGAGGATTAGACCCATTTAAAGGATCTCTTTTGGCCCAAATTATGGTTTTGGACCTTGGCCCATATTCTAGAAATTGGTATAGTCACAGAATTTAGAGATAAATAGGATAAATAGATGGATAATGGAGGGAGAGTTTGAATTAATTTCAAATTCGGCGCCTAGAAAGAATGCGGTCTATCGCGATACCGCATAGAGGATGAGGGCTGTAACCCATATGACCGCTAAGCGCTACAGAGTCCGTGAGTGGAAGAAAGTGTAAAAAGATTGGAATTTTGGCATCCAAACTCCTAGAGACCGAAGTATACAAACTTGTAAACATGCTTAGGACTCTCAGGGATCGATCTAATACCTAATTAGGACTCTAAAGTCATCCAAATCTTTGAAACCCTAACGAAATCTTATAAATAGACCCCAAGTTGACCTGTGCGACCCCTACTTTTGGCTCGCGTGGAACGAAGGTAAGGAGGCAGAATTAGAGGTAAGTTGTTTAAAGGTTTTTGTTGCTAATACTAAGGACTAACTACGCTCCAAATTTTGTTCTAGGAGATCAAGTCTACAAAGAGTTAGAAGCTTTCAAAGTTGCTGATCCTGCACCAATAACCCAGGAATCTGTAGAACGGTCCAGTGAAGATCAGGAAATTAGAAGTCCTAAACGAGGTATTTAGCGATTATGTCTTTAGAACTTTATGTTACCCTTTATATCTTCTATCTACCCTCCAATTTTCACGTCTATAGGTCAAGGGAATCAAGAGATACAATGGGGTGAAGTGGCTAGTTTAGCACAGAACGTGCTAAACTAGGGCTTACTTCCAGTCAGAAATTGGCAGTCTAGGAGTGCCATTTGAGGTAGGTTATCTCATGAACGGCTTAAACATGCCATTAGGGATAAAATCCCTTTGTTTCCAGTCGATTTCATGCATTGTACATTGAGAATTTTATGTTTTCATTATGACTATGTATCTAAGTATAATATTCATGCATGAACTAGCCCTAATTGAGTAAAAAGAAAATTCTCTTGTTATTACATAAATCCACGCATATTGGCTGACCTATTCTTGATCTATCATGCTATAGAGTTTATTCATGTTGATTTTCATGCATGATATTGTAGATAGATTAATCTACCCAGCCCCTTAACTAGCAAGTGAACATGCATAAACATGCAATATAGACAATGAAAACAAGGGCGAGAAGAGATAGAAGAACTGACCGTGATCGCCACCAAGGACTTACAGCGCCAAATGGATGACGGAAATATGAAGGCGGCGCCGTGTACCTTGGAAAATAAGGAAGAAGATGCGGCCCGAAGGGAAGCCGCTACTGTAGATATATTTTTCCTCCTCTTTACCGTGATGGAATATGTGCTATGAATGGATCAACAATGTGATGCATAATTAAATGAAAAACAGTAAGAGGAGCAAGGCAAATGAAAGTGACCGTGATCGCCACCAAAGCACTGAACGTGATGAACACGCCGTGGTTTGGAAAAGAAAGGGAGACACTCGCCTAGCTGCAGCACTGGGAGGATGAGCGGTTGATGAAGAGCCGCCTATAGACGTGCGGTCTTACGATAGACCGCGTAGGGGTGCTGCAGAACGTGCGGGAGGAAGCGCTCCTAGAGGATGGACGGCTTGAAGAAGACCGCAGGAAGAAGAAGGGCGGTTCCTATACAGCCGCACGTCATCTTGAACGGGTAGTCAAGAACCGCTCGAGTCCATCACGCCAGAAGTTGCTAAAGGGTTCACCTCCACCCTCTCCAGCCGGCCAGAGGGGATGGGCCTCGTACTGATGAAGTGCTGACCTGCAAAACAACGTGAAGACACAAGAAGAACACCTAGATCAGGACTGAATGGTGTAATAAATGTTCATATGGGAAGAAATAACCATAAACAAATGAAAAGGGAGATACCTGGGGGGTTTTAAACCCCTAGGGTGACAAAAACATGGGTGGAGGTGTGCATGATGATGAAAACGAAGGGGGACGTGGGGAGGAAACAATGCATGCAAGGAAAAACGACGAAAACTATGACAAGCACAAACAACTCAAAGCGTGGACTACTCCCTGAACCGGAGGCTCGTATGGACGTAGAGGTCTCCCTCCTTGGTGCTAGGTCGCTCAAGGATGCGGCACGGCTTCGCCATCGATCAAAAATCTCCCCCCTTTTCAAGTCCGGCCTTTAGGGTCTATTTATAGAGCCTAGAAAGCCACCCCCGAAACTAGGGTTTTGAGCCATTTTCGGGATGAGATTATTAAAGATAAATCATAGATAATATAATTATCTCTCATCCAGTCGAAACGGCAGCCAAAATGGTTGAGTATCCACGGAGATATTGATAAAAGAAGTTGGGGTAAAACCATGGATTAAAGGATTAAAATCCGTTAAAATTCAGCAGTCGACGGTATGAACGGTCTCACGATAGACCGCTTAACCAGGTGGGCGGTTATAAACTAACCGTCCATACCCGTCGGTGGAAATTCAAATAATAAGAAAATAATCCCAATTATCCCTCTAACTGACCGGAACGCCCGCCGTTGGACTCTCATAGATGAGCGGCTCTATGGAGACCGTTCAACTGTAGAGCGGACAAGGGCAAACAGTTCTAGCCTTGTCGGTGATAATTCAATTAGTTGGATAATTATCTGAGAAAGTTGTCAAGCGTAGGACTCTAAGATATGAGCGGTTGACATAGGCCCGTTCATTGAGTTGAACGGGCCTACTAGGACCGCATGAATGCTTGACGGTGGAAATTCAGAAAATTAGCCAAAATGTTCCAAAAATATATTGACGGCCCATAGGTAACCGCACATGTGTTGAGCGGTCGTGGATGAACCGTACATGCATGTGGGAGTTGAAACTCGTAGGAAAAGTGCAATCAACCAAAACCCAGGCCCATTAAACTCTGAAATGACTTGGACTTAACCAAGGAGGGAGGTAACCCATGAGACTAGCCCAAGATATACTTAAAAATAGCCCCAACGAGTGATGGGCAACTCGAGGCATCAACCAAAGTGAGTAAGTGAAACGACTCAACTTATCAGGATAAAATGGGTGTCAACAAATGCCCCTCCTTAACGTCCTCTTTGCAGGGGAGCGAGCGGAGGTGAGGCGAAAGTGACATGGAACATGGAGTGGAGAAGAAATGCAGCGGAGTGGACCGGAAAAAGTGGGCGTTAAGGTAAAACGACACCCGTTTCCATCAATAAGCGACTGGAATCTTCCGGAAAACTCTGAACCAAACGCCAGGAATGATTAAACCAAAAGCGATGCCAGTCTGGAGGAACTAAATGAAAATAAACCGACAAGTCCAACCTCACGGGGGACATAATCCTGCGGTCCAATGAGGGGGCCACAAAAGCAAGTGTCTAAATTAAAGGAAACAGGCTAAAACTCCAGGCGGGGACCTTTCAATCAACCAAACCAAACGAATTGATCAAAGAAAACCTTCCAACTCAGAGTGGAATTAGTTCCTCTTACTCGAACACTTGAACGCACAGCTGACCACCACTGATGGGACATTCTTCAAGCAAACCATGGGGCATGAAAGCTCAAAAGATGCGTATGATGCATGCTGGGCTAAAAATAAGAGAAATCTTAAAAATGAATGCAAAGAAAGATTAAAATATCAAATACTCGAGAATAATATTGCTAAGATGGGAACATCAGAGTCAAGATACCACCCATAACCAAGGCGTGCGGGATAGAACCATCCTCCCCGTGACATCCCAACTCAATGGCCTATCCGAAGATTAAGTACGTGAACCTGGATCATCATTGTTTTTGTTGAAGGGGAACATCAGATCCTGGAACACGTAGATAACCAACTGGTTCTCGAGACAATATATAATAGTACCATATAATAATGCAATAAGGGATGTAGGGATAGAAAGCCATACCTGACTTACCTGTGCAGGTGAAACGGCGGGACTGAATGGAGTGACCCTGCATAAGATGGTTAGGCAATAATATTCCCAAAAGATTGACATTCACGATTCAAATTCATCACTCCAAGATAAACGGTCATATTTACACCGCATAACTTATAAGAACGGTCTCCATTTAACCGTGCGCACCTGGCATTTGAACATATTCAAAGAGGCAGATCACCAAGGATGAACGGTCACTAAAATACCGTCTCATGAAGAACGGTCCACCAGGGACCGCTCATACCTGGAATTCAAATCGACTTAAAGCTAACGGCCATGGGGGATGTGCGGTCAGAGTTTAACCGCTTAAATATAAACGGTCCAACGATAGACCGTTCATCTCTGTAATCTCAAAAAATCGAAACCCCTTCGCCTCCCTCCATTGTAACACACGGTGGAGAGGACGAAGGGGCCACACACACCCCATTCTTTCTCAATCCTCTCCCAAGCTCTCTCAATCACTCAAACCCCCAAGCCCTCTCTCTCCATCTCAAGGCCCCCCTCCTCACCTCCGCGATGACAAGGACGAAGCATCAGGCGGCACGACCGTCGGCCACCGGTGAAGGCTCGCCGTCGCCACCACCACCGTCGGCTAGGGAAGAGGAGACGCCAGAGGTGACTATGGAGGAGCTCGCCGTGGTCGCCGCCAAGGAAGAAGCCTCCGTCGGGGAGGGAGAGGTCGCCGGAGAAGATGCACCGGCGAGGGCGGTCAAGAAGCCCCACGACCCCGAGGTAGGCCTCCCCCCTTTTCTCTCATTTTCTTTAATTTTTTTCAATGCATGCTAGTTTAGAGGCTTTTTGGGGGGGTTAGAGATGCTTAGGGGGCCGGTTAGGGGAGCCATGGCGGCCCCCCTCCGACGGGGGAACCCTCACCGTCGTCGAGGAAGACGACGGTAGAGCGGTTGAACAGAAACCGCACAAACCAAACCATGCGGCCCACATAGGACCGCCCAACATTCATACGGCTAGGAACAGGCCGTTCAACTCCACTCAATAGTAGAATTGAACAAAGCAGGGACGGTGAGAGGATCACCGTACAAAAAACATACGGGCCACTTTGGTCCGCTCAACGCACCATCAACGCAGAACAATACGGTCCCCATAGGACCGTCCAACATTTACATGGCCCAGGAGTGGCCGTTCTACCCTAGGAAGCTTGAGGGACAAACGGTGCATGATGACCCATCCAAGTTAAGGATGGTCAACATCAGCCCATTCAAATCGACAGAACCAGAGGAATAAAGCAGTGAATATGGGACCGTTCAAGGGACGAGCGGCCCGTTGTGAACCGCTCTTATGACAGAGATTCAAAGCTTGATCTTCTTATTTAGAAATGGTACAAAAAACTTAAATTAATTACTAAAATGCATTTAAAATGAATGAATGAATGCAGGGAAAGCGCAGGACCCGCACCTCGTGGCTGCAGGTCCGCGTAGTGTACTTAGCACTGCCAGACTTTCAGAGGGAGCGCTGTCTCCACCACCCTCATGCCTCTTCGGGGGAGGCATCGCTGATGTCGCCTCGTCGCACTGACGTCGCTAGCGCTGCTCGTCCTCCTCGTTCCTCCGCTGACCGGAGGAACCCGTGAAGTAACTCCTGACGGAACCGTGCGTACCGTGGCTGACGCTCAGAGTCCCGCTGTGTGAGCGCCGGCTAATGTCCTTATAAGCTCGCAGCTCCCCGCGTAGCTCGGCCGCTTCTGTCCGGCACCGCTCCGCCTCGGTTTGGTAACGCTCTGCCTCGGCCCGGTGGTGATCCGCCTCGGTCGCACCAGCCCGGAGTCGCTCTAGCTCGGCCCAGAGAAGTGTCGTCTCCAACGTGTCCGCTGGTCGGCTCCGGGCAGCCTCCTCTTGCACACGGGCCACCTCCTCTCTAGCCGCTGCTCGGCTCTACTCTAGCTCTGCCCAGAGGCGGGTCAGCTCGGACGTCTGCATCCACATATCATTGTTAGTCAGTCGCATAAACATTTCATTCTTAAGCATAATAAGCAAAGGGAAGTGTAGAGTTGCGTACCCTCTCGGTGAGCGCCACCTCGGCCGCTTTGGCCCGCGTCACCATCCTGGCAAAGTCGGCGTCTCTCACAGCCTGGTCGGCTGGAGCCGGGTCGTAGAAGAGGAAGGAGCGTCTGGTCTCGCCCTCTGAGCTCCCTCGGCGCGCTGCATCCAAATACTCCAGGTCAGTCACATGCATAATCATATAGAATTGCACAATTTAAAGAGTTTAGGGTTTAGAAAACTCACCAGCAAGGCGAGGGCCTGCCTGGCCTCATCTCGCTCCCGGATGGTGGAGTGCAGAAGTCCCTGCAACTCCGCCAGTCGTCCCTCAGGGTCGATCTGCATTTAGAAGTCCATGTGTCAGTGCATCATCATATAGGAATTGTAAGCATGATAGACATAGTTTAAGTTTAGAAGTCGCACCGATCGGTGAGCACCCCGAAACATCTGGTCTCGGTAGTGCCGAGCGTATGCAGTGTAGTACGCACTGTCACTCTCTGCTCGGGCAGTCACTGCTCGCCCTCGTGCGGTCCAGTCGGTGACCTGTGTGGCGTTCCTTGCTGTCTAATCGAACACCTCGCCGAGTCCTTGCGTCATCCTCGTCACTCATTCCCCCACCTTCTCAGGCGCAGGGAACTCCACCGCGGGCTGATGGACCCCGATGGTCCTCATCACCAATCTAAAGTGTAGTGGCTCCACCGCATTCATGCAGTGAAGCCACACGTCTCGTCCAAAGAAGGCAAGGGCACTGGCCACCCACGGCTGACCCTCTTGGCCCTCCTCCGCATAAGGCGTCCACCGTACCTGCAAGGAGTAGGAAGTTACATCGACATCAGTCTCATATAGAAATTGCATTTAAATTAAAAGTCTAAGTTCAGAAGTGTACCGAGGTGTACGGTAGAGCGTCTAGGTCGTCCTACAGCTCCCGGACCTGTCGTCTCAGGGCGGTCATCTCCCGAGGTGCTGTCCACCTCCGTGCAATATGCAGGAGCCCAGGACGGGTCTCCTCGCCTCTGCCCAGCCCCCGTAAGCGCACGTAGGCCCACACCTGCATCACAATGTTGTGTCAGCATTTAAGAAGCATATAGAATCGCATAATTAAGTCTAAGATAGAGAGTCGTACCTGGAGTAAGGGGGAGAAGCCCCCAAGCATCGTCCGACGTGCCGTCGAACTTAGGGTGTCAAAGAAGAAGGCGAGGACTGCCGCTCCCCAGGCGTAGTCCCCAACGTGCTCGAGCTCCTGAAGGAAGGGGAGGAAGCGGCAGCTCATCACATCCACCCGCGTGGAGAAGAGAAGCCGTCCGAATAGCAACATCAGAACTACCGTAAAACTTGGTCTGCCTCCGCTCCCGGTCCTGCTGCAACCCTCGGCCGCGCCAGCTCTACCAGCCGCTGCAAGTGCTCTCCGGTCGCTCCCCGACCGCAACTCCTGCTCGCCGTAAGCCAAGGCTGTCCTAAAGACCAGCCCGGGGAAGAAGGGTCGACTGCCTCTCGGGGCGCCGTAGCTCTTGGCCCAGCAACTCTCGAGCCATCCCCCGATAGTTGGGAAAAGTAGTCCCGCTAACCGGTGACCCGTGCACTCAAAGGTCAGTGAGCTTGGCCACGTCCTCTAACGTGGGGACCATATGCCCCCACGGGAAAAGGAACGCGCGACTCACTGGGTGCCAGCGGTCGTGCAGGGCATAGAGCAGAGCTGCGTCAAATCGACACACCTCAATGCTCAGGAATGGGGCGAACCCCATGGCAGCCAAGACGGGGACCAGGGAGAGGGAGAGGCTTGACTTTGTACTGGGCCCGCCTTTTGTACATATGATGTGATATGACATGTTAGTGATATGCTTTTTATTTTGTTTTATGACTGAATGAATGAATGTATGAATGAATGCGACTTGACTACTAGCGAGAGTGAGACAGACGGGCGAGATTGAGAGATGCGCACGACTTGAGTGAGCGAGCGACGCACACGCCGACTTTGAGTGAGAGAGAGAGGCCCACGCCGACTTGAGTGAGATGAGGGATGCACACGCTGACTTGAGTGAGATGAGGGATGCACGCACTGACTTGAGTGAGATGAGTGCGCCAACCTGTACGACTTGAGTGAGATGAAGGACGCACGTGCCGACTTGAGTGAGATGAGGGATGAACGCGCCGACTTGAGTGAGATGAGGGACGCACGCGCTGACTTGAGTGAGATGAGGGATGCACGGGCCGACTTGAGTGAGATGAGGGACGCACGCGCCGACTGTTAATCAAACAGGCTGACAAAGGGCTGCAGATCAGATGAACGGCTCTCAGTAAGCCGTGCAGAGGTTAAAACGGTTGATAATAGACCGTGCCAAGGGGTTTTGAGCGGTTGACTGATAACCGTGTTGAATCGTGAATGGTTCATCATAAATCGCTAGTGAGTAAGAACGGTCAAGTTAAGTCCGCCTAAACTGGCCGCCGTCAGATTCTTTGGAGGATGTTGAATGGTCAGTTACAGACCACACAAATGATGGGCGGTCTATCGTAAGACCTTCCAAGTGTTCACCCTTGTGAATTCAATGGGGACTCTCCTGGAGAGTCCATAACCCGAGGGTAAGTAGCTTTGAACCCATCCAAACCTCATCTTAATCGGCCCTAGACTTATCCAACCCAATCTCAGGGGGCCTAGGCTTCCTAACAAGCCTTATAAGTGGGGGAGGAAGCCTAAATTCGCATCTCTCACAATTTTCCCCTTCTAAGCCTCGAAACCCTTGCAATTCTCCATCAAACCATCATGAAGAGGGCCCTAGAGGGATGCTCCATGGAGGAAAGGTTTTTTGAAGGGCCGAGAGTGGCGAAGAAGGAGCGGGAAGCACTCCAACGGCTAAGCTCAATTCCTCGGCACCTCAGCACAACTCCTATGAGAGAAGTAAGCAAGAGTTCATTCAATTCCTTTTCTCTCAATTTCACTTATATGTCCTCCTTCTCTTATTCTTTCTTCTTCTTAGCTCCTTCCGGGCCTGAGGCGCTATTCTGGTTTGGAATGGGTGGCTCCCATGATCCGTGCATTGCCCCTAGGGGTGACTTGTCTTCTTAAATCCTGGCACCTGCACTCCGTCCTAGTTCTAGGCCAGAACTACCCGAAGCTCTCTTTAGATTGGCACAGCATCTCAGCTCTGATAGAAACATGGCATCCTCAGACCCATACCTTTATCTTCCCATCCTTCGAGGCCACTATCCTATTAGAGGAGGTAGAGACCTACTTCGGGTTCCTTAGGTCCAAGGTAGGGGAGGAAGACTTGATATGCCATACTGTTGCCCCTATAGACCCAAAACTCATCCTAGGAGGATTCATACCAGATAGCAGGGACGTTCATACCTTTTTAGGCCCTCGCCATATTCACCTTCTTTATCTTAGTCAGTGAGTAGTGGAGCATTGTAAGAATAAATGTTGGTGGACCGAGGCCATAGCCAAGGCTGCATCCATCTGCCTGTGCGGGGCCATCCTTTTCCCTTCTGCTGATCATGTCTTGGAGATCTCTTTACTTAGCACGATTAGTGGCCTGTGGTAGGGACTTTCCATCTCCCAAGTTGTCTTAGCCTACTTGTACGAGGGTCTTAGCTCTGCAGCCCTAGGAGGTCCTCTCTTTGGCTCGATGATTCTATTGGAGTGCTGGATGGGAGTCAGGATAAAGTTCATTCAGAGAGAGGACATTACTTCTGTTAGCAGGATCTTCGGTAGCCACCCCCTTTACTTCATAGGAGGCGCCTTCAGGTTCTCTCCACAGGTTGAGTGCAGGACGGCCGAGCTGAAGACCAGGGACGAGTGGCGCCCCTACATCAACAGGCTTCCCCTGGATAGATTCGTGATACGTCCGGACTTCCTCCATGACACCACCATCAGGCTACGTAGGAGAGCAGGCTTGGACTTGAGGCTCATGAGCGACACTGCCTTAGCGATGTACAGCCCACACCGGTGCTACCTACAGGTTGGACTACCCCGGACCGTGCTACCGACGCTACCCCACCTTCCCGTGCTACAGGTGAGGAGGATTGGGACAGAGGAGGATGAGCAGGCGGTCAAGAGCGCGCTGATTATGTGGGAGGTAAGCAGGGTGAGCACCCTACCGGCGGAGGTTGAGGAGGCTCCAAAGACACGACATGCTTACCTTAGGGAGCTGAGAGAGATACGTCCCCGCGGGGATGCCTAGCGGCGGACTGAGTGATTGTTTTATCTTTCCATGATAATATTGATGTAGAAGGGGATGCTTAGAGTTTGATATGAGAATGAATAAGATTGATGATTGGATTGAGTCTGAGTTTGGGGGTTTCTCTGATATGTTTGCATGTCTTTGGGATGTGCGCGTCCATGGCTTGACCATATCTTCAATCTTCTATCTGCCCCTGTGCTTACACAAATAAATAGGTCAAATCTGTTTTAGGATTAACCCCTTGCCTACAGCAAAAGAATGATCAATTCTTGATTTTGATCAAGGGGGTAAGCCTTATTAAATAGGCAAAAATATAATGGCAAAATGCAATGCATGCGATGACATGATGGAAGAATTCAAATCTTTTTGAGATTTTTGAAATATTCAAAAAAAAAATTTATTTTAGGTTTTGAAATATCTGATTTTTGAGTTTTGAAATATTTGATTTTTTTTGAGTTTTGAAATATTTGATTTTTTTTTAGTTTTGAAATATTTGATTTTTTTGAGTTTTGAAATATTTGATTTTTTTTTAGTTTTGAAATATTTGATTTTTTTTTGATTTTTTTTGTTTTTTGAAACAAACTCAGGATTAACAACGGGGAACCTCCCGTTTCGCTATGGGTTTCCCAGATCCAGCGTGTGCGAAAAGGGGACTGCCTGTGGCCGGGGTCAACTTTGCTTAACGATGCCTCTGCCGAGGCCATACCCGGGGCGGGGTTCGTTCCTTGGAAAATTGAAAAAGATTTAGTAGTGAAGCTGGCGGTAGGTATAGAGGTTTTTAGGGCTTGAGTTCTTCCCAAGACACCCCCCTTTTCAAAGAAACTGGTCTGTTGCGCCGGGACTTTGTGTCCGTCATCGAACCTACATCCGCTCTAGGCATGCATATGATCGGGCTCATAACGTCCCGCGGGAAAACTGTACTGCCACTCTTGCCATGCCTAGTTTTATTATTTGGGGGCTTTTAAATTTTGAGGGCTTCGAACTTTGTGCTTTCAGCCTTGACTTTTGGTTTTGACCCTTTTCCTTTCTTCGTCATTCTTCTTTTTCTTGCTTTTCTTTTCTTTGCCTTTTTTGTGGAATAAGGTCTTAACGGACTGCCCCTATTTGAGACCTCTTTAGGAGGGGGATCCAGATCAGTTCTCACCCCCTTATTCACCACTTGCCCCTATTTTCAGCTGAGAGAGAGGAAAGACAAGGACCTTCACCTTCCCCGAGCATGGCCAAGGGAGAAACGGTGTTGCGCGGTTGAAGGATACCGAACCAGTGGCGGCCGTGTGGTGTGTGAAATGCTGGACCGAGGTCTTCCTTTCGCGATCAGGTGGGGTGTACCCTGCCATCAAGCCATTGCTGGTTCTGACTCTATGGATGGAAACGTTTTAAATATAGCCCATTCCACGGGTTTGGCAATTCCTCACCCTCCGCATTGATTAGACGATACGCGTTACCCGGATAGACTTCCTTGATTACGAATGGCCTTTCCCAGTTGGGTTGCAGCTTAGACCTGGGACCTGCTGATCTGATGAACTTGCGTTTCAAAACCATGTTACCCACTTGAAAATTTCTTTCAATGACCTTCTTTTGAAAATACCGCGAGACAAGCTTTTGATAAACTGACACATGATTGGCTGCGTTAAGCCTCTTCTCGTCTAAGAGTTCCAGTTGGACTAGCAACGCCTCTCGACGCTCGTCGAGATTAAGTTCTTTATCCAGCTGCACCCTTAGGGAAGGGATCAGGATCTCATACGGGAGTACCGCCTCCATCCCATAGGTGAGAGCAAAAGGAGTTTGCCCTGTAGGGGTGCGGATGGAGATGCGATAAGCCCAAAGAGCTTCTACTAGTTTGTCGGCCCAATCAGCAAATTTATGTGACTCGCATATTTTCTTGATAATCTTAAGAAGGGTTTTATTCGTGGCCTCGGCTTGGCCATTACATTGAGGTTAGTATGGTGATGAATGATGCAAAGTTATATTGAATTTCTTACAGAGATCCCGGAGTTCTTGTGACACGAATTGAGGCCCATTGTCGGTGACGACATCACTTGGCACTCCAAACCGCGCAATGATATTCTTCATGATGAAGCGGCATATTGTGGTGGCTTTGATCTCTGCATAGGCTTCAGCTTCCGCCCACTTGGTGAAGTACTCCGTAGCCGTCAAAATGAAGGATTTCTGCTTGACTGCGGAATTTGGGTCACCGAGAGGTCCGATGATATCAAAGGCCCACATGGAAAATGGCCAAGGAGCAGAGAGAGGATGGAGAGAAGAAGCAGGAGCATGGATCTTGTCGGCATGAAGCTGGCATTGAAGACACCTACGGACAAAGGAGGAGCAGTCTTCTTCTAGGGTCGGCCAGTAATAGCCCTGCCTAAGAATTTTCTTTGCCAACGCCTGTCCATTTACATGCCCTCCACATTCACTGGAATGAGCTGCTTCTACTACCTTCCAAGCCTCATCGTCATCTAGACACCTCATTAGAACTCCGTTTAGAGCCCGCCTATATAACTCACCAGCAACAATTGTGTATCTTGCGGTAACTCTTCTAATGGCCTTTCGCTGCTCAGCATTTGCCGCCTCTGGAAACGCACCATCCCTACAATATTGCTCAATCTCATAGTACCACGGCAATTCTTCTTCTTCAAAGATCTCCTCAAGCTCAGTTAACGATACTTCTTTCACATCTTCCCTTTCTATCTTCTTCTCTACGGACTTCCTAAGGTTGTCAAATCAGGGATCCTGAAGAGAAGGAACATCTAACCGCTAGACCACAATGGTCTCACTGGCGCGACTGAGGGGGAACGATAGAGAAGAAGCGAGTGATGCAAGTGCATCAGCCAAGATGTTCTGAGAGCGAGGAGTATGGATATAGATAAGCTTTCAGAATTGCCTAGCCAAGAGCGTGACCAAGTCTTGATAGGGCTTGAGCTTAGGGTCACGGGTGCGGTAAGTTGACAGAACTTGACGCAGCACCAATTAAGAGTCTCCTATGATGTTAAGGTATCGCGCGCCCATGAGGTAGGCGTGCTTCAGACCGGCAAGGAGAGCCTCATACTCGGCTATGTTATTAGTGGCAGGAAATGAGAGTTGATAAGCAACATGGATGGTTACTCCTTCCAGAGTAAGGAGGACGGCGCCGATTCCACTGCCCTGGGAATTGAGAGCACCATCGAAATGAAGAGACCAAAAAGGAAGATGAGTGATTACTGCCAAGTGCTCGTCAGGGAACTCGTCCTGGATCGAATCAGTATGAGGGATAGGAGAATGAGCGAGGTGCTCAGCAATAGCATATCCCTTGATTGCTTTCTGGATGATGAAGGTGATGTCGAACTGGGAAAGAAAGCTCTGCCAGCGAGCTAGCCGGCTCGAAAGGACAGGCTTTTCTAAGAGATAACGAATGGGGTCCATTCTAGAGATCAGCCTAACCTCGTGGGCAAGAAAATAGTGTTTAAGCTTCTGAGCTATCCACACTAGCGCTGCACAGATCTTCTCCATGGCAGTATACTTGGATTCAGTAGGATGGAATAACCTCGAAAGGTAGTATGCCTCCCTTTCCCGTCCTTCATCATCCACCTGTGCCAAGACAGCTCCTAGGGAGTCCTCAATCACAGAAATGTACAAGATCAGGGGTTTCCCAGGGACGGGTGGTTGTAGAACCGGGGGATTAGAAAGATAATCCTTAAGCTCCTCATAGGCTTTCTGACATCGCTCATTCCATTCAAACTTTGCGCCCACCTTTAACAGTTCATAAAATGGGCGGCATCTTTACGAGTGTTGAGATATGAACCTCCAAATGAATTGTAAACGCCCAATCAAACCTCGAAGTTCTGTAATGTTCTTTGGCGGCGGCATTTCCATAATGGCCTTTGCTTTATTTGGGTCGATCTGAATCCCCCGTTTACTAACTATAAACCCGAGCAATTTCCCTGATGCAACTCCAAATACACATTTCTTGGGGTTCATCTTTAACTTATACTCCCTAGCCCTTTGCAACACTTTGGCTAGAATGGTGGGGTGTTCTTCTTGAGACCTCGACTTGACCAAAATATCATCCACGTAAGCTTCCAAGTAGACATGCATCATGTCGTGGTAGATAGCCATCATCGCCCTTTGATAAGTGGCACCTGCATTTTTCAGTCCAAATGGCATAACAACATAGCAGTACGTGCCCCAGGGCGTGGTGAATAAGGTCTTCTCTTGATCTTCCGGAGCTAGACGGATTTGGTTATATCCAGAATAACCATCCATGAACGAGAGAGCTTCGTACCCAGCTGTATTGTCAACTAAGACGTCAATGTGAGGGAGTGGAAAACCGTCTTTCGGACATGCCTTATTCAAGTCCCTGAAGTAAATACAGATCCGAA
The DNA here is from genome assembly GCA_022559845.1 of Amorphophallus konjac. NCBI lineage: Eukaryota > Viridiplantae > Streptophyta > Magnoliopsida > Alismatales > Araceae > Amorphophallus > Amorphophallus konjac. Next base: position 172,842,463 of record CM040128.1, on the reverse strand, counting down.
TTTTACCATCTTTCTTCATCACCGGGAGTATGTTCGCCACCCTTTGCAGATATAGTACAACACTAATGAACCTGGCCTTATGCAATTTATCAACCTCTTCCTTAATTCCCAAGACCATCTGCGGGTGGAATCTTCTCGCTTTTTGCTTAACGGGTGTTGCCCCTGGTTTAAGAATCAACCGATGTTCAACCAACGTGGGGTCAAGACCCGGCATGTCCTCATAGGACCAGGAAAAAGAATCGTTGTACTCCCTCAAAACCTTGATAAGCTCCTCTTCGACCTGAGGAGGGAGGTTGGCGGAAATAAGTATGGGCCTAGGATCCTCTTCTGTTCCGAGATTGATTTCTTTAGTGGGTTCATCCACTGCCGAGGAAGGTTCGTCAAACTTATTCAAGCCTTGCGCGTACAAGTCGGCAGTGTCGTCCACCTCACCTTCCTCATCATCAGCTGGATCCTTCTCATTCACAATTTCATACACCCCTAATCCATCATTGCTCCATACCCCTTCTAATTCCTCATCATCTTCTAATACAATTGCGGTCTCTACAAATTCAGGGCATCTCAGAAGAGCGTGGCATCTTTCAGCCAGATCCTGCAGAAACCTATCGGGAATGGTTTTGGGATGACGCGTTACGGGGTGCGCCGCAGACGTGGATGGGCTAACTAGACTCGAATTAGATCCTACCCCAACTGACTCTGCTAACCTAGGAGACTCTACACACTGTACATCTACCCTAGGAGAGAGGAAATCTACTGGAAAAGGAACAGGGGTCTCGTGCCCCTGGGAATCTGAGCAGAACACAGCGTAATCTTCCATTGCGACCTCCGTTTTGAAATTGGCATTTTTTTTGGAGGCCGGAGGAGATCACACAGCACGAGGAGGAAGAAGGCGGAGGAGGAGGTAATTGCATGGGAAATAGTTCAGGGAATATGCAATCGAAGAATGGATCGGAGGAGGAAAACCACATTTCATGGAGCTGAGCTTCGGGGGGGAGGAGTAAATAGTGTTGACAGATCAATAGGCGGGCAGCGCCCGCAAGCACAGGGAACGAACAAGATTTCAGGTCTCTCCGTGAAGTACGGGTCGACCAGGACTGGAGGGGAATGGGGAACAGACCCCAATTGCTGAAACCAAGAGGCGAGACGAGACGAGGATATAGAATAAGTAGTGATAGAGCTTCCCACTTCCCGTGGCCCCTGACGGACCAATGGCATCGGAGGACGCTTCACCAGCTGCGTCTCCTTCTTCTTCGACTGGCTTTCTTTTTCACAAAACAACTTTCCAATACAATCAGAAAAATCTTCTAAATCACCCGCCAGCCCCTGCAGCGGCGGCGGCGGGTCAACAACGACACAGGCATCACCTGCCTTCTCTTCAAGACTGGGCGGCGGCTTCTTCAGGGTACCAGGCTGTAACGGGCCCCTCAGAAAGTGCTGTCGATAGTCCCATGTGAATGGCCCGGAGTCTCCAAGTACTGACATTGCGGAGTCACGGTAGCCGAGGCCTCGACGGCCCATTTTCCTGCCTTTAGGGACGGGATTGGTCCGACCCTGCAATTGTGCTCTGAGACCCAAGCCCGGCTGATAATTTTAAAATCATATCCCACCCTTTGGAATCTCTAATCTTGGACTTGACCTTGACATTTGTTGGCGCAGTGGCGGGCTTGCGTGACGCATATGCCCATGAATAATTCAAGTCCATAACTGATAGAACAGGCCTGTTACTCGGCCATAATGTAGGAAGAATCTTGGCTGCTATCGCATCAACATTTTGGACTGTGGAAATACTTTTTACCTTGACCACCCGCCCCTGGAATGGAAATTTCAAACACTGGTGGGCAGTTGAGGGTACGACATTTGAACTGTTTAGCCATGGACGACCCAAGATAGCTTTGAACATCGGGTCTATGTCCAATACATAGAATTCCACGTCCATAACCAAAGGCCCTAGCTTGCCCTGTACAGTCACGACTCCGTGACAAGCACGTCTGGAATTGTCATATACTGCTATTGTAGTCGGTGTCGGCTTGAGCATGTCTTCAGAGATGTTGCAGGCACGGAGAGTACTTAGTGGACACACATTTATCAATGCTCCCGTGTCCACAAGGGCAGACTCCACGGCCACTTTATTCAAAGAGATGGTAATACATAGCGGCATCTACCGTGCCTCGGGGGCGCTAGCTCTGAGTCAGAAAATGAAACAGAAGGCCCCTTGGTAATTGTTGCCAAAACCGACAGCAAGCTATCCACTGCCATATCTTCGCTAACCATAACCTTCTGCAGAAAAGTCTTTAAGACATCCTGGTGTAGTGGCGACCTTTTGATCAATTCCAAGACTGAGATCTTGGCCGGCATCCGGTCCAAGTGCTGCAATAAATCATACTTCGTGCCTGGCACGGGGTCTACTTCTTCTATCTCAACTGTGGGGGAAGGAACTTGAAGGTTGGGTGCAGACGCACCAGAGGGAGGAAACATTATCTGGAAGGGATGCCCGCTCCGAAGGGCGTAATGTGGTGCCGGCACGGCCTGAGATGGACCCCCGCTTGGCCAGGTGGGGTTGGTGGAAGGTGTAGAGATGGGGGTGAGGATGGCGGAAGTGGGTCTAATAGGCCCTGGTGGAGGGGAAATGGGCGAGGGGTTGAGCGGAGGGGTGAGGATGGAGGGTACGGTGGGCGGTGGTGCCAGGACTGGCGGTGCGGAGGGGAATGCGACGGGCCTGATGGGTGATGCGGAGGGAATAACGAGTGGGGTAGTGGTCAGAATGGTGGGCCTGAGGATGGAGGGGATAGCAGGTGTGGGGGAATGGCTGTGGTGGAAGGCCAAGAGATGTGTGGGGGTTTCATCATCAAAAGTCCACCCAGTGTTGGGGGCTGGGTGTTGGACAATGTTCACTTGTGCTGGTGCCGGTGCCGGCGGCTGTTGTTGTTGCTGAGGAGCGGGTTGATGCATTGGCATGGGATTCTGATGGATCCCAAGGTTTTGTTGCTGCGGCTAGGGTTGCTGTTGCTGCTGGGGTTGCTGTTGCTGTTGCTGCTGCTGGGGTGCCCCTTCTGCGGCCTGGCTTGTCTTTGTCTCTGCTTGATGTCTTCAATCAGCTGGTGCATCTGGGCCCAATTGATCCTCTGGCCCTCATGCAAATCATACACCATGTCCCTGAACTGGTAGCACCGCTCTATCGTGTGCCCGGGCTGCTGATGGAATATGCAATATCGAAACTGATCGGCGGCCGGATTCCAATTAGGACGCTCAGGAGGTAATTGAAGATCACCAGTATACATCAAAGCAGAGAAAATATAGGGCAAAGTCTTGGGAAGAGGAGGGTAATGGGCTCTTTTTGGACTCGGTCGAGTAGATCCATAAGCGGCGGGTGGAGGAACATTGTTATATTCTGGTGGCCGCTGAGGTTGTTGGGGTGGAGGTGGTTGTTGTTGCAGGTATTGTGGAACCTGGAAAGTGGGCTGGGGAACTTGCGAAGTGGCGAACTAGGGGTTGCGTGGAGGTTGCGGGAAGCGAGGTGGTTCGGCTTTGTAGCAACCCTGGTAAAATAAAAGAAATAGATCCAAATAGATCCAAATAGATCTGAGTAAACCAAAGTAAATCAAAATAGATTAAAAGATTTAGTAAATAAATGATAAAAAAAACCAAAAGTGCATAAATAATAAGACAAAATGAAAATAACGCCTCTCATCAAGGCGTGATTTAAATAAGAAACGCCTTCACCTGAGGCGTTAATTTAAAAATAGACGCCTACACCAAAGGGCGTCAAATCTAAAAGGAAGGGGTGAAATAAAAAGGAAAGGGAAAGAAACGCCCTCTTCTTGGGCGCGAATTTCAAAAATAACGGCTCAAGATACGGCGTCAATTAAAATTAACGACCTAGTTTAAAGCGTTAATTCCAATTGTGTTCCATTCGAACCAGGACATTATCTAGAGTAAGTTTCTGGATTAGCACGCGTTAGTAGAATTATAGTAAGGACTCTAACGGGGAAATAGATCTTCCAATCAAACTCTAACTCCATTAGGGTTCCTAAAACTCTATAAATACCCTTCTAATCAACCTTGATCGCTATTTTGGTGATCTGCTGCTGCTGTCATCCGTGAAGAACACAGGTTTGTTCTTCCTTGTTCCTGCCTTACCTTCGGTTATGTATGATGAAGGAAAATTAATGATCTTCAACTTTTCCTTCTGTAGGAAGTCTGCAGCAAATAGTAACTCTATTGTCGAAGTGAAGAACGGGGGTTCTTCATCAAAATCGTCTTCATCCGTTACAGAGAAAGCTGGGGATTTCTCTACAGACGGAGCATTAGTGAAGTCTGCTTCCGGACCATCAGAGGGGTGTTGAAGTTCTTCTGATTCGGTAGTAGCTGAATACATCGTTCTTCCAGAAAACCCTATTTAGAACAGAGTTCTCTTCACAACCTTCACGTACGCTCACCAAGATCTGATTAATCAGGTAGGTTTTCTCAAGAATTGTAGCCCCAAACCGTCTTAATAACATGATGATAACATATGTATTTCATGCACATCATTTCACTACGTTTTATGAAGTTTTCTGTGAAATATGTAAGAGGCGACCCTGACCAGGGCGCTAATTCAAGAACTGACGCCCGACAGAGGAGGCGTCAATTTCAGATAATTAGTAATTACTTATGTTAGAAATTGAATATCTATGAAACCATAATCTAATTTAATGCATGATCATAGATTTGGAATCCTGGTATTTTTCTCGTCCTATCCATATAATTGTTCCCTGCAAATTATTTATCATGAAAATTCATTACTATTCATATCCTTGGAAAAACATTGTGAATTAACGACCCTCAGTAGGTCGTCCTTTATGAAAGAGACGCCCTTGGCTAGGGTGCGTTTTCCCAAAAATTATAGAATAAAGAAAATCTCAGCAAAAATAGAAATTTAAATGGACGACGGTTACAGAAGTCGTCAAATGTCAAAATAACGACCCACAGAAGGGCATTAATTTACTAAGTAGTGACTTGTGTTAAGACATTAATTTCCTGTGTACATATATTATGCTGTTTACTGTTAACCGAGGGTTTTATATAAATATATATGTATATATAGGCACTATATTTCATTCCGTGAGTATAGTCCCACGTTCCACGATGTTTTATCGATTACCCCTCAATTCTCGGTGACATACAAGCTCTCCATTGGACATTTTGTTCCTTTGGACTAGCAAGTTAGTCATGGAAACCTCCGTAAGACTCCTCGAGCCTTGGATTCCCTCAAGGCCGACTGAGCAGGTTGTACCATAAAAACCCTTTACACTATTTTGCCATGTCACTCTATAGAAACATGGTATACCGGCCCTCATGATATGCTATGTGGATATCATGAGAATATTCTTAATGGAATGTGGCTATCATACCATTATTGTGGACCTCAATTCTATATCAAATAAGTGACCATCTACATATGAGCACTTATTGGTTATGGTACCCAATTAGGGAACCAAACTCCACCCAGTTTATCGATATGTCATGGTTTATATGCTTCGCGTGGATTTTATCGCAAGAATATCCTTACTCAAGGGCCTTGCCCTTGAATTCCATGAAAATCTTATCTTATCATCCTATTAAAGTTTATTCTTGAAACTCCTTATTGGCTATAAACTATTGTGGATGTCTAGATCTATCTTTAATGCTATGCATATAGGGCCCGATCTGGTCCTGGGAGGAGCACCCAAAAGTACTAGTGCCCATGGGAGTTGTAATGATCACGGTGTCTTGCATTGCACCGAAGTACTTTTTCTCTTGATCTTTGGCATTTCACACACACTCTCTCTTTCTTGCGTGCGTGACTCGACTTGCGTGACTTTACTAACGTGGCCCGACACGGGCAAAGTACTTGCGTGAAATAGCCAATAATTTATAAAGTCTCTCATGAATATCTCTTGTTTAAGACTCGCATGGATGTTTTATACGACGTGTTATTCTGTTGATTAGTTATTTCTACATGCATAGCCATATTGCATTTACATGTGAAAAATTGTAATTACTTAAACCCATTGCTAGTTCTTGAGATATAATTTCCTACTGAGCGTTCGCTCACTCAGTGTTTCCTTATTTTCAGGTAAGTCTGATGATGAGACTCAATCGAATGGGGAAGGTCAAGAGTGAAGAGATTAGAGCTCTCCGTCTATCCAAGCGTCTACTAGTCTTATCTTTCAAATTTCTTAAGTCAATCATTGTACTTTTCCTTTTTATTGGGTCTTAGTACTTTCATTAAGTTAGTTGTAATAGAAGTACTTTTGAGGTTGTGATTGAATAAAAGGATTGGGTTATCTTTACTTGTGTGCACTCTGTCTTTGTGTTGAATACACTAATACTCTGATTGACATGATCGATATAAACTCGTCACGCATCTCCGGGTTCCTTTCGCTCTCGGGGCGTGACAGTTTTTGTGGTATCAGAGCCTAGGGTATTCAATTCCTAGGAAACCAAAGTCCAAGGATAAGTCTGAACCTCTAACCAGTGAGATTGGGTAGAACCAAGGGTTAAAGTCAACCTAGAATTAAAAGCCTTTTAATGCCATCACATACTAATATAACTATTGTAATTATAGGACAATGGCTGCCGAACGTGCTCAATGGCGTAACATGCAACGCACTCTTCAAGGCATGACCCAGGCACTTCAACAAGTGGCACAAGGAGGTGCACATCGTGGAGCAGGAAATCTCCACCAAAGCTTCAAGAACATGAACCCTCCTAAGTTCATGGGATCCACTGATCCAGATGATGCCGAGCACTGGATCCGAGAGACGGAACGTGTCTTTAGAGTCATGCAATGTTCGGACCAAGAGAAGGTCCTGTTAGCCACATTTCAACTAGAAAGAGACGCCCGATGCTAGTGGGAGTCGGTAGAAGCCACATTAGATCAAGGACAAGTTACTTGGGAGGAGTTTGTTGAACATTTCAACAATAAATATTTCTCAGATCGAGTTCAAGAGAAGAAAGCCGCTGAATTCGCCGCACTTAAGCAACGATCTTTGTCGGTGGCTGAATATGAAGCACAGTTCTCAAGGCTATCTCAGTACGCTAAACACTTAGTTAGTACTGGGAAGATGAAAGCTCGAAGATTCCTTAATGGGCTCAGGCCCCAATATATCACACAACTGGCACCAATGGACATACAAGTCTATTCGGAGATGGTTCGACATGCCCACTTACTAGAAGATGCCACGGAACTATCTGATAGGATCCGTGGAAAAGACAAGAAGGAGAATGTTACTAGCTCCGGCACCTTTAAACCCAATTTCAAGAAAAGGCCAAGTAATGCAGGTACTCCCTCCCAGGAGCAAAAGTTCAAGAAGACCAAACCTTTCTCCATCACCACTACACCTTCTAAGGTGGTATGTAAGCACTGTGATAAGGCTGGGCACAAGGCCGAAGAATGTTGGAGGAAACTTGGAGCGTGTCTCCGTTGTGGGAGCCGTGATCATCGGATTCCCGACTGTCCCCTACTCAATGATCAAGCCGGTGACGGAAAGCGCTCGGAGACAAAGAATGCTCGTCTCCAAGATATTAAGGAGGCGAAACAAGACGAAGGCGGACTAGTAGAAGGTACACTGAAAGTTTGTTCCAAGTCTGCACATGTCTTATTTGATACGGGTGCATCACATTCTTTTATTTGCAAGAAGTTTGCTGACCCACTACCTATGGAACCGGAATGGATGAAAATATTTTTATCTACTCCTCTCGGAACAAAACCGATATTACTCACCATTATCAAAACTGTGAAGTCTTTGTAAAAGGAAGAAATCTTCCTATCAACCTCATATGTTTAAACCTAAAGGAATATGACGTCATATTGGGAGCAGACTAGTTATCTACGTATCAAGCAACTGTGGATTGCCGTAACAGCAAAGTTACTTTCAAGGACTTTCCAGAACTAGTCTATTCTAGCCCTAAGAGTCGGAGCGAGTCACCTCTTATTTCGGCTCTCCGAGCTAGCAAGCTAATAAGGAAAGGATGTGTATCTTTCCTCGCATTTTGTCACCATTAAGGAGACTAAGGTGACTAAGCTAGAAGACATCCCAGTTGTGCAAGAATTTCCGGACGTGTTTCCGGAGGATTTGCCTGGATTACCCCCACAAAGAGAAGTGGCCTTCACCATCGACTTGGTCCCTGGTGTTGGACCAGTTTCTAAGGTACCATATAGGATGTCCCCTGCCGAACTCAAGGAGCTGAAGGAGCAATTGATGGAACTTCTCAAGAAGGGATTTATTAGACCAAGCACTTCCCCGTGGGGAGCACCTGTGCTATTTGTAAAGAAGAAAGATGGATCCATGAGGTTATGCATCGACTAACGATAATTGAATCATCTCACTATCAAGAACAAGTATCCACTGCCGAGAATCGATGAGTTATTCGATCAAATATCTGGATCCATGTATTTTTCAAAGATTGATCTCAGGTCGGGATATCACCAACTAAGGATCAAAGATGAGGACATCTATAAGACCGCGTTCAGAAGCAGGTATGGGCACTATGAATTTGTTGTTATGACTTTTGGACTAACAAATGCCCCTGCTGCCTTTATGCAGTTGATGAATAGTATATTCAGGCCTCATCTAGATCAATTCATAGTGGTTTTCATTGATGATATACTGATCTATTCAAAGACCAAGGAAGAGCATGAGAAGCATTTGAGAATAGCATTACAAATATTGAGGATAAATCAGTTATATGCAAAGCTCAGCAAATGTGAATTTTTGTTAGAAGAAGTAGCTTTCTTGGGGCATGTTATATCAAAAGACGGTTTATCCGTAGATCCATCAAAGGTTGAAGCTGTAAGGAATTGGGAAAGACCGACCAATGCTAGTGAGATCCGTAGTTTCTTGGGTCTTGCGGGCTACTATCGGCGATTCATCAAGGATTTCTCCAAGATAGCCGTACCACTCACTAGGCTAACTCGCAAGGAGATACGTTATGAATGGAGTGAGGAATGTGAAGGAAGCTTCCAAGCTCTTAAAGATCATCTAACTACTGCCCCGGTTTTAGCTTTACCAATTGAAGGTGAGAGATTCGAAATATACACCGATGCATCTGGCATTGGCCTCGGATGTGTTTTAATGCAACAAGGGAACGTTATAGCCTACTCTTCTCGCCAATTGAAGAAGCACGAGGAGAACTACCCAGTTCATGATTTAGAATTGGCTGCGGTAGTATTTGCACTGAAGATATGGAGACATTATCTGTACGGAGTGTAGTTTATTGTATACTCTAACCATAAAAGTCTTAAGTATCTCTTCTCTCAGAAGGAATTGAATATGAGGCAAAGACGTTGGCTAGAATATCTTAAGGACTTCGACTTCACTATACAATATCATCCTGGAAAGGGTAATCCTGTAGCCGATGCCCTCAGTCGAAAGCCGAGAGCACTATTAGCCAATTGTATGATTCATGAGTGGAAGTTGCTAGAACAATTCTCTAAACTTAATATAAGCATGGACAAGGACAGTAGATGTGTCACATTATCCCATATGAGCATACAGCCAGACTTGCTATCTGAAATACAAGGACTTCAAGGTAATGACCCCGTACTAGTGGAAATCAAGGGCAAAATGGAAGAACAACCTGATTTCAGATTAGCTTCAGATGGAAGGTTGTTATTCAGAAATAAAATATGTATATCGAATTGCCCAGAGCTAAAGAAGAAAATCTTAGATGAAGCTCACAGATCAAGGTACACGATTCATCCAGGATCAACTAAGATGTACCAAGATTTGAAAAGGACCTTTTGGTGGCCAAATATGAAAAGAGAAATAGCAGATTTTGTGTCTCGCTGTCTCACATGTCAGCAAGTCAAGGCAGAACACCAAAAGTCTGCTGGTAAGCTACATCCTCTAGATATTCCCAAGTGGAAGTGGGAGGATATCGGTATGGACTTCATTATGGGTCTGCCCAAATCAAAGGGAGGATATGACGGAATATGGGTTATCATCGACAGATTGACCAAATCGGCACACTTCTTGCCAATCAAGAGTCGATGGTCAGTTGATGTTCTTGCTGCATTATACTTTAAAGAGATAGTCAGGTTACATGGAGTACCTGTCTCAATCATGTCTGACAGAGATCCCCGTTTTACTTCTCACTTTTGGAAGGGTTTACAACATTCACTGGGGCTGAGACTTAACTTTAGTACAGCTTTTCATCCTCAAACGGATGGTCAGACCGAGAGAACTAATCAGGTGGTTGAAGATATGCTCCGAGCTTACATCATTGATTTTGATGGAAGCTGGCATGATCACTTACCGTTGGTTGAATTTGCATACAAATGGCACCTTTCGAAGCTTTATACGGAAGGAGTTGCCGATCGCCTTTGTGCTGGGACGAAGTTGGCGAAAAATAACTATTAGGTCCAGACATGCTAAGGGATACCACTGAAAAGATTCAGTTGATTAGAGAAAGACTTCAAGTTGCTCAGTCTAGACAGAAGGCTTATGCTGATATATGAAGAAGAGACCTCGAATTCCAAGTGGGAAATCACATATTTCTTAAGATATCACGTGGACGTGGAATAAGGAGATTTGGTGTTAAGGGCAAACTTACACCAAGGTTTATCGGACCTTTTGAGATACTAGAAAGAGTTGGCGATGTTGCTTACCGCGTCGCTTTACCTCCTCAATTGTTCGAAGTTCATAATGTATTCCACATATCAATGTTAAAGAAATATGTGCACGATCCATCACATATCATTGATCATGGAGACCTGGTGATTCAGAAGGACCTTACTTATGAACAAAAGCCCATGAAGATCCTCGATCGCGAGGTATGAACATTAAGGAATAAAGTTATTCCCATGCTAAAGGTACAATGGAGTAAATGTTCTGAACACGAAGCCACATGGGAGACTGAGGAATCCATGAGGAACCGATTCCCAGAATTATTTTAAGAGGTATGTACTCTACACTCTCCACATATATATATGCGATTGAATTTGGGGATCAAATTCTTTTTAAGTGGGGGAGGGTGTAGCAACCCTAGTAAAATAAAAGAAATAGATCCAAATAGATCTGAGTAAACCAAAGTAAATCAAAATAGATTAAAAGATTTAGTAAATAAATGATAAAAAAAACCAAAAGTGCATAAATAATAAGCTAAAATGAAAATAACGCCTCTCATCAAGGCGTGATTTAAATAAGAAACGCCTTCACCTGAGGCGTTAATTTAAAAGGAGACGCCTACACCAAAGGGCGTCAAATCTAAAAGGAAGGGGTGAAATAAAAATGAAAGGGAAAGAAACGCCCTCTTCTTGGGCGCGAATTTCAAAAATAACGGCTCAGGATACGGCGTCAATTAAAATTAACGACCTAGTTTAAAGCGTTAATTCCAATTGTGTTCCGTTCGAACCAGGACATTATCTAGGGTAAGTTTCTGGATTAGCATGCGTTAGTAGAATTATAGTAAGGACTCTAACGGGGAAATAGATCTTCCAATCAAACTCTAACTCCATTAGGGTTCCTAAAACTCTATAAATACCCTTCTAATCAACCTTGATCGCTATTTTGGCGATATGCTGCTACTGTCATCCGTGAAGAACACAGGTTTGTTCTTCCTTGTTCCTGCCTTACCTTCGGTTATGTATGATGAAGGAAAATTAATGATCTTCAACTTTTCCTTCTGTAGGAAGTCTGCAGCAAATAGTAACTCTATTGTCGAAGTGAAGAACGGGGGTTCTTCATCAAAATCGTCTTCATCCGTTACAGAGAAAGCTGGGGATTTCTCTACAGACGGAGCATTAGTGAAGTCTGCTTCCGGACCATCAGAGGGGTGTTGAAGTTCTTCTGATTCGGTAGTAGCTGAATACATCGTTCTTCCAGAAAACCCTATTTAGAACAGAGTTCTCTTCACAACCTTCACGTATGCTCACCAAGATCTGATTAATCAGGTAGGTTTTCTCAAGAATTGTAGCCCCAAACCGTCTTAATAACATGATGATAATATATGTATTTCATGCACATCATTTCACTGCGTTTTATGAAGTTTTCTGTGAAATATGTAAGAGGCGACCCTGACCAGGGCGCTAATTCAAGAACTGACGCCCGACAGAGGAGGCGTCAATTTCAGATAATTAGTAATTACTTATGTTAGAAATTGAATATCTATGAAACCATAATCTAATTTAATGCATGATCATAGATTTGGAATCCTGGTATTTTTCTCGTCTTATCCATATAATTGTTCCCTGCAAATTATTTATCATGAAAATTCGTTACTGTTCATATCCTTGGAAAAACATTGTGAATTAACGACCCTCAGTAGGTCGTCCTTTATGAAAGAGACGCCCCTGGCTAGGGCGCGTTTTCTCAAAAATTACAGAATAAAAAAAATCTCAGCAAAAATAGAAATTTAAATGGACGACGGTTACAGAAGTCGTCAAATGTCAAAATAACAACCCACAGAAGGGCGTTAATTTACTAAGTAGTGACTTGTGTTAAGACGTTAATTTCCTGTGTACATATATTATGCTGTTTACTGTTAACCGAGGGTTTTATATAAATATATATGTATATATGGGCACTATATTCCATTCCGTGAGTATAGTCCCACGTTCCACGATGTTTTATCGATTACCCCTCAATTCTCGGTGACATACAAGCTCTCCATTGGACATTCCGTTCCTTTGGACTAGCAAGTTAGTCATGGAGACCTCCGTAAGACTCCTCGAGCCTTGGATTCCCTCAAGGCCGACTAAGCAGGTTGTACCATAAAAACCCTTTACACTATTTTGCCATGTCACTCTATAGAAACAAGGTATACCGGCCCTCATGATATGCTATGTGGATATCATGAGAATATTCTTAATGGAATGTGGATATCATGCCATTATTGTGGACCTCAATTCTATATCAAATAAGTGACCATCTATATATGAGCACTTATTGGTTATGGTACCCAATTAGGGAACCAAACTCCACCCAGTTTATCGACATGTCATGGTTTATATGCTTCGCGTGGATTTTATCGCAAGAATATCCTTACTCAAGGGCCTTGCCCTTGAATTCCATGAAAATATTATCTTATCATCCTATTAAAGTTGTTCTTGAAACTCCTTATTGGCTATAAACTATCGTGGATGTCTAGATCTATCTTTAATACTGTGCATATAGGGCCCGATCTGGTCCTGGGAGGAGCACCCAAAAGTACTAGTGCCCATGGGAGTTGTAATGATCACGGTGTCTTGCATTGCACCGAAGTACTTTTTCTCTTGATCTTTGGCATTTCACACACACTCTCTCTTTCTTGCGTGCGTGACTCGACTTGCGTGACTTTACTAACGTGGCCCGACACGGGCAAAGTACTTGCGTGAAATAGCCAATAATCTATAAAGTCTCTCATGAATATCTCTTGTTTAAGACTCGTGTGGATGTTTTATACAACGTGTTATTTTGTTGATTAGTTATTTCTACATGCATAGCCATATTGCATTTACATGTGAAAAATTGTAATTACTTAAACCCATTGCTAGTTCTTGAGATATAATTTCCTACTGAGCGTTCGCTCACTCAGTGTTTCCTTATTTTCAGGTAAGTCTGATGATGAGACTCAATCGGATGGGGAAGGTCAAGAGTGAAGAGATTAGAGCTCTCCGTCTATCCAAGCGTCTACTAGTCTTATCTTTCAAATTTCTTAAGTCAATCATTGTACTTTTCCTTTTTATTGGGTCTTAGTACTTTCATTAAGTGAGTTGTAATAGAAGTACTTTTGTGATTGTGATTGAATAAAAGGATTGGGTTATCTTTACTTGTGCGCACTCTGTCTTTGTGTTGAATACACTAATACTCTGATTGACATGATCGATATAAACTCGTCACGCATCTCCGGGTTCCTTCCGCTCTCGGGACGTGACAGGCTTGGTGGGGGAATTGAACAGCCAGGACCTGCTCGTTAATTTGGACTCCCTCAGTGACGGGGCCATGGGATTTTCTAGTAGTTTTGGGTTTCTGGGCCTCAAACAAAGAATGGATAGGGGAGTCCTTAAACTGGGTTTGTATGAACCGAGCTTTGCTGTACAACTGGTGCATATTCGAGATGTCATTCATTGCCAATATGTTCCTGAATGTTGGCGTGGCATTGGAGATTAACAACTTCACCTTCTCTTCTTCCGGGATTTTCCTGGGCACACGTGAGGCCATCTGCCTCCATCAATTCGCGTAGGTTGCAAAATCTTCTTCCGGCTTCATCTTCTCAGCTACCAGGTCAGTGAAGGAGTATTCGGGTCCGACCCGGTCTTGAAATCTCTGAATAAACCTCTCTTTGACGGTCTTAAAATTCTCGGCCTCCTCCATGGGCAAAGTGTAGAACCATTCCAAGGCGACCCCTTCCAATGATCGGCGCAACAAATAAGCCATCAGGCGGTCATCTTGCTGGAACTATGCTGACTCATATAGAAACTCCCGGACATGGATGAACGGGTTGCCATTCCCGTCATATTTGCGGTATTTAGGGAGCTCAGACTGAGAAGGGAAACGAATGTCCCTGAAGTTAGGAATAGGGGCGTCAGCCAATGATTGCGGACCAACCCGCTTGTGGAGGAGGTTAATTTGTTGCTGCATAGCAGCCCATTTGTCGAGAATCTCCTGCTCCCGGGAAGGAGGATAAGGAGCAGAAGGAGTAGTGCCTGGATATGTAGCCAGAGGATAAATCGATTGAAGGGGCGGCCCGCAAGATGGATAATGGGCCAGGGGAGGGCCCGCATCCGCCTGAGCCAGTTGGGCGGCCCCTGGTTGCAACCTGGCAAGATCAACCGTGGCCAGAAGGGCCTGCGGCGACGGAGAGACAGTAGCATATGGATCAAGGTATAGAACAGAGGGGATTTGAGACTTCCCCTTATCAAGTGGTTGATGGGCCGAGGTGGAAGCCTGGCCCGCTCCATACTGGAGTACCGGAGAACCTGGGGACGAGTAGGAGTAAGATCAATAGGGGCCACAGAGGTGGCCCCAGCTGTTGTGACTCCTCTATAATGATGATGTTGACAATGTGTTTTACTTCATTGGCAACAGCTTGTTTTGATTGATTGGCAACTGTTCTTATTTTGATGAAATTATTTTTATCAGGTTGTATGTGTATATAATGCAGTCAGAGTCTATACTGTCGTGCACACACCCACAGGTCTACATTGCATTGCAGCATGAACATAAAGTCCATACACTTCATTGTGTAGTCTGGACAGTTGTGGGTCGACCCCCTTGTTCACATGGGTCGACTCCTCAGATTAGCATAGCCTATACACTGCATAGCATAGTCTATACACTGCACGTTCAAGTTCATAGTATATACATTGCTGCATTGCCTGCACGAGGAAGTATGTACATTGGCTGTTGGCTTGCACGCTCACTCAAGTCCACACATCGTGAAGTATGCACATTGTGGCTTGCTCATTCACTCACTCAGCCCTGTCAAGTCCATACATTGGGCTATGTGCAAGTCCATACATTGGCCTTCAGGCTTGCAAGTCTATACATTGCCTGTCGATTGCAATGTCTGTACAGAGTTCAGAGAGTTCAAAATGTTCATAGTCTACACATTCATTCACTGTTCATGTTGCATCAAGTTCAAAGTCCATACATTGGACTGTAGCATGCACGAAGCTAAGTCTATACTTTGCTCTAGTCTGTACAGTATTCAGTGTCTAGCATTTCATGAAGTCTATACATTCATTCTCTATAGCTTGCACGAGGTGAAGTCTGTACATTGGCCTTAGCTTGCCAAGTCTGTACATCCTTCTGTTGATAGTTCAAGTTTATACATTGAACTGTTTGGCCAAGTCTGTACATCATTGCTTGCCAAAGTCTGTACATTGGCATCTATTCCTACGTTGCAATTCCAAGTCTGCACATTGGGTTCTTTACCTACGTTCAGCTTTGAAAGTCTATACATTGGTTTTCATTTCAAGTCTGTACAGACTTTGGTTTGTGCAAATCTATACAACCGACTATTCAGCTTGTGACCAAGTTTGTACAGCCAGGGCGACTATTAAGTCTATACATTAGCAGCCTTGATTTGATCAAGTCTGTACAGAGTTTCTTTTGGCAAGTCCATACATTGAATGTCTATACATTCGTTTGCCTTGCATCATTCATTAAGTCTGTACAGCCCCTTCGCTTGGCAAGTCTATACATTGTGGATGTCTATACACTCGATTGCCTTGCCTTGGTCAAGCCTGTACAGAGTTTCTTCAGCTAAGTATATACATTGCTTCACGACGTGAAGTCTATACATGCCTTGTTCAAGTCTTCACATGAGGATGTCTATACACTCAACTCCTTTACACTTCAGGAAGTCTGTACATCCTTCAATGCATTGCATGCATCGTTCATGAAGTCTGTACATCGAGTGAAGTCTGGTGAAGTTTATACAGCGCCCATTTCTCTTAGAGTCTCATGCATATGTGAAGTCTGTACATTGCATTTGCATTCACAATGTCTTCACACTTGAAGTCCATACATCATCCGTTGTCTATCAAGTCTTCATATTGCTTAAGTCTGTACAGCGGCTGCTTCACATATGAAGTCTGTACATCGCATAGCTTCACATAGATGAAGTCTATACATTGGGCAGAGTCTATACACTGCATTCGAGTTCACAAGTCCATACAATGCAGTTCATCTTATAAGTCTGTACAGAGTTCTTCACTTAACCTGATAATCCGATACTCTGTCTGACAGGGATCTGCTACTGAGATTGCTGACATGGCTCGTGATCCTAGGAGGACGAGGTGATCAGATGCTGCCACGTGGATGAAAGCACCTCAGATCTGGCGAATTCCTTGGGCGGGAAAGCGTGGAAGCCACACGCCCTTATCTAATATGTTGCTGTATATATAGAAGTCTTCATCTTCTGTTGAAGGCTGATCAAAGAGTGGCAAGTCTATACAGTGAGAAAAACTTGAGACAACAGAGAGCCATCGAGATCCAAAGAGAAGAAAAGGAGAGAAGAAGAAAGTGAGAAGAAATGAGTTGAGAGAGTGATATGAGAGCTTATGAATCAGCGTCTTGGTCCAGATACCAGAGCTGATATTGCTCACTTTGAGCTACAGTCGTTTTGATTTTCTTCCATTTGATTGTGTTTTTCTTGCTTTTCAGTCTTGTTATTTTTCCTTTGAAAACTCTTGTTCGATCAAGCTGTTAGTCAGCGGTGTCAAGCTGTGAGGCAGCGGTGTGCAGAGGTGTTATCTCTGGTCGGCTAAGCTGTAGTGCCCAGCAGAGCAAGCTGTGAAGCTCAGCTGTTGCAGAGGGTGTTCCTCTGGTCGGGATAAGCTGTAAGCCCCAGCCGTTGTTGGCTAAGCTGTAGTGCCCAGCAGAGCAAGCTGTGAAGCTCAGCTGTTGCAGAGGGTGTTTCTCTGGTCGGGATAAGCTGTAAGCCCCAGCCGTTGTTGGCAAGCTGTAGTGCCCAGCAGATTGAAGCTGTGTATCAGCAGTAATCCACATTCGAGTTGAATGTGGGGTGGACGTAGGTCGGATTGACCGAACCACCTAAAAGTCTTTGTGCCTCTCGTGTGTTTGCTTGTCTGTTTAGCGGATCTTGTTTCCATCATTCGGTGCTTTGACTGTGGTTGTCCAGTGTTCATTTAATTCCGCATTTGAATCTAGGCATAAATTTTTAATTAGCCTGTTGATCTATTCACCCCCCCTCTAGATCCACATTCTGTGGTGAAAGAGCCTTCCATCTAACTCCAACATTTGGTATCAGAGCTAGACTCTTCTATAGGGACTTACCGCCCGAAGAGGATAAGCACAGATGGACGGAAGAGGGATGATAGCTGAAGGACACTCCACATCCAATCCCCCGTACTTCGATGGAACCAACTACGCATACTGGAAGCACCGTATGCAGGTATTCTTGAGGGCTAAACACTATGAAATCTGGAAGGTGGTTAGCAATGGGACCTTTCGAGCTGTCCCCTAATGAAGATGTATGGACCAAGGAGGAAATTAGAAGGTCCACGCTCAACTGGAGTGCAATCAATGCAATCCAGTGTTCTCTGCATCCCACCGAGTTCTCACGAATATCTGCCTTCTCCTCAGTGAAGGAAATGTGGGATGCACTTGAAGTCATCTACGAGAGGACTTCACAAGTCAGAGAGACCAAGACTTATCTACTGGTTTCAGAATACGAGGCTTTCAAGATGAAGCCTAACGAGACTATCAAAGAAATGTATGCTCGGTTGACTATTATCACAAATGGTCTCAGAGGTTTCGGAAAGAAGTATTCTGAGTATGATATAGTCAGGAAGATCTTGCGATCCTTGACTCCAATTTGGCACACAAAGGCCACCGTTATGGAAGAGTCAAGAGATCTGCACAATACAAGGGCAGATGAGCTTATCGGATCTCTAATGGCATATGAGATGAATCTGCCGAAGATAGAGGAGGCTGATAGAAAGAGGAAGCCAATAGCTCTGAAGGCTGGTGCTAGCAAATCCAGTCGATCCAGCCCCAACGGATCATCAACTGAAGAGAGCTTGTCTGAAGAAGAAATGGCAAATGATGATATGGCTATGATTACTAGGGAATTTCGGCGTTTTCTCAAGAAAGAAGGAAGAAGATTCAGCCGAAGAAATCCCAGTGGTGGCCGCCGAGACACAAGGTACAAATCAAACCCTGTAAAGAAAGCTGAGACTAATGTTTGCTATCAATGCAGGAAGGCTGGTCACTTTAAAGCTAAATGTCCGACAAATCAGAACCTCAAGGACAAGCCCAAGAAAAAGAACACAAGAGGGAAAGCTATGGTGAGTACATGGAGTGATGAGGACGAGGGATCCTTGAGCAACACTTCGGACAGTGAAGTTGAAGCTGAGAAGTCAATCTGTCTCATGGCAACCAGCTCAGAAGATAGAGAGGAAGAATCTGATGAGGAATCCTCTCGTTTTGAAAACTTTACTATTGCTGATTGGATGGATGCTTATAATGAACTTGCTGATAGAGTAGATGATGTCAGAAAAGAAAATAGGCATCTACGAAGAAAAATTAACATCATGCAAAATGATACTTCATTGTCTGATAAAATTGCATGCTTAGAGAATGAGAACAGTAAGCTGAAACTCACATGTTCTGAATTTGAAGAAATCAAGAAAGAACTGAAAATCTCTAAGGAAGAAAATGTGAGATTAGACAATGAAATTGATGCATGGAAATTGAAAATTCAGAATTATGAAAGTGAGATAAAAATTACCTCTGAAAAATATGAAGCTGTCCTCAATGTAAATAATGAATTGAAAAAGTCTATTGATGAAATTCAGAAAGACAATGAGGATAAGCTGAAAACCATTGAGAAAATGACCCAAGGATCTGAAAATTTAAATGCTCAATTGGGGTCGAAGGTCAATTTCAGGAGAGAGGGCCTAGGATTTAACTCTAGTGCAACTAAGAGCTTTGGAATCAAAACTATTTCCTTCGTTGCACAAAAGGAGAGAGGACCTCTGATTAACATGAATTCTAATAATGCTGTGAACACTAATGTGAATCTGAAAAAGCCCAATGCAGAGGAGAAGGGCAAACAGAAAGTTGGTGAGCCTAGTAGAATTGGCACTTCCAAACCTAGCTCTAGTGCTCAACCCAAGGCTAGGGGTCAGCCTGCTCAGGTAAATAAACCTCATGTTAATGCCAAAAAGTCTTCACCACCACCATCACAGAAAAAGACCCAACAAAAACCTATGAATAGGTCAACAGGGTCAAGAGTGCAGGGAAGACAAAATGCTTTCAGGAGTCAGCCCAACAAATTCAATCCACCTAGAGTCCAGTCCTACTACCCCACACAGTCAATCTATCCTAATGGGTTTGGGTGGACTAGAACTCAAGGGATGCATACAGGGTATGTTAAACAACCGACACAATTTTACAGACCTTATGTCAGAAATTGGGGTAATGGGTATGGTAGTCGAACAACCAGAAACTTCCAATCTTACAGCCAACCCAAATATTACCCTGATTAAAACTTTATGAATGCTACTTGGTCGAAGCATTGGCACAATAACAACAATTCTGTGAATAACTCTGTTGGTGCAAATAAAAGGAAGAACAACAAAAATAAGAGAAGAAATGACAGAAGAAAATCTGCAAAATCCACTGAACAAAGTTCTTTTAAACTAATGTGGATTCCCAAAGCCATGCTTTCTTTCTTTACTTGCACTTCATCTGCATTGGAGCCCAATCAGTCTTGGGTTCCAAACTCTTTGCCCTAATTATGTGTGCAGGTATGCCTGGCAGCCAAGAGCAACTTGTGGTACTTTGACAGTGGCTGCTCCAGGCATATGACAGGAGATAAGGCCAAGTTCTGCATGCTGACTGAAAAGCTAGGAGGCCTTGTCACCTTTGGAAGCAACACAAAGGGTATGATCATTGGATCAGGTAAGGTAGGTAAGTGTTCTACCTGTTGCATTGATGATGTTATGCTGGTTGAAGGGTTAGCTTATAATTTACTCAGTATTAGCATGTTGTGTGATAAGGAACATAAAGTTTTATTTGATTCTCAATGCTGTAAGGTTTTTGAACCTGATTCTGATCTTGTCAAATTTTCTGGAAAAAGAATAAATAACACATACATGATAGATTTAGATGATATTCAGCATTCTAACCTATGTCTTACTGCCAGTAGAGAAGATTTAGCATTTTTATGGCATCGTAGGTTAGGCCATGCGAGTTATACTATGTTGCATAAACTAAACAAGCATAGCATGGTTAGAGGACTCCCTGAAGTCTCTTTTAAAAAGGAAAATAAATCTTGTAATGCAGGCATTCAGTCCAAGTTGACTAGAAAATCATTCAAATCTAGGACAGAAAACCTATCCACTAAACCTTATGAACTGATACACATGGACCTATTTGGGCCAACTAGGTCTGTCAGTTTATCAGGGAAGAGGTATGGGTTTGTCTTAGTAGATGATTTTTCTAGGTATACTTGGGTATTTTTTCTGTCACATAAGAATGATGCATTCTCAGAATTTCAAGAGTTCTGTATAAGAATAAATCAGAAAATTGAAAATATTTTGACTGATCATGGAGTTGAGTTTGAAAACTCACACTTTGAAGAATTTTGCAGGTCAAATGGGATTCATCATAAGTTCTCCTCACCCAGGACACCTGACCAGAATGGTGTTGTTGAGAGGAGAAACAAAACTCTAGTGGAGATGGGCCGAACTCTCTTAGTTGAAGGTCAACTGCCAAGAAAATTCTGGGCTGAAGCAGTCAACATAGCCTGTTATGTAATTAACAGGGCAATGGTAAGACCTTCCACCCAGAAAACCCCTTATGAGATTTTGAGAGGTAAGAAACCTTCAATCGCCCACTTCAAGGTCTTTGGTTGTAAATGTTTTATACATATAAATGAGAAGAGGGACATTGATAAATTTGAGCCAAAGGGTGAACCAGGAATCTTCCTCGGTTATTCTGAAAACACTCGGGCTTATAGAGTGTTCAATTTAAACTCAAAAATTGTTGAAGAATCTCCACACATTATCTTTGGTGAATCCTTGATGGAAACTAACCATGGTCATTGCAGGAATGAAGATGGGAACATTTTAAAAGATGATAACTCTGCAGACCAGTCTGATGGTGAGGAAGAAAAAGAAGAGCAGAATGAAGAAGAATCTGAAGTTCAGGGGGAGGTAAGTGAAATTCCTGAAACTCAGATTGTTAATATCAGATATCTTAAAGATCACCCTGTGAATAATGTCATTGGCAATCTGAATGATCCCCCTAGGACTAGATGTCACTTTAGAATTCAGGATGAATTAAATACATATGCTCTTGTCTCTCAAATTGAACCCAAGTCCATTGACTGTGCCCTCAAGGATGTGCATTAGACTAATGCCATGCATGAGGAGCTTAATCAGTTCGACAGGAACAAGGTGTGGCACTTGGTCCCACCTCCTGATCATGGAACAGTCATAGGGACTAAGTGGGTATTCAGGAATAAATCTGATGAATTAGGGAATATTGTTAAAAATAAAGCCAGACTTGTTGCTTAGGGATATAACTAGGAGTTTGGTATTGACTTTGAAGAGTCATTTGCCCCTGTAGCCAGATTACAAGCTGTTAGGATTTTATTGGCTTATGCATGCTCCCTAGGAATAATCCTCCAGCAGATGGATGTAAAATCTGCATTCTTGAATGGGGAAATTAGTGAGGAGGTCTATGTAAGACAGCCCCCTGGGTTTGAATGTCTATATTTCCCTAATCATGTTTACAAATTAAATAAAGCTCTCTATGGTCTTAAGCAAGCTCCCAGAGCTTGGTATGACAGGTTGAGCAAGTTCCTTACTGATCAAAATTTCACTAGAGGAGTAGTTGATCAGACCTTGTTTACAAAGGTTAGTCATTCTGACATTCTTATTGTACAAATTTATGTGGATGACATTATTTTTGGGTCAACTAACCCCAAATTGTGTGAGGAATTTTCTAAAACAATGACTAATGAGTTTGAAATGAGCTCAATGGGTGAGCTCAAATTGTTTCTTGGACTGCAGGTTACACAAACAAAGGATGGAATGTTTATCACTCAGTCCAAGTACACAAGGGATCTACTCAAGAAATATAAGATGGGCAACCTCAATGAGATAGCTGCTCCAATGGGTACCTCTACAAGCTTGGATGAAGACACTAAAGGTAAACCTATTGATCAAAAGCTATACAGAGGTATGATCAGATCCCTTCTCGACTTAACAACATCTAGGCCTGATATTCAATTTGCTGTAGGATTATGTGCTAGGTTTCAGGCCAGTCCTAAAGAAACTCATCTTAAAGCAGTAAAAAAGATTTTTAGATATCTACTAGGCACCCAAGAGCTAGGATTATGGTATCCTGCTAGGTGTGAGTTAGAGCTTCTAGCTTACACTGATACTGATTATGCTGGGTGTCGAGTAGATAGAAAAAGTACTAGTGGCTATTGTCAATTCCTTGGTGGCTGTCTAGTATCTTGGGCATCTAAGAAGCAACACACTGTAGCCTTGTCTACAGATGAGGCTGAATATGTTGCAGCTGGTAATTGTGCTGCCCAAGTACTATGGATCAAGCACCAACTAGATGATTATCAGATAAAACTGGAATGTATTCCAATTTTATGTGATAATACTAGTGCCATATGCCTTGCTAAAAATCATGTTCATCATTCTAGGACTAAACACATAGAGATAAAACATCATTTTCTTAGAGATGCTGTGAATAAAAAGGAAATCGAACTGAATTTCATTGAAACAAACAAACAAATTGTTGATATCTTTACTAAGCCACTTGGAAATGAAAAGTTTAAATTTCTTAGAAGAGAACTTGGCTTGTGTAAGTTTCAGCATGTTGAATAAAATTTTAGCTATTTTGAATAAAATTTCTGATTTGGACTTGCATCTAATAGCTTGTATAAAACTCTGTGAAGGTTGATTGGTGCAATAGACTCATGATCATGCATGACACTTATATTGTTTTCTCATGATCATCACTACATATCATTTAGTCATGAATGTGTCTAAAATCACATGCATATAGAACTGTTTTGCACTACATTTCTCTGCATAACCCTGGTGGTCATATTGCATGATAGTGCAGTCTGAATAAGCATGAACTTCAAAAATTATTTGATCAGTCATCTTTTGCAAAACTGCATGCATATAGACAGCGGGAGTCTTGTCAGAATTTCAGGGTGAACTGCTGCGTCGACGCTGCTATACTGTGGCGTTGACGCAGTGAACTAGATCTGTGAATGTCTATGCTTCTTATTCTGATGAGTTGATGCTGCAATAGCGTGGAGTCGACGCACTGACATTATCTCAGTGTTTTATATTGTTGCCTCTTCAACTGATGCGTGGACTCCTTGAACTCCCAACGTCGACTCTGTCTATTCATCCTTTGACTCTGAATGATTGAGTCTGACAGTTTGGCAATCTTTTAATCAGTTCTAATATTAAGCAATAGAAAACATACCTCTTCCCTCATAAGAACTGTAATTGCTTAAAGACTGACTTAATGGTTTAAATTTTATAATCTTTAGAGTTGAAAGACTACAATCAGTAAATAAGGATGCTGAAAATTGATAAAGCACTCAACCCTCATCTTATTTCATGTCAGACAAAGTTAATTATATCTGAAATCTGAAAACTCATCTGAAATCATGTTAGAGAAGCTAAGTATGTGTATTATCCTTAAACAAGTCATTCTGAAACAAATAAAGGGCAGCTAAGAAAGATATTAACAAATATTGAAAATTATTTAAAAAATAGCATTGGCAGAGCAATGACTGGTAAATCACTGAGAAACTGAGTGATCCATCAAAGAAGTGGACAACACTCATGTCATGAGGTGTATCAGCTATCTCTGTATAAAATGATCAAAATAGTAGGGTGGTTTCATTGAGTACCTGGGGGTAACTGGCGTCTGATAAACGTGTACCCTCAATCAAAAAGATGTAAATCACTTATATTGAGTTTGATCATAGCAGAATGGTCCATCATGTTGAGTATCTAGGGGTATTGGCGTCTGATAAATGTATACCCTTAAGCAAAAAGACAAATGGTACCTGACTGCCCAAAATGAACTCATATTGATAAATGCTGTTCCTTCAAAAGTAATTTTATGAATGTCAATTTGTTTAGTTTCAATACATGACTTGGTATCTCTCAATCATTTTTGTTGAGTATATGACAGTAAGATATTTTTGAAACTGACTCTCTCATGCAAATGTGATTCTGGTTTATTGTTTTATCATGCACACCTATCTTATCCAATCAATGTAGTGCATGAACTCTCAATTTTATAACCTTTAAACCAGAACCTCACTTTCTAAGCAGTTTCTAAATTCATATGACTGAAGGTTCTGTGCTTTAGCTGCTTAATTTCTGAACTACTTGCTAAGAATGCCAGTCAGCTGACTCTTCTTGTTCCTTCCCTTGTATTTTTTTCCTCTTTGTTGATGGCAAAGGGGGAGAATATATTGTCTATTTGATGAATTCATTCCAGGGAAGTATATGCATCATGTCTATGGAAAAGGGGGAGAATTTGTGAGCAGAGAGTTGTGTTCATGTCTCAGTATGTCATTCATAGCATTTCATAGCATCTGCATGACAATCTGAATAACAATTCATATCTTTCATCAAAAATGCATCTGCATAACAGGATGTTGCTACTCTATATAATAGGGTGTTGCTATCATCAAAAAGGGGGAGATTGTTGTGACTCCTCTGTGTTGATGATGTTGACAATGTATTTTACTTCATTGGCAACAGCTTGTTTTGATTGATTGGCAACTGTTCTTATTTTGATGAAATTATTTTTATCAGGTTGTCTGTGTATATAATGCAGTCAGAGTCTATACTGTCGTGCACACACCCACAGGTCTACATTGCATTGCAGCATGAACATAGAGTCCATACACTTCATTGTGTAGTCTGGACAGTTGTAGGTCGACCCCCTTGTTCACATGGGTCGACTCCTTAGATTAGCATAGCCTATACACTGCATAGCATAGTCTATACACTGCACGTTCAAGTTCATAGTATATACATTGCTGCATTGCCTACACAAGGAAGTATGTACATTGGCTGTTGGCTTGCACGCTCACTCAAGTCCACACATCGTGAAGTATGCACATTGTGGCTTGCTCATTCACTCACTCAACCCTGTCAAGTCCATACATTGGGCTACTGTGCAAGTCCATACATTGGCCTTCAGGCTTGCAAGTCTATACATTGCCTGTCGATTGCAATGTCTGTACAGAGTTCAGAGAGTTCAAAATGTTCATAGTCTACACATTCATTCACTGTTCATGTTGCATCAAGTTCAAAGTCCATACATTGGACTGTAGCATGCACGAAGCTAAGTCTATACTTTGCTCTAGTCTGTACAGCATTCAGTGTCTAGCGTTTCATGAAGTCTATACATTCATTCTCTATAGCTTGCACGAGGTGAAGTCTGTACATTGGCCTTAGCTTGCCAAGTCTGTACATCCTTCTGTTGATAGTTCAAGTCTATACATTGAACTGTTTGGTCAAGTCTGTACATCGTTGCTTGCCAAAGTCTGTACATTGGCATCTATTTCTACGTTGCAATTCCAAGTCTGCACATTGGGTTCTTTACCTACGTTCAGCTTTGAAAGTCTATACATTGGTTTTCATTTCAAGTCTGTACAGACTTTGGTTTGTGCAAGTCTATACAACCGACGGTTCAGCTTGTGACCAAGTCTGTATAGCCAGGGCGACTGTTAAGTCTATACATTAGCAGCCTTGATTTGATCAAGTCTGTACAGAGTTTCTTTTGGCAAGTCCATACATTGAATGTCTATACATTCGTTTGCCTTGCATCATTCATTAAGTCTGTACAGCCCCTTCGCTTGGCAAGTCTGTACATTGTGGATGTCTATACACTCGATTGCCTTGCCTTGGTCAAGCATGTACAGAGTTTCTTCAGCTAAGTATATACATTGCTTCACGACGTGAAGTCTATACATGCCTTGTTCAAGTCTTCACATGAGGATGTCTATACACTCAACTCCTTCACACTTCAGGAAGTCTGTACATCCTTCAATGCATTGCATGCATCGTTCGTGAAGTCTGTACATCGAGTGAACTCTGGTGAAGTTTATACAGCGCCCATTTCTCTTAGAGTCTCATGCATATGTGAAGTCTGTACATTGCATTTGCATTCACAACGTCTTCACACTTGAAGTCCATACATAGTCCGTTGTCTGTCAAGTCTTCATATTGCTTAAGTCTGTACAGCGGCTGCTTCACATATGAAGTCTGTACATCGCATAGCTTCACATAGATGAAGTCTATACATTGGGCAGAGTTTGTACACTGCATTCGAGTTCACAAGTCCATACAGTGAAGTCTATACAATGCAGTTCATCTTATAAGTCTGTACAGAGTTCTTCACTTAACCTGATAATCCGATACTCTATCTGACAGGGATCTGCTACTGAGATTGCTGACATGGCTCGTGATCCCAGCAGGACGAAGTGATCAGATGCTGCCACGTGGATGAAAGCACCTCCGATCTGGCGAATTCCTTGGGCGGGAAAACGTGGAAGCCACGCGCCCTTATCCAATCTGCTGCTGTATATATAGAAGTCTTCATCTTCTGTTGAAGGCTGATCGAAGAGTGGCAAGTCTATACAGTGAGAAAAACCTGAGACAGCAGAGAGCCATCGAGATCCAAAGAGAAGAAAAGGTGAGAAGAAGAAAGTGATAAGAAATGAGTTGAGAGAGTGATATGAGAGCTTGTGAATCAGCGTCTTGGTCCAGATACCAGAGCTGATATTGCTCACTTTGAGCTACAATCGTTTTGATTTTCTTCCATTTGATTATGTTTTTCTTGCTTTTCAGTCTTGTTATTTTTCCTTTGAAAACTCTTGTTCGATCAAGCTGTTAGTCAGCGGTGTCAAGCTGTGAGGCAGCGGTGTGCAGAGGTGTTACCTCTGATCAGCTAAGCTATAGTGCCCAGCAGAGCAAGCTGTGAAGCTCAGCTGTTGTAGAGGGTGTTCCTCTGGTCGGGATAAGCTGTAAGCCCCAGCCGTTGTTGGCTAAGCTGTAGTGCCCAGCAGAGCAAGTTGTGAAGCTCAGCTGTTGCAGAGGGTGTTCCTCTGGTCGGGATAAGCTGTAAGCCCCAGCCGTTGTTGGCAAGCTGTAGTGCCCAGCAGATTGAAGCTGTGTATCAGCAGTAATCCACATTTGAGTTGAATGTGGGGTGGACGTAGGTCGGATTGACCGAACCACCTAAAAGTCTTTGTGCCTCTCGTGTGTTTGCTTGTCTGTTTAGCAGATCTTGTTTCCATCATTCGGTGCTTTGACTGTGGTTGTCCAGTGTTCATTTAATTCTGCATTTGAATCTAGGCATAAATTTTTAATTAGCCTGTTGATCTATTCACCCCCCCTCTAGATCCACATTCTGTGGTGAAAGAGCCTTCCATTTAACTCCAACACCAGCAACAGCGGAGGTGGTGGTAGCAGTGGTCGCACCATGGGAAGGAACTGAACTCAGGGCATCGGCCCCCTGCAAAGCTTGCCGAATAAGGTGGAACTGGGTGGGGTCCAGCTGAGCCATCATGTTAAGGATCTGACTAGCCGGATTCTGAACGGAAGGATTAGAGAGAGGGGGGTGAGATCCCTCACTAAGAATAGTCGGGCGGGGAGGGGCAGTCCTCTCTCCTTCCTGCATGGGGGCGACCCTGGGTGGGTCCTCCAGAAGTCCGCGAGGAAGAGAGTCCTCGTGAGACTGAGAGAAATCGTAGGACGACATGGAGGATGGTGAATCGAACAAGGGATTAAAGTAAGATCGGAAAGGAGAACTGACCCTAGGAGGTGATCCAAAGGGGGAAAAATAACTCCACATACACCAAATGGAGCAGAGTGGAGGGACAAGACCGCCCTAAACCAAACCACGCAAACAAACAAACACAAACGTGCAATGAGAAAAGGAAATGAGAGAAGAATCACCCAATTTAAGCAATCAAGTTGTTAGATGATGTGCATCAAATTCTTATAGTTTCCCCTTTGAACCTTAATGGATTAATCAAAGTGCAAGATTCACTCAATCAATAGGTGCCTAACCAGGGTATGGACAGGGGAACTGGGTGACTCTAAGGAACTCTCACTCACAGATGCAAACCCTAGACTGAGGTGTGGCAACGGTACAACCGGCCCGGCGTCCGTGTGGGAATCCACGGCTCACGGGGACTTACGGAAGCCCTCGGAAAGGTCACCTAGTCGGCTCCAAGGAATATGGAGACGAGAGGAAACCCTACCTCGGTAGGAATGCAACTACAGATGAACAGAGATGGATGCTCCTATGCGCACCGAAGTGCATGCACGATCTAGCCTAGCAACTATCAAACAATGATCAAGCAAATATATGAGCAATAAAAACAACGATGCAACAATGGTAGGGGGAGATCAACAACTAGCACCAAACTGACAAACCATGTAGAATATAGCCATCAAAATGAATAATGAGGGTGCTGTGGCACCATAAGGACGGTCTAAATATGACCGCGCAAACGTCAGACGTTCTGTAGAGGACCGTGTAATCCAGGGAGTAATAGAACGACAACAAGACAACAGTGATGAAGAAAGTACCAGAAGGACGGTCTGTAACTGAGCGCGCAAACTCTAGGACGGACCTCCAACAGCCGCGTACCTGTAGCCAGGAAAGAAAGAGGCATACCTGTGCCGAAGCGATGGACGGCCAGAAATGGACCGCTCAGAAAGATAGACGGTCAATGGTACACCGTTTGCAACAAGGCGCTGAAGGAAGACTGGCACTGGTAGCAAGAGGCGAGCGGTGGATGAGTAACCGCGCTAGAGGATGAACGGCTATGGACGAACCGCTCACGTCCCAGAAAACAAAAAGTATGCCCAACTTGTAAATCACTTCAAGAGGAAAGCTAGACAACGAAAGGGGGTCAGCAATTCACAAGCACGATGGGCACTAGGTGTCCCACCATGATCGCCACAAAAGAAGGGTGTAGATATATTTTTCCTCCTCTTTACCGTGATGGAATATGTGCTATGAATGGATCAACAATGTGATGCATAAGTAAATGAAAAACCGTAAGAGGAGCAAGGCAAATGAAAGTGACCGTGATCGCCACCAAAGCACTGAACGTGATGAACACGCCGTGCTTTGGAAAAGAAAGGGAGACACTCGCCTAGCTGCAGCACT
The DNA here is from genome assembly GCA_022559845.1 of Amorphophallus konjac. NCBI lineage: Eukaryota > Viridiplantae > Streptophyta > Magnoliopsida > Alismatales > Araceae > Amorphophallus > Amorphophallus konjac. The sequence goes on along the minus strand of CM040128.1, from coordinate 172,812,794 downwards.
GGGAGGATGAGCAGTTGATGAAGAGCCGCCTATAGACGTGCGGTCTTACTATAGACCGCGTAGGGGTGCTGCAGAATGTGCGGGAGGAAGCGCTCCTAGAGGATGGACGGCTTGAAGAAGACCGCAGGAAGAAGAAGGGCGGTTCCTATATAGCCGCACGTCATCTTGAACGGGCAGTCAAGAACCACTCGAGTCCATCATGCCAGAAGTTGCTAAAGGGTTCACCTCCACCCTCTCCAGTCGGCCAGAGGGGATGGGCCTCGTGCTGATGAAGTGCTGACCTACAAAACAACGTGAAGACACAAGAAGAACACCTAGATCAGGACTGAATGGTGTAATAAATGTTCATATAGGAAGAAATAACCATAAACAAATGGAAAGGGAGATACCTGGGGGGTTTTAAACCCCAAGGGTGACAAAAACATGGGTGGAGGTGTGCATGATGATGAAAACAAAGGGGGACGTGGGGAGGAAACAATGCATGCAAGGAAAAACGACGAAAACTATGACAAGCACAAACAACTCAAAGCGTGGACTACTCCCTGGACCGGAGGCTCGTATGGACGTAGAGGGTCTCCCTCCTTGGTGCTAGGTCGCTCAAGGATGCGGCAGGGCTTCGCCGTCGATCAAAAATCTCCCCCCTTTTCAAGTCCGGCCTTTAGGGTCTATTTATAGAGCCTAGAAAGCCACCCCCGAAACTAGGGTTTTGAGCCATTTTCGGGACGAGATTATTAAATATAAATCGTAGATAATATAATTATCTCTCATCCAGTCGAAACGGCAGCCAAAATGGTTGAGTATCCACGGAGATATTGGTAAAAGAAGTTGGGGATAAAACCATGGATAAAAGGATTAAAATCCGTTAAAATTCAGCAGTCGACGGTATGAACGGTCTCACAATAGACCGCTTAACCAGGTGGGCTGTTATAAACTAACCGTCCATACCCGTCGGTGGAAATTCAAATAATCAGAAAATAATCCCAATTATCCCTTGAACTGACCGGAACGCCCGCCGTTGGACTCTCATAGATGAGCGGCTCTATGGAGACCGTTCAACTGTAGAGCGGACAAGGGCAAACCGTTCTAGCCTTGTCGGTGATAATTCAATTAGTTGGATAATTATCTGAGAAAGTTGTCAAGCGTAAGACTCTGAGATATGAGCGGTTGACATAGGCCCGTTCATTGAGTTGAACGGGCCTACTAGGACCGCATGAATGCTTGACGGTGGAAATTCAGAAAATTAGCCAAAATGTTCCAAAAATATACGGACGGCCCATAGGTAACCGCACATGTGTTGAGCGGTCGTGGATGAACCGTACATGCATGTGGGAGTTGAAACTCGTAGGAAAAGCGCAATCAACCAAAACCCAGGCCCATTAAACTCTAAAATGACTTGGACTTAACCAAGGAGGGAGGTAACCCATGAGACTAGCCCAAGATATACTTAAAAATAGCCCCAACGAGTGATGGGCAACTCGAGGCATCAACCAAAGTGAGTAAGTGAAACGACTCAACTTATCGGGATAAAACGGGTGTCAACAGCTACATGTGATCGTGCTTGAGAGGATGCGGGGAATCGATCGTGGGTACACCTCCTCACCTCCTAGCCGGCTAGAAAGTAAGGGCCTAACGTCCTATTGATAATCTCCTGCAAAACAAAGCCACAAAAAAAAGGTAAAATCTATTAGAATTTGAATTGTAGTATATGCCCCGAAGTGATAAAACATCATGAAAGAAAGGGGGAGAACGCACCGGGGGAGGGTTTTTAACCCCTATAAATGGGTGCAAATGAAAGGTCGGAGTGTTGTGCATGCATGGGATTTGAAATCATTAAATTTGATGGAGAGATTAGATAGAAAAGTGTTGTGCAAAACGTAGAAAAATGTAAAAACGTGTAAATACTATGCAAAAACTATGTGTAAAGACTGTGATGATTTGTGAAAAGTAAAGGGAGAGAACTAAGCATAGGAGTGAAGAAATTGAGCCCAAAGAGGTGGAAAATGAAGATGATACTCCCCTCAACAGGTTGGGGTCGGAGCAGGAGTTAGACGACGCAGAATGGCTCTGTCCCAGACCGACGAAGAGCATCCTGCCGCGGAGTTGTTGTTGCATCCCTACGGTTTTGATGATGTCTCACACTATAAATCAATCGGTTTCTATCTATAGATCAATTCATGCTTCATCACTTAGGACAGTGCAGTTCATGTGGTTGGCATATAGACATGCATTACTTGATCAACTCTATACACTGCCAACATACTCGTTCAAAGTCTCTGCATTGTAGTCTGTACATTGGCCATGTCTGTACAGAGTCGTTTGCATCAAGTCTAGACATTGTGCATTTCTTCATATGAAGTCTATTCACTACATGCTACGAAGTCTGCACATCCCACTTGTACTAGTCTACACATCCTGTTTGGTCGCTCTTCAAATTCTGTACACTGCTCAACACGCAAGACTTCAGAGTCTATACATCACACAGCATGCAGTCCTAGAAGTCTATACATTACATCATGTCTAAAGAGCATACATTGTATCAGCGTCTCATGCTTCATCTACACTGTCTAGCACACACACTGCATATAGGCAAAGTCTGCACATTGGTAGAGTCTATACATCGGCCTGGCGCTCGCTAAGTCAATTCATCGCTCAAAGTCTATACAGCCCAAGTTTGTACATCCATCGTCTCACTCAGCGTCTCATTCAAGTCTATACATCGCAGAGTCTGTACAGAGTTTGCACAAGTCTGCATGCTTCAAAGTCTATACATCATGGCCTTCGAATCTTCAAAGTCTGTACATCCTTCATTGGCCAAGTCCACACATCGCCGTGTTCACTTGTTTCAAGTCTGCACATTGGTTCAGACTTTCCAAGTCTGTACATCACCTTCAAGCTTTCCAAAGTCTTTACATCACTTGTTTCATCAAGTCTACACACTCGCTTGGTTCATCAAGTCTATACACTCGCATCGTCTCTCCAAGTCTATACATTGGCGCACTGTTCATGCATCAATTCTCCAAGTCTATACATCGGCGCACTGTTCTTGCATCAGTTCTCCAAGTCTATACATCGGCGCACTGTTCATGCATCAGTTCTCAAAGTTTATACATCGGCGCACTATTCATGCATCGGTTAAGTCTATACACTGGCTATGGCTTGTTCATGCATCTTACCCACGCAAGTCTGTACATTGAGGTCGCTTGAAGGGCTTCAAGTCTACACACTCTCACATTGTACACACTTGCTTAACTGCTGCTTCTAAAGTCTACACATTCGATTTCTTCATGCCTTACATAGAAGTCTACACATTCCACTCTGTTATGTTAATGCATCATTCTGCAAGTCTGTACACTGAGGTCGCTTGAAGGGCTTCAAGTCTACACACTCTCACATTGTACACACTTGCTTAATTGCTGCTTCTAAAGTCTATACACGCTGTGCTAAAAGCCTGAACTAACTAGTTACATTTCTTTTGTCTCTGCCTATAGATGAGTCAGGTTGATGATTGGACACGTGATCCGAGGATGATGCTTGGCACGTGATCCGAGGATGCTCTGGAAAAGGAGGGAACGAGCCCCACTCGTGTGAAGTCCTGGAATTCAGGTCAGATGCCATATAAAAGGAAGTCTTCTGTGAATAGGAGGAGTGAACTGAAGGAAAAAGCTGAGCAGAAGAATACCTGAGCAGAAGAAGAAATGGGAGAGCCTCCACGTTCCACAGAGAAGACAGAGAGAAATGCTTTGAGAGAATTGCTCTGAGAGAGAAGTCTGAGTGAGAGAGAAGTGTCTAATTTGCTTCTTCGGAAGCTACATTGTTTTGGTTTTCAGAAACGATTGTCTTCACCGATTATCTTGTTTTCTATTTCTTTCTTCATATTTCTGATTCCGAATTGTTACCCTCCAGTGTTTGGAGGAAGGGAGAGCTACTCCGGTTTCCCTCTGGGCTACAGAGGAAGAGAGATCTGTGATCTCTGGTTTTGCCAGTGACGGGTTGTCACTAGCAGGTTCCCTCCAGGTTGGAGGAAGGGAGATCCATCTCCGGTTCTGGTCTTGCGGGTAGCTGGTCCAGGTGTCAAGCTATGTGGGTAGCAGAGTTTGGGTCGAGGGATTTGTTTCCCTTGGTTGGTCAAGCTGTGTGGCAGCATTTTGTTCGCAGACTGAGTCTGCTGTTTCTAGCCGTGGCTAGTGGAAGCCTCACTCTAGTTGGAGTGAGGGGTGGATGTAGATTGTGGACTACAATCGAACCACCTTACAAATTATTGTCTCCTCTGTGGTTTGTTGTTATCATTTGTGGTCTCCATCTGCTTGGCATTTTGTTTGACTGTGGACAGCTCTTTCAATCGCTCTTACTTATTCTGTCTTGGTTATTGACTGCATTAGCAATACTCTTTGTGCTGTTTCTGAAGGGTTGAAAATCGTAGAACTAATTTTCCGCTAAAGTTTTTAAAATCGGGAGTGATCTATTCATCCCCCCTTCTATATCACTCTTCGTTGTGCATAACATTTGGTATCAGAGCAGGTTTGCATCATGTGGGCAAACGGTTAGGGAAATGCTAATGGTCCTCGAAGTTTCATGCCTGAAGGTCAATCCATTAGTTGCCCTCCATACTTTGATGGTAATAACTATCTCTTTTGGAAAAATAGGATGGAGGTGTTCATCAGGGCACAGCGCCACAAGCTGTGGAGGGTAATCACTACTGGGCCGTATGATCTGCCACCGAACGAGGACGCGTGGACAGATGAGCATGTCAAGCTATCCTCACTCAACTGGACGGCGCTGAACATCATCCAGTGTGCTGTTCACCCAGATGAATACGCCCGCATATCTACCTACAAGACTGCCAAGCGAATGTGGGATAAGCTGCAACTAATCTACGAAGGTACAGCTCAAGTGAAAGCCTCGAAGGTAAATCTCTACACCTCTAAGTATGAATTGTTTAAGATGAATGCAGAGGAGAATATTACTGAAATGTATGCCAGGTTGTCCTTGATCACGAACACTCTTAAGGGGCTAGGGAAAGAGCTAGCTGAGGTAGATATAGTCAGGAAGATTCTTAGATCTCTATCCCCAGCATGGCACACTAAGGCCATCGTGATAGAGGAGTCAAAGGATCTGACGACTTTGACAGTAAATGAACTCATAGGATCCCTCATGACCTATGAGATGAATTTCAAAGGAGGTGGTGAAGGAAGTGACAGGAAGGGTAAGAATGTAGCTCTCAAGGCATCCCGCAACAAGAGTAGCAGTAGTAGCAGCAGCAGCAGTAGCGGTAAGTCTGATGGTTTTTCCGATCTCGACCAGAAGGAGCAGGCAATGCTCACTCGACAGTTCAGTAAATTTTTAAGGAAAAAGGGGAAGACCTTTAGGAGGAAGAAGCCATACTCCTTTAGTAAGAATGTTGAATCTAGCAATCATAAGGACAAAAATAATAAGAGACTGACTTGTTTTCATTGTAACAAACAGGGACACATGAAAGGGGAATGCCCAGATCTCTAGAAGAAGGGTCCCTACTTTCAGAAGAAGAGCTCAAAAGTGCAAGAAAAGGAAGAAGCAACAGGCAATGGTCTGCACGTGGAGCGATGAGGAAGAAGATCCGGAAAGCACTTCCTCAGAGGAGTATGAAGAAGGAATTTGCCTAATGGCAAACAGCGAAGAGGAGATAACAAATGTTTTTGAAAATTTTTCTATTGATGACTGGGAAGATGCCTATGCTGAATTATTAGATAAGTTCAATTCACTTAGTAAAGAGCATAGGGTTCTGAAAAGAAAATTCAATACCACTCTTGAAGAACAAACCCAAATATGTGTAGAAAATCAGAAACTAAAAGAAGAATTGGAAGAAGTAACTTCCCTAAGAAAAGAAAATGAAAAGCTCAAGGGAGAAAACCAAGACAGTCAAAACTAGCTCAATGAACTCAAAATCAAAATTGAAGAAAGCCTGAATGAAAGTAGAGTGAACTCAGAAAAATATGAAGCTGTTAAGAAAGTCAATGCTGAACTTCTAAAAAACTCTGAGTCTCTTCAAAAAGAGCTGGAAGACAAATAGAAAGTTTTGGAAAAATTTGTCCAAGGAAAAACTAGTCTGGATGCTATACTAGGGACTAGGGTTAACTTCAATAAGGAGGGTCTAGGCTATGACCAAACTAACAAGAGACCCTTACAATTCAAAACCATTACCTTCTGCCCAGAGAAGGGAAAAGAGAAGCTGGACACACCATCCAGCTCAAATAGCAGTCAAGGAGCTCAATGTCATAAGGAATGTTCTAAAAACAGTGCTGGTCAACCATTTAAAATGGGAATGAATTTTGTGAAGAACTTCACTAAGCCCACTCATCAGAACATAAATGGTAGATGGACCAAGCAAGTGGATCAGAAGAAAAGATGGAATTACTACAATCAGATGGGTCCAAACAGGACCTACTGGAGAAATAACTATCATCTTCAAAAATCTGTTAATCAACAAGCTTACAGGAGATATCCTAGGAATGGGAAGCCTAATGAATGGAATATAACTTACTTCTCCAGACCAGCTGGACATAACCCCGGCTATAATTTCAATAAACCAGAAGTAAAGGTGCCAGAGAAAACCATGTTGAAGCAAATATGGATTCCTAAACATTTGATCACAGATTTGAACACTGTCTTTGGACCCAACTCATCTTGGGTTCCAAATCACTTTGCTTGATGTTATTTGTGTAGGTCAACCTGGCAGCTGAAGACAACAAGTGGTACCTCGACAGTGGCTGCTCCAGGCACATGACAGGAGACCGATCCAAGTTCAGCAAGATAGAGATGAAGGTAGGGGGTCTGGTCAAGTTTGGAGGAAAGAACAGAGGTAAGATAATTGGAGTTGGCACAGTAGGTAAGTCTTCCACAAACTCCATTGAAAAAGTTCTACTTGTGGAAGGTCTTCAACACAACCTGATCAGCATTAGTCAGTTATGTGACAAGGGTCACAGGGTTGTGTTTGATGATAATTCATGCAAAATCTTTGAAATAAATTCTGATGTGGCTAAATTTGTAGCCAACAGGATTAATAATGTCTACATGGTAGACTTAGATGCAGAATCTGAATCAAATCTTTGTTTATCTGCTAATTCTGAAAATGATACTTTTGAATGGCATAGACGTCTAGGTCATGCTAGCTTCTCTACCTTAAATCAATTGTTCAAGCATGATTTAGTTAGAGGCATGCCTAGAATTAAATTCAATTCTATTTCAAAATCATGTGATGCCTGTGCTCTAGGCAAACAGACCAGGAATTCCTTCAAGCTAAGATCTGAGCCATTGTCCACTAGACCAATGGAACTTCTCCATATGGACCTCTTTGGTCCTACTAGAACTCGGAGTCTTAATGGGAATAGGTTTGGCTATGTGATTATTGATGACCATTCTAAATATTCATGGATCTTTTTCTTAGCTAATAAAAGCGATGCTTTTCAAAAGTTTAATCAGTTTTTCAATAAGGTCAAATAAGAAGGAAAACACAAAATTTGCTCTATTCAATCTGACCATGGAGGTGAGTTTGAAAACTCCATGTTTTCTGATCTTTGTGAAAGAGAGGGACTAACACGCAGGTTTTCTTCTCCCAAGACACCTGAACAGAATGGAATTGTGGAGAGATGAAATAGAACTATTGTGGAGATGGCCCGAACCATGCTGAGTGAAAGTCAATTACCAAGGAGGTTTTGGGCAGAGGCGGCCAATACAGCAACTTACATAATAAACAGGGCCATGGTAAGACCTATTCACAAGAAAACACCCTATGAGCTACTAAAAGGTAAGAAACCAAACTTATTTCATTTCAAAATTTTTGGAGCTAAATGCTTTATTCATAACAACGACAAGAAAGATTTAGATAAGTTTGAAGCTAAAAGCTCCCCTAGAATATTTTTAGGATACTCTGAAGTGTCTAGGGCATATAGGGTCTTTAACAAAATAGACCAGAAAGTTGAAGAGTCTCCACACATCATTTTTAGTGAAAAGAAAGGTGTTTCTAACATTGAAAATTTTGACAGAGATTCCAATCACGATGGGGAATTACTAGAAGACCAAGAAGAAGAAAAGACTCAGCCAAGTGGAACATCAAATCCTCCCAACCAGGAAGGGCCAAGAGAAACAGGTGAGTCTTCAGTAAATGTTAGATTTCTTAAAGATCATCTGATAGATAATGTCATAGGCAATCCTGAAGATCCTCTTCGGACTAGGTCTCATTTTAGGAATGTGAATAATGAAGACTTAATTGCTTTAGTCTCACAAATTGAACCCAAATCAGTAGAAGAGGCCTTGGCTGATCAAGCTTGGGTCAATGCTATGTGTGAGGAATTAGGCCAGTTCGAAAGAAATAATGTCTGGGAGCTTGTTCCAAGACCAGATAATGTTAATATCATAGGAACTAAGTGGGTGTTCAAAAATAAAATGAATGAAGATGGAATCATATCTAGTAATAAGGCCAGACTAGTAGCCAAGGGCTACTGTCAGCAATTTGGTGTGGATTTCGATGAATCCTATGCACCTGTTGCTAGGATGGAAGCAATAAGAATGTTGCTTGCTTTTGCATGTTCAAAGAATATAAAACTCCAACAAATAGATGTTAAAAGTGCCTTTTTAAATGGAGTCATTAAGGAAGAGGTTTTTGTTGAACAACCCCCTGGATTTCAATTCTCTCCTCAACCTAACCAAGTTTTCAGGTTAAACAAAGCCATGTATGGTCTAAAGCAGGCTCCTCGAGCATGGTATGAAAGATTGACTGAATTTCTGATCAGCAAGGGCTACAAAAGAGGTAAAGTTGATCAAACCTTATTTACCAAGGGTAAAAATAAAGATCTCATCATAGTTCAGGTATATGTAGATGACATTGTGTTTGGATCAACTAAGTATGAACTATGTGATGAATTCTCTAAAATGATGTCTGCTGAATTTGAGATGAGTTTGGTCGGTGAACTAAAGTACTTTCTTGGCTTGCAGGTACAACAGTTAGAGGATGGATGCTTCATTAACCAGACCAAATACACAATGAAACTATTCAAGAGATTTGGTATGAACAACCTGAAGCACATTACAACACCTATGAGTACCAACACCTCACTGGATGCGGATGAGATAGGTAAAGAAGTAAATGCCAAACTCTATCGAGGTATGATTGGTTCTTTACTCTACTTGACAGCTTCTAGACCTGATATACAGTTCAGTGTAGGAATGTGTGCAAGGTATCAGTCTAGACCAACTGAATCACACTTAGCTGCAGTAAAAAGAATTTTTAGATATTTGTCAGCCACATACTCTCTTGGACTTTGGTTTCCTGCATCACACACACTTGATTTAGTTGCATACACAGATGCTGATTATGCAGGGTGTAAACTAGACAGAAAAAGTACTAGTGGTCATTGTGAATTTTTGGGTGGGTGTTTAGTGTCTTGGAGCTCCACGAAACAACATTCTGTGGCCCTCTCCACTGCAGAGGCTGAATATGTGGCTGCAGGGAGTTGTGGTACACAAGTCATTCGGATTAAACACCAGCTTCAGGACTACCAAGTAGACCTGGGGTGCACACCTATCTATTGTGATAATACCAGTGCCATTAATCTTGCCAAGAATACTATTTTGCATTCACGCACCAAACACATAGAGGCATCATTTCATAAGAGATGAGGTTTCTAAGAACAATTTTGAACTGATTCATGTAGGCACTGAAAATCAGATTGCTGACATCTTCACTAAACCTCTGGATAATGAAAAATTCACTACACTGAGAAGAGAATTAGGCTTATTCAAGGTATCTTAATTATGAAGTCTGTTCATTTTGTGAGGGGGAGTTCTGTATGTCTGATGGTTAGCTTTCAGTAATGCTATGATTAAGGGGGAGCTGGCTGAGCTATGAGAGGGAGAGTTCTTTGATAGATTCAAAAAAATTGACCAGATGTGTGTCATTGCTGGTTTTCATGACTGATTTAGTGTGATTCTCTCAGGTAGTAGAATCTCACTCATCTCTTAAGTTTATAAGTCTGTGATACTAAAGTCCAGCTAGAATCTTTCCTCTGGTAGTCTTTCAGAGATCTGGATTAATTGTATAAAGTATATCTTCCTACATTGTCAGTGATTCCAGTTCAGGCCAAAACCTGTATGTCTTGATATCTGACCAATACAACTTGAAATCTAGACTTCAAGATTCACTTCAAGAAATAGTCCTTCTGGTATTGTTTTCAATCATTCCACCTTCTCTACACAAGGGATAATATGAATTACCAAAGGTCTTGATTTGTTCATTGAGAAACTGGGAGCTTCATCAATGAAATGAAGTCTTCTCCTATGTCATGAGGTGTCAAATGCTTAACAAAAAAAAATCATGACATTAATATTCTGACCTTCACAGAGCAATGGTGGCTAGCTGGTGAGTAATTGGAGACTCTGGCCTCCAATCAAGGTGTTTCCTCATGTCAAAAGCCACAGTTACTAACTCTGTTCCTTAAAAAAAAAGGGAGGAGGTAATGAGGTACTCACACTGAGTAATTGGGGATTCAGGCCTCTAATCAAGGTGTCTCCCTAATGTCAAAAGAGTGAATTACCAACTTACTCATTGGTCTTCTTGAAAATCATCTCAAAAATCCCTTGTTGTTCTGCACTAATGGATTGCTTGTCCTCAATACCTTGAGAACACCTTCTCTAACTTTGTCTCTTGTTGTCTTTTGGGATAGTTGCCTGCTCAGCTAAATCATGCCATACTTCTTAACTCCTACTCTAAATCATACACTATGTATGCTGATAAACTTTTCTATCATTCTAATTCTCTATTGTTTACTGGAGTTCAAGAATCTTCACTTGAGTTTAGCACCTCACTTATTCTCTTAAAATTTGTCGTGCCTTTCTGCACTAAGATGTTACTATACTTCTTCTTCATGTCTCCAGCACTATCATATATTCTGCCTTTCCTTTTGCTGATGTCAAAGGGGGAGAGAGGCTTTGCAATATTAGTAGATCATGAGTTGTGGGGGAGAATAGTTTACTGTCATGAGCTGTGGGGGAGAATAGCTTGTCATGGAAATTGCTGAGAGTGAGTTGTGGGGGAGTGGTTTTGGAGAAAGTAGTGTCTCAGCAGTAGTGTTTAATTTGGCTCTGCATGCATTTTCTTTGAATTTGCCTTGATTTTTAAAGCTACTGTTAATTTCTTGTGAAGCCTTGATATTGCTTGATTCATAGTGTTGCCATCATGAAAAAAGGGGAGATTGTTACATCCCTACGGTTTTGATGATGTCTCACACTATAAATCAATCGGTTTCTATCTCTAGATCAATTCATGCTTCATCACTTAGGACAGTGCAGTTCATGTGGTTGTCATATAGACATGCATTACTTGATCAACTCTATACACTGCCAGCATACTTGTTCAAAGTCTCTGCATTGTAGTCTGTACATTGGCCATGTCTGTACAGAGTCGTTTGCATCAAGTCTAGACATTGTGCATTTCTTCATATGAAGTCTATTCACTGCATGCTACGAAGTATGCACATCCCACTTGTACTAGTCTACACATCTTGTTTGGTCGCTCTTCAAAGTTTGTACACTGCTCAGCACGCAAGACTTCAGAGTCTATACATCGCACAGCATGCAATCCTAGAAGTCTATACATTGCATCATGTCTAAAGTCCATACATTGTCTCAGCGTCTCATGCTTCATCTACATTGTCTAGTACACACACTGCATATAGGCAAAGTCTGCACATTGGTAGAGTCTATACATCGGCCTGGCGCTCGCTAAGCCAATTCATCGCTCAAAGTCTGTACAGCCCAAGTCTGTACATCCATCGTCTCACTCAGCGTCTCATTCAAGTCTATACATCGCAGAGTCTGTATAGAGTTTGCACAAGTCTGCATGCTTCAAAGTCTATACATCGTGGCCTTCGAATCTTCAAAGTCTGTACATCCTTCATTGGCCAAGTCTACACATCGCCGTGTTCACTTGTTTCAAGTCTGCACATTGGTTCAGACTTTCCAAGTCTATACATCGCCTTCAAGCTTTCCAAAGTCTTTACATCGCTTGTTTCATCAAGTCTATACACTTGCTTGGTTCATCAAGTCTATACACTCGCATCGTCTCTCCAAGTCTATACATCGGCGCACTGTTCATGCATCAGTTCTCCAAGTCTATACATCGGCGCACTGTTCATGCATCAGTTCTCCATGTCTATACATCGACGCACTGTTCATGCATCAGTTCTCCAAGTTTATACATCAGTGCACTATTCATGCATCGGTTAAGTCTATACACTGCTATGGCTTGTTCATGCATCTTACCCACGCAAGTCTGTACATTGAGGTCGCTTGAAGGGCTTCAAGTCTACACACTCTCACATTGTACACACTTGCTTAACTGCTGCTTCTAAAGTCTACACATTCGATTGCTTCATGCCTTACACAGAAGTCTACACATTCCACTCTGTTATGTTAATGCATCATTCTGCAAGTCTGTACACTGAGGTCGCTTGAAGGGCTTCAAGTCTACACACTCTCACATTGTACACACTTGCTTAATTGCTGCTTCTAAAGTCTATACACGCTGTGCTAAAAGCCTGAACTAACTAGTTACATTTCTTTTGTCTCTGCCTGCAGATGAGTCAGGGTGATGATTGGACACGTGATCTGAGGATGATGCTTGGCACGTGATCCGAGGATGCTCTGGAAAAGGAGGGAACGAGCCCCACTCGTGTGATGTCCTGGAATTCAGGTCAGATGCCATATAAAAGGAAGTCTTCTGCGAACAGGAGGAGTGAATTGGAGGAAAAAGCTGAGCAGAAGAATACCTAAGCAGAAGAAGAAAAGAGAGAGCCTCCACGTTCCACAGAGAAGACAGAGAGAAATGCTTTGAGAGAATTGCTCTGAGAGAAAAGTCTGAGTGAGAGAGAAGTGTCTAATTTGCTTCTTCGGAAGCTACATTATTTTGGTTTTCAGAAACAATTGTCTTCACCGATTATCTTGTTTTCTGTTTCTTTCTTCATATTTCTTATTCCGAATTGTTACCCTCCAGTGTTTGGAGGAAGGGAGAGCTACTCCGGTTTCCCTCTGGGCTGCAGAGGAAGAGAGATCTGTGATTTCTGGTTTTGCCAGTGACGGGTTGTCACTAGCAGGTTCCCTCCGGGTTGGAGGAAAGGAGATCCATCTCCGGTTCTGGTCTTGCGGGTAGCAGGTCCAGGTGTCAAGCTCTGTGGGTAGCAGAGTTTGGGTCGAGGGATTTGTTTCCCTTGGTTGGTCAAGCTGTGTGGCAGCATTTTGTTCGCAGACTGAGTCTGCTGTTTCTAGCCGTGGCTAGTGGAAGCCTCACTCTAGTTGGAGTGAGGGGTGGATGTAGATTGTGGACTACAATCGAACCACCTTAAAAATTATTGTCTCCTCTGTGGTTTACTGTTATCGTTTGTGGTCTCCATCTGCTTGGCATTTTATTTGACTGTGGATAGCTCTTTCAATCGCTCTTACTTATTCTGTCGTGGTTATTGACTGCGTTAGCAATACTCTTTGTGCTTTTTCTGAAGGGTTGAAAATCGTAGAACTAATTTTCCGCTGAAGTTTTTAAAATCGGGAGTGATCTATTCATCCCCCCCCTTCTATATCACTCTTCACTGTGCATAACAGTTGTAGTAGGAAAACAGAATCTGTGATGATTTACAGGAAGTTGGGGCAAAGTTAGGAGGGCAAACGATGATGAAATCGAGCAAATAAGGAACCAAATAGAAGCCTATACTTCCCTCAATAGCTTGGGGTCGAAGGGTTGAGTCAACAATCTGGCATGGCTTCGCCCCAGGTCAAAGAAAAACCTCCCGTCGCGCAGCCGAACTGGGCATCTATTTATAGAAAAATGATGGAACGCAGAACTTTCTGCCACGATTCCAGGAGATAGAGTCCACCAAATCTCGAGATCTCTAGATCAATCTTGAGATAATAGTCAAGATAAGACGTAGGAGAAAATGGTACTCTTTTTGGTGGAAGGATCTGGAAGATATGGCTCTTGGAAGAAGGCCCTAGAACCTAATCTGGCAGAGTTTGTGTTGCACAAAATACGTAAATCCAGATATTACGGCCAAGATTCAAGGAGATATAGCCCATGAAAATTCATGTTCTATGGACCAAATTTAAGATAATACAAAGAGGAAGACACAGAAATAAACGGGGCTCAATTTCATAGAGTATTCTAGAAGATAGAGCCCCAATAATGAGGCCCCGTTGCACAGAAATCACCCTTAGAGTCTAGCGGCGAAGAAGATAGAGTTCAGGATCTTCTGGACTCTCTATCATAGAGATGGTCTATCGAGCGACCGTTTTTGATAAGAAACAGTCATAACTAGACCGCCTATGTCATGAAGAACAGTGTCGTTGGCGAGCACGGTAGTTCGGTCCAAAACAGGATAAAAACGATCTAGCAGTAGACCATTTATTAACTTGGGCGGTCTAGCAGTAGACCATCTTTATGAAGACGGTCCTCTGGGTGACCACTTACTATTAAAAATGGTCCTCTGGGTGACCTTCTTCTAAAAATGGTCCTCTGGGTGACCTTCTTCTGAAAACGGTCCTCTGGGTGACCACTTACTGTTAAAAATGGTCCTCTAGGTGACCACTTACTGGATAAAGGCAGTATAGTGTGAAAATTAGAGAATATCTTGAAAACAGTGCCGAACTAGTGAAAGGCGTAGAAGAAGAACATGTAGGAATCTAAAAAATGAACAACTTTCATGAATCGAGTAAGATGAAAAGATGATCCAAAGAGGGAGAAAATGGGGCATGAATAGAGAAAAATGGTAGGACATGAAAACGGTGGAGAACTTGCTGATGGCATAGAAGAAGAAAATGTAGGGTTTTGCAAATGGAACAACTTTGGTGAAGGACACTTAATGAATAGAGGAATGGAAGGGTATGAAAAAGGACCATTTTTCAAGATCGCGCAGCGAAAGGGGCCGAATGCTTGAGGGAAGTCGACCTAAATGGGCCGTAAGTCGACTTGGAAGGCCGGAAGTGGATAAGATAAGCTCCAAGACTCTAAGAAATCATGATCTCCATGGCTCAAAAGGAATGGAACAATGAAATGGGCTCGAAATCTATCCAAGGAACGCTCCAAAACAATAGTTAATTTGGGACATCAGAAATGATGAATAAGAGTAATAACACAACTTGCGGGCTAAAATCGGGGGTCAACGGATGCCCCTTCTTGATGTCCGCTTTGCAAGGGAGAGAGCGAAAGCGATGCAGAGGTGAAATGGAAAGGAGATGGAGCGAAAGCGACAGTGACGTGAAATGGAGATGAAGCAGAGATGAAGCGGATAGAACTGAAAAGCGGACATCAAGGCAATATACACCCATCACAACCAACAGGTGATAGGAATTCTCCCGAAAACGTCGAACTAACCACCTGGAATGGATGAAAAGAATGAGACATGTCTGGGGAACTAAACTAACATAAAAAAAAGGAAACACGACCAGCCTCATCGAGGACACAATCCACAGACAATAAGGGGATCGGAAATAACACAGCTGAAAAAGTTGGAAAAGGAGAAAGTAAAACTGGGATAAAATCCAGACATAAATCACGCTGGCCAACCAGACCGAGCGGGCAATTCAGAGAAGACGTTCAAATTCAGAGTGGAATGAGAATCTCTTATCCAAGGGAACTGAAGTGCAATTAGCCATTGTTGAGGAGAAACCTTGAACGAATCATGAGGCGTGAATGCTCAAAATGACATGATGCATGCTGGGCTAAAAATAAAGAAATCATCAAAATGAATGCAAAGAAAGCATAAAATAGAAAGTACTCAAGGATACTATTGCTAGACCAAGCCAAGACGGGGTCAAGAGTCTTCTTGCAACCACGGCGTGCGAGACAGAGTCCATCGTCCCCCACCGACTCAACCAAGCGGCTTATCCAATGATTAATCGTATGCTCTTCGATCATCGTTGTTTTTGTTAAAGGGGAACATCAGATCCTAGAACACACGGGCAACAAGTCGGTCCTTGAGAGGCTATAATAATGTAGATACCATATAGTAATGCAACAATGAGAAGGGATAGAAGGCCAACCTGACTTACCTGCCAAGTGAAACAACATTTTTTTTTATTTTCTGATTTTATATGACATAAACACACAAAGAGATAAGCAAAACATAGTAATAACATAACCACAAAATAAATGAAGAATAAGACAACATAGCATAATAGCATAATGAAGGATGAACTAACATACGAACATATGCAAAACACCACATGAACAAACAACAAGCATGAGAACGGATAAAATGATGGGGCATGACAACACGCGGCAGGACAACATACACGGTTGGGACCAGAACATAGCAGGACAACACACCATGCAGAACGAAACCACATGCAGTGGGATAGAGATATGTAGGACAATGACATCTTAAGACGACATAACACATGTGAAACAACCACAAGTGGGACAAGGACACCTGCAACACATGGGGGAAGGAGACAACACGTGGAACTAGAACATGCATGAGATGACCATAGGGGATAAGACACCTAGACGACGACCACAGGGGAACAATTCGGGAAATGACAAAATATGTTCTTCAATCAAGCCCAAGATCTGACGAAGCAGAATCGCTAGGTACACAATTGTAAGGCAAAACCCTCTCGTAAAGATATGAAGCGAAAGCAAAGCATAAACTGAGCAGAAGGTTGAGAAGGACATAAGCTTCAGACTAGATTGAGAGACAAGATTGAAGAAGATAACAGATCGAAAGAGGAGTGTAAACAGGAGACAGAGCAAAAGATGAGGCGGGGAAACTTCAATACCTACAACCTTCACACTAAGCAACCAGATTACGTACCTGTCCTCAAGATAAAAATGCATGAGAAATACAAGACATATATTTTTAGATTTTTGGCAATTTTTTTGATTTTTTTGGATTTCCAACAATATTTGATTTTTTTTGTTGGACTTTTTGCAATATCTATTTTTTTGAATTTTTGATAATATCTTTGTTTAAAATTTTTGACATATTTGATTTTTTAGATTTTTGACATATAGATAAAGTTATCCGCAGCACCCAGAGATGGGCTTAAACTACTGGCCAAGGGTCATGGTTCCTACCCCTCTCATTATAGACTTCCCTTGAATAGGGCGTGCATGTGAAGGTGGCTCGCCACAACCAACCGCCTCTAAAGAACGGTGCCCCTACTAAGGCCATACCCGGGATTCAACCCAGCCTAAGATGAAGAAATAGAAGAAAAATTGGAGATAAACTTTATACATGATGGGAGACATCGGGATTTGAATTCTTTCCAGGGCACTACCCTTCAAAGATACAGTCTGTTGCGCCGAGACTTTGTGTCTTTGATTTTGAGACCCATATTTATCAGGCATGCGTGCGACCGGGCTCATGACGTCCCGTGGGGAACTGTACTACCACTCTTGCCATGCCTTTGATTTCCATAATGTTGCACTGATCAGATCATTGATTTATTTTTGACAGCCATTATTGGCTAGATTTAGCATACAAGCTCACTTTTGAGAGTCAAGACTGTCCCTATTTGAGACCTCTCTTGTATTAGGGAGTGCCTAGATTGGTCATCTCATCCATCCATTTCCTGCCCCTGCACTCGGCCGAGCAGAGAAAAGAAAAGACCTTTGTGCATACCCAAAGTATGGACAAAGCAGCAACGGTGTGCCTCAGAGGAATCGGCTATGGCTTACCGTGTAGTGTGTGAAAAACCCGTACAAAATGTCACCCTCAACAATCGGGGAAAGAAACTAGACTCCCAACGCGGAGCTATCACCAGCCTAAGAATGCTTCAGAAGCGAATTCTTTTTAACTGAACTAAGCAAACTTCCTAACGCCACTCAAACGTGTTGAGGAACTCACCACTATAACCATGCACATAAATAATAGAAATAATAGAAATGAAAGCATGTTTCTTGCACAAAATATAGATACCTTGCAAATCCATAATGTAAAAGTAGCATCCTAAAGCAATCTTTATCAGCGAGCTTCGCATAGCACGAGCTTTTGTATGCCTTGCTTGATAGGAAAAGGAAAGGATAACAAGGATCGAGATTCTTCAGCACGGAGGAGCGGCGGACACCAAACTAGATGAAGAAGAATAAAAAGGAAGAGAGACGAGGGCTAGAACTCCCTCGTTATGATGCAGAGACCCTGATAACAAGGAACCAAATACAGAAGAAATGGAGATTAACTAAGATCAAGGCGGACTAAAGTCTCGAAAATAGCAAGAAAAATGGTGAGAACCCCGAAAGGGTGAGGAGGAGTAAGAATAAAGAGGAGAATAAGAATCATCCGACGTGGTCGGAGAAAAGGAATAACGATCACCCGCCAGAGGCGAGGAAGAAGCATAAACACCTGACATGGTCGGGGAAGGAAAACGATAGGCACCCGACAAGGTCGCGAAAAAAGAATCATAAACACCTGATAGGGTCGATAAAAGGGCACGAAAAACACCCGACAGGGTCGGGGAAAGAGTACGAGAAGTAAACCCAGGAGATACCCATGGAGGATAATCATAAAAAGTCTCGGGATCGGGAAGATAAGATAACATAGGCCGCATCCTAGAATAATGAAAACTTGGAAGATCGGGGGGCTCCAAACTAGGAAAAGGGAAGTGGGGGTTCACGGACCCAGGAGGAGAGGAGAAGATTGTCAAAGTAGGATTGGATGAAGGAAGATACACCACTCATGGGTGGGAGCTGAGTAATAGAAATGAGGAATGAAAGAAAGAGAAAGAGGAAGAAGTGGACCCCTGAGTGCGCACTACAAGGCCCTTAAACTTACGCCGCTGCCTCTTCTTGGTAGAAACTATCTTGTAACGGACCCGCCTGGCATGAACTTGGACCTTCGGCCTTCTTGTCTTGAAACATCTTTTCATATAACAGGCCCACCTGGCAAACGGCCTAGCCCGGTCAAGAATATGCAGTTTTATCAGGGTGGCTACCCCTAGACACCCGGTGCTAACCATAGGCAGACATCCTTGAACAAGTAACTCCTTAGGATGAACATTAGAAAATCACGGAGTCTTGTCACTCGGCACTAGCAACATGGCATTCGGCATCTCCATTCGGCAATCGGGCATGGAGCATAACTCCCTTACCAGAAGAGCAGGATAAAACTGAGGGAGAGTAATGTGCGGCGTTGACGTGGCCAATTTACCAATAAACCAAGGGAGATGGCATAACAAGTGCAGAATGTCCTTGGAAAGTGTAGAAGATACGGCCAATTGCCCTTTGAATAGGGAATCCATCAGGCTCTTGGCAGCCGTATGAGTTAGCACCATCTGGGTAGAGAACCCCTCTCGGCCAGTCAACTGAACAACAATCGAGCGAGAGGTAAGAACAACATCAAGGGTGAACTTCCCGGCGAGCAGAGAGATTGCTATCGGCCTCACTTTTGAAGAAACTAGCACTAATGCAAGGGAACTCTTCTTTGCAACTATTTCTGAAAATGCAGGCTCATTATCCCCAAAATAGCTAGGGACCAGGACCCGGATTGGCATTCGGCAAATGACATCTTGAATCTTAAAATGCACAATCGAAACCTAGCTCGGCTCATTATCTCCCTGGGGACTGGACCCAAGGGGCTCTAGAGGTAGCGCGCGCCCGCTCCGTGGGGTGGAAAGGGATAAAGAAGTGGAGGTAATAGGCTTGGAAGGCGTGGGTAAAGGCAAAGGTGGAGGCGTAGGAGAGGATAAAAGTGAAGGTGGAGGTGTGGGTATAGGTATAGCCTTCTCAGGCTCGGGCAATGATGATGAAGGGGAGGGTAAAGGCGGTGGAGATGGTGGAAGTGATGGAAGAGGGGTCGCTGGGAGAAGAGGCGGTGAAGATGATGGTGATGGCGGTAGGGGTATTAGAGATGGTGGAGACGGTGATGTGGTTGATGGAGGTAGTGGAGGTGAGGATGGTAATAGTGGTGGTGAGGCGGAGGAAGTGGAGAGTCGTGACACCCACCTTCGACGCATCGACACAACACGTCGAGTGGTGTCGGGAGTAGAAGCGGTGGTGGAAATGGAGGAGGAAGGAGAGGTAGCACTTGCCTAAGCAGAGGCTTGGGTCTGTGGAGAAGATGAAGACGGGGTAGGAGACGGTGAAGGTGAGGGGGTAGGTGGAGATGAAGAGGGTGATGAGGTAGGCAACGAGGTGGACAAAAGCATAGGGGAGGGAACAGGTGATGGAGTAGGTGATGGAGCGGGTGCAATGACAGATAAAGAATCACAGGGGTGCCCCTGGTCTTATAGTGGAGACGGCTACCTGGGCGGCGACTGCTGTTGTTGCTTGTTGCAGAGATTTAAAATAGCTTCATGCATGGCGGCCCAATCAATCATCTTCTTGCCTTCCAGACCATAAACCAGTTCCAGAAACTCAGGACAATCCTCGACCAAATGCCCCTACCGATGATGAAAATCACAAAATTGGAGCGAATCCCCGACTACGGGTCGGTAAGGCATAACCGGAGGGAGTTGCAACACGTGAGTAGCCGTTAAAGCCCCGAAAATATTGATAAATGATTCTGGCAACGGAGAACGAGGAGCCCGCTTCGGGCAAAGTGGATGCCGAGGGGTATGAGAGGATAATGGAGATGGTTGTTAGGGGTTGCTAAGGCAAAGGCGCATGGCAACTGATGAAGAGACTCGATGGAGGCGTATATGGAGCAGAGCGAGAAGGTATGTAGATGGCATCCACCTGCTCGGGGTATAGTGTTTCCTCGACCGGAGGTGGGGACGCTTGCGGAGATGAAACGGCGGAGGGCTGACTGTGGATGGTGGCAGGTTGACTCATGGAGGGTTGATACGTGGAGGTATATGGGTATGTGGGAGTGGAAGGCCGACTCATGGAAGGATATGTGGTGGAGCGCTGACTCGTGGAGGGCTGACTGATGGGAGATGATGGATAGGAGGCGTATGTGGGCTTAGAAGGTGGAGGGGACTCGGGGTCAAGGGAACCTAAAAGTTTTTGGTTGATGAAGTGGGCTGGGCTATAAAGCTGTTGCCATTAGGTGATATCGTTCAAGGTTAAGATAAATCGGTACTCGGGCGTTGCTTTAGAAATGATCATTTTGATTTGCTCTCCCTCCGGAATATGCCCTGGGACTTGAGCGGCCAAGCGACGCCAGCGGTCGGCGAAGCTCGAGAACTCCTTGTCGGGCATCATCTTCTCATGGGCCTGATCAACTATAGAATACTTGGGCCCAACCTGGTCTTGAAATTGTCGTAGAAATTTCTCTTGTACAACTTGAAAATTCACAACTTGATCTTGCGGTAATAAAAAGAACCAATCCTGAGCCGGGCCTTCTAGAGACAGACCAAATAAATAAGCCATCAAGCATTGGTCATGTCGGAATTGGGCCGACTCACAAAGAAACTCCTTCAAGTGCATGTAGGGGTCACCGACTCCACCATAGCGGTGATAAGCAGGAATTTATGAACGTGGTGGAAGCCGAAGATCTTGGAATGCAAACGGGACACTCAAAGAAGTTTTGGGATCAATTTGACGTTGAAGCTCATCAAGCTGGCGTTGGGTTTGATCAATCATCTCCTCGATGGGAGAGACCGAGAAGGATGCAAGCCAACCTGAGCAAGAGAGTGTGAATTTGGACCAAGAGTATGGTATTGGGCCGGATAAGGGGATCCGGACTGAGAAGAATAGGGAAAGCCCATTCTAGGAATAGAATGATGCATGGGCCTGGAAGAAGCAAGAACATGAGAATAAGGACCCATTGGACCAGCAGCAACATGGGTAGAAGGAGCGGGCCCATTAAGAGAAGTGGTCCTATTAAGAGAATAAGAAGGCCCGTTAAAGGAAGTGGGCCCACTAAGAGTAGAAGAGGGAGGCCCATTAGAAGGATGAGGCCCATTAAAAGAGCGTGGCCCATTGAAAGGATAAGTCCCACTAAGAGAATGGGACCCATTAAAGGAAGATGGGTCACTCAAGAAAGATGACCCGTTAAAGGAATGAGGCCCATTCGATAGATGAGGCCCGTTATGAGAATACGGCCCATTAAGATGATTAGCAGTGAGTTTTTGGGCCTGGACCGGGTCCATTTGGTAAACAAGAGGTGATAAGTGGGCCATGAGATTTGCTTGTGAGTCGGAAGGGCCACGAGAAGATGGGCCCACGTGGGAAGAGGAATCCACGCGGGCATAGAAAGACGGGGAAGAAGAAGGGTAATATACAGGAGAAAAATGGCGCTCCATGAGGGCAAATGGAGACTTTATATAGGAAGTTCAGGGAAATACAACGAGGGAGGTAAGGGCTCGAAGATCAAAGAGGGGGACTGACTCAATAATGCAAAGGTAAAAAAAGAAAAAGAAACCTAGGACAATGAGATTAGACAAATGGACAGACAGAATGGACTAGCCTAAATGGGCCTAACAATAAAATTTATATGGATGATGGGGGATGCAGCACAAAATAACATAAATGGGTTTGGACAAGACCAAACAACACAAGCAATATGAAGGATTTCACCAAGTCAAACAAGTTAATATGATGGAAAATATTTTAATGTCAAAGTTTTGGGTGGGCCTTTTAATGATTTGAATTTAGATTAATTCCCTCAAGATAGGTATCCTATAGGGAATAAGGTCCAAACTTGGGGTTGACTAAGGTTAATTCCTTCACAATGTATGCAAATGCAAGCCTATGGGGTGGAAAGGTACAACCGGCCAGCCGTCCGTGTGGGAATCCACGGCTCGCGGGGACTTACGGAGGTCCCGGATAAGATCACCTAGTCGAGCCCAAGGAACATGGGAGCGAAAGGATCACTTAACAAGGGAGAATGCAACTACAATATGGCGATATGCATGACCCAATTTGCACCGGAGTGCATGCAATTTCTAACCTAAGTCTAGCACATCAAAACAATCATGAAATCATGCTAACATCACAAAATTCATGGAAAATGCAAGACAATATGAATAACAATGATGCAAGATCACAAACTGGGACAATTAGGCACTAAAAGATAGGAAAAGTCATAAAAGAACAACGTGCTTTTGTGTTTGCCCCCGAACCTACACGTTAATTTTATACATAAAATGTAAAAATGAAGGCCCTTTTTAAGTAGGCAAATGAAGTCCATTGCATGCAAATAATATATGGATGTGAAGATAATACAAAAGACTATGCAATGGAACCAAGAAATAGTCAAAATAGACCCTGGAAGGCAATTTAAGTCAGCAAACAAAATGGCCCTGTGAATCTGTCCCGAATCTGCCTACAAACTAGATGCAAAAATACGAAAATAGAGGCAAATTTTCAATATGCAAATGATATTCAAATTATGCAAACTTTATATGTATGGAAAGACAATACAAAGGATAACACAACGCAATAAAAATCAGCCCAATCCGACGTCAGGAAACAAAGTTATGCCCAAATGAATAAGGAGTGCGCCTGCCCGGCCAGAACCAAGAAAAGGTCACCGGATGACCGTTTTTAACCTAGTAACGGTCTACTGGTAGACCGTCTTTACCCTGGGCGGTCCTAGGAGGACCGTTTCTTACTGGGGAGGGCTGGGGCGGTCCCGGAATGACCGCTAAAGGTTCTAGGCGGCCCTGCGATAGACCGTGTACCCCTAACAGACCCTAGAATGGACAGAACAATAACAAAATATGGAGGAGACTACCCACACATGCATGGACACCCACCCAACATGAAAGAGACTAAAAATACAACGTGATGGGCACTTTCTGTCCCACCGTGATCGCCAAAAAATAGGATGTAGATAGATTAATCTACCCCCCCCCTTAACTAGCAAGTGAACATGCATAAACATGCAATATAGACAATGAAAACAAGGGTGAGAAGAGATAGAAGAACTGGCCGTGATCACCACCAAGGACTTACAGCGCCAAATGGATGAAGGAAATATGAAGGCGGCGCCGTGTACCTTGGAAAATAAGGAAGAAGATGCGGCCCGAAGGGAAGCCGCTACACGTGATCGCGCTTGAGAGGATGCGGGTAATCGATCGTGGGTACACCTCCTCACCTCCTAGCCGGCTAGAATGTAAGGGCCTCACGTCCTATTGATAATCTACTGTAAAACAAAGCCACAAAAATAGGTAAAATCTATTAGAATTTGAAGTGTAGTATATGCCCCGAAGTGATAAAACATCATGAAAGAAAGGGGGAGAATGCACCGAGGGAGGGTTTTTAACCCCTATAAATGGGTGAAAATGAAAGGTGGGAGTGTTGTGCATGCATGGGATTTGAAACCACAAAATTTGATGGAGATATTAGAGAGAAAAGTGTTGTGACAAATGTAGAAAAATGCAAAAATGTGCAAAAACTGTGCAGAAACTAAGTGCAAAGATTGTGATGATTTGTGAAAAGTAAAGGGAGAGAACTAAACATAGGAGTGAAGAAACTGAGCCCAAAGAGGTGGAAAATGAAGATGATACTCCCCTCAACAGGTTGGGGTCGGAGTAGGAGGTAGACAACGCAGCATGGCTCCGCCCCAGATCGACGAAGAGCATCCCGCCGCGGAGTTGTTGTAGGAAAACAGAATCTGTGATGATTTGCAAGAAGTAGGGGCAAAGTTAGGATGGCAAACGATGATGGAATCGATCAAATAAGGAACCAAATCTAAGCCTATACTTCCTCAATAGCCTGGGGTCGAAGGGTTGAGTCAACAATCCGGCATGGCTTCGCCCCAGGTCAAATAAAAGCCCCCCGTCGCGCAGGCGAACTGGGCATCTATTTATAGAAAAATGATGGAACCCAGAACATTCTGTCACGATTCCAGGAGATAGAGTCCACCAAATCTCGAGATCTCTGGATCAATCTCGAGAGAATAGTCAATATAAGACGTCGGAGAAAATGGGACTCTTTTTGATGGAAGGCTCTGGAAGATATGGCTCTTGGAAGAAGTCCCTAGAACCTAATCTGGCAGAGTTTGTGTTGCACGAAAGGCGTAAATCCAGATATTGCGGCCAAGATTCCAGAAGATATAGCCCATGAAAATTCGTGTTCTATGGACCAAATTCAAGATAATAAAAAGAGGAAGACACAGAAACAAACGAAGCTCAATTTTGTGGAGTATTCTAGACGATAAAGCCCTAACAAGGAGCCCCCATTGCACAAAAATCGGCCTTAGAGTCCTGCGGCGAAAGAAGATAGAGTTCAGGATCTTCTGGACTCTCTATCATAGAGACAGTCTATCGAGCGGCCATTTTTGATAAGAAACAGTCATAACTAGACCGCCTATATCATGAAGAACAGTGTCGTTGGCGAGCACGATAGTTCGGTCCAAAACAAGATAAAAATGGTCTAGCAGTAGACCATTTATTAACTGGGGCGGTCTAGCAGTAGACCATCTTTATGAAGATGGTCCTCTGGGTGACCTTCATCTGAAAACGGTCCTCTGGGTGACCGCTCACTGTTAAAAATGGTCTTCTGGGTGACCACTTATTGGATAAAGGCAGCAGAGTGTGAAAATCAGAAAATATCTTGAAAACGGTGCAGAACTAGTGAAAGGCGTAGAAGAATAACTTGTAGGAAACTAAAAAATGAACAACTTTTAGGAAGAGAGTAAGATAAAAAGATGATCAGAAGAGAAAGAAAATGGGGTGACAACATAGAAAAATGCTGGGACATGAAAATGGTGGAGAACTAGCTGATGGTGTAGAAGAAGAAAATGTAGGGCTTTGAAAATGGAACAACTTTGGTGAAGGATACTTAATGAATAGAGGAATGGAAGGGGATCAAAAAGGACCATTTTTCAAGACCACGCAGCGAAAGGGGCCGAATGCTTGGGGGAAGTCGACCTAAATGGGCCGTAAGTCGACTTGGAAGGGCGAACGTGGATAAGATAAGCTCCATGACTCTAAGAAATCATGATATCCATGGCTCAAAATGAATGAAACAATGAAATGGGCTCAAAATCTATCCAAGAAACACTCCAAAATAATGGTTAATTTGGGACATCAGAAATGATGAATAAGAGAAATAACGTAACTTGTAGGCTAAAAATGGGTGTCAACAGATATGCCTTAGATTAGTATTGTATTTTACTATTATTGAGTTATCTATTAACACAGGAAGAAACAGTCTTCCTATAGACCGCCAGAAACCCTAGCGGCCGTACGATAGACTGCTTGTCACAAGAGACGGTCACCCACTAGACCATTTTTTGTTTTTGAATTCTGTATTTAAGTTAACCCGAGGTTTAATGCAGAATGGTCCAAATTATTATATGTTAAGCCTAGTTAAGTAGGTTTATACATGTTTTAAACATTATTTTCGTATACCCAGTTATGTTAACAGCTCATTCTAGTAGATTTCATGATTCTTTATGCACTTAAAGTTATTTTAAAATTATGATATTTTTGTGACCAAGTCATATACTTTTGTAGTTAACTTGAATTTATGAGATTCATGGACTAGTTGTGATTTGATCGCTGGTTATCACTAACTTTCTCATCTAAGAGTAATTTTCATAAGTACATGGCATATACTCTTGTATGTGACCATTAGATACACCTTTGCACTTATAGGCACATAATCTTGGACTTGAAAGCCTCTCCGTTAGATAATCCTTCTACCGGACTAGGTGATCTTGTTTCAAGACCTCCGTAAGTCTTTGTGAGCCTGGGATTCCCACTAGGACACTGAGCTAGTTGTACCATTAAAGCCCAATGTGTCTAGAAAGCACTACCGTTGATTTTAGAGTCTTGATTCCTAAACGGTCTTACATTCGACCGCTAAGGCCCAGTTAACGGTCTATCATATGATCGCATGTTATCTGAGTTAAGTACTTCTTTTTTGACTTGACTCGTCATAAATGGTCTTGACTCGACTGCATAGCGCTGACTAGTGGTCCATGACTAGACCGCCTAGCTTGCTAAACGGTCCAGTAAATGACCGCTTGGTTCCTGATTGTGTATAATCCAAGGTTTGACTTTTGAGGTTGGTTTTCTTGAGTTCTTAGATGATCTTAGGTTTATCTGGAGCCTAAATTATGTTTACCAAAGTTAAAATTGAATTATGGAACTTAATGAATATACAGTTATGCTACCGGATCGCCGCCGTAGCATAATATACCTTAAATCTTTCTTTGATATCTCATGTCAACTTTGGTACGTTCTATGCCTTGGTTACTTGATCATTAAACTTATTATTTAGAATTGATTTATTGGTTGAAATTATTATCTCGTGGAAGTAACTAGATTTATAACTTGAAGATGCAAAATCGGGCACGGATTGTGTCCAAGGGCTCCATGCTAGTCCCCTCGACGGATTGTCGAAACGTGCTATAAACCATGGGGTACGATGATACTGGCGTCGCATTGCGTTGGGAGTACTTTCTCTCATAAATGAGTGAAAGACCACGAGACTCGTTATGAAAATTACGTGCTTGATAAATGACTTTCTAGTATATAGCCTTTATAAGGTTGTGTAAAGTACTTTCTAATTACATGCTCGTACATTCTTATTCATGAAAGGCCAATTTACATTTACATGCTTAATCTTACTTGTTCATGCTATCTTGTCTACTTGCTTAATTTCATGTCCTTGGTTACTTAGTACTACCGATTGTTTACCGCACTTTCTTATGTTTCTCTTCCAGTCTAGAGTTAAGACATTAATCACTTAGATATTGCCTTCATGTTGATGCGAAGATACATACTGGGCAAGTGTGCTCATTACCCTACTTTTTCAATCTTTTCAGAAAGTACAGATGAATCAGATTTGGAGTATACAAGTAGCGGGTCCGAGAGTGATTGAAGGTTAAACAAATCGAGAGAAGCCATAGTATCAAATGTCTAGTCGAGTCTTATTGTAATTTTCTATTTTCTTGAGTCTATGATGTAAGAGTGATAAGAGTCAAGGATCTTGTGTACTTTATTATTATTATTATGGAATAAAGTGAAGTTTGGAAACGTTTACTTGTGCAATTACTTTAGTGTGATTGTCTTGCGCTCTGATTTCTTGCTTGCGAGAGGCTTACCATGTCGGTTGTTCGCGTTCCCGAAATTCCTTTTGTTGTATTAAAATGCTCGGGACATGACACAACACCACCGGGGCCACCACCCATCGGGAAGAAATCTCTTTATCTCATTCCTCGGGCCCCACTATGGCATTCTAACAAAATAGCAACTGCCTTCACAGCGCCAACGCAGCGCACTCTAGCTCTCGAGCGGGAAACCAAGCGGTAGATAAACACAAAACCCTATGCTAGTTGCCGACTGTACTAGACCTTATAGACTATGATCACTGCAATTATCTCGAATTCCCATGTACACTCTACAAACACACTTGCTCTGATACCATATGTAACGACCCAATATCCGGATACCGGGAAGGACCCAATGCCATTCGAATCCTGGTCCGCCGCCCACAAGCCAGAGGGCTCGGAAGGGCTAAAGGATGTGTGTGAGTGAAGTACATAGAAATAAGAAATAAAGCAGGAACAATAGAATTATAACAATTAAATAAACTAACTATAGAGTCCAGTCCAAAAGTACAGTCTACAGAAATAAAACGTACCCAATGCCGAGTGAACACTCGGCCTGGCGAGCTGGCAACTACGAACCTCCACGCTGCACCTCCGAACCTCGAGGAGGAACTACCACACCTGAAAAGCAGGGGTGAGCCTCGTCTTACTAGCTTAGTAGGGGTCCTGCGGAACCGTAACCGTAAACAACGGCGGTAACTGAAAGCATCGACAACAGTGGGATAGAAAACACAGTGGCCGATAAAACCTCAGCTCTACACCTACTCCTACTGTATCGGGAAACACACCCCGATCTCACAGTCGGGGGACCACCGACTAATGAGAAAACCATGGCTACGCTGCCAAGAGAAACACCGCGGAAACACTGTCGCGGAGGCCTGTCCTCGCTCACTAATGCCTGGCCCAAGACCACGCGGTCTGGGAACACGGTCACGACCTCACTGTCGGGAACCCGGAGCCATCTAGGGAAAACCCTTGGTAACGCTACCGAAAACCCTAGACCTCGGTGTCCGAAGGACACTCAGAAACCACTGAGTAACACGGGAAAATCTATCTCACGTGACAAGAGTACTACCCACTAGAAGCAAGGCCGGATGCGTCCACTGACGTCTTAGTCCGCACTTCAGGTGTCTCTCTCCGGCCCAGCGGGAACTGTGACACTGCATTAGTAACCACGAAACAAGGGTCTACTCGGGGTCGTGCTCGTCAGCACGTGTCCAAAGTCCCCGACCATGTGTGCATACACTGACTGATTGCACGTGTCAGGCCCTCTAGCAGGTTTTCCTCCCGGCCCGGACTCGAGCTGCTACAGAGGAGGCCCTACGGTGACCAACCTACAAACCATCTCCCCCGGGTGGAGCTCTCCACCCACTCCCTGGTGGGTATACACACAAGTGCAAAGGCAAGCTACGACTAGTGGGGGCTCACTGAGCAAAACAACGCTCGAAAGAACCCTCGGAATACGGACAGGCTACGCATAAGCCCTACCGTAAATTAGCTCAAAAAATAGGTGGCACAATGCCACTGGACTCTGGGCAGTCTACTAAACCTATTAAACCCAACGGCCCTCGAGTCACAAGACATGGGTCAAGACTATTGCACAGGATAGCCCAAGGCCGTCAATTTGGCCTACCCCTAGGTTAGAAGCCTCGGTAAAATAATCCTCAAGGCGGCCCACGACTGCCGAGCTTAATCCCTTCCAAGGGCAGCTAAGAAGCCCTCCAACCCCAGGCTAGGTAATTGGACTCACAGTCCACATGCCATACACATGGCCCACACGGAAACCACTTTCCGGAGAAGCTCACGACGTGCGGGAATAACCTTCGGCACTCATGCCAATTATGGCGACTCAATCAAGCGTAACACCAAAGCCCGAAACACGAAAGGGTCACCCGGACCCCTAAAATCAATGGGCACACTAATCGAGGAAAAATGGTACTTCAGGACACCCAAAAATACGGTCATGGTACCCACGGGGTGTTTGGGACCCTCACAGGGCCAAAGGTCGGTCATTGGCTCTCAACCAGACCGACTGGGACCCAAAAAGGGCAAGAGGGGCAGGGGTCGGTCTACCAAAGCCACCCACGCTGGTCGGTCGGTCGATCGATAGGCGCCGCAAGCGGCATCAACGCAGCATGGGCTACGGTGACTCCACCTCCTGCGGTCCGTCCACCGACGCCCAACGGTCGGTCGACCAAAATTCGTAGCGTGCCCCTCCGTGGCGAACACCGTTCGGTTGACCGAACTGCCCGAGTCGATCAACCGAATACGACAGGAAACCAACCGGAGCCACCCTACGGCTCTGATTTCCACTCCCACTCGACCCTAGTCGAGGGGGAAAACAACGTGGATCATCCCCCAAGTCCCAAAACCTAAAAATGGAGGGAAGAAAGTGGGAAAATAGCGTTCGATCAGACGAAATTGCCACATGCCCTAAAAACATGATTTTGAACCCCCGGCGACAAATAAATCCTCTCAGCTCACCCCGGCCTACCAAAATTGCGAGAACGGAAGTACGGGGGCAAAAGATCCATCCCCCTACCTCCAACGAAGATTCCACGCGCCGTGGATGCCGTTCCGTCCTGAAACACCCACGATACCACCTCCGGTTCACGAGCGCGCACCCGAGCTTCCTCGCACCACCACACCTCGATCCTCGCCCAGTCCACACCATTCCTTGCCCCCACCCCGTCTCCACCTCGCCTGCCATCACCTCCGTCGCCCGCCTAGAGGAGAGGGGGAGAGAAAGAGAAGAGAGAGGGAGAGAATGAGAGAATGGGGAGAGAGAGGGGGTTAGGGTGGTTTAAATAGAAAACCCACGCGGGTTTTTTGAAATCCAAAAAATACATAAATGGGGAAAAATACTCCCCACGATCTTCAAAAAATGAACAACGTGCCTGCAACGTCTTGGAGCCGGACAATACATCGGTTCACCCTGCACAGTGTTCTGAATGTTCGTCCGACACAAACCCGCGCAATGCCCAAAACACGTTCCAGGACTCACAACGACACTTTGAACCCACGGATCCTGATCCGAAAAAACAAAAAAATTTCTGGGGTGTTACAGTTGGTACCTACCATAGACAGAGGCAAGTTCTTCTTATGTACCCATGAAAGCCACGCAATAGAAAGCTCAAGTAGATTACATCTTTGATATTTTACATAGTTGGTTTGATGATGTAGCCTCCAAGCTTCAGAACCTTCACAAATTGATTCAGCAAAGGGACCAGCATTTCATTGACCGAATTGCCTCACTTGCAGACAACATTTCACCATTCCAGCAGAGTCTTTCACAACTTCGTGCCTTGGATTCTTCTTAGCCAGGAACATCTTCTAGGACGCCCCCTCATTGATGATGACAAAGGGGGAGAGATGAGAGTAGTCATTCCCTTTTGCAGTCATTCCTTTTGCATTTGCATGAGTCTGCATGTAGTATTTGCCTGACATGGAGTACTTGACTGACATGTTTTTGGGTTGTATTGTCTGCAAATGTATGCCAGTTTGCTTCTATGAACAACAATAGTTAAATAAAATGAAAATGGTTGTGTTCTTTTGAATGATGAACCTTACGTATGATTAAATGGTCCAGATTAATTTTTTTATGTGTATGATTGCAATGGCAAATGTCTCATAGTTGCCATCATCAAAAAGGAAGAGATTGTTGTGTCCCTAGATTTGATAATGGCACACTATGATTCATTAATATACGGTTGAAGTTCTAAATCTTAAATGTAATGCATTGGTATGATAGGTACCTAACTGGATAGTGAAGTGATTCATGGCGTCAACGCAGGGTTCTCATCGCGTTGACACATTATTTCAAGTCAGACGGAAAACAGGTTATGTTATGCATCAGGGCGTCGACGCTGGATTCTCAGTGCGTCAACGCATCCTTCGACATGTTACTATAAATTGACGAAGTTCGATAGCCTGCGTCAACGCATAGTTCATATGGCGTTAACGCACACGTTGATCGAAGCAAGCCTTCATTACAACTCCAGTGGACCGCATCGACGCCATGTATGATGGGGTCAACGCAGTATAAGGCCATCACATGACTCGATTCTAGATCCAAGAAAAGACACATGATCTGAGGCCCACCTTTTGGGAAAAGACTCGTACGAGGTTTCCACGCTCTAGAAAGCTCTAGGTCGTGGAATTATCTCTAATAATAACAAAAAGGCAACGGACCCCCCAAAAAGGAAAGGAATATTCACGCAAAAGGTGAAGTCTTATCCGATGGCAGAGAGGGCGTGCGGAATACATGCGAGAGTGGTGAACAGCCAGGTTGCTTGAGCAAAAAGTAGAGGTTCCCACACAGAGGAGGAGATGGCGCTCCTTGAGAGAAGAGGAAGAGTGTTCCCGGAGGTTTTCCTGGTTCCCATATTGCTAACCTCGTTGCTGAGTTTGGCACATTTTCATCATCAACCATAGCTGATCAGCAGAGGAAGCAGAAGCTCCACTTGAGCATCTTCAGCCAGTGGAAAATGACTCCTCAAGGAGTGCTTCGTGCCTCTCAATGCCACAGTTCAAGATAGAGGAAGTCCAGTGGGCTGCGGACTCCCGCTCCTTAGATCGCGCTTCCCATATCTGTGATATCTCACTCGACCAAGAACTTGTGGCTATTTTATTTTCATCCCTGGTTCTGTTCTTTGTTTTTCTTCTTTTATCTGATTCTTCAAACTGTGATTACTCTCCTACTTGTAGTAGTGATAGGTTTTGATCAAGCTTGTAGTTTAGATCGGGTGTTGGGGTTAGGTCACCCACAAGCTATTTGTCAGTGGTAGTGAGAGGGATGACCTCTTGTTCGCAAGCTGTGAGGCTCAGCAGGTGTAGAGGATTTGTTCCTCTAGAGACCGAACCACCTAAAAACTCTATTTCACTGTGTGGTGTGTTTATTCATCTCTGTGTGTAGTTGGTTTGCTAGATGAATGTCTAGGAATGCTGAGGTCATAGCTTAATTTCTATGTTTCATCTACTTATCCCAGCGCAGTTATTCTAGCATTTTAGGTATCAAATTAAAAATTGGGTGATAATCTATTCACCCCCCTCTAGATTATCTATTCCGTTGTACCAACACGAAGGACTGGGAAGATAAGATGTACGAGACATTGTGGGCGTACCGCACTATGTACAAGACCCATACGGGTTGCTCACCGTTCTCGCTGGTGTACGGCTTAGAAGCAGTCGTCTTGATAGAGCTAGAGATACCCTCATTGCGGGTCGCAATCCAACATGAACTGGTTAAAGGTGGCCAGAAAAATATAGAAAGAAGATAGGAGGAACTCTTCGATTTAGAAGGGCAACGACTCAAAGCCCAGCAAAACATACAGGTTTACCTAGCCTGTATGGCGCACACCTTTGACAAGCTTGTCAAAGATCGTGAATTCAACAAGGGAGATCTTGTCATGGTCAAAAGAAAAGAAGTGATGAGGCCAATCCAAAAGGAAAATTGGATAGGACCTTATGTTATCCAGAAAGTCTACGAAGGCGGAGCATACGTCATCATCAACCATCGAGGGGAAATTCAATTTCCACCTCTCAATGGGAAGCATCTAAAACTATACCATGCATCATTGCCTCAGTTTGATGGTCACCTAAAACCCACATCCCACAATGAACAAGCCTGCACTTCAAGACTCTTGTAATGAGTCACTGCCTCACACCAATTTTCGGTCCCACCGAAATAGGTGATTCTTTACTTGGCATTATACCAATGTCGATGATGCCAATTTACTCGGCACTCATTGCCTCTTCTGGCCTTAGCCAAGGGGTTATGACTTCGACCTTACGGCCAAGTTAGCAACACCCGATTTCCTTGCGTTGGTACAATCCCAATACCGATGATTTCATTAACTCGACGCCCATGGCCTCTTCCGGTCTTAGTCGAGGGGTTATGACTTTGACCTTACGTCTAAGTCAGCAACACCCGATTTCCTTACGTCGGTATGAGCCCAGTACCGATAATTTCGTTAACTTGGTGCCCATGGCCTTTTGGTCTTAACCGAGGAATATGGCTTAGACCTTCAGTCTATGGCTAGATGAAACCTGAATCCTTGCATCAACATAAACCCAAAGTTGATGATATCATCATCAGTCCCACCATGATTTTTGCTATGAGAATCAATATGGCTCAACGGCTTAGACCTTTCACCTAAGACTGGATTAAACGATATCCTTCCATTGGCACATATCCAATGCCAATGATTTCATCAAGGTTAATGCTTGACTTATTGTCGGGACCAGCCGCTATAACGCAATAGCTTAGACCTTCCGTCTAAGACCAGATTAAACGATATCCTTGCATTGGCATATATTCGTTGCCAATGATTTCATCATGGTTGGTGCTTGACTTCTTATCGGGACTAGCCGCTATAACCCAATGGCTTAGACCTTCTGTCTAAGACTATATTAAATGATATCCTTGCATTGGCATATACCAAATGCCAATGATTTCATCAAGGTTGGTGTTTGACTTCTTGTCGGGACTAGCCGCTATAACCCAACAGCCTAGACCTTTCGTCTAAGACTGGATTAAACAATATCCTTGTGTTGCCATATACACTTTGCCAATGATTTCATCAATATTGGTGCTTGACTTCTTATTGGGACCAGCCGCTATAACCCAACGGCTTAGACCTTCCGTCTAAGATCAGATTAAATGATATCCTTACGTTGGCATATACCCAATGCTAATGATTTCATCAAGGTTGGTGCTTGACTTCTTGTCGGCACCAGCCACTATAACCTAACGGCTTAGACCTTCTGTCTAAGACCGGATTAAAAGATATCCTTGTGTTAGCATTTACCCAATGCCAATGATACCATCAAGGTTGGTGCTTGACTTCTTGTCGGGACCAGCCGTTATAACCCAATGGCCTAGACCTTCTATCTAAGACCGGATTAAACGATATCCTTGCGTTGGCATATACCCAATGCCAATGATTTCATTAAGGTTGGTGCTTGACTTCTTATCGAGACCAGTCACTATAACCCAACGGCCTAGACTTTAATGCCCGAGAAATTTTTTGGGATTAAAGTATAATTATTAAATGTTTAAGTAAGCCAATTAAAACTAATTATTCAGGCTCGACACTAATCTAAGAGGATTAGGCCCATTTACATAAGTCATTTTCCCCAAAAGACTATTTTGGGCCTTAGCCCATATTCTAGAAGCCTACAACTAGTGTAATAAAGGGATAATTACTCCATAGAAGATAAATAAGGGATAATTACTCCATAGAAGATAAATAAGTGGATTATAACAAGGATAATATCAAAGAGTTTGAACCAATTTTAAATTCGACGCTCAACAGGGAAAACAGTCTATCGTGAGACCGCATAGCGCTGGTAAACGGTCTAGAGCTAGACCGATAAGCTTTGTCAGTTCCGTGAGTATGAGAAAGCGTGAAAAGATTAGATTTTTGGCATCCAAATCACCTAGGATCGATTCTATCTACTAGTTAGGTAAGTCTAGAAGGTTAGTAGATTGAATTGGAAGCTTAAATTGGACTCTAAGTTCATTCTATTCCATGAAAACCCTAGCTAACCCCATAAATAG
Organism: Amorphophallus konjac; assembly: GCA_022559845.1. Taxonomy (NCBI): domain Eukaryota; kingdom Viridiplantae; phylum Streptophyta; class Magnoliopsida; order Alismatales; family Araceae; genus Amorphophallus; species Amorphophallus konjac. Next base: position 172,777,271 of record CM040128.1, on the reverse strand, counting down.
ATCCCAGATTTGACATGCGTAACCCCTACTTTGGCACGGGTGGAACTAAGGTAAGGAGGATGAATTAGAGGTGAGTTTCTTGTAGGAATTTATTTATTATAGTTAGAACTAAAGACCCTCCAAATTTCTTTCTAGGGGATCAAGTATACAAGGAGTTAGAGGATTCCAAAGTCGCTGATTCAGTTGAAGAAACTCAGGAATTAGCGCGTCCAACCCAGATTGATCAAGGAATTCGAAGCCCTAAACGAGGTATTTAGCAGAGGTGTCTTTAGAACTTTCTGTTATCCTTCATATCTTCTATCTACCCTCCAAATTTCACGTCTTTAGGACAAGAGAATCAGGAGATAGAAAGACGTAAAGTTGCTGGTTCAGTTGAGAACGAGCAGAGAACTAGGGTTGACTTTCATCCTTAAATTCAAAATCCCAAGCCTAAGACAGAGGTAGGTTATCTCATGAATGGCTCAAACTTGAAGTCAGGAATAAAAGCTCTCTGATTTCATTCGATTTCATGCATTGTACCTTGAGAAGTTGATGTTTTCATTATGACTATGCATCTAGTATATCCTCATGCATAAACTAGCCTTAATGAAGTAAAAAGAGAATCTTCTTGTTAATTACATGAACCTATGCATATTGTCGGCCTATCCTTGTTCTATCATGCTATAGAAGTTTGTATATGTTGATTTTTAGGCATGATATGTCTTAGCTTAGCATTTTGTTTTATTATCATTTGCACTCGGATTAATACAGGAGGAAACATTCTTCCTATAGGCCGCCAGGAAATCTAGCGGTCGTACGATAGACAGCTAGCCACCGTGAAACGGTCACCCACTAGACCGTTTGCTGTTCTGATTTCTGTAATATTGTTAATCCCAAAACATATTACATATTAGCTTTAATTAATATATGGTAAGCCTAGTTAACTAAGTTTTATTCCTAGTTTTAACATTAGTTTCATAGACTTAGTTATATTTACTATTCATCATAATAGAATCCATGCTTCTATGTACATTTGGTATTATTTTAACTTATGTTAATTTGTGACCAAAATTATATATTCTTGTAATAAATACATGTTTCAAATGTTAGAGGATTCATGATTTAACTTGATCACTGTTTTACACGATTCTCTCTCTCTTCTAAGAGTTATTTTCTTAAGTACAGGGTGCATATCCCGGTATGCTGTCATTAGTTACACTTTTACACATTAAGTACACAATCTTGGACATGATGACCTCTCCTTTGGATATTCCTTCCAACGGACTAGGAAATCTTGTTTCAAGGCCTCCGTAAGACTCTGTGAGCTTGGGATTCCCTCCAAGACGCCGAGCTGGTTGTACCATTAAAACCCATTGTCTAGAAAGTACTTTTACCGGTGTTTTATACATTTTGGAACTTAGCGGCCTTCTGATTGATCGCCAGATTCTGCTAGCGGCCCTGCACTTGACCGCTAATGGATCCTAAACGGTTCTCCATTTGACCACCAAGCTTCAGAGGGATTTTCTCGTGTTTAACGACTCTATCTTATGAAACGGTCCAAGACTACACCGCTTGAATTTCTAAATGGTCTAACATATGACCGCTTTCTGTATCAAACGGTCCTGCACTAGATCGCTTGGTTCTTGATTTTATCTAACCCAAGGTTTGACCTTTGGGGTTGGTTTTCTTGAGTTCATGGATTTTCTGGACTCTAAACCTATGATAATAAGTCAATGTAATGGTATGGAAAAAGGAAGAATGTATCGTTATGCTGCCGTATTATCTTTATAGCATAACCTAGTTATTAATTCATTCCTTGAATTCTCTTGTTCTTAATTGAAGCATTCTTATTTTTGGTTACCTTATCATGAAACTTTTGTACATTATTGGCCGCATTATTGATATAAACGTGGAAGTAGCTTGATTTATACTTGAAGACGCAGTTCGAGCACTGATTGTGTTCAAGGGCTCTATACTAGTCCCCTCGGCTGATTGTCGGAAACGTACTGTAAACGATGGGATATGATGCTACTGGCGTCACATTGCGCTGGGAGTACTTTCTATATAAATAAGAGAAGTATCCACGGGAATCCACATAAATTCACGAAGTACTTGCTATTAAGCGAACAGTACTTTCTTGCTTGACTTTCTAGTGCATAGCCTTCATGGTTATGAAAAGTACATTCTCGCTCATGAAAAGGCCAAATTGACATTCTTGTTATATACTTGATTATTCATACTCTCATATCTCAAGCTTGATCATATCTGTTACTTTGACTTTATTCACTTGTTTCATCGTATTTGCATGATTTATCTTATTCTCTAAAGCTAAAATGCTAATCATTTAAATTTGCCTTCATGTTGGTATGAAGATACCTACTGGGTAAGTGTGCTCATTACCCTACTTTCCAATCTTTTTCAGGAAATTCTAGTGGGACGGATTCAGAATACTCAAGTGATGGATCCGAGAGCGATTAAGGATACGTGACTTGAGAGAAGCCTTAGTTATTAATGTCTAGTCGAGTCATGATGTAATTTTTATTTCCTTGAGTCTAGTGAAAAGATCTTATGTACTTTGGAAATTATTTTATGAAGAAATAAAATTGAAGGTTTTTAGTGAAATTACTTATGCAATTACCTTTGTGTGATTGTCTTGCGCTATGATTATATTGCTTGCTCGAGGCGTACTAGCCGATTGATCACATTTCCCGATTGTTTCCGCTGCATAATCTCGGGACGTGACAGTGAAAGTGGTATCAGAGCTCTAGGACTAGAAGTCCTAGGGAAGAGTCATGCCATAGGTTAAGTCCAAGGTTTAAGAACCCATACCTATGAAACTAGGAAAGAAATTCCCAACCTATGAGAGAAATTGGGTAGAACCTGGGGTGAGATAGAAATTTCTAAGCTTAACGTCACTCATTCCATTAGAATTAATAAATTCATTACTCTTCTCAGGTACCTTACTCTCATTATGGCTCATCGCGTTGACTAGGAAGGTATGCAACAGACCGTTGCAGGTCTTACTCAAGCATTACAAACCATGGCTCAAGATGGCACAGGAGCGAGAGCTGGAGACTTACATCACAACTTTTGGACTTTAAATCCTCCATGATTTTTGGGTTTCTCTAACCCAGATGAAGCCGAGAATTGTATAGATGAGATGAACCACATCTTTGAAGTTATGTAATGTGCTGATAAGCAAAAGGTCCGTTTGGCAACGTTTCAATTAAATAATGATGTGACACCACCGTGGGGGTGATAGCCACTAGGCCAATGATCCTTGGACCAATGACTTCCAAGCAACCCAATGTACCCGGTGATATCACTTAAGCGGACTCACCCACGTAACGCACACATGTGCCCGTGGGTAACCTGATGATGATGGAGAGGGTCCGAGGCGGGACCTTCATGCTCCGGGAGATTTTGCAAGCTCGAGGCTGAACCCCTAAGGGCCCGGGATGCCTAATTTCACGGGCGGCCAGCACGCCAAGGGTGTGGGTTGTAGGGTCTCCCTCACAACTCGCTCCGCGGTGGTCGCTCAATTTGATGGCAATTTGGGACCGGACACTCTCTCACTGTCCGACGGAGCTAAGAGACAATACTAATTAAGCAACGAATATCACCAAAGAGAAGTGTCACGCCCCAACGCGGAATATCGGGACGTACAGTTAGAAACTAGCTAGAGATAATATTAATATGCTAAACTAAACAATCGTACAGGTGCTATGGAAAGAAGTACTTCTATTGATCAAGGAAGACTCCAAGTTTTATTACAATAACCATCAATGCTTAAACACGATCAAACATAACTTCCAAACTGATTCTAATACAATAACTGACCCCAAAAGATAAATAAAGTGCTAACACAACACTGAGGAGTAACTAATGTAAACAACTATGCCAACTCGGCATCCACTAACATGTACACTCAAAGGTATCACTCCTGTCCCTCCCCTTCAGTATGCGCATCGTCACCTGAAAAGCCTGGAAAGGGGGAAAACAACTATATGAGCTAACGCTCAGTAGAGAGTAACAGGCAAGTTTACATGATTAACCGATTAGTTACATTTTCATATGCAGTGACAAGAAAAGAAATATCTGACGAGACGATAAAACAGCGTAATATAAGATCTTGGAAGGTCAAGAAATATATGATGACAAGAGTTAACAAGGATATCAAGTACAAGAATGTTCAATAGGAAATTGAAATATAGAATTGGCCAACAAGCAAGTATTTTAAACATCAAGTCAAGCACGATAATGTAACAAGTATAACAAGAGATTTTCTGTCGTAGACGTCACGCTGGTCATGCACTCGGTGCAATGCCTCACCATGTCATTACAAACTCCCATGGGCACAAGTACTTTTTGGGCGCTCTCCCCAGGACCAGACCGGGCCCTTATGTTGCGTTGGCATTGATTTGTTGGATCCAAGATCCCAAGTTTTGTCTAGACATTTAATCAAGTTTAATGGCCAATTAATCAGAGGAATTTCTGTCAAAAGTACGAGATTTAAGGACTAACATGTCCTAGGATTCATTAACTTAAAAACTCGGTATACGGTCACTTCTGGGCCGTTTGACAGGACATACGGCTACTACTGACCGCATTACAAGAATTGGACCAAATCTCAGTCCACGAGGTCAAGAATGAACGGTTGACAGTGTGCCGTTCAGGTAAGTAAGCAGTACGTGACCTTAAGACACAATTACGATACTTATACGGACCACACTAGACCGTTCATGGAGACAAGCAGTCAACTATGGGCTGCTCATGTGCTGATTAGCCCAAGTCGATCCGTGACTTATAACTCAGCGATTTGGTCACGAATTTCCAGGTTGTAGCCGGGTCATACGGGTCTCAACATGGCGGATTCTAACTCGCCAGATTGAGTGTCCAGGTAGAATCGTACTAAGGGACAGCAATTTAGGCTTAATGGCCATAATGCCGTATAGATTGTTAGTGTGCTATTAGCCTATTCTACTGGGGTAGAAGGGCTTTTAATTGATTTCCTAACAGCCATTTCAAAATACCTTGATTCGTGAATTATTATAATCTTAATTTCAAGAGATAAGTTAATTACAAGATGGTAACTCAAGATACTAGAACAAGCCAATAATGACAATAGACAGTAATACATGACAGTAATTTACTTTCAAAATTACCATTTTATTATATGGGTTTCAAATTAACCATTTGTGCGTTGAAGTGGAGATAGTAATCGGAATGGTTTATACCCTTTGATTGAGTGCAGGGACCATTATTCTTCAATTTTGGATTGAGGAACACCGGGCTTAATTTGAGATCATAGGGTTGCATGTATGGGTCATTGGTTCCTCAAAATATGGTTTTCAATTGCACTAGGCTTGAATGGCTCGATCCCCTCACGGTCTGGATCGATCCGCGGGCCGAAAACAGGTCTACCGGGTCTGTCAGCATTTGGGTCGACCCATTGGGTCGACCCCTGGAGAACCATGGGTCTGCCTGTGTTTGGGTCGACCCATTGGGTCGACCCCTGCATAGACAGACTTCTGTCTGCATTTGGGTCGACCCAATGGGTCGACCCCCTGCACAGACAGACTTCTGTCTGTGTTTGGGTCGACCCCCTGCGTTCGCAGACGCGAACGTGACTTCCGGAAACTGACGAATCTCACCCAATTGGGGTCTAATTGGACTGAGATCTTAACCCCATGCCCCTAGGTTCTTGATGGACATATTAGGGTCATATTACAAGGGTTTGGAACACTAAATTTACCAGAAAACCAATCGTGAAACAATTTATCTTGAAATCACAACTTATCTAGGAAGAACACTTAAAAACCTAGTCTTAGCATGGTTCTAATCAAACACAAAATTCTCTAAGCATGGTCTATAAAAATTGGGGCTTTCTGCGCCAAATGATAGATAACATGTTGATGATTATAACCATATACATTAATTAGAGTTGGGTCTGTTATCATCTACCTGAATCGAAGAGAGATTTATAAGTTAGAACGAAGAATGCCCGTTTGACAGCCCTTCACTATTTACACGAGATCTCCCTCCACACCTAATAGAGTTTGGGGCTTTTACTTCAAATGGAAAGCCAACAAAGAGAGGAACAAAATGATATATTTACTTGCATGTTTTGGCCAAGATTACCTACCTCAATCGAAGGAAGGAAGAGGGCCTAAGAAAAACTCGTGAACTCAAATATTCCTCCAATATACGCGAGAGATCTCACTAGATCGGAATCCTCTGTGACCACCACTGCTCCCAAATGAAAATAGACACATAAGGCATTCTTTTAATAGCTTATACATGTTCTGGATCCTTCCACGAAGGGAGAAATCGTTCCTTGAAGTGGAGTGTTCGACCCGCCGCCGCAAGTGTTGACCTAGCCCATGCGCGACCAAATGCTTCCCATAAGTTAAAAATTTCATGGCATTGTGAGAGGGGAAATGATCCTCTCTTTAATACCTTTCATTTGCCCTTGGTTTGGGCTCATTTGGTTAAGGAATGAGCTCGGATTGGGGATTTTAATGTGGGGTTAACATTGAGCACGAATTTGGTTAGGTAAGTGTTTAAATTTGACTTAACCCACTAATTCGGCCTTGTTAACGATTTTATTAGGCTTAATCATAGAAGATAAAATTGTTAATCGATTCATCCTTTACCAAATTACTATTTTTCTAGATTTTTATAAGATAGTCAAAATTTTACTAGTTCTATTTACTAAGGAATTAAATATTAAATTCCAAAATTCATGCATTAATCTATTTTATTTAAATTTTTATTTAATAAAGGCTCAATAAATCAATCGGGGTATTACACCCTCCCCTACTTAAGGAATTTGGTCCTCTAAATTCACCGCACTAAATACGGAAGATAGGGAAAAAGATAGCTCACTTAGAATAAGTCAGGATATCGCTTCCGCATAGTATCTTCAGATTCCCAAGTAACTTCTTCGGTCCCACGTCGACTCCACTGAATTTTGACCATTGGTATAGAACGATTCCGGAGTTACTGTTGCTTCCGGTCTAGAATCTTGATAGGTCTTTCTTCATAGGTCAAATCTTCCTTCAATTCAAAATCCACATGCTGAATGATGTGAGTGGGGTCATACACATATTTCCGTAACATAGACACATGGAAAATATTGTGTACGCCAGACAACTGAGGCAGTAATGCCAGTCTGTAAGCAACCTCTCCCACTCTATCCAAGATCTTGAATGGACCAATATATCTCGAACTTAGCTTGCCCTGAATGCCAAATCTTCGAATCCCTCTCGTAGGTGAGACCTTTAAGAATACATGCTCACCAACCTGAAACTCCAATTCCCTTCTTCTGTTGTCGGCATAACTCTTCTGTCTTGATTGGGCTACTTGTAACCAGTCTCGGATAATACAGATGTTCTGTGATGATTCTGAAATAAGATCCGGTCCAAGCCATTACTTCTCACCTACCTCTTCCCAACATAACGGGGAACGACAGCTTCGCCCGTACAATGCTTCAAAAGGAGGCATCTATATGCTAGATTGATAACTATTGTTGTAGGTGAATTCAATCAATGCCAAGTGATCACTCCAACTGCCTCTGAAATCAATCATGCATGCTCTAAGCATATCTTCCACTATCTTGTTGGTTCTATCAGTCTGTCCATCTGTCTGTGGATGAAAAGCAGTACTGAAATTCAAACGAGTACCAAGAGACTCTTGCAGTCCCTTCCAGAAATGTGAAGTAAATCTGGGGTCTCTATCAGACACAATGCTGACTGGAATGCCATGGAGTCTTACCACTTCTTTCATATATAAAGCAGCCAATACATCAACTGTCCATTTGGACTTAACGGGTAAGAAATGAGCTGACTTTGTCAATCGATCGACAATCACCCATATTGCATCAAGTCCACCACGAGTCCTAGGTAGACCCATAATGAAGTCCATGCCAATGCTTTCCCACTTCCATTGGGGTATGTCGAGTGGTTTCAATTTTCCTGTCGGTCTGAAATGTTCAGCCTTGACTTACTGACAAACCAAGCATCTACTCACGAAGTCTGCAACTTCCCTTTTCATATTCGGCCACCAAAAGGATTTCTTCAAATCCTTGAACATTTTAGTGCCTCCAGGATGAATGCTGTATTTGGATCTATGTGCTTCCTCAAGAATCTTGTTCTTTAACTCAGCTTCATCAGTTACACAAGTTCTACCCTAGAATAACAATCTTCCATCGTCAGCCATCGTGAAGTCAGGTCTGCTGCTCAAGCTTCCCTTGATCTCTACTAGCTCGGGTTCATTATCTTGCAAAGATTTGATTTCCATCAACAATTCGGGCTTAAGTTGAATCTGTGCAATCATAACCCGATCATTGTCAATATTCAGATCCAGACTAGCTAATTGTTCCAGTAGCTTCCACTCTTGTAACATGAGACTTGACAATCTAGCTACAGGCTTTCGGCTTAATGCATATGCCACAACATTGCCTTTTCCAGGATGATACTCAATCGAGAAGTCGAAGTCCTTCAAGTACTCCAACCATCTTCTTTGCCTCATATTGAGTTCCTTCTGAGAAAATAAATATTTCAGACTCTTATGATCTGAAAACACTGTGAATGTTTCTCCATACAAGTAATGCCTCCATATCTTCAAAGCAAACACGACTGCTGCAAGTTTCAAATCATGAACATGATAATTCTCTTCATGCTTCCTCAACTGCCTAGAAGAATAGGCAATCACTTTCCCATGCTGCATGAGTACACAGCCTAAACCAATACCTGAAAAATCAGTGTATACGACAAAACCTCCTTCACCAGAAGGTAAAGCCAATACAGGTGCAGTAGTTAAACATTCCTTCAAAGTCTGAAAGCTTCGCTGGCAATCTTCTAACCAATCAAATTTATTCTCCTTGCGGGTTAATCTTGTCATAGGTACCGCAATCTTAGAGAAATTTTGGATAAATCTCCGGTAGTAGCCTGCCAGGCCTAGGAAACTTCTAACTTCAGTAACACTGGTAGGCTGATCCCAATTCTTCACTGCCTCTACCTTAGAAGGATCAACAGAAATTCCTTCCTTTGTGATGATATGTCCGAGAAAGGACACCTCTTGCAGCCAGAACTCACACTTACTAAACTTGGCATATAGCTGATGATCTCTCAATAGTTGTAATGCCATCCTCAGATGTTCAGCATGCTCCTCTTCATTCTTGGAATAAATCAGGATGTCATCAATGAATACCATGACCCATTGATCAAGATAGGGCCGAAATATATTGTTCATCAACTGCATGAAAGCTACTGGTGCATTCGTTAGACCAAAAGACATAACGACAAATTCAAAATGACCATACCTGCTGCGGAAAGCTGTTTTATAGATATCCTCTTCCTTGATCCGCAACTGATGATATCCAGATCGAAGATCGATCTTAGAAGAATACTGAGCTCCCGCTATCTGGTCAAATAATTCATCAATCCTTGGCAATGGATATTTTTTCTTGACAATCTGCTGGTTCAATTGCCGATAATCGATGCACAACCTCATCGAACCATCTTTCTTCCGGACGAATAATACAGGGGCTCCCCAAGGGGAAGTACTTGGACGAATGAAACCCTTCTCGAGCAATTCCATCAATTGTTGCTTTAATTCTCTCAGTTCCGCAGGAGACATACGATAAGGAGCCTTGGAAATAGGAGATGTGCCAGGAATGAGATCAATAGAGAAGATAACTTCCCGCTCAGGTGGAAGTCCTGGTAGTTCCTTTGGAAAGATATCAAGAAATTCTCGGACAAAAAAAATGTCCTTAATCTCAATCTGCTGCTTAGGGGTTGCACATGCAAAGGCTATAAAAGTCTCGCATCCTCGTCTCATTAGCTTATCAGCTCGAAGAGCCGAGATAAGTGATACGGAGTTATGGTGCTTAACTCCCACAAAAGAAAGTCTCGGGTGCCTAGTAAAAGACACAGAGCTAGAACTGCAGTGAACACCTGCCTCATATCTAGCTAACCAATCTGCTCTTAGAATTACATCATAATCCTTCATGTCCATGCATACTAAATCAGCTGGTAAATTCTGTTCATCAATCATAACCTTACTAGAAGGATAGAAATACTGAATTGTCGATCTAGAACCAATAGGCGTTGAGATTTCTAACGGAGAATTCATCAAAATAGGTTCCATAGCTAAAGACTTAGCAAATCTCTGAGAAATAAATGAATGTGTGGCACCAGTATCAAAAAGAACAAATGCTGGCTTGTCGAGTATAATAAGAGTACCTTCGACGAGTCCACCATCCTCGACGGTTCCTGCTTCATCTGCGTGCAAAGCTTGGAGCTGGCCTTGCGACCTTTTAATGCCTTGTGGTTTTACCGGGGTAGCTTGCTCCGATAAAAGAGGACAGTTAGGGATACGGTGCTCCTTACTTCCACATCGCAAACAGGCGCCCAGCTTGCGCCAGCACTCCTCCATCTTGTGACCAGGACGATCACAAAACTTGCACACGCCCTTGAATGGAACAATAGGGCCAGGCTTCTTGTCTTCATGCTTCGGCATCTTGCCCTTCCACGATCCATAACCACTCCACGAACCAGGCCCACTAATAGGCCTCTTCTTGCCATACCCGGGTTTGATATTCCTGGAACCCGTAGGTTGTTCCTTCTTTGTGCCTTTTCCACGAATTCTCTCCGTCATTTCTAGAGTATCTTCTAGGACTTGAGCTTTCCTCACCATCTCAGAATAGGTTGAGATCTTCATCGGTGCCAATTGATTGATATAATGCAGCCTCAGTCCATTAAGAAAGCGCTTAGCCTTCATTTTCTCGGTGGATATTAAGTGAGTAGCATAACGAGAAAGCCGAGAAAACTGAGCTTCATATTTTGCCACGGATAGACTTCACTGCCTTCTTCTCTTGCACTCTATCAGAAAAATATTTACCATTGAAGAACTCCTCGAACTCCTCCCATGTGACTTGCTGATCACCGAGAGTCGCCTTTACTGATTCCCACCATGTTCTTGCATCTCGTTCAAGTTGAAAAGTTGATAGAAGGACATGTTCTTGATTGCTGCACTGCATTACTTCGAATATCCTTCCCATCTCATCCAGCCAGTGCTCAGCTTCATCAGGATCAGTCGAGCCACCAAATCTCGGTGGATTCATCCCTCGGAAGTTCCGATATAAATCACCGGTGCCATGGTGTGCAGCTCCTGCTTGGGCCGCTTGTTGCAAGGCCTGAGTAAGGCCTTGAACCGTACGCTGCAAGTTCCTCCATTTCGCACGATCAGCTGCCATTGCAAAGGCCTACATGTGGAATAGATTACTTAGGTTCATTAAAAATAGATAATAACACGATTAAGATATGAACTTAACCCAAGTTTCTACCCAATCTCACCAGGTCAGGTCCTTAGACTTTAACAAGGTTAGGGGTCCTATGATAACACTTAGAACCCTAGAACTTGAAAAACCTAGAACTTTTAGGGAAACCTAGGAATATTAAACCTAGGCTCTGATACCAACTAAACTGTCACGCCCCAACACGGAATATCGGGACGTACAATTAGAAACTAGCTAGAGATAATATTAATATGCTAAACTAAACAATCGCACAGGTGCTATGGATAGAAGTACTTCTATTGATCAAGGAAGACTCCAAGTTTTATTACAATAACCATCAATGCTTAAACACGATCAAACATAACTTCCAAACTGATTCTAATACAATAACTGACCCTAAAAGGTAAATAAAGTGCTAACACAACACTAAGGAGTAACTAATGTAAACAACTATGCCAACTCGGCATCCACTAACAGGTACACTCAAAGGTATCACTCCTGTCCCTCCCCTTCAATATGCGCATCGTCACCTGAAAAGTCTGGAAAGGGGGAAAACAACTATATGAGCTAACGCTCAGTAGATAGTAACATGCAAGTTTACATGATTAACCGATTAGTTACATTTTCATATGCAGTGATAGGAAAAGAAATATCTGACGAAACGATAAAACAGCGTAATATAAGATCTTGCAAGGTCAAGAAATATATGATGACAAGAGTTAACAAGGATATCAAGTACAAGAATGTTCAATAGGAAATTGAAATATAGAGTTGGCCAACAAGCAAGTATTTTAAACATCAAGTCAAGCACGATAATGTTACAAGTATAACAAGAGATTTTCTGTCGTAGACGTCACGCTGGTCATGCACTCGGTGTAATGCCTCACCATGTCATTACAAACTACCATGGGCACAAGTACTTTTCGGGCGCTCTCCCCTGGACCAGACCGGGCCCTTATGATGCGTTGGCATTGATTTGTTGGATCCAAGATCCTAAGTTTTGTCTAGACTTTTAATCAAGTTTAATGGCCAATTATTCAGAGGAATTTCTGTCAAAAGTACGAGATTTAAGGACTAACATGTCCTAGGATTCATTAACTTAAAAACTCGGTATACGGTCACTTCTGGGCCGTTTGACAGGACATACGGCTACTACTGGCCGCATTACAAGAACTGGACCAAATCTCAGTCCACGAGGTCAAGAATGAACGGTTGACAGTGTGCCGTTCAGGTAAGTAAGCAGTACGTGACCTTAAGACACAATTACGATACTTATACGGACCACACTAGACCGTTCATGTAGACAAGCGGTCAACTATGGGCTGCTCATGTGCTGATTAGCCCAAGTCGATCCGTGACTTATAACTCAGCGATTTGGTCACGAATTTCCAGGTTGTAGCCGGGTCATACGGGTCTCAACATGGCGGATTCTAACTCACCGGATAGAGTGTCCGGGTAGAATCGTACTAAGGGACAGTAATTTAGGCTTAATGGCCGTAATGCCATATAGATTGTTAGTGTGCTATTAGTCTATTCTACCGGGGTATAAGGGCTTTTAATTGATTTCCTAACAGGCATTTCAAAATACCTTGATTCGTGAATTATTATAATCTCAATTTCAAGAGATAAGTTAATTACAAGATGGTAACTCAAGATACTAGAACAAGCCAATAATGACAATAGACAGTAATACATGACAGCAATTTACTTTCAAAATTACTATTTTTTTATATGGGTTTCTAATTAACCATTTGTGCGTTGAAGTGGAGATAGTAATCGGAATGGTTTATACACTTTGATTGAGTGCAGGGACCATTGTTCTTCAATTTTGGATTGAGGAACACCGCGCTTAATTTGAGATCATAGGGTTGCATGTATGGGTCATTGGTTCCTCAAAATATGGTTTTCAATTGGACTAGGCTTGAATGGGTCGATCCCCTCACGGTCCGGATCGATCCTCGGGCTGAAAATAGGTCTACCAGGTCTGTCAGCATTTGGGTCGACCCATTGGGTCGACCCCTAGAGAACCATGGGTCTGCCTGTGTTTGGGTCGACCCATTGGGTCGACCCCTGCACAGACAGACTTCTGTCTGCGTTTGGGTCAACCCAATGGGTCAACCCCTGCCTGTGTTTGGGTTGACCCAATGGGTCGACCCCCTGCACAGACAGACTTCTATCTGTGTTTGGGTCGACCCAATGGGTCGACCCCCTGCGTTCGCAGACACGAACATGACTTCCGGAAACCGATGAATCTTACCCAATTGGGGTCTAATTGGACTGAGATCTTAACCCCATGCCCCTAGGTTCTTGATGGACATATTAGCGTCATATTACAAGGGTTTGAAACACTAAATTCACTAGAAAACCAATCGTGAAACAATTTATCTTGAAATCACAACTTATCTATGAAGAACACTTAAAAACCTAGTCTTAGCATGCTTCTAATCAAACACGAAATTCTCTAAGCATAGTCTATAAAAATTGGAGCTTTCTACGCCAAATGATAGATAACATGTTGATGATTACAACCATATACATTAATTAGAGTTGGGTCTGTTATCATCTACCTGAATCGAAGAGAGATTTAGAAGTTAGAACGAAGAATGCCCGTTTGACAGCCCTTCACTATTTCCACGAGATCTCCCTCCACACCTAATAGAATTTAGGGATTTTACTACCAATGGAAAGCCAACTAAGAGAGGAACAAAATGGTATATTTACTTGCATGTTTTGGCCAAGATTACCTACCTCAATCGAAGGAAGGAAAAGGGCCTAAGAAAAACCCTCGAACTCAAATATTCCTCCAATATACGCGAGAGATCTCACTAGATCGGAATCCTCTGCGACCACCACTGCTCTCAAATGAAAATAGACACATAGGGCTTTCTTTTAATAGCTTATACATGTTCTGGATCCTTCCACGAAGGGAGAAATCGTCCCTTGAAGTGGAGTGTTCGACCCGCCGCCGTAAATGTTGACCTAGCCCATGCGCGACCAAATGCTTCCCATAAGTTAAAATTTTCATGGCATTGTGAGAGGGGAAATGATCCTCTCTTTAATACCTTTCATTTTCCCCTAGTTTGGGCTCATTTGGTTAAGGAATGAGCTCAGATTGAGAATTTTAATGTGGGGTTAACATTGAGCACGAATTTGGTTAGGTAAGTGTTTAAATTTGACTTAACCCACTAATTCAGCCTTGTTAACGATTTTATTAGGCTTAATCATAGAAGATAAAATTGTTAATAAATTCATCCTTTACCAAACTACTATTTTTATGGATTTTTTTAAGATAGTCGAAATTTCACTAGTTCTATTTACTAAGGAATTAAATATTAAATTCTAAAATTCATGCATTAATCCATTTTATTTAAAATTTTATTTAGTAAAGGCTCAATAAATAAATCGCGGTATTACAAGAAGTGACCTGAAGCTCACCTGATTGGCGTGAATACATCGATCCCGGACGGAGACGAGGGCGAGCAGGGAGGCGTGGGTACGCACCCGCACGCCGTGTCAGTGAAGCTTTGACCTGAAAATTAAAATGTTACACCACTACACCTCTCGCAGGAGGGGGATCTCGGGGCGGGAACTTATTGAATTTACATCCAAAACTACCTCCACGCCGGGAGGGGCAGTCAGCCGGCCAGGCGGGGTGGGGGAAAAACTAAGGTAGAAGCCGAATTACCAAGCTCCACGGTTCTGCCAGCTTTAGTAACAGTCGGATAGGCAGTCATTGTCGATGCTGCCATGGGCTCTCCCGAACTCCTTTGTTGACGAAACCAGTGCCAAAATCTCTTGGGTTGGCCCAGGAAAACGTAAGAATTATTGGAGAAGTTCTTACTGACAATGACGGCCGAGGCAGGGTGAGGATCAAGACTAATGCACTCTGCTCCTGGCAGTGTCTGGACCGCTGTTGTTGGAAGGGAAGGCTGTCACGACCACTGCCGTGCTCAGTTGATGGCGAGATAGGGACCATTGCGTTCATAGTCAAGTTCTCTTCGAACGAAAACCCACGGGGCCGTCGGCGGAGGTTGGAGCAAACTGCGAGGGCCAGAAGAGTGGAAGGAGATTGAATCTGTCTCCACTTGGACTAACATGCGCACTCGGGATAGGAAATTTGGAACCTTGTGCTTTGGGCTTCAAACGACGCTCCGCTTCCTGGAGATGAAAGGGGACTCGTAGCAGAAGTCTTCAGCCAAACGCCACTCCAATATCTTCAAGGTAATGGTCGTGGTAGCCTCTGCAAGCTGCAGTTGGGTGTCTACCAGGGAGGAATTGCGCAGTCCGGTAGTGAAGACTCCTCCGGGCAGCCACAAACTCAGACGGAGGCGGGACCACCTCTGTTGCAAAGTAGACTAGACGAAGATTCCACCGTATATGGTACACTCTGAAGCTTCTTGGTGATGACGTGGAAGCCTCAAAAGTCACTGGTACTCTGCTGCATGTGAGCTGGGAATAGGTTGATGGTGTAGGGTTGTGTGTATGAGGGTGGGATGGCCAAGGGAAGCAAGGGGAAATGGGGAGGGCGACTAGGGTAGGAAGGGGGTGTTGGGGAGAGGGTGATGGGCAGCCAGCAAGGGAGGGATATTCAAATTTGGCCTAGAGTTTTAACCCTTTCAGCCTTGGGGAGATGGAAGGGTGCTTTGGAAAGGGTAGTGGGTGGTTGGGGGTTGGAGGGTGGCTTGGAGATTGGTGGGTTCTTCTTTAGGGCTTGGGGTGGAGTAAAGAGGTGTTGTGAAAAGTTGTGGTGACTATTGAATGAGGGGAGGAGAGAGAGAAAGTAGGTGGGAGGGGGAGGAGAGAGAAAGGGGCGCACCCCTCTTGGAGAGAGAGAGAGAGGTGGGGGAGAAAGGGGAGAGTCACACTCCACTTGAAGAGGGGGAAGATTTCACTCAAATGTGATTTTTTTTCTAATTCTCAAATCATTAGTTCTACAATGGAGGGGTTGGGGTCTATTTATAGGCACCCAACTTTCCTCTTGACCAAACTGACCTTGACAAACAAGCAAATGACCAACAAGTACAAGGGAGGGGTGCCCTTGGGCCTAGCCCACTAGTTGGGCCCAATTGACTTCACTAACCATTCTAATGGCCCATTAACTGACTAAGTGACTCAAAAGGAAAAATTACATATAAAGAGACTCAAATAAAATGAAAATTACATGCTATGACTCAAAATTAAGTGGCGAACAAGATGTAGCATTACTGGCGATCATCAGGAGCTCGAAAAAGTGTGGACGGGCAGGAGATGTCCCCATCATACCCCCAGGGTGGGAAAAACTCGACCCCGTCGAGTATCGGTCCACCGAGGAAGTAGTACGCCAAATGCAGCTCCGGGTGAGCCACGATCTCCAAACTCAACTCCGTGTCCCTAGTCGAGTGACGGCTCTTCAGCCTCTCAAGGTAGCTCGGGCACACCCTCTTGCCGGCGATGGTACCATGCTTACCTAGTATTACCTCTGTGTGCTTACGTCGGGCTCTCAAGCTGATTGGTGGATGCTCTCTGAAGGTGTCACTCTCAAAGGTAGGTATAGGCTCGAGGCACTCACTAAGATCCACCGCGGTGCCCATAGAGGGTGCCGGATCCGCCACGTGAGAAGTGGGATGAATCCCAAGACCCATCAGTAAGTCCAACCCGTAAGTCGGGTTGCCAAAGTCACTCGGAACTTGGCGAGGTCCAAGTCCTTGTGCCCTTGATTTAGAGATGACCCTAGGGTAGAGTCTCTCCAATGTCTCCATCACCAAGTTGCCTACTTGGAATTCCAAGTGACACTCACGAGTTTTTGCCCGCTCTTTGTGATCCTCACCGCTCGTTGTTAGATGCTTGCGTGAATACTTATGCCATGCACTATGATGCAGTGTGGGTGTGAAATGTAAGGTATGTAAAGGTGGACCGGGGCAACCATGGATGGCCCTATCATGCTTTAATGCCACATTGACTTGGATGAGCTTGGGAGGATCGGGACATCCATAGGTGTCCCTCTCATGCGTGAGTGTGATGAATGTCGGAGGACCCGGGCATCCATGAATGCTCCTAACATATGTAAGACCAATGATTAATGGGGGAGGGCCGCTACACCCAAATATGGACCACTCGTGCTTCCTTCTTGACATGTTGGTGATATGAATGAATGGACCCGACTTACTAATCATGCCAAGTGGTGCGAGGTGACAAGACATAAGCATTCCTACTCCAAAGATGACTTCGATGGGCGGGGTTGTGGGATGGTCTTTGAGCTTCCACTCAAAAGGGTCGAAGGGATCTAGGAAGGTGATCATCATGGAGAGAGGCTCTTCTTTGTTCCCCAGGTGAAGATCTTCCATGGTTATGGTTTCCCATATGAGGCCAGAGTCTTGAAAAAGGTGGGCTTGATCCAACATGGTGGGTGAGGGTAGGGAATAGTGGGTGGTGGGTAAGGCGGGTGGGTCACATGGGCATCTAGGCTCCCATAGGAAGGGGTCGAAGGGATCATGGCGTGGGTTACCTAGAGAGAGGTACTCTAAGTCCTCAAGGTCCTCAAAAGATGGTGAGGCATCCTCCTCCATCGGGATAATTGGGCCAGTGATTTGGGTGGGATGGTAGGTCTCGAATGGATGGCTTGACTCTACCCGAGATAAGCAACTCCAATTTGTGGATAGCATCATGCTCATCGGGTGTGGGGAGGAATAGAAGGAGGTCGCTAGTGTAGCAACCCATAGTGTAAACCGTGGTGTAGACCCGACACATAGGTGTTGGAGGTCAAGGCTCCTAGATTGGTTGGTCACCGGGGTCAACATGCTTGTGAACTCGATTTGCCATGCTAAGCCCTTAAGAAGATCCCCTAAGGTCTCCACTTGGTAGGATGATTGGATTGTGGTGTGATAGGAGGAGAAGGGTACTATGGGGAGGTCTAGCTCCATGGGAGGGTAGGCATGGGATGTGATAGGAGGGATCGATCTCTCCTTTAGCCATCTAGCTAGGGGCCCATCTATGATTATGGTGCCATTTGTAAAGGTTTGTGGTTCTTGAGGATCCGGACTATTTGAAGTGGTGAAGGCTTGAGACTCTTCCTCATCATTGGTGTGAACTTGGGTTTCCTCATGGGTGGGGAGATGGTCCAGGCTAGCATCTACTGCTATGTGATTGAGTATGGCCTCCTTTCCCAAGGGAATGGGAAGGTCTCTTGGGGATGTGGTGATGATGGTTGGTGCATGGTGCACCCGGGGTGGTGGGTAAAGGGAGACTTGGGTTAGGATAGGGAGGGGAAGTAGTGAAGGCCTAGGACATGGTAGAGTTGGGGTCAAGAGTGGGAGATGGGTTGGGAGAGGAGGTTTGGTTTGGTTGGTCTTGGGAGGTGTGTCCCTTATGGGGGAAGATGGAAGAGCGGAGGGTGGGACCATTCGGGCTTGAGTGTTGAGGGTTAGGTGGTAGGGTGTGGGGGAGGTGGCCGAGGTAGGATCGGTAGGGAGCGGTGGGGTTTGGGCCATAGGGGTGGCCTTAGGCAGGCCGGGTGGAAGTGCAGGAGTGGTAGTGCTCCTCGGCTATGACTACCCGGGTAAGAGGGGGAGGGTTGTGGTGTGTAGACCTTTCTAAGCTCGGCCTTCATTTCTTCCCAAGTGTTAATCGGGGCTTGCCCGCGGATCCTCCTTAAACCCTCAACCATTAGCCAATGAGTTTTGGCTTGCTTGGAGAGGTGCATTTTGGCTAGTCTCACTTTCCTCTCTTCGGCCAAGGGGTACCAATCAAAGTATTGGCCCATCGAAAATTTCCAATCTAGATAGAGGCTTGGGTTGTAGGATCCCTCAAATGCGGGGGTTTTGATTTTCAAAAGCACCAAGAGGTGGTCATCCGGGTTTTTCCAGGGGTAACTCTCATCCATTTTTGGTGTAGGCCTAATTCCCTCAAGTTTATCGAGTTGGGCAGTGATATCATCAAGCTGCCCAAAAATGTTGGGCATTGCCTCCATGAGGGAGTTGATGCAATTAACCTTGTTGGCAGCGGGGCTTCAAAGGAGTTTGGGATCCAGTGGGAGAGGTGAAAGAGATGTGTGTGACTGTGATGGGGACATCTCCGACCACTCTGTTGGGGCTCCTGATGATCGCCAGAAATGCTACATCTTGTTTGCCACTTTATTTTGAGTCATATGATGTATTTTTCATTTTCTTATTATGTAATTTTCCTTTTATTTGAGTCAAGTCGCTAGGTTAAGGAGTCATCTACCTAGGTTAATTGACATTAGAGTGGTTAATGAGTCAGTTGGGCCCAATTAAGTGGGCTAGGCCCATGGGCCCCCCCTTCTCCCTTGGTTTATTGTCACTAGTCTAAAACTCAGGGTCTTATGTTAAATTGTGGGGTTTCTATAAATAGGACCCTAATCCCCCATTTGTGAAGATGACTAATGGAATGAAAATTTGAATTAAGTGTCCACTATATCTTGTGAGCTCTTCTATCTCTCTCTCTAGCTCTCTCTCTCTCTCTCTCTCTCTCTCCCTCTCTCTCTCTCTAAAGGGGGCGACCCCCTCTCTCTTCCAATTTCATAGCCCCCTCTCTCCTCCCTCCTTGTCACATCAACCCTCCCCCATTAATCACAACCCTTCACCTCCCCAAGACCCATAAATCCCCATTCACTCTTACCACTACCCAAGCACCCCTTCGTATCCCAAAGCAACCCTCCCACTTCCCTAGCACCCTTCCCTCTCCCCCAAGCACCCTTCCCTCTTCCCCACACATCCCTCCACCTTCCCATACAACCCTTTCCAACCCCAACACAACCTTTCCCATCCCCAAAGCAACATTAACCCTCCATTAACCACTCATTCAAACCAAAGGAGAGAGATCTCCCTCTCCCTCTCCCTTCCAACACCAAATTCGCAGCTCCCCAGTCCCCCACCCGCTAGACCCCCTTCTAGCCCCCATTTCCCCCCTCTCACCCCTTGGTTCGACCCCCCTTTGACCCTTTACCAACCAGGGGACGCCCCAGCCACTTCTCACTCCATTCCCCCCTCCCCATCTCCTCACTACCATCCCCTTCCACCATCATACCCTGTCTAGGTCGCAGGCAGCAGGCTAGCTGCTTGTTGCAATGGCTGGCATATCTTCACCGAGCATCTTCTGGAGGCATATCATATTTTTCTGGAAAGCTCCCCCAATCGGCTTCGCAGGCGAGGTGGTCTTGCCCCGTTCCGAGGTTGGAGCTGTTCTCGGCATCCGTTCTCGCCCGGCAGCGCATTCAGCACCTGAGTAGGGGCCAGAGCGTCAGTCCAGAAGCTCCTGCAGCCTCTCCTCGGATCCCCTTGGCACGCCGTTTGACCGAGACGAAGATCTGCCAGTTGCCTAACCAACGTAGCCGACGGGACTTCATTTGGAGACCAGAGCTGCTCGTACCAATTTTACTACAACAGGGACGCCGTTCAGGATAGTCAGGGTCTGTCCCGATACCTCTCCACCTCTCGGGTTGCCACTCTCGTCCCCGGCCTCCTCCAGAGACGTTATTCCTTGATGATCGAAGAGGACGCGGCCACGCTCACAACCATCCTGGTTCCGCGTCGTTCTAATCACGGGAGCACTCGGGGCGGCTTCGTCTTCCCACTGCAGCATCCTGAAACCTGCTTGATCCAGAACCAAGCAGCTCCAATCCATCACCTGCTCTGGCCATTGGCAACACTTCGAGATTCCAAAAAAATTCAAGATTCATCCCGGGTTAGTCATCGACGATTGGGCACTGGTGTCTTCGACTTCTGAGTTCCGGAGCGGCTACTAAAGTAACAACAGTGAGCGCCTATCCGTCAGGTAGATCGGCGGGCAGAACTTAGAGGATTCGCTCGGCTGCATCCCTAGCTCTCCTCCCCTCCCCGCCTGGCCGGATTACCGCCCCTCCCTGTGTGGAGGTAGTGTTTGTTTGTACTCCAATCCTCCCCACCCCAAGATCCCCCTCCTGCGTGAGGTGTAGTGTTTGTATTAGCAGGTCGTCGTCGGAAGCCTCACCGGCGCGACGTGCGGGTAGCCCACGCTTCCCCACTCACCCTCGTCTCCGACCGGGATCGGTGTCTGATGGGAATCGACACCGAGCCTGTACTTTTTCTTTTGCATTTATGTCCTTTTAGTTTATGTTTATATCCTTGGGAAAGTATGTACGCAAATGTAAGGCTTTATAAGCCAAGGAGTCATTCCCATGGATTGTGTGGGTTTTTATGCAATTATGTAGTAGGACCAGCAAGGGGGCCCTCAGCCCTTTCCCATTGGACCATGTCACCTTGTGGGCCTGGTCAACCTTCCTAGGTGGACATCTAGAAGGGTGGGCTGGTCATATGGACACATGGGGTTAAATGGGTCAAGATTCCATGGTTGGCCACCTACCCCCATTCAACCTTTTACCCTTGGTCAAGGGGGCGCCCCTCTCCCCTTATTAGTTTATTAATTTTTGTGTGTTATTCACATGCAATCTAGACCATCTATCTCTCATCCCTAGATCTAAGGGTGGAGGTTAGATTTGGTTGGAAGCATATAAAACCATGTATATTCATGTGAAAATTAGTGAAAATTCAAAAATTTTGTTGAATGCCAAGAAGGCTCTTGCACCCTCAGCCCTCTCCCCCTGGTTTCCTCTCCTCAAACCTCCAGTTCTAGAGTGTATCAATCTTCTATCTCCCCCTCTCAACCTCTGATCTTCATCTGTGCCGCCGCCGTTCGTGTCGCCTTCGAGCCGCCGCGAATCCGTCTTCGGTTTTCTGTCCTGCTGGATAGAGGTGTCTTCACGAAAATACTGCTACTAGCCACGGCCTCTTCGTGGTTTGTAATTTTTATGGTGTATTCCTATCTTTCATCCCATCATCCACAAAAAAATTCAGGTCGAAAATCCTTCGTTTGATATTTTTGCAATTTCGGTCTTCAATCACTCCCAGATCTGTCCTGTCTCTGTCTACAGTGACAGCAGCTCTGAGTTTCCCATCTCCGACCTTCTTTTTTATTTTTTTTAGGGGTACCAATTTTACTGGGAGTTCTATCCATCATCCCCTACATCCATCATTTTTCTTGATTTTGATCCGCCCTCTATCCATTTTTCAAACTTCGTGTTCTATCTCTGCTACAGTGCTTTCAGCCAAGTTCCAGATCCGACCACCTTCCAGTTCAAAAATCAGAACAAATCACAGTCACGTCCAAACCTTTCATAAAACTATTTTCATTTTTTTATCTTGATTTCCTACACCTTTACTGAAGACCACCACTTCAGATTCGGACGTTTACATATCGGTCAAAGGCATTCTCAGACAAGTTCTCTGCAGATCTGAGAATCCGGTCACTGTACAACAGCAACTCAAAAATTCATTAAGGCCAAGATCCGTGCAGATCCAAACCAGATCTCTAGGCCTAGATTGAAGGATTTGAAGTTAGCTTTCCAAAGGCGCCAGTTTCGTGTCGATCCGACATCGAGGCTGATCGCCGCGTCCGTTCTCGCCGGGACGTGCGCTGAAACCCAGAAGCTGCAGATCCGTGGCCGGTTGTTCCGACCGGTGCCGATCGGAGCCGCCCGGCCTCCGACCGGTGAACCAGCGTGCCTCCACTCCAGGGAGTGCCCTTCCAGGCATCCTCCACTACAGCAGCGCCATCGGGTCCCACACGGCCCCTCCGGATAGCACCTGGGCCCCACCGTCACTACTTCGAGTGTTGCCAAATCAACGCGAGAAGCCGCCCGTCAACCCGAATTCGGTCCTCCCGGACCCCATTGTGTAGCCCTTTACCTCCCTGCGTGGAGTGGGCAGTGACTTTTATTGCTGTAATATTGTGTAGTATTGCTCCGGGAGTACGAGTTTCAGCCGGGACCGTCTTCCCCACGTCGAGCGCGTGGAGGTATCGTATTCGCTCCTTGCTTGGCATTTCGCTTATTTTCATATATGCTTTATATGCCGCTGCTAGAGAGCATGTTTTAGGACCTAGCTTGCTATATATTTTCATATCAACGCTGCTGCGAGAGAGAGCGTGACTGTCCTGTGACCCGATCCGGGCACACGATAGAGCCGACCACCCTAGCTCACTGTCGGTTTCTCAACCGTGCACGTCCGACGCTTCCCTCGTTAAGGGACAATCGCGAGCTTGTCGTGTCCATGGTCTCGTCCCACATCAATTTAGTATCAGAGCGAGTTTGAGTCTAGGGTGTCAAAAAAAAAGGGTGTCATTTACGTGTAGCCATTAGTCATTGTCTAAGTCGTGTTTAGGGTCATCATTGTTTTAAAACAAAAAAAGTGTCTTTTGGGTCGCATTTGCACACCATTAGTCGGTATATAAAAAGGTGTTGTCCGAACGTCAGGCTACGCCTATCGGGAAGGCCGCACACTTGCGCGAGTGATCTTCGGATCGATTAACTCTGCCCCGTACCGAGTCTTGGTGTCTTGTCCTTTGTATGCATGCGTCCCAACCTTTGCATTGGTCGGTCTAGTGTCTTGTCTCCGTGTGTATGCATGTCCATGTCCGCTATCCATGGCCGTTCCCCAAGGCCATGCGTCCAAGTGGTCATCTCTGGTGGCCCAAGCCAAGGCCTTCCTAGCCCGACCCTATATCGTTTCTAAAGCCACTCTACCTAATGGGTCCACAACGGAACTCCATTTCATCGATAGGGAGTCGGATAATTGGGTTGCTTTTGATATCGTCGAGTCTCTCTCCAAGACAGGCGAGATTGTCCGTGATGGTGATTTTTCTTGTGTTGAGTTCTGTAGGAAGGTCGGCTCCGTTCTTTACACCGATGGTGCATGGTGCAGGATCGGCACACTTGCTGGTCCATGCATCATTTTAGGGCAAACGTGGTTAGGAGAAAGAAAGGCTAATCTTGACTGGGGCAAAAGGACTTGCACCTTATAACCACCTTACCTACCTGGCAAGATCATCCTTAAGGATAGGGCTCAATCGAGCACCCTCGTCTTTCCCGCCACCCAACCCCAGTGGCCCACTCCACCTTCGGATTCATGCTTGCCACCTCTCCTGGAGCCCACCCCTCTAGCCACCCATAATGGGAGCCACCCTCCCTTCGAGGAGCCACATTTAGAGGATGTCCATCCCGAGCCACCCGTGTTTCTTACGGGTATGCTATACATAGCCGAGCCACTTCTTAGTTGGCTCAAGGATGGCTTGGTCCCACGTCCTTACCCTTCTATGGACCCTACCTTACCTATAGTGCCCGTCAACTCCTTCCACACTACCTTTCGGTCTAGTCACCATATTGATACATTGGATGACCTTATTATGGGATTAGACACGCAATGGAAGTTGACGCACCTACTGGCCCGAGGCTTTGACCAACCCGCTAGTCTTAGCTTCACCCATCCGGCCTTCGGGTCCATTACCTGCGAGTGCACCATGGGGTGTGTCACCACGGAGATTCTTCTATTCCTCCCGATGCCGGCCGAGTCCGACTTCGTTCCCTTTTGCCCATGGGAGGAATCCTATTTTCTACACATGTCCGTCGTCCCACCGATCATAATGTATGACGGTGACTATAAATTCCAAACTTGGGACCATGTCATGTTAGAACCCACTTCATGGGGTCACACCTTCTTCGACCCTTTTGACCCCTTCACTAGTGAACCTCCCGAGTTTTCATACTCACTACCCTTCTTCCGCGGAATTCACTCTCCCACCTTTTCCACTCGGGCCAAGCAAACTCCACATAGCCATAGGTCCGAACCATCATTCGGGGGTAAGGAAGACTTTGATTTCCCTGATCCCTCTAAACCACTCGCACCTCCTGGACTTCCCGCATCCAAGCCCAATGTCCATGATTGGTGCATCGTAGTATGTCTAGGAGTTCCCCATGATGTCAACCTCCGGTTACGTCAAATGCATGCATGGCACACATTCGGGTGTCCTGGTCCGCCGTCACCCATGTACGGGTCGGACTAACATTAGGTATGTCTAGGGTCATAGATGAGTCGGTGTGCTTTTTCTTTGTGTGGTATGTCTGTCTACATGTGTCTTGTGCAAGCTCGTTGTCATTCTCTTATGAGTAAGAGGCGATTGGACTCACTCGATGAGTATGGGATCGGTTCTACATCTATACCCGGATCAGTCACCTACAGGGACTCAGCGGTGATTCCTAGTGAGTCTTCGAGCTGCTTCCTTCCCTTTTGAGAGTGCCCCACCCGGAGTGTCCACCTTTAGCCTATAGCAGTCCGCGCATATCGAGTATATATGGAATCAGCAGGTGACGATCACTTGGAGTGGAGCGTACCCGCGTTACTTGGCACGGTGACGGATCCGCCGGAGTACTCGAGCATCCCTACTCCTACTCGACGGGGTGGAGTTCCTCCCACCCGGGGAGAGTTGATGGGAATCGACACCGAGTCTGTACTTTTTCTTTTGCATTTATGTCCTTTTAGTTTGTGTTTATATCCTTGGGAAAGTATGTACGCAAATGTAAGGCTTTATAAGCCAAGGAGTCATTCCCATGGATTGTGTGGGTTTTTATGCAATTATGCAGTAGGACCAGCAAGGGGGCCCTCAGCCCTTTCCCATTGGACCATGTCACCTTGTGGGCCTGGTCAACCTTCCTAGGTGGACATCTAGAAGGGTGGGCTGGTCATATGGACACATGGAGTTAAATGGGTCAAGATTCCATGGTTGGCCACCTACCCCCATTCAACCTTCTACCCTTGGTCAAGGGGGCGCCCCTCTCCCCTTATTAGTTTATTAATTTTTGTGTGTTATTCACATGCAATCTAGACCATCTATCTCTCATCCCTAGATCTAAGGGTGGAGGTTAGATTTGGTTGGAAGCATAAAAAACCATGTATTTTCATGTGAAAATTAGTGAAAATTCAGAAATTTTGTTGAATGCCAAGAAGGCTCTTGCGCCCGTAGCCCTCTCCCCCTGGTTTCCTCTCCTCAAACCTCCAGTTCTACAGTGTATCAATCTTCTATCTCCCCCTCTCAACCTCTGATCTTCATATGTGCCGCCGCCGCCCCCGTTCGTGCCGCCTTCAAGCCGCAGTGAATCCATCTTCGGTTTTCTGTCCTGCTGGACAGAGGTGTCTTCACGAAAATCTTGCTACTAGGCATGGCCTCTTCGTGGTTTGTAATTTTTATGGTGTGTTCCTATCTTTCATCCCATCATCCACAAAAAAATTCAGGTCGAAAATCCTTCGTTTGATATTTTTGCAATTTCGGTCTTCAATCACTCCCAGATCTGTCATGTCTCTGTCTACAGTGACAGCAGCTCTGAGTTTCCCATCTCCGACCTTCTTTTTTATTTTTTTTAGGGGTACCAATTTTACTGGGAGCTCTATCCATCATCCCCTACATCCATCATTTTTCTTGATTTTGATCCGCCCTCTATCCATTTTTCAAACTTCGTGTTCTATCTCTGCTACAGTGCTTTCAGCCAAGTTCCAGATCCGACCACCTTCCAGTTCAAAAATCAGAACAAATCACAGTCACGTCCAAACCTTTCATAAAAACTATTTTCATTTTCCTATCTTGATTTCCTACACCTTTACTGAAGACCACCACTTCAGATTCGGACGTTTACATATCGGTCAAAGGCAGTTCTCAGACAAGTTCTCTGCAGATCTGAGAATCCGGTCACTGTACAACAGCAACTCAAAAATTCATTAAGGCCAAGATCCGTGCAGATCCAGACCAGATCTCTAGGCCTATATTGAAGGATTTGAAGTTAGCTTTCCAAAGGCGCCAGTTTCGTGTCGATCCGACATCGAGGCTGATCGCCGCGTCCGTTCTCGCCGGGACACGCGCTGAAACCCAGAAGCTGCAGATCCGTGGCCTGTTGTTCCGACCGGTGCCGATCGGAGCCGCCCGGCCTCCGACCGGTGAACCAGCGCGCCTACAGTCCAGGGAGCTCCCTTCCAGGCATCCTCCACTACAGCGGTGCCATCGGGTCCCACACGTCCCCTCCGGACAGCACGTGGGCCCCACCGTCACTAGTTCGGGTGTTGCCGAATAAACGCGAGAAGCCGCCCGTCAACCCGAATTCGGTCCTCCCGGATCCCATTGTGTTGCCCTTTACCTCCCTGCGTGGAGTGGGCAGTGACTTGTATTTCTGTGATATTGTGTAGTATTGTTTCGGGAGTACGAGTTTCGGCCGGGACCGTCTTCCCCATGCCGAGCGCGTGGAGGTATTGTATTCGCTCCTTGCTTGGCATTTTGCTTATTTTCATATATGCTTTATATGCCGCTGCTAGGGAGCATGTTTTAGGACCTAGCTTACTATATAATTTCATATCACCGCTGCTGCGAGAGAGAGCGTGACCGTCCCGTGACCCGATCCGGGCACACGAGAGAGCCGACCACCCTAGCTCACTGCCGGTTTCTCAACCGTGCACGTCCGGCGCTTCCCTCGTTAAGGGACAATCGCGAGCTTGTCGTGTCCGTGGTCTCGTCTGCATCAGTGTCTTCACACCGATAAGGTGAGCTTCGGGCCACTCTTCTCTGCTGGTTTTTACCCTTGCTTAGCTTAGTACTGTTTCTAGTTACTCCGTCGGCAGTGAGAGAGTGCTCGTTCCAACTTTCCATCTAATCGAGTGCCACCGCGGGTGAGTTGTGAGGGAGACATTACTTCCCACGCCCTCGGCGTGCCGTCTGCCCTTGAAATTGGGCATCCCTAGCCCATTGGGGTCCATCCCCAGCCAGCCATACCCTTGGAACCCCAAGGTCCAACCTCGGACCCTCACCATCATCGTCGGTCCGGCTACGGACTCGGGTGCGCGCGACGCGGGTGAACCCGCTTGTGAGAGATCGTCGTTCGGTCCGGTTGCTTGCAAATTCAGGTCCAAGGGATTGTGTCACATCAATTTGGTATCAGAGCTATATTCTAGACTTGTCTCTACTAAGTCTTGTCCTAGGGCCCTTGCATCCATTTCCCCCGAGCTTCATCACTTCCCCATTCCTATGACTAACTCATACCAATCGCACCCATCGCTTTCACCTATGGACCCCAAACCCCATGGAAGCTCCGCTGCCAACAAAGTGGGCGCCATCTTAGAAGCCCTACCTAATGTCCTTGATCAGCTTGAAGACCTCATGTTCCGACTCGACCGACTTGAGGGCAAAAGACCCCTAATTGACCCGGCTCCCCCCATGAGGGACACCAACACCCAATCCAAAGCCACTCAACCAACCCACAACATTCAAAACCAAGTGGACCCCATGTCCACCCCTCCACCTAGGCCCATGACGGCCACCACCCCCCAACCCAAAATTCCTCTCCAAACTCACGCCCCACAAACCCCCATGATCCCCACCACTACCCCTCCATCGTCCCCTAAAAGGGACACACCTCCCAAACATAATCAACCTAAACCCCCTCACCCGACCCACCTTCCACTCCCAACCCCAATCCTACCCCAACCTAGGCCTCCACTACTACCCCTCCCCATCCTATCCCAAGTCCCCCTTTACCCACCACCCCAAGAGCACCATATGCCAGTCATCATCACCCCTCCTATAAAGGACCTACTCACCTCCTTGGTAGAGGAAACCATGATCCCCACACCCGACCCCATGGTGGGGAACACCGCAGAACCACTCCCCACCTTAGAGGAAAATCATGCCCAAATCGAGGAAGAAGTTTTGCCTTTTACGCCGCCCCCTCCAATTGGGAGTGAACTTATCAAAATGGGCCCTTGGTTAGATGGCTAGAGGAAAACCGGGCTCACCCTATCCTGCCCCATGCCTACCCTTCCGTGGAACAACACCTCCACATAGTACCCTTCTCCACCTATCACATCACAATCCAATCATCCTACCAAGTGGAAACTTTAGGGGACCTCCTTAGGGGCCTAGCTTGGCAAATGAAGTTGACCGGCATGTTGACCATAGTGGCCAACCAACCAAGGAGCCTTAACCTCCTACACTTGTGTGTCGGGTCCATCACCTCAATTTACACTGTGGGTTGCTACACTAGCGACCTCCTTCTATTCCTCCCTACACCCGATGAACCCGATACTCTCCACGAATTAGAGTTGCATATCTCGGGTAGAATGTCAAGCCCTTCATTCATGGCTGACCATCCCACCAAAGACTTCGGCCCAATTATTCCATTAGAGGAGGATGACTCACCACTATGTGAGGACCATGAGGACCTAAAGTTCCTCTCCCTAGGTGACCCTTACTATGACCCCTACGATCCCTTCCTAAACCCACCCACCAAAAGCTTTGGCCCAGTCATTTTACTAGAGGAGGAGGATCCACCACCACATTGTGAGGACCATGAGCACCTAGAGTTCCTCTCCCTAGGTGACCCTTACCATGACCCCTTCGATCCCTTCCTATACCCACCCACCTTACTAACCACCAACCTTTTCCTACCCCAACCAACCATGTTGGACCAAGCCCACCTCTCTCAAGACCCGGCCCACACCAAGGGTACTATGACCATGGGTGAAATACACCTAGGAAACAATGAAGTGCCCCACTCCATGATACATACCTTCTTTGACCCCTACGACCCTTTTGAGTGGAAGCTCGAAGGCCACCCCACCACCCCACACAAGGAAGTCACCTATGGGAAAGGAATTCCTATGTCTTGGCACATCACACCACTTGGCATGAATAGAAAGTCGGGTCCTTTCATACATGACACCCACATGTCAAGTCGGATGCATGACTGGTCCAAAGGTCCTCCCACATTCATCATTGGTCTTAAGCATGTTACGAACATTCACGGATGTCCGGGACCCCGGGCATTTGCTATACCCATACGTGATAGATTCCCCTACGGATGCCCCGGCCCTCCAACCATTGTTATGAAGTCCATGCATGATAGGGCCACTTGTGGCTGCCCCGGTCCACCTAAGTTCATCAAGGTCCACATGGCATCAAAGCATTATAGGTCAATTTATGGTTGCCCCGATCCACCTTTGCACACTACCCACTTTCACAACCACTCACCGCATCATAATGCATGGCATGAGCATACACGCAAGCAAATCGCAACGAGCGGTGAGGTTCACAAAGAGCGGGAAAAGGCTCGCGAGCGCCACTTCGAATTCCAAGTAGGCAACCTATTGATGGTGGCATTGGAGTGGCTCTACCCTAGAGTCACCTCCAATGTGAGGACACGAGAACTTGGACCTTTCCATGTTCTAAGTGGCTTTGGCAACACAGCTTATGGATTGAACTTACCAATGGGTTATGGGATATACCCCACTTCTCACGTGGCAAACCCGGCACCCTATATGGGCACCGCAGTGGATCCTAGTGAGTGCTTTGAGCCTATACCTTCCTTTAAGAGGGACACCGCGGAGAGCCACCATAAAATAGCCTTGAGAGCCCGACGTGTGCACACAGGGGCAATACTAGGCAAGCAGGGTTCCATCGCTAGCAAGAGGGTGCGCTCAAGCCACCTTGAGAGGATGAAGGACCGTCCCCTGGTCGCGGACACAGGGTTGAGTTTGGAGGTCGAGGTTCACCCCGAGCTGCTTTAGAGGACCATTTACTCGACGGAGTCAAGTTCTCCGCACCCCGGGGGTATGATGCGGACATCTCCGACCACTCCACATTTTTGGGGCTCCTGATGATCGCCAGCAGTGCTACATCTTGTTCGCCACTTTATTCCGAGTCATATGATGTATTTTTCATTTTCTAATTATGTAATTTTCCTTTTATTTGAGTCAAGTCCCTAGGTTAAGGAGTCATCTACCTAGGTTAATTGACATTAGAGTGGTTAATGAGTCAGTTGGGCCCAATTAAGTGGGCTAGGCCCATGGGCGCCCCCTTCTCCCTTGATTTATTGTCACTAGTCTAAAACTCAGGGTCTTATGTTAAATTGTGGGGTTCCTATAAATAGGACCCCAATCCCCCATTTGTGAAGATGACTAATGGAATGAAAATTTGAATTAAGTGTCCACTATATCTTGTGAGCTCTTCTCTCTCTCTCTCTCTCTCTCTCTCTAAAGGGGGCGACCCCCTCTCTCTCTCCTCCCCTCTCTCTTCCAATTTCGCAGCCCCCTCTCTCCTCCCTCCTTGCCACATCAACCCTCCCCCATTAATCACAACCCTTCACCTCCCCAAGACCCATAAATCCCCATTCACTCTTACCACTACCCAAGCACCCCTTCGTATCCCAAAGCAACCCTCCCACTTCTCTAGCACCCTTCCCTCTCCCCCAAGCACCCTTCCCTCTTTCCCACACATCCCTCCACCTTCCCATACAACCCTTTCCATCCCCAACAAACCTTTCCCATCCCCAAAGCAACATTAACCCTCCATTAACCACTCATTCAAACTGAAGGAGAGAGATCTCCCTCTCCCTCTCCCTCTCCCTTCCAACACCAAATTCGCAGCTCCCCAGTCCTCCACCTGCTAGACCCCCTTCCAGCCCCCATTTCCCCCCTCTCACCCCTTGGTTCGACCCCCCTTTCACCCTTTACCAACTAGGGGACGCCCCAGCCACTTCCCACTCCATTTCCCCCTCCCCATCTCCTCACTACCATCCCCTTCCACCATCATACCCTATCCAGGTCGCAGGCATCAGGCTAGCTGCTTGTTGCAGTGGCTGGCACGTCTTCACCGAGCATCTTCTGGAGGCGTATGATATATTGCTGGAAAGCTCCCCCAATCGGCTTCGCAGGCGAGGTGGTCTTGCCCCGTTCCGAGGTTGGAGCTGTTCTCGGCATCCGTTCTCACCCGGCAGCGCATTCAGCACCTGAGTAGGGGCCAGAGCCTCAGTCCAGAAGCTTCTGCGGCCTCTCCTCGGATCCCCTTGGAGCGCCATTTGACCGGGACGAAGATCTTCTAGTCTCCTAACCAACGCAGCTGACGGGACTTTGTTTGGAGATCGGTGCTGCTCGTACCAATTTTTCTACAACAGGGATGCCGTTCAGGACAGTCAAGGTCTGTCCCGATACCTCTCTACCTCTCGGGCTGCCACTCTCGACCCCGGCCTCCTCCGGAGTCATTCTTCCTTGCTGATCCAAGAGGACGCGGCCACGCTCGCAACCGTCTGGGTCCCGCATCGTTCTAATCACGGGAGCACTAGGTGCGGCTTCATCTTCCCACTATAGCATCCTGAAACCTTCTCAAGCCAGAACCAAGCAGCGCCGATCCAGCACCTGCTCCGGCCATTGACGACACTTCGAGATTCCGGAAAAATTCAGGCTTCATCCTGGGTCAGTCACCGACGATTGGGCGCTGGTATCTTCGACTTCTGAGTTCTGGAGCGGCTACTACAGTACCAACAGTGAGCACCTATCTGTCAGGCAGATCGGCGGGCAGAACTTAGAGGATTCGCTCGGCTCCATCCCTAGCTCTCCTCCCCTCCCCGCCTGGCTGGCTTACCACCCCCCCTGTGTGGAGGTAGTGTTTATTTGTACTCCAATCCTCCCCACCCCAAGATCCCCCTCCTGCGTGAGGTGTAGTGTTTGTATTAGCAGGTCGTCGCCGGAAGCCTCATCGGCGCGGCGTGTGGGTAGCCCACGCTTCCCCGCTCGCCCTCATCTCCGACCGGGATCGGTGTCTTCACACCGATAAGGTGAGCTTCGGGCCACTCTTCCCTGCTGGTTTTTACCCTTGCTTAGCTTAGTATTGTTTCTAGTTGCTCCGTCGGCAGTGAGAGAGTGCTCGTTCCAACTTTCCATCTAATCGAGTGCCACCGCGGGTGAGTTGTGAGGGAGACATTACATCCCACGCCCTCGGCGTGCCGTCTGCCCTTGAAATTGGGCATTCCTAGCCCATTGGGGTCCATCCCCAGCCAGCCATACCCTTGGAACCCCAAGGTCCAACCTCGGACTCTCACCATCATCGCCGGTCTGGCTACGGACCCGGGTGCGCGCGACGCGGGTGAACCCGCTTGTGAGATATCGCCGTTCGGTCCAATTGCTTGCAAATTCAGGTCCAAGGGATTGTGTCACATCAGATTGGTATGAGGTAGCCATAGGAATGGGGAAGTGATGATGCTCGGGGTGATGGATGCAAATGCCCTAGGACTTGACTTGTGGGAACAAGTCAACGACTTACTCTGATACCACTTGATGTGACACCACCTTGGGAGTGATAGCCACTAGGCCAATGATCCTTGGACCTATGACTTGCAAGCAACCCAATGTACCCGGTGATATCACTTAAGCGGACTCACCCACGTAACGCACACATGTGCCTGTGGGCAACCCGGTGATGATGGAGAGGGTCCACGGTGAGACCTTGATGCTCCGGGGGATTTGGCAAGCTTGAGGCTGAACCCCTAAGGGCCCGGGATGCCTAATTTCACAGGCGGCCAGCACGCCAAGGGCGTGGGTTGTAAGGTCTCTCTCACAACTCGTTCCGCGGTGGTCGCTAAATTTGATGGCAATTTGGGACCGGGCACTCTCTCACCGTCCAACGGAGCTAAGAGACAATACTAATTAAGCAAGGAATACCAGCAAAGAGAAGTGACCAGAAGCTCACCTGATCGGCGTGAATACACCGATCCCGGCCGGAGACAAGGGCAAGCGGGGAGGCGTGGGTACGCGCCCGCACGTCGCGTCGTTGTAACTTTGACCTAAAAATTAAAATGTTACACCACTGCACCTGTCGCAGGAGGGGGATCTCGGGGTGGGGACTTATTGAAATTACATCCAAAACTACCTCCATAGAGGGAGTGACAGTTAGTCGACCAGGCGGGGTGGGGGAAAAACTAAGCTAGAAGCCAAATTGCCGAGCACCCCGGTTCTGCCAACTTCAGGAACAGCCGGATAGGCAGTCACTGTCAGTGCTGCCACGGGCTCTCCTGAACTCCTTTGTTGACGAACCTAGCGCCAAAATATCCTGGGTTGGCCCAAGAAGACGTCAAAATTATTGAAGAATTTCTTGATGATGACGACGGCCGGGGCAGGGTTGGGATCAGGACTGATGCACTCTTCTCCTAGCAGTGTCTGGATCGCGGTAGTTGGAAGGAAAGACTGTCATGACCACTCCTGTGCTCAGTTGATGGCGAGACTAGGACCACTGCGTTTACGGTCGAGTTCTCTTCGAACGGAGACCTACGGGGCCACCGACAGAGGTCGGAGCAGACCGCGAGGGCCAGAAGAGTGGAAGGAGGTCGAATCTGTCTCCACTTGGACTGACCTACGCACTCGGGGTAGGAAATTTGGAACTTTGTGCCTCGGGCTTCAAACGACGCTCCGCTTCCTGGAGATGAAAGGGGACTCGTAGCAGAAGTCTTCAGCCAAACGCCGCTCCAATATCTTCAAGGTACTGGTCGTGGTATCCTCTGCAAGTTGTAGTTGGGTGTCTGCGAGGGAGGAATTGCGCAGTCCGGTGGTGAAGACTCCTCCGGGTAGCCACAAACTCAGACGGAGGCGGGACCACCTCCGTTACGAAGTAGACTAGATGTCAATTTCACCAGTATATGGTACACTCTCTGACGCTTCTTGGTGATGATGTGGCAGCCTCAGAAAGTCGCTGGTACTCTGCTGCCTACGAGCTGGGAATAGGCTGATGGTGTAGGGTTGTGTGTATGAGGGTGGGATGGCCAAGGGAAGCAAGGGTAAATGGGGAGGGCGTTGGTTTTAATGTGCCCCTTCTTTTGCAAGACGGGCTATGATGCCATCTATGAGCAGATAATGAGCCAAGTAATGAAATCAATCAACCCTTGAACATGCGAATCATGAACCTAGGCAACCAAAACAAGCTCTAGCATGGGCACGCTATCTCAATCAAAACTAAACTAAGCAAGGAAAGAAAAACACACACCGGAGCGTGGAATAAAGAATAAAGGAAAACACATCGTAGAGGTGGAACAAGCAAAAGTAAAGAAGAGATATGACGAAAGAGAAAGCTAATGTCCAAACTAAGGAAAGATGTGATCGCCACCAAAGTAAAAACAAGCCCAAGACCTAATAAATACCTTGGAATAGGATGATGATGCACCCGCCCACGGGAGAGAGAAAACAATCAGGAAGCTGCAGCTCTGTGGGATGTGACGGTCGACGGATGGTGCGTCACAGGACTGTGACGGTCCCACGATAGACCGCTACAACACTCTAACGCACCTGTGATAGATCGTCAGAGCTTCTGGAGAATAAGATTGGGAATCTTTTGATCTCCAAGCTTTCCAGCTGGGCAGATAGCTTGGGCCTCGCGCTAAGGAATCTGTAAACCTGCAAAAGAGTGGAAGACACAAGAAAAATAACCCAGATTAGTCCTTTCACAAAGTAGTATCAATAATCCAAAGAACTTATGAACATGCCAAAAGGAGAGGAAAATACCGGGGAGATTGTTTTTTTAAACCCCTCTGGGCGTTTTAAAAGATGGGAGGATGTTTTAATTGAATGCAACCGGTGAAAGAACGTGAAAGATGGAGAGGGACAATGCTATGATTGCTTCGAAGAGGGAGAAGCACTAAGAACAATGACTTGACTGAATTAAACCCTTAAAACTGATACCCCCTTAACTTTGGAAGTAGATGGACGTGGGAAGTAGCTCTCCTTGGTTGGTTCTAGCTCCAGGATGCGGCAGCACTTCGACGTAAACTCCAGATTTCTCCCCTTCAAGCCATGAAGTCAAGGGTTCTATTTATAGGCCCTCAAAGTCTAGGTTCGAGTTGAGGATAATCCAGCTAAAAAGAGGACGTTTCTCAGCAAACTCTTGAAGATAATACTCCCAAGAGTCCATAGAAACAAACAGAAGGTTCTGAGGATCAGATTTGGAAGAGAAATAAAGGAAACAAACTCTCAGTTCGACCACGGAGTAGCAGAGAAAAGGCCAGGCTTGTCAGGACTCTCTGTTAGATGTAACGGCTGCTCGATAGACCGCCACAGGGATGTAACGCTCCAGGAAAAGACCGTCACACAACCTTATCCCTTAAGAAGATAAGATCAATGGGGGAAGTTTTCAAACGTTGGACTCTGGATGGATGTAACGGTCAAGTGTAGATGCGTTACAACAAGGTAACGGTCGCATGATAGACCGTCACACTCAACGGGCAGGCAAAAGATAAGCTTGAAAAGAAGGCTCAAGTTTAAGGACTCTGGAAGATGTAACGCACCAGGGTAGATGCGTTAGAGTACTGTAACGCCCCACCAAAGGACCGTTAGAGACAATAGAGTGCCAAAAAATGAAAGTTTGCTAAGCTTCGTCCAACGGAAAAAAGGCAAGGAACCAGACTCAACCAAGGAGACATGACTCAAGAAATGGACCTCAAACTGATCAAGAAGGCTCAACAAAGGTGAACAACTTGGAGCATCATATAGAATGAACAAGGATATGACCCAACTTATTGGTCATAAAATGGGTGTCAACAGATGCCCCTCCTTAACGTCCTCTTTGCAAGGGAGCGAGTGGAGGTGAAGCGAAAGCGAAATGGAACATGGAGATGAAGCAGAGATGAAGTGGAGTGGACTAAAAAGCGGGCGTTAAGGCAAACGACACCCGTTCTAAACCAACAAGCGATAGGAAATTTCCAGAAAGCTTCGAACTAATCACAGGGAAAGGCAACCAAAAGGACACATGTCTGGAGGAACTAGCAACTAAGGAAAGGAAAACACGGCTAGCCGTCGGAGCAACGGAAAGGAAAGAGACGATTAACTAAACTCCAGACATGAATCTTCAGCTAACCAAATCAAGTGAGCAAACCGAAGGAAACCTTCCAATTCAGAGTGGAATGACTCTCCTTATTCGAGATCATTAAACAGAGCTATTCACCATTACTGAGACACCTGGACAGATGAGGCTCATGAATGCTCAAAGATGCGTATGATGCATGCTGGGCTAAAACAAAGAAATCATTAAAACAAATGTAAAGAAAGATAAAATAACAAGATACTCGAGAATAGTATTGCTAGATCGGAGAAACCAAGGTCAGGACACCATCTGCAACCACGTCGTGCAAGATAGAACCATCGTCCCCAAACTTTTCCAACCCAACGGCCTATCCAATGATTAAACATGTGCACTTAGACCATCATCATTTTTGTTTAAGGGGAGCATCAAATCCAGAACACATGAATGACCAGCCGATTCTCGAGATAATATATCATAGATAACATATAGTAATGCATTAAGGTATAAGGAATCGAGATACAATACCTGACTTACCTGCCTGGCGAACGGCAAAGCATGATGACTTAAGGGCATGAGCTTCAACAAAAGAGGTTAGCCATCAACAATAAGCATGAATTCCATTGATAAGACAAGGCATGGCCATTCAATGAGCATCAAAGAAAGATACTTAAACAATCATGAAAATTCTGATAAATATAGCATCATCATTCATCAAATACTTTGAAGCATGTAATGGTCTGAGATGGGTGCGTTAGAACACTCTGACGGATCAGACTTGGGCCGTTAGAGTATGGCGGTTCACATTCTTCAAGACATCGTTCAAATGGCCTAACGGTCCAGTGCAGATGCATCAGAGATATGTGACGGTCCTACGATAGACCGTCACATTTCCTGAGTGTTCAAAAAAACAAACCCGAACGGTCATTCGTTCCATTCAACACTTAAATGCCAAAAACGCCCAAAACCACAACCGTGCCAAAAAAACCTCCATCGTCCAGCCCCGTCTGTCGAACAATGGCCGGCGGCGAGCCATCCCAGCCACCGAAGGCGAGGGAGAAAGGGAAGAAACGAATGGCCATCCGGCGCCTCCCACACCGGATTGAGCAAGAGGATGCTCCAAGCCTTCCGACGAGCAAACCAACAGAGGAAGCTCCTCCCATGACAGTAGAGGAGGCCGAGGAAGCTATGGGGGAGGCCATAGGTGAGGAGGAAGCCACGGCAAAGGAGAAAAAGAAGAAGAGAGGTCAAGACCCCGAGGTAGGCCGCCCACCCCAAAGCTTCAATTTTTAATTTTTTTGTTGCATGCATGTATGTTTGGAGGGTAGAAAATGGGTCTGGGGACCCTTTAGGAATGATTGTAGGCCATATGGCCATTTTGGAAAGCCAAGGACAACGAAGAGGAGAACGCCCCTTTGCAGGGAACGTGACGGTCGTTGCAGCGACCGTCACAGCTCTGACGCACCAGTAATGTAATGCAATAAATTTATGATGCAAATGACTGACTTATGCTCTACATGTGCAGGGGAAAAGAAGAACGAGGATCTCTTGGCTGCAGATCCGGGTAGTGTACCAGGCATTGCCCGAGTTTCAGAGAGAGAGATTGGCTGCTATGGGCTTCGCCGAGGTGCTGAGCATTGAGGTGACACGGATGGACACGCCTCTCTTGTACGCGCTCCATGAGAGATGGGATTCGATCAGCCGAGCTTACATCTCCCCCTGGGGTCACATGATCCCAACACTGGAAGATATGGCCAGGATCGTCGGATTGAGAGTGCACGGAGCAGCGGTGACTGGGTGGACATACGGTGATTACAGAGACCTTGCCCAGGAGCTACTAGGGCTGGACTTGATCAGGCCGGGGCAGACATCATCCCAGCTTTCGAGATCGAGACTGCAGAATAGCCTGGGATTGAGAGGAGCAGCGACAGCAGTCGGGGAGCTACCCGAGCAACATCTAGACAAAGTGATTGAGCAAGTACGCCCACGAGTTGCTGCGGAGGCTGGACAGGAAGGAGACCGAGTCCTGAGACGATTCCTGATGATGTTGTTTGAGAAACTGCTCTTTCCGACCCGAGCTGATGTGATTAGTTGCATATTACTGCCATTGCTGGATTATC
The DNA here is from genome assembly GCA_022559845.1 of Amorphophallus konjac. Lineage (NCBI taxonomy): Eukaryota > Viridiplantae > Streptophyta > Magnoliopsida > Alismatales > Araceae > Amorphophallus > Amorphophallus konjac. The sequence goes on along the minus strand of CM040128.1, from coordinate 172,738,415 downwards.
TGGGCAGAGTGGGGAAGTACGCATGGGGAGCGGCAGCGCTCGCCTTCCTCTTCGAGTCACTCAACACCACAGACCGACGGATGATGCTGGGCGGCTTCTCGCCTTTCCTACAGGTAAATGTTGAACTCTAAATGCCTTCTTACATGATTATGCAAATGAAATTCAAGAATGCAACTGATATGTTGACACTCGACTCAAAATGCAGATCTGGAGCTTCGTCTATCTCCCGGGGATTGGGCGAGGTACACAGCTACACCCTAAGCGGACCCCGATCGGGAGGCGATGGGTAGTAGTGAGGGACACGTGGTCGATCAGTAGACTGACCCGGGCGATCCAGGATGATCTAGACTCATTCCCGCATATGGCAGTAAGCTCTGAACTTAAAATGCTTCTACATGCCTTAAAAATGCTTTTAGATGCCTCTGAATGCTTCTAAATGGACTAACATGACTTTCAGGTGAGATGGACCCCATACTGAGACGAGGGCCACGAGGGACAGTCGTGTGTTAAGGCATCCCTGGAGTACAGCAGGCGAGATGTATGGCTGAACTGCATCAACGTCATCGAGCCCTTGCACTACCGACTGATCCTGAGGACTAGGGGATTACATCAGCCAGAGGTGACCTTCCGATGTAGAAATGATGAGCGCCCGGGCAAGTCTTCCTAGGGTATTAGCGGCAATGTGGATTGGTGCGCCCAAAAGGCCAAGTACGTGCATGACTGGAACAAGAGAGGCCGGGCGGTGAAGGATCGGGCAGAAAGTAACGAGGCTTACCTCAAAGCCTACTCGCAGCGGTATGGGGACCAGGTGTTCAGAGGCACCCGACGACCGGTATGAAATTCTAAACTTAACCCTTGTCTAAATTAAAGCTATATGTACACTGACTCATGCTTTTTAAATGCAGCTAGACCCTCAGGGACGCATAGCTGAGCTCGAGGGACTCCTTCACGCCACCATCCAGCAGCGGGATGAGTACCGGACTGCTTTGGAGCTCCTGGTGAGATTCTACACTTAAGACTTAAATGCTTATGTTTATGATGCGAATGTGACTATCTTTGACTTCTAAATGCAGTGGGCTGAGGGAGCCCAAAGAGCGATACCGGATGCTCCGTCTTCATCGTCACAGCCTGCCGAGGGCAGAGCTGAACGAGATGCAGATTTTACTTGAGCGGTTGCTCGGGCCGAGGAGGCGGAGGCCAACCTCGTGGAGCGGGTAAGACACTAAACTTAAATGCCCACTCTTGACTTAAATCACTAAATGCCTAAATGTTAAATGAGCTAATCATGCAAAAATGCAGGCGAGAGAGCTGACCGTGGCCGTGGCCGAGGCGGAGCGAGCTCGGGCGGAGACTGAGCAGACTCGTGCGGAGACGGAGCACCTGCGGGCGGAGGTAGCCCGATTGAGAGGGGAATTAGAATGGACAGCTACCCAGACAGCGGATCTTGAGAGATACCGGGGCAAGGCTCGGGTGGCACGGCTTCAGATTCAAGATTTAAAGATCGAGCAACGGGCCGTAGAGCGGACGGTTTGGACGATCAGCCGAGGGCCAGCACTAAGTGGATCCCGGAGTGCTGCAGCGGGAAGCACATGGAGCGGAATGTCGAGCGGCTCGGTAGGAAACTACCTGGCTAGTTCTTCCGATCAACGGAGGAACGAGGAGGCGGATAGGAGACGACCACGAGATGGAGATCACAGTACCATGGAGCCACCAGCCAATCGGCAAGAGGGTGCTGGTGATAGCGAGGGCCCGGGAGATAGACCGGCTGAATGATGTACTTACTTTTCTTCTTTTGACACCCAGACTTGTACATGACTCATGTGAATGATAAATGAAATGAATGCAAATCTTTTTTTATGTTTTGTTTTGTTATGTGGATGAATGAATGAATGTGAGTATGAAATGGATGCGAATGTGTGCGAATGGATGAAAGTAAATGTGGATGGGAGTGTAAATGAATGGACAGGGGCAAAGTGTAGGGCCGACAGGTCAGACCAGAGGAAAAAGGAGAGAACAGAAAACCTGCAGCAGAATGTGTGACGGTCTAATGATAAGGCGTCAGAGAGAAGTAACGCATCAAGACAAGGCCGTCAGAGACAACAGAGGGTGGACTGAAAACTGCCTAGTAGGAAATGTGACGGTCCACTGAAGGAGCGTCAGAGAGAAGTAACGGTCCAGGGTGAAACCATCAGATCTGACAGAATGATGTTGGGCTAAATATGTAGCAGGAAGTGTGACGGTCCACTGAAGAAGCATCAGAGAAGGTAATGGTCATAGATGAGACCGTCAGACATGACAGAGCCTGATTGACTGAAACTCGTGTAGCAGGAAATGTGACGGCCCAGTCATGGAGCGTCAGGGATATGTGACGGTCGTACGATAGACCGCCAGAGAACAAAGTCTACTCCGAGATAGATTCTACAGTGAGAGCCCAAACTCGAAGCAAGGACACCTTAATCCATACTAGAACTCTCCTAGGCTTAGGATAAGGCCTTCTAACCCAAATCTGATCAAAATCATGCCTTTAAAAGATAGAACCAAGCCCCAAAAATCACAGCTTTCACCAATTCTCTGCTACAAGGGCAGAAAACCTCCATCAAAGGGCAAGGAACACCATGAAGAGAAGCTTCGAAGTGATAAGCACAGAAGAGAGGGTCTACTCCAGCCCTAAAGCAGCCAAGAAGGAGCATGGGGAGCTACAACGGTTGACGTCAATCCCCAAGCATCTGAGCTCAATTGCCCAAAGGGTGGTAAGCTCCAATTTATCCTCAAAAGTTCATAAATTGCTGCACTTTTATGCTTCTCATGATTCTTCCTTCTTCTTCTTCTTAGCCTTTGCCTGGTCCAAGGTATTACTCCAACATAAAGTGGGTGGCTCCCATGGTCAAAGAACTCCCTTTAGAAGTAACTTCAATTCTTAGGGCATGGCACCTCCAACCTTTGCTAGTTTTGGCCAAGAACATCCAGAAATTATCTTTAGATTGGTCAAGCATTTCAACCCTTATAGAACTATGGCATCCACAAACACATACCTTCATTTTCCCTTTCTTTGAAGCTACAGTCCTATTGGAGGAGGTAGAGACCTACCTAGCCCTTGCTAAGACTAAAGTGGGGGATGAAGATCTAGTGTGCCATACGGTCAAACCTATTGACCCATCCTTGATCCTAAGCGATTTCATACACAACCCAAAGGACGTGAGGACCATGATCAGCCCAAACCATATTCACTTGATACCCATGGCTCAATGGATACTCTCTCATTGTAAGAACAAGTGGGAGAGATACGAAGCAATAGCCAAAGCCGTGTCGGTTTACTTATGCGGAGTCTTCCATTTCACTACCACCGACTACCTCTTAGATATCCAAAACCTTAGCATCATTAGCGGGTTGTGGCGGGGTTTGTCTATATCTCAAGCAATCCTTTCATACCTTTATGAAGGACTTAGCTCCGCTTGCTTAGGAGGACCTTTGTTCGGCTCTATGATACTCCTCGAGTGTTGGATAAGCGTAAGAATTAAATTCCAACCCAAGGAGAACATAACTTCAACTAGCCGGATCTTTGGGAGCCACCCTATGCTCTTCATTAGAGGTGCCTTTAGATTTTCTTCACAGGTTGAATGCAAGACGGCGGACAAGAAAACGCGGGATGAATGGCGCCTCTTTCTCAACACTTTATCAATAGAGAAATTCATGATGCGTCCAAGAGTCCTTCGGAACACCTTGCTTAGAGTACCACGGCGACCAGGCCTTGATCTTCAGTTAGTGGGGAATACTACCTTGGCGATCTACAACCCACACCGGTGCTATCTTCAAATTGGGCTACCCCGAACCGAGGTTCCTGCACTATCACACAACCCTCCCCTTCTAGCTAGGAAGATGGGGACCGAGGAGGATGAAAGAGCGATCCGGAATGCACTGACCATGTGGGAGATCAGCAAAGTGCGCTCGTGGCAAGAAGAAGTGAAAGAAGACGATGAGGGACATCGTAGCTATGTGGAGAGATTACGCAAGATCCGCCCCCTTGCGGATAGAAAATTGAATGTAGCTTGAGTTTTGCTATGATGTTTTTGAACTTGAACTTTAAGTTGAAGTTTTATCAATCAATTTTATGCATCACTAAACTCAATGGAATGATATAGAAGTGCCTTAGTTGATGGAATTATGAGTTTGTTGCTTGATTGAGCCTGAATGCTTCGAAAACAGAATTCCTGGAAGGTGTAATGGTTCTACATAGGGCCGTCATAACTGCCTGACGATCTCACAATGAGCCGTTAGAGTAAATGAGCTGAGAGGGCTGAATTCCTCGGGAGTATGCAACGGTCTATCGATAGGCCGTCAGAGTGATTTAACGGTCCACCATGGATGCGTCAGAGAGAGCTTGCTGAAGAGCCATGGATTTCAAAGTTCAGAAGGCTGTGACGGTCAACATGGTGACCGTTACAAATCTGTGACGGTCTGACGCTGGTGCGTTGCAGACTTGAGCCTGAAATTTTGCAATCTTGGGCTTGAACCTGCATTCTGCACATACTTAGACAAGAAACAAGTTAGATCCGTTCTTAGACTCAACCCCTTGCCTAAAGCAAGTTAGAATTTGACCATTTCTTGATATTTGGTCAAGGGGTGGAGTTTTATTAAATAGGTGAATATAAAATGGAAACAATGTAATGTATGCGGTGCATATGATGGCATTTTTTGGATTTTGAAAATATTTGGATTTTTGTGAGTTTTTGAAAATATTTGGTGTTTTGGATTTTGGAATATATAATTTTTTTTTGGGTTTTGGAAATATGTGATTTTTTTGATTTTGAAAATATGATTTTTTTGGATTTTGAAAACAGTGGCTCCCCTAGCAACGTGGGTCCTTCTCATATCATTAAGAGTTCCCGAGGTTGGCGTGCAATGGAGGTGACAGCCCCTGGCCTGGGCCCAACTTGCATGACGGTGTCTCTACCAAGGCTATACCTAGGGTACTTGTCTTAGTCCTAAAAGGACAGAAAGAATACGGGGGTAAGCTTAGGCCAGATATAGAAGTTTTTAGATCTTGAGTCCCTTTCTAGACAACCCATTAAGAGACTCGGTCCGTTGCGCCGGGGCTTTATGTCCGTCATCGAACCTTTGTCCACTCTAGGCAAGCATACGACCGGGCTCATAGTGTCCCGCGGGGAAACTGTACTGCAACTCTTGCCATGCCTAGTTTTTATTTTCTTGGAGCTTTGAGATTATGATTGATAGACTTTGAGATAGACTTTTGCTTTTAGTCACGATGAATGCTCCTTTTCTTTACTCCTTTTTTTTCTTTTTCTTGTGGCGTCAGGTCATAACAGACTGCCCCTATTTGAGACCTCCTCTCGTCGGGGTGCCTGGATCGGTCGTCACCTCTTTATTTACTTCTTGCCTCTGGATACAGCCGAAGAAAGAAACGGACATGGACTTTGACTTTCCCCCAAAGCATGGCCAAGGAGAAACGTTGTCTACAATGCTGAAAACCCGACCAGGGACGTCGTGTAGTGTGTGATTACCGTACTCAGGGTCCTCTCTTGGGGTGAAAGGGAAGATTACCTCGCTGCTGGGGTGGCACGTGGTTAGACTCTAAGGAAAGAAACGCTTAAGATACAACCCATTCCAAGCGTGAGAGAGCTCCTCACCTTCGGCGTTCACCAAGCGGTAAGCATTCTCTGGATAAGCTTCTTTGACAATGCACGGCCCTTCCCAGTTAGGTTGCAATTTAGACCTAGGACCTGCAGACCGAATGAATTTACGTTTCAAAACCATATCACCCTTTTAGAATTTACGCTTGATTACCTTCTTTTGAAAATAACGCGAAACTCTTTTTTGATAAAGATATACGTGATCGGCCGCATTCATCCTCTTCTCGTCTAAGAGTTCCAGCTGGACGAGCAACGCCTCTCGACGTTCATCGAGATTAAGTTCCTTATCGAGCTGCACCCTTAGGGAAGGGATTAAGATCTCATATGGGAGCACCGCCTCCATCCCGTAAGTGAGAGCATAGGGGGTTTGCCCCGTGGGAGTGCGGACGGAGGTGCGGTAAGCCCATAGAGCCTCTACTAATCTTTCTGGCCAATCGAAAATTTTTTAAGATTCACACGTTTTCTTTATGATTTTGAGAAGTGTTTTGTTAGTAGCTTCGGCCTGACCGTTGCCTTGTGGGTAATATGGAGAAGAATGATGCAATGTAATATTGAACTTCTTACATAGGTCCTTGAGCTCTTGAGAGACGAACTGGGGTCCGTTGTCGGTGACGATGCTGCTTGGCACTCCGAATCGCGAGATAATGTTCTTCATGATGAAGCGGCACACCGTGGTAGCTTTGATCTCGGCGTACGCTTCGGCTTCAGGGCACTTGGTGAAGTACTCAATGGCGGTAAGGATGAAGGATTTTTGCTTGATCTGAGAGTTGGGATCACCGAGCGGGCCGAGAATGTCGAAAGCCCACATAGAGAACGGCCAAGGAGCAGATAGAGGATGAAGAGATGAAGCTAGAGCATGAATTTTATCAGCATGGAGTTGGCATTTAAGACACCTTCGAACATAGAGGGAGCAATCTTCCTCTAGAGTGGGCCAATAGTAACCCTGCCTAAGGATCTTCTTCGCTAGAGCCTAACCATTAACATGACCTCCACATTCACTAGAATGGGCTGCTTCGGCCACCTTCCAAGCTTCATCATCGTCTAAGCATCTCATGAGCATTCCATTTGTAGCGCGCCTGTATAGTTCTCCTGCGACAATAGTATACCTTGAGGCGGCTCTCCTTATTGACTTGCGCTTCTCAGCATTTGCCCCTTTCGGGAATGATCCATCTTTGCAAAACAACTCAATCTCATGATACCAGGGCAACTCTTCTTCCTCCAAGATCTCTTCTAACTCTATCAAAGATACTTCCTTCAACTCTTCCTTTTCAGCCCTCGCCTCTACAGTCTTCCTAAGGTTGACATACCAAGGATCCTGAAGAGAGGGTGCGTCCAATCTCTGAACGACGATAGTCTCAGTATTCTGACTGAGAGGGAAAGATAAAGAGGAAGCAAGCGAAGCTAAAGCGTCGGCTAGAATGTTCTGAGACCTCGGGGTGTGTATGTAGATCAACTTACGGAATTGCCTAGCAAGGAGCGTGACCAAATCTTGATAAGGTTTGAGCTTAGGGTCACAAGTGCAGTAGGTGGACAGAACTTGCCACAGGACGAGCTGAGAATCCCCTATGATATTCAAGTAACGTGCGCCTAGAAGGTAGGCATGCTTCAATCCAGCTAGGAGAGCCTCATACTCAGCAATATTGTTGGTAGCAGGAAATCGGAGTTGATAAGCAAAAGGAATCGTTACTCCTTCCGGAGTAAGCAGAATAGCGCCTATCCCTCGGCCCTGAGAATTGAGTGGACCATCAAAGTGCAGAGACCAGAAGGGGTGATGAGTGAGGACAGAGAGATGCTCATCAGGGAAGTCATCCTGAATAGAATCTGTGTAGGGAATCGGGAGCTGGGCAAGATGCTCAGCGATGGCGTATCCTTTGACCGCCTTCTGAACGCCGAACGTGATATCAAATTGAGATAGGAAGCTCTGCCAGCGAGCTAACCTACTAGAGAGGACATACTTTTCTAAGAGATAGTGGATCGGGTCCATTCTAGAGATCAGCCTAACTGGGTGGGCAAGGAAGTAGTGTTTAAGCTTCTGAGCTACCCATACAAAGGCGGCACAAGTCTTCTCCATAGCGGTGTATTTAACCTCAGCTGGGTTGAACAACCTGGAGAGGTAATAAGATGCTCGCTCTTTCCCTTCATCATCCACTTGTGCTAACACCGCCCCTAAGGAGTCCTCAATAACCGAGATGTATAGGATTAGGGGTTTCTCAGGGACAGGAGGTTGCAAAATCGGGGGATTGGATAGATATCCCTTTAGGTCCTCATAGGCCTTTTGACACTCTTGATTCCATTCAAATTTAACTCCCGCCTTTAGCAATTCATAAAACGGGTGGCACCTCTGAGAATGCTGGGATATGAATCTTCTGATGAATTGCAGTCTACCAATCAGTCCTCAAAGTTCCATAATATTTTTTGGCAGATGCATGTCCATGATGGCCTTTGCTTTATTAGGATCAATCTGGATCCCCCGTTTGCTAACTATAAAGCCTAGCAACTTCCCTGAAGAGACTCCAAAAACACACTTCTTTGGATTCATCTTGAGCTTGTACTCCCTAGCTCTTTGCAGCACCTTAGCCATGATAGAGGGGTGTTCTTCCTTGGTTCTTGTTTTCACCAAGATGTCATCTATGTAGGCTTCCATGTAAATGTGCATCATGTCGTGGAAAATGGCCATCATTGCCTTCTGATAGGTGGCACATGCATTCTTCAGACCGAACGGTATAACCACGTAGCAGTACGTGCCCCAGGGCGTGGTGAAGGAAGTTTTCTCTTGATCCTCTGGAGTGAGACGAATCTGATTATAACCTGAGTAACCGTCCATAAATGACAAAGCTTCGTACCCGGCTATGTTGTCGACCAGAACGTCGATGTGAGGCAGCGGGAAGTCATCTTTGGGACATGCTTTATTAAGATCCCTGAAATCGATGCAAATACGCACCTTTCCATCCTTCTTGATAACAGGGACTATGTTCGCCACCCACTGTGGATATAAGACAACTCTAATGAACCTGGCCTTGTATAACTTATCGACTTCTTCTTTGATCCTTAAGGCCATGTGGGGGTGAAATCTTCTCGACCTCTGTTTTACGGGTGTTGCCCCTGGTTTAAGTACGAGTCGGTGTTCCACTAAAGAGGGGTCAAGACTCGATATGTCCTCGTAAGACCAGGCAAAAGAATCACTATACTCCCTCAGAACCTTGACTAGATCTTCTTCCACTTGCGGAGGGAGATTAGCGGCAATAATGATGGGCCTTGGGTCTTCTTCAGTTCCCAAGTTTATTTCCTTCGTAGGTTCATCCACTACCGACGATGGCTCGTCGAATCTCTTTAATCCTTGCGCATATAGATCGGTAGTGTCATCACGTTGCAGTCCTCATCATCAATCGGGTCCTTCTCATCCAAGACTTCATAGACACCGAGTCCGTCATCGCTCCATACCCCTTCTATTTCCTCTTCGTCTTCTATCATGATTATCGTAGCAACGAACTCTTGACACTTCAAAAGTGCATGACATCGCTGAGCTAGATCCTGCAAGAACCTATCAGGAATAGATTTGGAAGGACGCGCAAGCGAGCGCGACTCAAGCTTGGAAGGATTGGACGACCTAGAAGAGGACCCTACTTCTCTAGTTCTAACTGACTCTACTTCCCTAGACTCGACGGATCCTACGCCTAATCTAGGAGAAAGGAAACCTAGTGGAAAGGAAGGAGCAGGGGACTCGTGCCCCTGGGAGGAGGATGGAGACAAGGTAGCATATTCTTCCACTGAAATCTCTGTTTCAAATTTGACATTTTTTTTGGAGATCAGTGGAGATCATACAACAGGATGGAGGAGGAGGAAGTTGCATGGGGAATAACTCGGGGAAGATGCAATCAAAGAATGGGTCAGAGGATCGAAACCACATCTCGTGGAGTGGGGTAGTGGCGGAAGAAAGAGTGAATAGAGTTGACAGATAAATGGGTGGGCAGCATCCACATGCACATGGGACAAACAAGATTTCAAGTGGTCTTTCCGTGCAATACAGATCGACCATAATTGGGGGTGAACGGGGTATGGACTCCAATTGTTGAAAGAGAGACGAGAGGCGGGAGGGAGACCAAGAGATGATGACGGGTGAGCTCCCCTTTTCTTGCAGATAGGGAATCGGTTTCTTTGGCCTCCATTGAACAAGCTGGGTTTATTGATTCTTCTTCTGACCATGGCCATTTGGTTTGATGAACATTCTGGCAACTGACTGACTGAAATCTGGCATATCATCAACAGGCCCTTTTGGTAGCAGAGGTGGACTGGCAATCATGCAAGCTGTATCTTTCTTTTCTGACTGTGCCAGCTGTGAATTTAGGGTGCCCGGCTGGAGAGGACCTTTGACAAAGTGTTGACGATAGTCCCATGTAAGTGGCCCTGAATCGCCCAAAACCGATAATGCGGTCTCCCGATAACCGAGACCATGCCTGCTCATCTTTCTTCCTTTGGGTATTGGCTTAGTACCCCTCTGTAACTGTGCACCGAGACCTCTCCTCGGTTGATAACCCAGCTTCAATATGATATCCCAACCCTTGGAATCTCGGATCTGGGGTTTCACCTTGATACTGATAGGTGTAGTGACGGGCTTGCGTGGTGCATAGGCCCAAGGGAAATCCAAATCTAGCACAGAAATAACGGGCTGACTACTGGGCCACAATGTGGGCAAAATCTTCTCTGAAATGGCTTTTACAAACTGGATCGTGGATAAGCTTTTGACCTTGACCACCCTCCCTTGAAAAGGGAATTTAAGACATTGATGCGCGGTGGATGGGACGGCACTGAGAGTATCGATCCACGGACGACCCAGGATAGCCTTGAACATAGGGTCAATGTCCAATACATAAAATTCAATGGGCATAGTAAGAGGCCCAAGCTCAGCCTGAATGGTGACCACCCCGTGACACGCTCTCCTTGAGTTGTCATATGCAGCTATAGTCGTGGGGGTCGGGCGTAGAAGTTCTTCTGGTATATTGCAGGCCCTGAGGGTGCTGAGTGGGCACACATTGATAGATGCCCCTGTATCAACTAGTGTTGCCTCAATACTGACTTTGTTCAGAATAATAGTGATGCAAAAGGGCATTTGCCGAGCTTCCGGTGGTGCTAGCTCGGTTTCAGAGAAGGTAATAGCCGGCCCCTTGGAGATTGTTGCCAGTGCGGTAGGTAAGTTGTCAACTACCATATCTTCACTAACCATCACCTTCTGAAGAAAATCTCTTAGTGCATCTTGGTGAAGGGTAGATCTCTTGATAAGCTCCAGCACGGATATCTTGGCGGGCACCCTATCAAGGTGATGTAGCAGATCATATTGGGTACCCGACAGTGGCTCGGTTTCTTCCTGCTTGGCGACCGGTTGGGAAGACTAGGGATTGGAGGTGGAAGGAAAATTGCAGTGAAACATGCGCCCGCTTCGCAGGGTGAAGTTATAGGCTGCCGCGGCCTCGGATGGGCTCAGGATAAGCGACTTAGTAGGCCCGGTGGGGTGGATGAGTGGTGCGGAAGAGGGCGTGGTGGAAAGGATGATAGGTGAGGGGTTGGTAGTAGCGGGTGCGAGCGGAAGTGGGGAGAATGAGTGGAGGGTTAGATGGAGGTGTGGTGATAGCGGGGGTGAGTAATGTGTGAGAGGCGGGCGGTGGAGTAGGAATAGATGGAAGGACAAATGGTGTAGCAGGCAGAGGAGGGTTTTGGTATGTATGCGTAAGGATGGTAGGAGTGGAAGGAATGCGGAAGTTGTGGTGAAGGGCCATAACTTGCGACATAGAGCTGTCATCGTCAAAGGACCACCCGGCATCAGGGGCCGGGGGTTGAACTACATTGACCTGGGCTGGCGCCGGTGGCTGAGGCTGCGGAGCGGGAAGATGGTTCGGCATTGGGTTCTGATGGATCCCCAAGTCTTGAACCGGCTGCTGTTGCTGTTGCGGCTACTGCTGCGGCTGTAGTGCCTGTTGTTGCTGCACTTGCTGCCTCGGCGGCTGCGTTCTTTTCTCTTTGATTTCCATGATGGCCCTATGCATTTAGGCCCAATCAATCCTTTGTCCTTCATGGAGGTCATAGACCAAATCCCTGAACTGAAAACACCCTTCAATAGTATGTCCTGGCTGCCTGTGGAACATACAGTACTTTGTCTGATCAACGGCTGGGTTCCAGTTGGGCCATTCCGGAGGGAGTTGTATAGCATTGACTGACATGAGAGCTGAGAAGATATCTGTGAGGGTTTCTGGCAGGGGTGGGTATTGTGCTCTTTTAGGAGCCGGGCGCTTGTTGTTGTTGTTGTAGCCGTTGGGTGGAGGGACATTATGGTATTGCGAAGGCTGCGGAGGTTGTTGTGGAGCGGTAAAGGTATTTTGCGGAGTGGCAAAGGAAGGTGGAGGGTTTTGAAAGTTTTGTGGATTGGGTTGAAAGTTCTGTGGTGCGGGGTTTTGAGGAGTGCGGGGGTTTTACGGAAAGCGGAGGGGTGCGGCTTGGAAGGGAAAGGTAACAGCTTGAACTTGTTCGTTGGTCTGAACCCCTTCGGTAATAGGCACCTGAGGTTTCTTGTGGTATTTTGGCTTTTGATTCTCAAAGAGCGAGTGGATGGGGGAGTCCTTGAACTGTGTTTGAATGAACCGCGCCTGGCTATAGAGTTGGTGCATGTTGGCTATATCATTCATGGCCAGAATGTTTCGGAAGGTCGGGGTAGCATTGGAAATAAGTAGCTTGACCTTCTCTTCCTCTGGAATATGACCTGGCACCCTGGCGGCCATCTGCCTCCATCTGTCAGCGTAAGTTGCGAACTCCTCATCTGGCTTCATCTTTTCGGCCACCAAATCTGTGAAAGAATATTCTGGGCCGACTCTATCTTGGAACCGCTGGATGAACTTATCTTTCACTATCTTGAAGCTTTCGGCGTCCTCCAATGGCAGAGAGTACAACCATTCCAGTGTAACACCATCTAATGATCGGTGGAACAAATACACCATAAGGCGATCATCATATTGAAATTGGGCCGACTCATATAAGAAGTCCCTCACATGAAGAAAGGGATTGCCGTTCCCATCATATTTGCGGTAATTGGGGAGCTCGGATTGCGGAGGGAATCGGATGTTTTGGAAGCTGGGAACTGGAACATCTGCCAAGGATTGTGGGCCAACCCATTTTTGGAGGAAATCAAGCTGTTGTTGCATGGCGGCCCACTTGTCAAGGTGTTCCTGCTCCCTAGATGGAGTAGGGGTAGTGAGAGACGAAGGTTGGAATTGAGGAGCAGAAGGATGGACTGTCATAGGAAGTGGAAGCCCATAAGAAGGAGCAGAAGGGTAAACGGACAAGGTAGGAGGCCCATAAGAAGGGTATTGGGCCGGAGACTGACCCAGATTAGAAGGGCCTTGGACAACCCCTTGCTGAGGGTGCAAGAAATCCGAAGGGCCAATAAGGACTTATGGCACCGATGAGCTGGACATGTGATGATCCACTTGAACAAAAGAAGGGAAAGTGGACTTTCCCTTATCAGAGAACTGCTGGGCTGAAGCGGAAGATTGGCCCGTTTCCATGCCAGAAAAGGTAATGGTCCTCAGTGGGACCGGAGTAAGATCAATTGGAATGGGCCGAATGGAGGGCCCATCAACTCTAGACTGGTCAATGGAAAGATTGGATTGGCCTTGTGACATCGTGGGAGGTGGGGTATTGGACCCATGCATGGCCTGATAGACAGCCTGGAGTTGGGCCGGATCCAGCTGGGCCATCATTTGGAGAATGGAGCCAGCAGAAGGAGGAGAAAAAGAAGGAGTGGTCTGGCCGCTCTCCATGGGAACGGAGGACGGAAGAGGGGCGGAGCCCTCTCCAGACGAGAATGAGACAACCCTAGGAGGGCTTTCAAGAAGCCCTTGAGGGAGAGACTCCTCTTGGGAACGGGGAGGATTGAAAGAAGTCATGATGGGTTCGAAGAGCGGATTGGAGTAGAACTTGGAGAAGGAATTGGCCTTAGGAGGTGACTCAAATGGACGAAGACAACTCCACATGCAACGGAAATCTTGGAATAAAAAATAGCAAACAACACACAACAAACACACAATGAGTGATCAAACTTAGATAACTTTGACAAAGATGCAAGCGAAAACGAGATGACAACACTCAAATTCAACCAAGTTACTTAGATGATGCAACAAAGTTTTTACGATTTCTTCGTTTAGAACCTTAGTGACTTGATTAAGATGTGCTCTCCACCAGTAGGTTCATAATAGAAAAGGACGTGTGGCTTGGTTGACTCTAAATGTAATCACTCCTTCAATTATGCAATCCTAGACACAGGGTAGGAAAGGTACTAATGTGACACGACCTAAGGGTGCAATGGTATCAACCAAATGAACCTCGTACCTAGCCTTGCAATCCCACTTACAAATTGGCGGACTCAATGTTGGCGGACCGATATCGCAACACAACCCTTTCCCCGTGGTGACTAAGTGATGGTAGGGTGTATTCAAGAGCCTAAACCACGCTGGTTAGGGTGATGACTTGGCCAATGAGTTCCCCTCCCTTGGATTGGACCACCCACATCAGTGGGGCGGACGCCGTGCCTTGAGGGTACGGGGATCTCTCCTCACTCAATCCGCGGTGGCCACTCGTGATCGGGAATCACGGGACCGGGCACTCTCTTCCTCGCCGGCTGAACTTAGAAATGATACTGATAAAACACAAATATCCAGGGAGGTTCAGCATATACCTGACCGGTGTGAGGACACCGGCCCCGAGTCGGAGACGTCGGCGAGCGGGGAAGCGTGTGTTCCCCACACGCCGCGCCGGGGAAGCTTGACCTGCTCAAATTGCTACAACACTACACCCCATGTAAGGGGGGGGGATCATGGGGAAGGGAAGATGATGATTACATCCAAACACTACCTCCTCACAGGGAGGGGCCTTCAGCCGGCCAAGCGGGGAGGGAAATTTGAGCTAGAAGTGATGAAAGGAAGCCGATGCCGCATCTGTCCACGTTCTGGAATCAGGGACCAGCAGTCGAAGACGGCACCTCTGTGACCTCTCCTGAATTTTTCAGAAGGCGGGATTAGTGGGGAATTCTTCGTAATTGGATCAGGAAGTCTTCTAATTTTTTTTGATTTCTTCTGGTACCACTGCTGGTCTGGGTGGAGGCTCGAACAAGGTGGCAGTTCTTTGGATCTGACTGCTTCAGGTTCCCAACAGCAGGAAGAAGGGGATGCCATGATGGCTCCCGAGCTCAGAATCAGGTGCCGCTGGAGTCTTTGGAACCGTGAACAAGTCCTCTTAGAAGCAAGACTAACAGAGAAGCCAAATGTTGTCGGAGAAGAGCAGTAGGCTCTGAACACTGATGAGGGGTCGGTGTAGACTGTGGGGAAGCAGAACCGCGCACCCAGGGGAGAAAATTGAGAAATCCTGGATCCGGATGCCAAATTGAGCTCTTCCCATTGGGGATGAAAGAAGACTCGGAGTAGAAGACTTTTGATGAACAACTCTTGCTCAGATTCCCAGTAGGATGGCCGAAGTCATGCTTCTCGTCAGGTTCAGGTGCTCTGCCGGGGTAGCTTCACGCAGTCGAGGGAGAACAGCTCTCCAAGGCAGCACTGTGCTCAGATGATGACGAACCACCACCGTTGCGAAGAAGACTGGCAGACGCTTCCATGGGTATCTCTTGGGCCTTCAGATTCATCCGGAGGAAGCCGTGGTCGCCTCTGCAATCTGCTACTCTTCTGTAGATCTTCAGTTGAGAGCTGTAGGTTGAAGATGACGGGGGGAATGGGGTATATGGGAGGGGAAATGGGGGTGGATGAGTGTGGGGAAAGCCCGGGCTGTGAGGGGGTCTAGGAGGGGGTGTTCCAAGGTGGGGGAAGGGAAGAATGAGGTCTGGAAGGGGGTCTAACAGGTGGTGGGAGGAGGAGCTACGAATTTGGGAAGGTGGGTGAGAGGGGAAGGTGAGGGGGGCACAAGTGGGTGGAGGGAAGGTGAGTTTGAATTTTCCTTAATGGAGGGTATTCAATGGTGGTCTTGGGGATGGGAGGGGTTGTGTTGGGGAAGGGAAGGGGTGCTTGGGGTAGTGGGAAGGGTGCTTGGGGAAGTGGGTGGGGTAGTTGGGGGTTGGGAGGTGAAGCTAGGATTGGTGGAAGCTCTCTTGGGACTAGGGGGTGGAGTAATGGGATGTGTGGGGAAGGGGAGTGGCCTTTAATGGGGGTAGGTGGGAGAGTGGTGGTTGGGAAGGGAGGAGAGAGAAAATTTTCGAAATTGGGTGTGGAGGAGAGAGAAAGGGGAGTGAAAGAGAGAGATTAAGAGAGGGATGGGTGGGGAATCTCTCCCCTAGGGTCTCTCACCCAAATAATGGAATCTCTCCACTAGATAAGAAGTTTAAACTCTCAAAATGGCAAGTTTTTCATTCATTGATTCATTAACTCAAAATGGGGGGGGGAATGGGGTCCTATATATAGGCAACCAACATTTTACAAAAAGCCCTTGACTCTTGCCACAATGACAAAGAACCAAAAAGAGGAGGGACGCCCATGGGCCTAGCCCAAAGAATTAGGCCCAATGACTTAATCAAACTAACTTAATGACACACAAACTTAGGGAAATAACAAAAGACCTAGGGACATGACTCAAATAAAAAGAAGATTACATAATTATGACTCAAAGAAAATATGAAAATTACATGAACTGAATCAGGAAAATGTGACTGACATAATGGAACAATGCTGGTGAACAACCGGGAAATATGAAGGGTGAGAGATGCCTCCATCATACTCCCGGGGTGCGAAGAGCTCGACTCCGTCGAGTAAGAGTCCTTCCTGGCTTGCCCATGTGTCCACCATCCTGGCCGGCCCTTCCACCTTACAAGATACTGCTGGATTGCCCTGCTCCTGATGGTGTCATTATGTTCAACTAGTATCAAATCTTTGTGCTCATGTCGGGCTCTCAAGGTTAGAAGTGGATTCTTATTGGTGGGGTCACTCTTAAAAGGGGGTATGGGCTCAATATCCTCGCTAGGTGCCATCGCGGGGCCCTTGCAGGGCACAAGGTCCGCCATACTACAATGAGGGTTGACCCCATATTCCTTCAGAAGGACCAACTCATTGACATTTATGCTCAATCTCCCCAAGACCATAAAGGGTCCGGTCTCTCGATCCCTAAGCGTAGAGGTGACTCTAGGGAAGAGCCTCTTCATCCTGACCATCAGATAGTCACCCTTTTGGAAGTTTTGGTTTCTTTTGCGGGTATCGATTCGCCTTTGACAAATCCTATTACCTTTGATGATGTGCTTGCAAGTATGCAATCCTGAGACATAGTTGTTGAATGCTAGCACTCTATTGGATGTTGGGGGTCCCGGGCACCCAAATGTGGACCTAGCATGTCTAGACTCCCTATGAAGGTTAGTGAGGATAGGAGGGCCTGGACCTCCCAATGTAGCTCTATCATGCAAAGGGGTGGCAAATGCCGGGGGACCCGGACATCCAAGAATGCACCTATCATGCTTAAGACTCATGATGAATGAAGGTGGACCATTACATCCGAAAATGGTCCATTCATGCTTCCTACTTGAGATGTGGGTGATGTGAATGAATGGACCCGTCTTATGAATCATGCCAAGTGATGTGTTGTGCCAAGACTTATGCATTCCTATCCCAATGATGGCTTCCATGTGCATGGGTGTGGGATGCCCTTTGAACTTCCATGTGAAAGGGTCAAAAGGATCTAGGAAGGTGGGCATTATGGAAAGGGGCTCTTCCTTGCTTCCTAGGCATATGTTGTCTATGGCGATGGTTCCCTTTGTGTGGCCCGAGTCTTGGAAGAGGTGGTCTTGGTCCAACATGGTTGGTTGGGGTAGGGAAAGGTGAGTTGTGGGTAAGGTGGGTGTGTCACATGGGTAACTAGGCTCCCATTGGAAGGGATCAAAGGGGTCATGGACTGGGCTTCCTAGAGGAAGGAACTCTATGTCCACATGGTCTACGCACGGTGGGTCATCCTTCCCCAAGGTAATTGGACCAAAGTCTTTAGTGGGCCAGTCGATCAAGGTACTTGGGATCTTAGTGGGAGTGGAGTGGACCATGATGGGTTTTTCCTCCATGGGGAGAATGAGAAAGAGGTCACTAGTGTAACAACCAATAGTGAAGACTGAGGTGATAGAACCATCACATGGGTGGATGAGACTAAGTCTTCTTGGGTGGGCCGCTCCTAAGGTCAATAAGTAAGTCAACTTTAGTTGCCATTCTAAACCCTTGAGGAGATCATCCCAACCATTTACCTCATAGTAGGATTGGAATGCGGTGTGATAGGAGTTAATGGGTGCTAATTGGAAAGGGTGCTCCATGGTTGGGGTTTGAAAGTACAAGGCATGAGAGATGAGATTTTGCTTGAGCCATTTGATGATGAGTTCTCCTATGGTCACCATCTTTTGGGTGAGATTGAGTGGTTTGGGGAGGTATGTGTTTGTTTGGACGGGGATGATTTGATGTCCTTCCTCCTTATTGATAGGAGTATGGATTTTCTTAACGGTGGGGAAGGGCTTTGGGTTGGTGTCCAATCCCGGGGATTTGGTCTTGTGGGTCGGGTTCTCCTCATGTTTACTCATGACCTCATTCATTCTTTGAAGTGGGTTGAGAGGGCATGGTGGCCGGGTATGGGGCTCCGGTGGGTGAGGGAACAAAAGGTTGTTGAAACCATAGGCTCCCGGGAGATGTGGGGGATGAACTAGGCAAGACCAACGCAATGGGTGGAAGGTGGTATTCCGTTCATCAAGCCATTGTTTCCCTAGGATTATGCAAGGGCCTTCCAAAGTATCAATTTGACACCATGCTCCATCAAAGTATTTGGTATCTCCAAATCATTTATGGAATTCAACGAAGACTTGGTCTCCGTTGTGCACAATTTGTCCGGTCATAGAGAGGGTGGCTACAATTTCGGGGGATACCCAATTATCTTCTACCATGTCGATGAATTCAATTTCTGTGGGGCTCCCATTAGGTAGGTAGGCTTGGGATATGATGGGAATTGGGGCCTTTTGGTCCGTAGACTCAATGACAATGGGAGGTGGATAACGCATGGAGCGATCTGTTGAGAACTCTAATGCAAGTGTGCCCATGGACTTGACTTGTGAGAACAAGTCAATGACTTGCTCTGATACCAACTGATGTGACATGACCTAAGGGTGCAATGGTATCAACCAAATGAACCTCGGACCTAGCCTTGCAAGCCCACTTACAAATTGGCGGACTCGATGTTGGTGGACCGATATCGCAGCACAACCCTTTCCCCGTGGTGACTAAGTGATGGTAGGGTGGATTCGAGAGCCTAAACCACGCTGGTTAGGGTGATGACTTGGCCAATGAGTTCCCCTCCCTTGGATTGGAGCACCCACATCAGTGGGGCGGACGCCGTGCCTTGAGGGTACGGGGATCTCTCCTCACTCAATCCGCGGTGGCCACTCGTGATCGGGAATCACGGGACCGGGCACTCTCTTCCTCGCCGGTTGAACTTAGAAATGATACTGATAAAACACAAATATCCAGGGAGGGTTCAGCATATACCTGACCGGTGTGAGGACACCGGCCCCGAGTCGGAGACGTGGGCGAGCGGGGAAGCATGTGTTCCCCACACGCCGCGCCGGGGAAGCTTGACCTGCTCAAATTGCTACAACACTACACCCCATGCAAGGGGGGGGATCATGGGGAAGGGAAGATGATGATTACATCCAAACACTATCTCCTCACAGGGAGGGGCCTTCTGCCGGCCAAGCGGGGAGGGAAATTTGAGCTAGAAGTGATGAAAGGAAGCCGATGCCGAATCTGTCCACGTTCTAGAATCAGGGACCAGCAGTCGAAGATGGCACCTCTGTGACCTCTCCTGAATTTTTCTGAAGGCGGGACTAGTGGGGAATTCTTCGTAACTAGATCGGGAAGTCTTCTGAATTTTTTCGATTGCTTCTGGTACCACTGCTGGTCTGGGTGGAGGCTTGAACAGGGTGGCAGTTCTTCGATCTGACTGCTTCAGGTTCCCAACAGCAGGAAGAAGGGGATGCCACGATCGCTCCCGAGCTCAGAATCAGGTGCCGCTGGAGTCTTTGGAACCGTGAACAAGTCCTCTTAGAAGCAAGACTAACAGAGAAGCCAAATGTTGTCGGAGAAGAGCAGTAGGCTCTGAACACTGATGAGGGGTCGGTGCAGACTGTGGGGAAGCAGAACCGCGCACCCAGGGGAGAAAATTGAGAAATCCTGGATCCGGATGCCAAATTCAGCTCTTCCTATTGGGGATGAAAGAAGACTCGGAGTAGAAGACTTTTGATGAACAACTCTTGCTCAGATTCCCAGTAGGATGGCCGAAGTCGTGCTTCTCGTCAGGTTCAGGTGCTCTGCCGGGGTAGCTTCACGCAGTCGAGGGAGAACAGCTCTCCAAGGCAGCACTGTGCTCAGATGATGACGAAACCACCACCGTTGCGAAGAAGACTGGCAGACGCTTCCATGGGTATCTCTTGGGCCTTCAGATTCATCCGGAGGAAGCCGTGGTCGCCTCTGCAATCTGCTACTCTTCTGTAGATCTTCAGTTGAGAGCTGTAGGTTGAAGATGACGGGGGGAATGGGGTATATGGGAGGGGAAATGGGGGTGGATGAGTGTGGGGAAAGCCCGGGCTGTGAGGGGGTCTAGGAGGGGGTGTTCCAAGGTGGGGGAAGGGAAGAATGGGGTCTGGAAGGGGGTCTAACAGGTGGTGGGAGGAGGAGCTACGAATTTGGGAAGGTGGGTGAGAGGGGAAGGTGAGGGGGGCACAAGTGGGTGGAGGGAAGGTGAGTTTGAATTTTCTGTAATGGAGGATATTCAATGGTGGTCTTGGGGATGGGAGGGGTTGTGTTGGGGAAGGGAAGGGGTGCTTGGGTTAGTGGGAAGGGTGCTTGGGGAAGTGGGTGGGGTAGTTGGGGGTTGGGAGGTGGAGTTAGGATTGGTGGAAGCTCTCTTGGGACTAGGGGGTGGAGTAATGGGATGTATGGGGAAGGGGAGTGGCCTTTAATGGGGGTAGGTGGGAGAGTGGTGGTTGGGAAGGGAGGAGAGAGAAAATTTTTGAAATTAGGTGTGGAGGAGAGAGAAAGGGGAGTGAAAGAGAGAGATTAAGAGAGGGATGGGTGGGGAATCTCTCCCCTAGGGTCTCTCACCCAAATAATGGAATCTCTCCACTAGATAAGAAGTTTGAACTCTCAAAATGGTAAGTTTTTCATTCATTGATTCATTAACTCAAAATGGGGGGAAATGGGGTCCTATATATAGGAAACCCACATTTTACAAAAAGCCCTTGACTCTTGCCACAATGACAAAGAACCAAAAAGAGGAGGGACGCCCATGGGCCTAGCCCAAAGAATTGGGCCCAATGACTTAATCAAACTAACTTAATGACACACAAACTTAGGGAAATAACAAAAGACCTAGGGACATGACTCAAATAAAAAGAAGATTACATAATTATGACTCAAAGAAAATATGAAAATTACATGAACTGAATCAGGAAAATGTGACTAACATAATGGAACCATGCTGGTGAACAACCGGGAAATATGAAGGGTGAGAGATGCCCCCATCAGGTACAACCGGTCCAGTGTCCGTGTGGGAATGCACAGCTCACGGGGACTTATGGAGGCCTCTGATGTGTTTTCCTAGTCGGCCCTAAGGAATATGGAGACGAGAGGTCCACGCACCAAGGTAGGAGAATGCAATCTAGTGTATGAAAATATGCATGAACCTATGTGCACCGGGGTGCATGCGAATTCTAGCCTAAGATCTAACAATCAACTATGCACACAATGATATGAATATGTGAACCAACCAAGGAAGAGACCAAGTAGCATCCAAGCATGAAAATCACAGCAAAACTGTGGAAGCGAACTACACCTTGGGATGCGTACCTATCTGCAGAATGTGACGGTCTATAACCCCTACGTCAGAGAAGTGTGACGGTCTAAGACCAGACCGTCAGAATAGTGTAACGCGGGGACGCAGGACCGTCAGAGGGGCCAGAGAACCAGAAACGATAGGAGGTAAAAGGAAAATCCGGGGAAAACGCGAACAACGAAGACAAGGAGATGATAGCAGGTTTAACAGAGATCAAAGCATGATTGGCACTAGACGTCCCACCGTGATCACCAAAAAACTGTTGGTTTTAATGTGCCCCTTCTTTTGCAAGATGGGCTATGATGCCAACTATGAGCAGATAATGAGCCAAGTAATGAAATCAATCAACCCTTGAACATGCGAATCATGAACCTAGTCAAACAAAACAAGCTCTAGCATGGGCACGCTATCTCAATCAAAACTAAACTATGCAAGGAAAGAAAAACACACGCCGGAGCGTGGAATAAAGAATAAAGGAAAACACACCGTAGAGGTGGAACAAGCAAAAGTAAAGAAGAGATATGACGAAAGAGAAAGCTAATGCCCAAACTAAGGAAAGATGTGATCGCCACCAAGGTAAAAACAAGCCCGAGACTTGATAAATACCTTCGAATAGGAGGATGATGCACCCGCCCACGGGAGAGAAAAAATAATCAGGAAAATGTAGCTCTGTGGGATGTGACGGTCGACAGATGGTGCGTCACAGGACTGTGACGGTCCCATGATAGACCGCTACAACACTCTAACGCGCCTATGATAGACCGTCAGAGCTTCTGCAGAATAAGATTGGGAATCTTTTGATGTCCAAGCTTTCCAGCTGGGTAGAGAGCTTGGGCCTCGCGCTAAAGAATCTGTAAACCTGTAAAAGAGTGGAAGACACAAGAAAAATAACCCAGATTAGTCCTTTCACAAAGTAGTATCAATAATCCAAAGAACTTATAAACATGCCAAAAGGAGAGGGAAATACCGGGGAGATTGTTTTTTTTTAAACCCCTCTGGGCATTTTAAAAGATGGGAGGATGTTTTAAATGAATGCAACTGATGAAAGAACGTGAAAGATGGAGAGGGACAATGCTATGATTGCTTAGAAGAGGGAGAAGCACTAAGAACAATGACTTGACCGAATTAAACCCTTGAAACCGATACTCCCTGATCTTTGGAAGTAGATGGACATGCGAAGCAGCTCTCCTTGGTTGGTTTTAGCTCTAGGATGCGGCAGCACTTCGATGTAAACTCCAGATTTCTCCCCTTCAAGCCATGAAGTCAAGGGTTCTATTTATAGGCCCTCAAAGTCTAGGTTCGAGTTGAGGATAATCCAGCTAGAAAGAGGACGTTTCTCAGCAAACTCTTGAAGATAATACTCTCATGAGTCCATAGAAACAAACAGAAGGTTCTGAGGATCAGATTTGGAAGAGAAATCAAGGAAACAAACTCTCAGTTCGACCACGAAGTAGCAGAGAAAAGGCCAGGCTTGTCAGGACTCTCTGTTAGATGTAACAGCTGCTCGATAGACCGCCACAGGGATGTAACGCTCCAGGAAAAGACCGTCACTCAACGTTATCCCTTAAGAAGATAAGATCAACAGGGGAAGTTTTCAAACGTTGGACTCTAGATGGATGTAACGGTCAAGTGTAGATGCGTTACAACAAGGTAACGGTCGCACGATAGACCGTCACACTCAACGGGCAGGCAAAAGATAAGCTTGAAAAGAAGGGTCAAGTTTAAGGACTCTGGAAGATGTAACACACCAGGGTAGATGCGTTAGAGTACTGTAACGCCCCACCAAAGGACCGTTAGAGACAATAGAGTGCCAAAAAATGAAAGCTTGCTAAGCTTCATCCAACGGAAAAAAGGCAAGGAACCAGACTCAACCAAGGAGACATGACTCAAGAAATGGACCTCAAACTGATCAAGAAGGCTCAACAATGGTGAACAACTCGGAGCATCATATAGAATGAACAAGGAGATGACCCAACTTATTGGTCATAAAATGGGTGTCAATAGGGAGGGTGACCAGGGTAGGAAGGGGGTGTTGGGGAGGGGTAAGGGGCAGCCAGCAAGGGATGGAGATTCAAATTTGGCCTAGGGGTTGAACCCCTTCAGCCTTGGGGAGATGGAAGGGTGCTTGGGAAATGGTAGTGGGTGGTTGGGGGTTAGAGGGTGGCTTGGAGATTGGTGGGTTCTTCCTTGGGGCTAGGGGTGGAGTAAGGAGGTGTTGTGGGAAGTTGTGGTGACTATTGAATGAGGGAGGAGAGAGAGAATGTAGGTGGGAGGGGGAGGAGAGAGAAAGGGGCGCACCCCTCTTGGAGAGAGAGAGAGAGACAGAGATAGAGAGGGAGAAAGGGGAGAGTCACACTCCACTTGAAGAGGGGGAAGATTTCACTCAAATGTGAATTTTTTTTCTAATTCTCAAAGCATTAGTTCTACAATGGAGGGGTTGGGGTCTATTTATAGGCACCCGACTTTCCTCTTGACCAAACTGACCTTGACAAACAAGGAAATGTACCAACAAGTCCAAGGGAGGGGCGCCCCTGGGCCTAGCCAACTAGTTGGGCCCAATTGACTCCACTAACCATTCTAATGACCCATTAACTGACTAAGTGACTCAAAATGAAAAATTACATATAAAGAGACTCAAATAAAATGAAAATTACATGCTATGACTCGAAATTAAGTGGCGAACAAGATGTAGCACTATTGGCGATCATCAGGAGCCTCAAAAAAGTGTGGACGGGTAGGAGATGTCCCCATCAAATAAAGATACCCGTATTTTGTAATGCCCTGGATTCTTATCGGATTCTTTTTGGGTCTTTCAGATCTTTTTCGGAGAGTTTCGGATCACTTTTATGGGTCCGGAGTTGAGTTTTACGATCCACGTGAGTTTTTCTATCATACTAGTTACGGAACCCTGTGGTGAGTTGTGGACACCAAAAATTGCACACTCAGATATCCTACTCGGCCTAGCATCAACAACGGCACCGAGTGAAGAAGCCCTGGAGGGACTGGTCATCCGGACTTCCCAAATATGCACACTGCTGTGAAGCCGTCTCCGGAGTCACGACAGTGAAGAGAAATCAACCACCAAGAGCCCCCACAATCCATGGGCCTCGAAGAAAATTAAATGGGCCACAACTCGTGCTCACAACGGGCTCAGAACTGCCCATTTTAGCCCTTCAGCGGCACATCCCTTGGCCCTCCAGAGGTACGCCCCTGGGTCCTTCAGCGGCACAGTCTTTTGGCCCTTCAGCGATACACCCCTTGGGCCTTCAGCGGCACAGCCCTTGGCCCTCCAGCGGTACACCCCTGGGCTTTCAGCGGCACGCCCTTGTGCCCTTTCAATGGCACACCCTGCAAGCCTTCAACGGCACACTATTTCAGGCCTTCAACGGCACACTATTTTAGGCCTTCAACGGCACACTATTTCAGGCCTTCAACGGCACACTATTTCAGGTCTTCAACGGCACACTATTTCGGGCCTTCAGCGGCACACCCATTCGGGGCTTCAGCGGCACGCCCCCTTTGGCCCTCAGCGGCACACCCATTCGGGGCTTCCAGCGGCACATTGTTTGCCCCTTCAACGGCACGCTTGGGCAGCCCTTCAGCGGCACGGCCTTTGGCCCTCCCAGCGGCACACTTCTTGAGCCCGCCAGCGGCACAACGTTAAGGCATTTCAACGGCCGAACAACGTGATGCCCATGCCCTACGGATTCTTGGTGCGCAGTGGACTTGCTGAGGTGTGGCCCGGGGAGAGAGCCATGCTGCCTACTCCTCCTGCCACCCAGGACAAGGGAGTCAAATCCCATTAAATCCCTGCCGGACGCTTCCCGCCATCGGACGCTCCCGCCGCCCGGGGTATAAAACCCCTCTTCGCTGCGAACAGAAAGGGGGGGGAGGCATACACACACAGACGGACACACGCAGAAGAGAAGAAGAGAAGTGAAGAAGAGAAGAAGAGAAGAAGAAGGAGAAGAGAGGAAGAGAGGAAGAGAGGGGGGGAGTTCGCCGTTCCACCCACCGCCGCAATCCGTGCGAAGAGAGAAGAGAAGAGGAGAAGGGGAGGCTCTAGCTCCCCCCCTGCTGCTCCGTCCACCGTCGTTCATGGGAAGAGAAAGAGAAGAAGAAGAAGAGAAGAAGAGGGAGGCCCTCCGGCGAACACCGACGAGTGAGAGAGAGTAAGGGAGAAAGAGAGAAAGAGAGATGTAGAAGGGGGAGTGGGGAAGACCAGGGAGCCGTCGCCCCTGCTCGACCTTAACCTCCCCCATTTCTTCCTCTTCATGCTTTTCTTTTTCCTCCTCGTTGATGTATCTTCTACCCCGGTGTCTTTGATGTACACATGGCCGGCTATGGCCGCCTTCTTTTTTTTATGAATGGAAATCCCTCTTCGTTGGGTTTCTCACCGTCTCCGTCTGTTTGGGTATTTTGCGTGTGTTTGATCGTGCCTCCCCCCCTTTTCGGTGTTTTAGCCTCCCTATGGGGCCACGGATCTCCATTCACGCCCATCTGGGCCTCCAGCGGCACGCCCATCTGTGCCTCCAGCGGCACACCCTGATGGTGCCTCCAACGGCACGCTCTAATTGTGCCTTCAGCGGCACACCCAATTGTGCCTTCAGCGGCACACCCCGACTGTGCCTCCAGCAGCACACCCCAACCAATTCTTCCCCGGCACGCCCTGGCCAGGCCCTTCGTCGGCACACCCTCTCGTGCCTTCCTTGCCCGGCATACTTGCCCTTCCTTCTTACCCGGTGCATCCCCCTCAGCCAGTCCTAGAGTAGTCTTCCACTCGTCGTTCCCTCTGAGTTTTTCGAGGTTTATAAAGGTGTTGCCGCTCTCGAGCGCCCACCTCTAGTTGTCGGGTTCCGCCACTTCATGTGGGCGCGTTCCTTGTATCTCCCTTACGCTCGGGCCAAGGGGAGATGTTGCCAAATTTTCATTAGAAATAATAACACATTGAAGAGACAAAAGGAAGCAATGAACAAATAGAATAATAAACATAAAAAGGCAAAAGGATGCAACAAACAAATGGAACAACAAAATATTATAAAGAACAGGCTGTGAGGAAAGGGAGGAAAGATTTGTATAAAACTACATAAAAGTCAGAGAAAAGAAGAAAAGAAAAGCCTTAAAAGAACCATAGGGAGAGTGGGTCTTCTTCGAAACCTCAACCTAATCCCTCAGCGGTACACCCTTCTAGACCTTCAGCGGTACACCCTTCTAGCCCCTCAGCGACACACCCCTCACCACCTCCAGCAGTACACCCATTCCCAACCTCCAGCGGTACACTTCTCACCTCTCTCCTCCTCTCCGTCTCACCTCTTCTTCCACCGTCTCCCTGAAGTGGAACACAACGTGCAGACTTGGTAGGTTGATGCAAGAACACAAGTAATGTATAGACTTTGCGTGAAGGATTGTACAAATGCAGACAGTGAAGTATGCACAACGTATAGACTTTGGACAACGTACAGACTTTGAGCTGAAGGATGTATAGACTTTGTGTGCTGGTGGCCAATGTATAGACTTTTAGCTGCAGCCAATAGCCAACATACAGACTTTGAGCTGAATGATGTATAGACTTTGTGTGCTGGTGGCCAATGTATAGACTTTGAGCTGCAGCCAATAGACAACGTACAGACTTTGAGCTGAAGGATGTACATACTTTGTGTGCTGGTGGCCAATGTATAGACTTTGAGCTGCAGCCAATAGACAACGTACAGACTTTGAGCTGAATGATGTATAGACTTTGTGTGCTGGTGGCCAATGTATAGACTTTGAGCTGCAGCCAATAGACAACGTACAGACTTTGAGCTGAAGGATGTACATACTTTGTGTGCTGGTGGCTAATGTATAGACTTTGTGCTGTAGCCAATAGACAACGTACAGACTTTGAACTGAAGGATGTATAGACTTTGTGTGCTGGTGGCCTATGTATAGACCTTGAGCTGCAGCCAATAGACAACGTACAGACTTTGAGCTGAAGGATGTACATACTTTGTGTGCTGGTTGCCAATGTATAGACTTTGAGCTGCAGCCAATGGCCGATGTACAGACTTTGAGCTGGCCAATGTATAGACTAAGAGCCGCAGCCACTAGACAATGTACAGACATTGAGCTAGCCAATGTATAGACTTTGAGATGCAGCCAATGTATAGGCTTTGAGCTAATGAATGCAGCCAATGTATAGACTTTGGGTTGATGAATGTTCAGACTTTGTGTTGCGGTGACCAGCCAATGTGTTCCTTCACCGGTACACTATCTGTGGGCTTCCCCGGCACACTCTCTTGGCGCTTCTCCAGTGCACCCTTGGGACACCATGCTTCACCCTTCCCCTCCTTCGCCGATACACTCTCCCAGCCCATCTCCGGTACGCTCTCCCAGCCTTCGCCGGTACACCCCTTTCTGCCCCCGACGGCCCACTTTTCCTCGCAAAATAAATATATATAAATATGTCATGATAATGATAATGATAATAATGATAATAAATTAATAAAAATCATGATAAATAAATAAACCTAAATATATATATATATGAGAAATAAACAAAAAAATGTGAAATAATAATAATAATAGTAAAAAAGGAAAGGGAAGATATAATAGTAATAATAATAAACAAAATGGAGAAATCATCCAGAATAAATACATAAAAGGGAAATAAGTAATAAAATATATATATGCACATAATTTATGAACCAGATTAAGAAAATGGTAAAATATATGTTCAAGCCCCGTCTCCCTCGTGACCCGATGCTAAAGGAACAACAATGTCGCCCTTCCAGGTTGGGCCCGAGTCTTGGGAATTATCCCGAAATGGCAATGGCCTGACCTCGTCTCGGGCTGACATTCTGATTAAACCAGACTCATTGCTCAGGCCGGATCCCTTCCGAGCCACTACTAAAATTACCGCACGTTCGGTAAACATTTGAACGGGTTCGCCTCGATTTTCGCCGCATTTCTATTATGGACCTGTGTCTGAATATGAAAAGACCCGTGAGCAACCAACATGGCCGACGGCTCCTACCCCGACGTGGTCGTGACCCAGTATTGCTCCGGGCCGATAGATCGTCAAATCGGATTCACTCTATCGGGATTCGTTCCCGCCCTTTCATTGAAATTGCCGCAAATTCGGCATACATTTGTACGGGATTGTTCCTATCTACGCGCACCTTCAATATGGACCCTTGTCCGAATATCAAGTGGTCCGCAAGTGACCGACAGTATCTGAATAGAACGAGATGGCTCCTGTCGTCCCTGGACCCTATACACGGGAATATCAATAAGGCCTTTGTGGGCTGTGCTTGGACCTCGGGTCCGTCCCAATTATGGTCACTGTCTGACCCACACCCTCGGCCTATAGCTCGCTTCCTTCGAACATGTTTTGGTTTTGGAATCTAGTCCCGGGACTCTTCCCCGTTGCCCTCCGGCATCGGGAACATTAATGATGCCCATGCAAGCCCCGTTTGGACCGTGGGAGGCGCCCCCGGTATGGTCCCGACTCGATCTCGCACCGGGCCAATAAATTCGCTAGTTTCCTGCTACACTAACCGAGATTTAACCGAATGTTTTCAGTGTCTCGGAATAATGTATTTGCCGTATCACGGCATACATATGTTCCAGGTCCTCCTGCGACGATTATGATACTGTCAAGCCAGACACCCGTCCGAATATTAAACGGTCTCCCGAATGACCGACACGTTTCGAACGTCTGCTTCCCTAGACACAGGGCTTTTCAGCCGATTCAAGGGATATTCCCCCGTTGCCCCTTGGCACCGGAAATATTAATGACGCTCATGCAAGTCTTGTTTCGACCGCGGGGGGCCCACCGCGATATGGTCGCAGCTTGCTCTTGCACCGGGCCAACAGATTTACTGCTTTTTGACCGCTCCAACCGAGGCTCAGCCGAACGTTTTCCGCTCTTCCGAACAATAAATTTTCCGTACCTCGATATACATGAGTTCCGATTTTCCCACGACAACCGTGATTTTCTTGAGCCGGACATTCGTCCGAACATTAAATGGTCAGTACACGACCGACATGATCGCAAATGTTTTCTTCTTACCCTCATACGGGGGTTTCGATGCTTCCTAATAGACCTTTCATGCAATTAATTTATTGGCCATGAGGCCCTGAATCCCGACGATTAATCAAGGGTGTTCCCTCGTATGGGGGATGTAAATGACGTCGTGACCTTTATGGCGAGTCAGGTTTTGGTCCCGACACGAACCACACAATCGTCTGACCGAGTCAGATCGAGCGCACCATGGGCTCTTCGGAGCCCGAATAAATTGTCACTTTGTGACTGGCACGCCCACGCACTTAATAGGCCAACCACATGAATAAGCGAATTTTAGTGCGTCCACAAGTCTGGCACGCCCGGTGGGACCAAACCACCCTTCATCTCTTCGCCGGGATTCAGGGCCTCATGGCCCCCTAATAAATGATGTTTGCCTGCTTTGATGAATTGCAGGTGCTGTCTTCGCCAGTCCTATGGGGAGAAAAGCCAGACTCGGTGCAGCTGCCTTCGCGGCCTCGAGAACGCTGCTTCGAAGCATATGCAGCTTCCAAGAATCATGGGGGCTGTTATAAAAAAAAAAGAAGAGAAGAGAAGAGAAGAGAAGAGAAGGGAGGGGAAATCAAACCCCCCTTTTTTTTCTCAAGAAGAAAGAGAAGAAAAGAAGGAAAGAAGGAAAGAAGAAAAGAAGAAAAGTAGAAAAGAAAGAAGCAAAAAAATTGAAGAGAAGAGAAAGAGTCGGCGAGAGAGGGTTGTACGGCCACGTCCGTCGAGACCCGTGCTGAATAAAGATTACCATTGTGGGGTTTCTGCGGTGGAGCGAACCACTCATCCCCTCCCTGAGGGGGTGAGCGTTCTCCTGCACCTCCACCCTGGTCAATCATACAAAAAAGAGAAATAAAAAAAGGGAGAAGAAGAAAAAGCTAGCAAGCATTGTCGACCAAAAGAGCAAGAAGAAACCCGGCATCCTGCCTGACTCAGGGATGACCCAAGTCTGCGGTGCAATGACCCGGCCCGTTCCTCCTTCCTGCTGCCTCTATCCAGCACAAGACGGCCCCCCGAGTGGTTGGTAAGAGACCCAGCGAGCCACAATTGTAGCTTGGTGAATAGCTGCCCGCTGAGGGGAATGCTTTATAGCAATGAGGCCAAGCACGGCCACCACTCCCGAAGAGAGCATGCACATACCCCGCCATGGGGGATAAGAAGAAGATTTATACCCTGCTACGGGGGCATAGGAGGCAAAAAAAGAGGTACACCCCATTCCCAGGGGCACATGAAGAGAATCCGCCCCGACTGAGGGGCATACAAAGCAAAAGCTACACCCCGGCTTCGGGGCATTTGAAGAAGAATCCGCCCTGACCTGGGGACATAAGAAGAAATAGAATTGCACCCTGGCTTAGGGGCATTTGAAGAAGAAATACACCCCGATATGGGGGCACATGAAGCAAAAGACATATCCCGCCATGGGGGCATGAGAAGAAAAGAATTCACCCCGGCCTGGGGACACATAAAAAGAGAAACTCACCTTGGCTTAGGGGCATATGAAGAAGAAACGTACCCTGGCCTGGAGGCATAAGAAACAAAAGCACACCCCATGCTAGGGGCATATGGAGAGGAATGCACCTCGCCCTGAGGGGCGCAAAAAGCATAAGAACACACCCTAGCTTAGGGGCGTTTGAAGAAGAAACATACTCCGCCAGGGGGCATAGAAGTCATGAAGAATACGCCCCGGCTTAAGGGCATTTGAAGAAGTCACATCCCGCCTCGGGAGCATGAGAAGCAGCAAGAATACACCCCGACGTAGGGGTATTTGAAGAAGAAATATACCCCGTCTGGGGGCATAGAAGCCGTAAAGAACACGCCTTGGCTCAGGGGCATTTGAAGAAGCTACATCCTTCCTTGGGAGTATAAGAAGAAAAGAGTCCACCCCATCTTGGGGGTATTTGAAGAAGAAACACACCCCGCTATGGGGGCATAGAAGCCATAAAGAATACGCCCCGGCTTAGGGGTATTTGAAGAAGAAGGATACCCCGCCTCGGGGGGACATTGCAAGCAGCGATACACCCTGCTAGGGTGCACAAGAAGCAAACCACACTCCACTCCTGGGGACACATAAAGAGAGTACACCCCACCATGGGGGCACATGAAGAGAATCCACCCCGACTCGGGGGTACATGAAGCACCAAAGAATACACCTCGCCGTTGGGGAGTCTGAAGAAAAAGCATACACCCCACTTTGGGGGCACAAGAAGTAAACATTCCCCATCGTGTCGGGGTAGAAGAAGAAGAATTCCCCCCTCGGGGGCATATAAAAAAAAAGAGAAAAGTAAAGATACACCTGGTGTCCGGCGCACATGAAGAGAAAGGCACCTCCCTTTGGGGGCACAACAAGCAACAAAGGTACGCCCCGACTGAGGGGCACAGCAAGAGAAATACACCCCTGCGCCAGGGGCATATGAGACAAAACTATACCCCGATTTAGGGGCATTTGAAACAAAGACTTCACCCCGTCTCAAGGGGGGGCATAAGAAGCGAAAGATATACCCCACCCCGGGGGGGGGGGGGCACAAGAAGAAAACACACCCCACCTTGGGGGCGTAAGAAGCCAAGAGATATGCCCCGCCACGGGGCAGTAGAGGCAAAATGCATTCCCTCCGGGGGCACATGAAGCAACATACCCCTCACCTCGGTAGCATATGAGGCCAAGAGGCTACATCCCGGCTCGGGAGCATAATAAACAAAAGATATACCCCACATCGGGGGCATATGAAGTCAGGAATCACACCCCCGTCTTAGGGGTATTTGAAGAAGAAGCATACCTCGCCTCGAGGGCCTAGAAGCTATAAAGAGCATGCCCCGACTCAGGGGCATATGTAGAGAAGTCCACCCCGGCCTAGGGGTATTTCAAGAAGAAACATACCCCGCCAGGGGGCATAGAAGTCATAAAGAACACGCCCCGGCTTAGGGGTATTTGAAGAAGATACATCCCGCCTCAGGAGCATAAGAAAGAGAAGAATACATCCCGTCTTAGGGATATTTGAAGAAGAAATATACCCCGCTAGGGGGCATAGAAGCCATAAAGAATATGCACCGGCTCAGGGGCATTTGAAGAAGAAACATACCCCGCCTGGGGGACGCAGAAGCAAAGAGACAGAGTACACCTCCACCCGGGGGCACCGAAGCAAAGAGGCATACATCCCGACCTGGGAGCACATGAAGAAAGAATATATCCCGACCTAGGGGCGTCAGAAGAAGAAACATACGCCCCGATCCAGGGACAAGAGAAGCAAGAGAATACGCCCTGTGAAAAGGGTATGAGAAACATGAAGAATGTACCCCAGCCTAGGGGCACAGAAAGAGACACACTCCGCCCTTGGCGCATAAGAAGCAGAAGCACCTATCCCAGCCTGGGGGCACAAAAATACACTCCGCCCTTGGCGCATAAGAAGCAGAAGCATCTACCCCGACCCGGGGCACAGAAACAAAGAGACATACATCCCGATCTGGGAGTATGAGAAGAAAGATATACTCCGCCCAAGCGGCATTTGAAGAAACAACATACCCTGCTTCGGGGGCACATAAGCCATAAAGAGATACACCCCCGCCTCAGGGGGGCGTAAGAAGTAAAAGATACACCCCGGCTTAGGGGCATATGAAGAAGAAACATACCCCGCCTGGGGGCATAGAAGCCGTGAAGAGTATACCCCGGCTTGGGGGGGCATTTGAAGAGAGCTACACCCCGTACCAGGGGCATATGAAGAAGAAACATACCTCACCTCGAGGGCCTAGAAGCTATAAAGAACACGCCCCGGGTAAGGGGCATATGAAGAGAAGTCCACCCTGGCTTAGGGGTGTTTGAAGAAGAAACACGCCCCACCTGGGGGCATAGAAGCTGTGAAGAGTATACCCCACCATGGGGGCATTTGAA
This sequence comes from Amorphophallus konjac, assembly GCA_022559845.1. Taxonomy (NCBI): domain Eukaryota; kingdom Viridiplantae; phylum Streptophyta; class Magnoliopsida; order Alismatales; family Araceae; genus Amorphophallus; species Amorphophallus konjac. The sequence continues at coordinate 172,704,952 of CM040128.1, read as the reverse complement.
GAGAGCTACACCCCGCCTCGGGGGCATTAAAAAAAAACAACACACCATGGTCTGGGGACATAGAAGCCAAAAAATACACTCCAGCGTGGAAGCATTAATGAGAAAAGAAGAGCAGAAAAGAAAGAAAAAAGGGGCACATGAGGCAGACGTGGTCTTTGTGGCCGCCTCATCCCATAAAAGAAGAGAAGAAAAGAAAGAAAAAAGAGTCGCGAGGTAGACGTGGTCTTCGAGCCCGCCTCATCACACAAAAGAAGAGAAGAAGAGGAAGAAAAGACACATGAGGCAGACGTGGTCCCTAAACCCGCCTCTTCACACAAAAGAAGAAGAGCAGAACCAAAAGAAGACACATGAGGCAGACGTGGTCTTCGAGCCCGCCTCATCACACAAAAGAAGAGAAGGAAGAAAGAATGCACATGAGGCGAACATGGTCCTTGCACCTGCCTCTCCATAAAAGAAGAAGAGAAGAAGAAAAAGAGCAATTTTGAGGCGAACACGGTCTTTACACCTGCCTCTCTACACAAAAGAAGAAGAGAAGAAAAGAAAGAAATGAGCAACGAGGCAAACATGGTCCTTGCACCTGCCTCTCCATAAAAGAAGAAGAGAAAAAGAGAAAGAGCAATCATGAGGCAAGCATGGTCTCTACACCTGCCTCTCTACAAAAGAAGAATAGAAGAGAAAAAAGAGACATGAGGCGAACATGGTCCCTGCACTTGGCTCTCCATAAAAGAAGAAGAGAAGAAGAAAAAGAGCGATCATGAGGCGAACATGGTCTCTGCACCTGCCTCTCCATAAAATAAGAAGAGAAGAAAAAAAAAGAGCAATTATGAGACGAACACGGTCTTTGCACCCGCCTCTCCATGTTAGTTAGGTGCGATAGATAAACACAGATCCAGAGGGGGGGTGAATGGATCTTTCAAAGAATTTTACCCAATTTAAGTTCTACCGCTTAGATGTGCGGAATTAAAAGCGGATGCAGATATAAACTGAGAAAACTTAGGAAGCTATTGCAAAGCAGTCCAATAGAATAAACTCACACTCGATCCTAAACAAACATCTAGTGAGCGCAGCAGAGAAGTGAACACATAAGGCAAACAAACCACAAAAGAACACCAGGCTTTTTAGGTGGTTCGGTCCAAAGACCTACGTCCACCCCTCACCCCCAACCGGAGTGAGGCTTCCACTAGTAACACTAGCACAGTAGACTCAGTCTGCAACAAATACTGCCAAACAGCTTGACCAGGGGAACAACCTCCCCTCTTCCTCCCAACCGGAGGGACACCCCAAGTGACTCCCAGCCACTTGGAAACCAGAGACGCATAGTCTCTCTTCCTCCAAACCGGACGGAACACCTAGTCTTGCAACCCACAAGACTAGAACCGGAGGACCAATCCTCCCTTCCTCCAAACCGGAGGGGAACCTAGAGACCCAAGTCTCTCTTCCTCTGAAACCCAGAGGGAAGCACAAGTGACACCAAGTCACCTGCAAACTAGAGGTCTCGGACCTCTCTTCCTCCCAACCGGAGGTACCCCTGGACTTGAAACCTACAAGCCCAGAACCGGAGACAAATCTCCCTTCCTCCAAACCAGGAGGGAACCCACAAGTAGCACCCAGCTACTTGCAATAGGAGATAGCAATCTCCCTTCTCCTGAACCAACAGGAGGGACCCCGACCTCTCTACAGAGTATCGGAAAGACTAGATATCAAATGAAAAGGAAAACAGAAAATAGAGTCACAACGACTGAAAGGCTGTAAATGAAATACAAGGAATGTGGCTCTCGAAGGAGCTGACTGGATTGGATTTGATCCAAATTCCAGTAGGTAGATATTCAACTGAAGCTTCTTTCTTCTTCTACACGAGCCCTCTCTCTTTCTCCTTTTCTTCTTCTGCTGGATCTCTCGATCTCTCTTCTGCTCTCTGGCTCACTCTTCTTCTTTCTTCTTCAACTGCTCTCATTCTCTTTCTTTCTCTTTTTCTTCTTCTTCTCTGTTCTCTGTATCGTGGAGGCACTCACTGCTCTTCTGTTTTTCTTGATGGCTCACTGCTCTTCGATCATCTTCAGCCGATGGAGGAAGCTCCATATTTATACCGGCAGCAGGCAGCTAGGGCTAATGCTCTTTTCGATTCCCACCCAAGCTTCAGTCCACGTGGCGGCTTCTCAGCATCTTGGATCACGTGCCAGATGCCAGCCTCGTATCATGTGCCCAGACACCTGCAGGTTTAATGAAGAGTTCAGTCGGTGTACAAGCCACAGGCTGTATAGACTTCATATAAAAGCAGCAGTGTATAGACTTATGATGTGATAACAAGTGTATAGACTTGAAGCCTTGAGAACGAGTGTATAGACTTGAACTTAGAAATGAATGTATAGACATTAGAACAACATATGAGCAAGTGTGTACACTGAGAGAGTGTATAGTGTTGAAGTTCTTCATGCGAAGCTTAGTGTATAGACTTGCAGTGTGATAATGAGTGTATAAAGTTGAAGCAATGGAAACGAGTGTATAGACTTCGATCAATATGCATCAGACGACTCTGTATGGACTTGAAGACCCTTAGCCAATGTATAGACTTCAAGTGAAGACCAATGTATAGACTTCACGTGAAAGCCCAATGTGCAGACTTGAGCTATGCAAGCTACAGTGCCGATGTATGGACTTTGTGAATGTTCAGACTTGAATGCTCGACCAGTGTACAGACTTGCAGAGCCGAACCCAATGTATAGACTTGAGGAATTGAAGCCAATGTACAGACTTGTCGAATGGCTCAGCAATGTATAGACTTGGCGAACCACGGTCCAATGTATAGACTTTGCAAAACAGAGTCCAATGTATAGACTTGGCAGGTTGAACCACTGTACAGACTTTGAAGTCGAAGACAATGTGTAGACTTACGTTCGATCATGACTGTATAGACTTTACAGTGCTCAAAGGCAATGTTCAGACTTGCAAGATTGAGACGCTGAATGAGACGGTGGAGTCTGTATAGACTTTGCTCAAACGATCGGATGTATATACTTGGAAGCCCTGAACCATTGTATAGACTTGAACTTGAGACGCTGACAGAGATGATCGGATGAACAGAATTGAAAGCAATATGAGACACAAAGGAAGGCGCACCGATGTACATACTTGCTGAACGAAACTAAGACGCTACGTGAGACGGTGCACAAGACGCTGAGCAATGTATAGACTTGAAAGAACTCCAAGTGATGTATAGACTTTGAAATGCTTGAAGAGGATGTACATACTTTATGAGACACTGCATGCCAATGTATAGACTGTTAAATAGGAGGACGGTTAGCTAGAAGGGGAGGGGATGAATAGATCACCATTTTAAAAAATATTTTTCCTAGCCGAGGAAATCTTAGAAGATGAGATGGGCTAGGAAGACTGACTATATGTAAAATAATCCGAAACCTCAACCAAGAAAAGGCAGGTCACGAGCGCAGAACATATATCACTCAGAATTTCATCAGCACATATGCACAAGCACTAAGCGAGTAGTCAGACTAAGGTTTCGATCAACAATAATCACACTTACTTCATGAAACCAGACAGAAGCATAAAGGAAATAGATGCGCACAGCCACACCACAGAGAACAAGAGATTTAGATGGTTCAGTCTGCAACCCGCAGACTTACGTCCATCCCTCACTCAAGGCCGAGTGAGGCTTCCCTTTCATAAGAAAGAACCGCAGACTCAGTCTACCAACAACACGCTGATCCACAGCTTGGGGATCGAAATCCCTACAGACGCTGAACACAGCTTGCACCCAGGTCTCACACCCCAAGACCTGACCCGGAGATAACTCTCCCTTCCTCTTAGACAAGAGGGAACCCAGCAATGACTCACCCTCACTGCAACTCAGAGACGCTGTCTCTCTTCCTCCATAGCCGGAGGGAACAACCCAGATAGCCTCCTCACTATCTGAACACAACAACCCCGGAGACCACCTTCCTTCCTCTGATCTGATTTAGAGGGAACCACAATGCAACCCAGAGGATTCACCTCTCTTCCTCTACACCTAGAGGGAACGATAAAACAGAGTATCGGAATTTAAGAACAAACAACTGAAAACATAAAGAAATATCGAAGACAATCGAACGGAGAAACAATGTAGCTTCTTAAAGAAGCATAGACAAAACATAGCAGAAAACCATCCTCTCCTTCATCACTCTCCCTCTTCCAGGTACGCTCAACGAATGGATCAGGATGGCTTCTCCTCTCCTTCCTCTCGCTCTGGCCGCACCCTTTTCCTTGTGGCTTCGGCAGCTTTTCAGGAGCAGAAACCTTCATATATATATCCAACCTCACGAGAGAGTGAGGGTTTGGGAGACACGCGCGAAGTCATGCTTCCAGATGAACCGAGCCACGTGTTAGACGATTATTCCCTCGGATCACGTGCTCACATGATTGGAATAAAGTTCCAATTTGTCTTTAAGTCCCTGTAAGGTTTCAGAGAACATTTAGTCAATCTCAAAAATATTCAAGTCATACATTGTTCACACAGATTGCATGGGACTTATCAAAGGACAGAAGAACGCGTCAACGCACTAAAGCCAAGGTGTTAACGCAATGGATATAATGGAGAACAGGTCCCTTGACAAAACACACTAATGCGTCAACGCATCAGTTGACAGCGTCGACGCTTCTGCTTGGCGGTTGAACAAAAGAACCTTTGGTCATAAACTCAAGGCATCGACGCTTCCATTGTGTAGCGTCGCCTCAGCTCCTTGGGCGAGATGCACAATCTCTTGGTAACAAGCTAATGCGTCAATGCTTCAGGTGACAGTGTCGACTCAGCTTCATAGGTGAGACGCTCAAGCCCTTGGCACCAAGCCAATGCGTCAACGCTTCCATCGTGCAGCGTCGACTCAACTTCATAGGCGAGACGCTCAAGCCCTTGGCACCAAGCCAATGCGTCAACGCATCCAGTGATAGCATCGACGCAGTGGACAAAATAGCAAGCGAAAGACGCACTATTGCGTCTACGCAGCCAGCCAAGTGCGTCAACGCACTAAATGCACAGAACCCATATAAACAAGACAATGCAGGATCTTTATCATTCATCAAGGAGCATCAAAATAATTATCATAAAAATAATTTGATTCATAGTGTTAGTCATCATCAAAACTATAGAGATGCAACAATCTCCCCCTTTTTGATGATGGCAACACCATGAGTCAAATTCAGTGAAAGAAGAAACACCAACTTAAAACATTCTCAATAAGGGCAGCAACCCCTTTTAACCTTCTCCCCTTTTCAGACTTTTCAACCTTTACTCCCCCTTTCAACCTTCTCCCCTTTTCAGACTTTTCAACCTTCTCCCCCTTTGACATCATCAAAACAAGGAGAAAGAGAGTTGTTGACGCTGGACTGATGAGAAAAGATGGAGAGGATTCCAACAGTAGACACTCATAGTCAAATCTTAGATGCTTAAGTGGGGCTGTAAGGTCAAGTGAAGAATCTTGGAGTTCTGGTAAGAGAAAGAGATTTAGAATAACCTTGAAGTTTATCAACTTACTATGATTATGAGAGAAGAGCAAGTGACAACAAGTATGACTGAGGTAGCTGTTAAGGCTTGTCAAAGAGACAACAAGAGTTTGAACCACTAAGACAGCCTGTAGGCATTGAGGACAAACAGTCCAAGCAGAGAAAGCACAGTTATGGAGTGTATTTGGCCAGTTACACTTTTGACATTAAGTATGCACCTTGGTCAGAGGCCAGCATCCTCAGTTACTCAGTGTGAGAGCCTCATCACTTCTCAATTAGAGAACAGAGATAGTGACCATTGGTTGTTACATGAGGAGACACCTTGATCAGAGGCCAGAATCCCGAATTACTCAGCATATTGTCATCATTGCTCTGCCAAGCATAATTTTGAATTGTATTTCTTTCTTTTGATTTTTTTTATGAGAACTGATACCTCATGACATAGGAAATTCTCATTTCATTGATGGGATTCCTAGTTTCTCAGTATGCAGTTTTAAGCACAGATAAGTTTAACTAGCTCAACAAGGGGTTGTTTGAAGACAAAACCCAGGGCAAATATTAGAGGTCTTATCAAGATGTCCAAAGAGAAGCTCATAAATAGAAACCATTTCTTACAAGTCTAGCTTGTTCATGAGTCATGCAACAAAGTAAGAGGATATACTTGTGAAGGTTAATCTTAGCCTCTTAAGACTTACTAGAAGAGGATTCTAGCTGGACTTTAATTGCACAAACTTAAGAATGTAGGAAATGAATGAGGTTCTATTAAGAGGAATATTCAAGATCAATTCTAACATTTAATCCAGCAACAACAACCATCTTTCAAGCGTTTCTAATTAGTCAAGCTCCCCCTCTCTAGTAGCTCTATCTTCCATTCTACCCAGAAAACAGTAGAGAAGCAGAATTGACTTTACTCAAAACACACACCCGCTCCCCCTCACATAGGGACCCCCACCAGAAAAAGTAAGACAAAACTACCACTAAATTTATGGAAATACATGAGCCAGAATTCATTGCCTCAAATCAGTCAGAGTTTGTAAATACCAAGTTCTCTCTCAAAGAAGTGAATTTTTCAGTATCTTGAGGTTTTGTAAAAATATCAGCAATTTGATCTGCAGTCCCAACATGAATTAATTCAAATGTTTTATTTGCAATTTCATTTCTGATAAAGTGGTGCCTGATTTCAATGTGTTTTGTTCGTGAGTGCAAAACAGGATTCTTTGCAATGTTTATGGCACTAGTGTTATCACAAAAGATGGGAGTGCAACCTGTCTCTACTTGGTAATCCTGAAGTTGATGCTTGATCCAGATAACCTGAGTGCCACAGCTGCTTGCAGCCACGTATTCAGCCTTTGCAGTGGAAAGAGCCACTGAATGTTGTTTCTTTGAACTCCAAGAAACTAGGCATCCTCCTAAGAATCGGTAGTGGCCACTGGTGCTCTTCTATCTAGTTTGCATTTAGCAAAGTCTGCATCAGTGTATGCAACTAAATCTAATGTGCGTGAAGCAGGATACCATAAGCCTAATGTGTGTGTGGCAGACAGATATCTAAAGATTCTTTTTACAGCAGACAAATGTAGTTCAGTAGGCCTAGACTGATATCTTGCACATAAAACAACACTGAATTGTATGTCTGGCCTAGAGGCAGTTAAGTACAAGAGGGATCCGATCATACCTCTGTAGAATTTTTCATCCACTTGTTTACCTGACTCATCTGCATTAAGGGTCATGCTTGTGCTCATTGGGGTGGATATTTGCTTCAGGTTAGTCATCCCAAACCTTTTTAGGATATCCAGCGTGTACTTGGTTTGGTGGAAGAAACAACCATCTGTCATTTGATTTATCTGCAAGCCAAAGAAGTAAGTCAGTTCCCCAACTAAGCTCATCTCAAATTCAGCTGACATAAGCTGTGAAAATTCTTTACATAGTTCAGGATTTGTTGATCCAAAAATAATGTCGTCTATATATACCTGAACTATGATGAGATCTTGTCTTGAATTCTTAGTGAATAAGGTTTGGTCAACTTTACCTCTGTTATATCCTTTATTCAGTAAGAAATTGGTCAGTCTTTCATACCAGGCCCGAGGAGCCTGCTTTAGTCCATAAAGAGCTTTGTTTAACCTGAAAACTTGATCAGGTTTAGTCGAAAACTGAAAACCAGGAGGTTGTTCATCATAAACTTCTTCTTTTAGAATTCTATTCAAGAAAGCACTCTTAACATCCATTTGTTGAAGTTTTATGTTGTTTGAACAAGCAAATGCTAATAGAATTCTGATAGCCTCCATTCTAGCTACTGGAGCAAAGGATTCATCAAAGTCCACTCCATACTCCTGACTGTAGCCTTTAGCTACAAGTCTAGCTTTATTCCTAGAGATGACACCTTCTTCATTCAGTTTGTTCTTAAAAACCCATTTTGTTCCTATTACATTGAAATTTTCAGGTCTAGGTACAAGTTCCCAGACATTGTTTCTATCAAATTGCCCTAGTTCTTCACACATGGCAGTTACCCAATTCTCATCACTTAAGGCTTCTTCAATGGTCTTAGGCTCAATTTGAGAAACTAAAGCAATTAAGTCCTGATTCTGAACATTTCTGAAATGAGATCTTGTCCTAGGGGGATCATTAAGACTACCAATAATATTGGTTACAGGGTGGTCTTTTAAAACTCTGACATTTGTTGAGGACTCACCTTGTTCGGCTGTACCTACTGGGTTCAGATCAGTGGGTTCTTCAGCCGGTTGTACTTCCTCCTCTTGCATTTGATTCAGGAACTCTCCATCATGACTTGTAGACCTGTTATCATCATTTAGACTGTTAGAGATTTTTGTTTCATCAAAAATAACATGAGGGGTTTCCTCTACAGTTCTATCAGTTTTATTAAAGACCCTGAAGGCCCTAGATGTTTCAGAGTATCCTAGGAATATTCTTGGAATACTTCTAGCATCAAATTTATCTAAGTCTCTCTTGTTGTTATTATGAATAAAGCATTTTGAACCAAAAATTTTGAAATATGAGACATTAGGCCTCTTACCTTTCAGAAGTTCATATGGTGTTTTCTTATGTATGGGTCTTACCAAAGCTCTATTAAGTATGTAGCAGGCTGTGTTTGCCGCTTCTGCCCAAAAGCTCTTAGGTAGCTGACTCTCCATTAGTAGTGTTCTTGCCATTTCCACTATTGTTCGATTCCTTCTCTCCATAATTCCATTCTGCTCTGGGGTCCTGGGAGAAGAAAATTTGTGAGTCAGTCCCTCCTTGTCACAGAAGCTAGAAAATGAGGAGTTCTCAAACTCTCCTCCATGATCTGATTAGATAACAGTGATCTTGTGCCCTATATGTTTTTGCTTATTGAAAAAATGTTCAAATTTTTGAAAAGCATCACTCTTATTTGCCAAGAAAAACAACCATGCAAATCTAGAGTAGTCATCGACAATGACAAAACCAAATCTCTTACCATTTAGGCTCTGGGTTCTGGTAGGACCAAAGAGATCCATGTGCAAGTGTTCCATAAGCTTGTTTGACAAGCTCTCAGTCCTTATTTTAAAAGAAGCTCGGGTTTGCTTGCCTAGAGCACAGGCATTGCAAGGCTTAGAGAATGATTTGAACTTCAAGCTAGGCATGCCTATAAATATGTCAAATTTAGCTAATTTATGCAAGGTGTTAAAGCTAGCATGACCTAGTCGCCTATGCCAGTCAAACATGTTATCTCTGAATCAGCAGAGAGACACAGATTAGACTCAGACTCATCATCAAAATCCACAATATAGACATTATTGACTCTATTTGCAAAGAACTTTATTTTATCGGAGTTGGGTTCTAGAATTTTGCAAGCATGCTCATCAAAAAGGACCTTGTGACCCTTGTCACATAACTGACTAATACTCAATAAGTTGTGTTGTAGACCTTCGACCAACAATACTTTTTCAACAGAGTTGGAGGTTTTCTTACCGATGGTTCCGGTCCCAATGATTTGGCCTTTATTTTTACCTCAAACTTGACTGTCCCTCCTGCTTTCAATTCAAGCTTGCTGAACTTTCTTTGATCCCCTGTCATGTGCCGCGAGCAGCCACTGTCGAGATACCACTTGTTGTTCTCGGCTGCTAGGCTCACCTGCACAATATCAATTTAAGTTGTGTGCTTTGGAACCCAAGGTAAGTTGGGTCCAAAAATACCGTTCAATTCATTAAGCACAGTCTTGGGAATCCAGATCTGTTTCAACCCCTTTTTCTTTCTGTGCTGAGAGTTGACAGTTTTGTTATTGATGTGCATTTCATTTGTTCCTTTTTGTTTCTCAAGGTGTGTCCAGTTTCTGTTGATAAAGGTTTGGGTCCCAGCCAGACCATAATTTTTAATCTGTCTAGATGAAGGCATTTTATTGACAGTATTCTGTGTGTAGTTAGACGTTCCCATGTTTCTTTTAAAATAGCCCATTCTTTTATTAGAGTCATAGTTGTTGAATTGACAGACACCTTGCTTCTGGTGCGTGGGCTTGTAGAATTTCTTGAAGATATTTTTTTCAAAATCAGCCTGTTGTCTATGGATGTTCTTTTGTTGTTCAGTAGTTTTGGAACTGGATGGAATGTCCAGTTTCTCTTTTCCTTTCTCAGTGCAGAAAGTAGTGGTTTTTACCCCAAATGCTTCCTTCTTACTTGGGTTGAAACCCAACCCCTCTCTGTTAAAGTTTACTTTGGTGCCTAACAATGCATTCAAATTACTCTCTCCCAAAACAAACCTCTCAAGGGTTTTCTTCTTATCTTCCAACTCCTTCCGCAACATATATTGTTTTCCAGCAATTCATCATTAACCCTTTTAACAGCTTCATACCCTTCCCTGAGTAAGTCATTTTGTCTCAGGTTTTCTTCAGTATGTTGATTGGTTTCATCAAGCTGTTTTCTAAGTTTTTCAAGCTCATTTTTAACAAGATTGTTCTCATTTCTTACATTTTCCATTTGAGCTAATTCAGCTATCAGTTTGGAATTTTCTGTCTTAATGAGTTGTTGTTCTTCATTAACCACATTGAGTTTGCGTTTGGTGACTCTATGTTCTTTAGCTAAGGCATTGTACATATCTAGCAGTTCACCATACTTATCTTCCCAGTCATCAATAGAGTAAGTCACAAAGGGATTGATTACCTCATTTTCCTCGTCGGCCATCAGACATACTCCTTCAGTCTCCTTTCCTGAGGAATCAGTCTCTGAGTCTTCTTCTTCATCGCTCCAAGTGCATACCATAGCTTTTGGCTTTTTCTTGTACACTTTGGAGCCTTTCTTATGGTAATCCAGTGTCTTCTTCTGAAGCTCAGGGCAATCTTGCTTCATGTGCCCAAAGTTCCTGCAATGATAACACATCACACTTTTAGCATTCCTATCCTTTTCATTGCCATTGTTCGGATATTTACCTGATGAGTAGTTTCTTCTTCTCCCATATGATTTTCCCTTCAGTTTCAGAAATTTCCTGAACTGTCGTGTGAGCAAGGCTTTTTCACTTCTGTCAAGATCTGGAATTCCATCAGAGTCTCCACTGCTGCTACTGCTGCTACTGTTGCTGCTGCTGCTGTGTCGTTCAACTTTAAGAGCAACATTCTTGCCCTTTCTGTCACTTCCTTCTCCTATTTTCTTGAGATTCATCTCATAGGTCATAAGAGACCCTATGAGTTCAGTGACAGTCATGGTTGTTAAATCCTTCGATTCCTCTATCACAGTGGCCTTTGTGTGCCACGCTGGAGTCAAAGATCTCAAGATCTTCCTGACTATATCCCCTTCGGATATTTCCTTTCCAAACCCCTTGAGGCTGTTTGTGATCAGTGACAGCCTAGCGTACATATCAGTCACGCTCTCCTCTGACTTCATCTTGAATAATTCATACTCAGAGGTTAGGTAGTTTACCTTGGTAGCTCTGACCTGAGAGTTACCCTCGTAAATCAGCCCTAGTTCATCCCACATCTTCTTAGCTGTCTTGCACGCCGAAATTCGGGCATATTCTTCAGGGTGAACTGCGCACTGGATAATGTTGAGCGCAGACCAGTTCAGTCCGGATAATTTGACTTGTTCTTCAGACCACATCTCCTCATTCGGAGGTAAATCATAAGGTCCAGTTGTAATGACTCTCCACAGCTTGTGGCTCTGAGATCGGATGAAAACTTCCATCCTATTTTTCGAAAAGAAATAATTAGAACCATCAAAATATGGGGGACGGGAGATTGACTGTCCTTCAGCTATGTAGCTGCGAGGACCACTGGTTCCAGGATTACCCTGGTCGTTGGACCACATCTCAGGGTAAACTCGCTCTGATACCAACTGTTAAACAGGAGGACGGTGAGCTAGAAGGGGAGGGGATGAATAGATCACCGTTTTAAAAAATATTTTTCCTAGCCGAGGAAATCTTAGAAGATGAGATGGGCTAGGAAGACTGACTATATGTAAAATAATCCGAAACCTCAACCAAGAAAAGGCAGGTCACGAGCGCAGAACATATATCACTCAGAATTTCATCAGCACATATGCACAAGCACTAAGCGAGCAGTCAGGCTAAGGTTTCGATCAACAACAATCACACTTACTTCATGAAACCAGATAGAAGCATAAAGGAAATAGATGCGCACAGCCACACCACAGAGAACAAGAGATTTAGATGGTTCAGTCTGCAACCTGCAGACTTACATCCATCCCTCACTCAAGGCCGAGTGAGGCTTCCCTTTCATAAGAAAGAACCGCAGACTCAGTCTGCCAACAACACGCTGATCCACAGCTTGGGGATCGAAATCCCTACAGACGCTGAGCACACAGCTTGCACCCAGGTCTCACACCCCAATACCTGACCCGGAGATAACTCTCCCTTCCTCTTAGACAAGAGGGAACCCAGCAATGACTCACCCTCACTGCAATTCAGAGACGCTGTCTCTCTTCCTCCACAGCCGGAGGGAACAACCCAGATAGCCTCCTCACTATCTGAACACAACAACCCCGGAGATCACCTCCCTTCCTCTGATCTGATTCATAGGGAACCACAATGCAACCCAGAGGATTCACCTCTCTTCCTCTACACCTAGAGGGAACGATAAAACAGAGTATCGGAATTTAAGAACAAACAACTGAAAACATAAAGAAATATCGAAGACAATCGAACGGAGAAACAATGTAGCTTCTCAAAGAAGCATAGACAAAACATAGCAGAAAACCATCCTCTCCTTCATCACTCTCTCTCTCTTCCAGGTACGCTCAACGAATGGATCAGGATGGCTTCTCCTCTCCTTCCTCTCGCTCTGGCCTCACCCTTTTCCTTGTGGCTTCGGCAGCTTTTCAGAAGCAGAAACCTTCATATATATATCAAACCTCACGAGAGAGTGAGGGTTTGGGAGACACGCGCGAAGTCATGCTTCCAGATGAACCGAGCCACGTGTTAGACGATTATTCCCTCGGATCACGTGCTCACATGATTGGAATAAAGTTCCAATTTGTCTTTAAGTCCCTGTAAGGTTTCAGAGAACATTCAGTCAATCTCAGAAATATTCAAGTCATACATTGTTCACACAGATTGCACGGGACTTATCAAAGGACAGAAGAACGCGTCAACGCACTAAAGCCAAGGCGTTAACGCAATGGATATAATGGAGAACAGGTCCCTTGACAAAACACACTAATGCGTCAACGCATCAGTTGACAGCGTCGACGCTTCTGCTTGGCGGTTGAACAAAAGAACCTTTGGTCATAAACTCAAGGCGTCGACGCTTCCATTGTGTAGCGTCGCCTCAGCTCCTTGGGCGAGACGCACAAGCTAATGCGTCAACGCTTCAGGTGACAGGGTCGACTCAGCTTCATAGGCGATACGCTCAAGCCCTTGGCACCAAGCCAATGCGTCAATGCTTCCATCGTGCAGCGTCGACTCAACTTCATAGGCGAGACGCTCAAGCCCTTGGCACCAAGCCAATGCGTCAACGCATCCAGTGACAGCGTCGACACAGTGGACAAAACAGCAAGCGAAAGACGCACTATTGCGTCTACGCAGCCAGCCAAGTGCGTCAACGCACTAAATGCACAGAACCCATATAAACAAGACAATGCAAGATCTTTATCATTCATCAAGGAGCATCAAAATAATTATCATAAAAATAATTTGATTCATAGTGTTAGTCATCATCAAAACTACAGAGATGCAACATAGACTTCTTGAAAAGCACACGATGCAATGTGTGGACTTGGTGACTCATGCAGACAGACGAGTGTACAGTCTATGCCATGCTCACAGTTAAGCAATGTACCAAGTTCTGAATGAGCAGTTCTGAATGAAGTAAACACATATGACATCAATTTGTCATCATCAAAACACACGTAAACTATGTCATCATCAAAACATAAGTAAACACATATGACATCAAACATATGAGAGTCATAGTGTTTGTCATCATCAAAACACAATATCCAACAATCTCCCCCTTTTTGATGATGGCAATACTATGAGTCTTATGAATGAAATAAATGGAATATTCAGACTAGACTCATCAAAGTATTCTCCCCCTTTGACTTCATCAAAAAAAAATAATACTTTGATAATCTAGTGATGTCATATGAGACACTCAAAATAGTTCAGCAGATGAGGGCAACACAATATCATAATCATTTAAATCAATTCTCCCCCTTAGTCAAACAACTTATGTAGTCCTGCATATGCAACAAATACTCCCCCTTTGACATGGCAGAAGATATAGAGCTATTGCAGACAAATAAATTGATCAGACAATCTAGCACATTCTCCCCTTATGCATATAGTGTCTCAAACAGACCAGAGAATTCTGCCCTTATGATCCATGATGCAAGAGAAATCTACAAGGATGAACTCTGGTTATCCAAAAAAAATTCTGAGAGTTGTGCGTCACATAAAAGAGAACCAATGTCAATCAAAACACATTGATAGAGGGCAATATGATCACAAACGTTTTGAAGGTTGAAACCAATTGAGATGAAGGGAGAATATCAACATAAACACAGGGACACTCAAGAATGCTGACTAGATTTCCCCCTTTAAGAAAGACACTCAGCAAGACCGGAAAGCTCCCCCTGATTAGATGATGGAGTGAAGCCAATTGATATAGTGAAGTGATGAGCATCTATCAGCAAAACATAGACTGTAATCACAGTGAATAAATGAGGAAGATAGATTTTCATTAGCACACCAAATTCATAAATCTTTGTAAACGAATTTCAGATTCTTCAATTATAATAGATTATGAATGAGTTTAAACTGACCATCATGATTTAAGAGAGATGTATTCAACGTTTATCAAGAAAATTCAATACTCATATCTGAAACACCTTTTAATAAAGGTGAACCAACAACTCATTTGATATTCATGTTTAACCTCCTTCCATCTTACTCATTTAAATTCAGTGGCTCCTATGGAAGTTACACAAGATAATATTGAGATTAAACAGAAATAAATGAGACTGAGCTTGTCTTTAGGTTTTCAGAATTTTCTGATACCAATTGAGCAACACTTATTTTTCCTGAGCAAGTTTGGTTCAGTCAACACCTTTTTACATGAGGCACAACACGTCTTAGGTGAAGTGACCCAGTTACTCGGTGTGACAACCGTATTGCCTCTCAAAGAGAAAAGAGTTAGCAATGCAGTATCTTTTTACATGAGGAGACATCTTGATCAGAGGCCAGAATCCCCAGTTACTCAACACATCCATGCCATTGCTCTGCCAGATTTTCAAACATATTGAAAAGAGGTAACTATGGCACTTCATGACATGGGCTTACTCTATTTCATTGATAGAAAACCCAGTTTCTCTGTGACCACAGTCATTGCTCTAGCTTTAAATTTTAACTATTTTCAGATTCTTCAAACAAAGCTCAGTACACTTGAAATGATTAAGAACAATACTTTCTACATGTATCTTAACCAAAGAAAGCCATGTCTTTTAAAATTTCAGATTTCAGAAAGTTTTGCATGAAATTCATGAGGCAATTGGTTAAGACTTATTAAGCATGATGATTCAGATATTTTCAAGTCTTTTACAACAAAACTTAGAAAATACATTAGGCTTAAATCAATTTGATTTATCAAAATATTCTTAAGCCAGTATAATAGAAGATTCTTCTTTTTAGAGTGTCTGATTTATGCCTAGGGTGCACTGATTAAGTCTTTCCTCATTCGGCTGAATCAATGACATTGTCAAGAGAAATTAGCAGAGAGCAATTCTGATACCAATAGTTGAGAGAATAGAGCAATTCAGAAGCCAGCATTAAAGACTAAAAATCAGTCAGATTAGCTTTGACCAGTCTTGACAAGATATGAAGAAATGTGTATGATAGGAACAAGCTACCAATTGAATTCATAATAGACAGAATCAATGGCTGAGTCTGGAATACAGACAGATCAGCTATATCAGTGTAGACAACAGAGAATTCAAGTGAACCACATATTTGCCAAGAATGGATCAGATTGCTAGACAGAAGGAGTTCAAGAGGTGAAGAGATGAAACAGGAATGCTCCCCCTATCTAGATGCAAGGAATCAAATTTTTTTTTGATTTTTCAATGTAAGGAAATGCAATGCAACTAACTACATGTATGCATTCAGCAAATGAGATTATCAGATTTATGCAAACATCAATCAGACTCCCCCTTACAAAGTGCATGATATGCAATTAAATCATTGAAACATGATTTCAAGGTTTATGCTCATTCAGACTGCCCTATAAAGAGATACGACCCATGGTACTAGGCGAAGAACTTGGTCTACAAGACCATCTCACACATAGTAAGAACCTCCAGACAGATTTTCCTACCTTTTAGTAGCTTATTATTTAATATACTATTGTGGTCAATCATGATAGTGCATCAGATTTTTCAATGGCAGCATATGCAAGTTCAGACAATCATTCAAACACAAATTATGTGAAAGAATTCTTAATCAGGCAATTTCCATCAAGAGAGTTGAGTGCAAAACATACACTTCAAATAAGGAGAGTTCAGAGAATTCAAATTTGACAATGCTGAACTTAAAGAATGTGTAAAAGTAGATTTAACATACTATGCAGTAAATCTAAGAACAAGAAGTGCAAATAATTTACCTGAAAGGGGCTTTATCAACTTGGATGCCTTGGTTTATTTTACCCCTCTTTATTCCTCAGTCCAAGTCACACCTGCAAAGTTTTTGATCATCTTGATCCTACAGGGACCCAAGTAGCTTTGGGTCCTGCGTTAGCTCTAACAGGTATTCTAAACATTTTCATAGCAACATTATCATCAAATTTCATCTGTGAACAGTCATCTATAGAATGTCCAAATTTTCCACAGTATCTACATGAAATGGCTGGTGTTTGATTCTTATGATGCATATTAACAGTAGGGTGATGTTTATAAATATGTTCATAAGATTTTATGTTATATGCATGAGCAGTTTGATGCTTGTTCTTAACCATCCAACATTCAGCAGATTTATGGCCTGGCTTCCCATAATTATAGCATGAAAATCTTGCGAATGGTTTTGCAGGGAATTTGACAACATAGGGATTAATAGTGTTCTTCTGAACATGCCAACAGTTCTTGACCGTATGGCCATTCTTCCCACAGTGAGAGCAAGCAAAATAATTTATTCTATGAAAACCTGACCAGCATTCAGTGGCCTTGTGACCAGTCTTGTTGCAGTTAAAACAAGTGATGTGCTGGTTCATTGAAGTAAATTTGTTCTTATTAAAACCATGTTGGCTTGCAGAGACTTTAGCATGATATGGATGAGATGTTTTGATGCGGGACGGATGACGACCAGGCTAAGACCTACGACGGACTCGAAGTGCGGCCAACACTAGCATACTAAGGCAAGCCGGGCGGCTGACCACCGTAGTATTCTCCGGGTGGAGACGTCTCTCAACAGCGACTCTCTTGAGCCCGACGATCGTCCCTTGCGAGGGAAACGTGGGGATCGCGGCGATTAAGAAACCACCGTCGCCTAGGGTGCTAATCCGCGCTCGGTGCTCGATTGGAGCTACGGAACGGGCACTCACAACTCACAATCGCGGTGAAATTTGGAACTGGCTAACGGCCCTAATCTCACAAACGCAACAATATAGAAAGCATACTAAACAGCAAATGTAAGGATCGGAACGAGCACGTACCTCCACGACTAGTCGTGGGGAAGAATTCCCGGCCGATTTCCGAACAACCCCAATACACACAAGATTAACTTTACAATTTCAGAAGCTTGGCCCACTCCACACAGGGAGGTATCGGGCTACAATCAATAACTTTGGGGTTGCTGGAACCCGGGTTGACGGGCCACACTCGCAGGAGGCGAGGAACGCGTGCCGGAGCCGCTCGGGTACGCCGACGGAAAGCCGACCCGGTTCTGCCCGCGCTGGTCACCCTACGTAGCAAGCTTGCGGAGGCTGGTACGGCTGGATCCGATGCCCGATCGGAGCGCCGTTTGTTGGAGAATGTCGGCGACTGGATATAGTATCTTCACTCCGAAGATCGTGAACAGATGCCTTCAGATCTGGGTGCAGTGATGAATCTTCTGAGGTTCTGGTTTTGTGCTCACAGAACTGAACAGAAACACGGTAAAATGTTGGGAAAATGGTTGCCGATGTCGGATCGGGGCGTTCCTTGTGGGAGGTGGTAGGCGACGTCCAGAGGAAGAAATACTCTGAAGATCCTTCACACGGATCTTGGCCGGATGAAGCGAAGCAGGCTCTGAAAGTTCATTCTAGTTCTCAACCGGGCCTGCTCAGACCAGCCCGTGCGATCCCACGAGAACTGTCGTCACGATCAGCACCGGCCACGGATCGAGGCGAAACCAGCGGAAACACGGAGAGGACTTGAAATAATACGATTGCTCTTCAGGAACCAACTTCATATGGCATCGGGGTTGGGCTGTAGAATTCAATACACAGTCACCTTCAGATCTGGGCAGCAATCTGGAACCGATCTGCACGCCTCCACGAGAAAAATCGCCATCGTTGCTCACGAACTCCGATCGATACGAAACCAAAGCTGAAAGTTTGCTAACTTACAGAGGTATCATGGATAAGTTTTTTGGAAGGAGAAGATAAGAGGAAGGGAGGGATACGGGGTCGAGTCTCATGACCTAGTTCTGTCCAGTCACAGGACAGCACAATGGGAGTCACACCCAAGAACAAACAAAGAGAATCACTCTCTAATGAACTTTTCTTTCAACAAAACTTCATTCTATTAAGCATAAACACTATACATGCCATTATATAGGGAAATACAAGGGGTAGGGGAAAGGGAAGATCGATGGAGCAAGGGGAGAAGGAAGGTGGCTGCGCCCCCTTTTGATTGTGATGGGAGGGGAGACCAAGAAAGGGGAGGGGAAGCTTTCTCCCTTTGAAATTCAAAGGTAGGTGGCAGCCATATATGGTAGGCTAGCAGCCATTAGATCTTGACCAGCAGCCATCTATTAATCCATGTGGTGAATGGAGGTGGAAGAAGCTTAAAAAAAAACACAATTCCTAGCCTAATAAGTCAAAAGAGGGGGCGCCCCAATCTTGGGCCTTGAATGGGCCACATGTGGCCATGGCTTAACCAAGCCCATTCCAACCTAGATGGCTTAAGGCCAAATGTGGCCATGGCTTAACCAAGCCCATGAATGAAGAGAGCCCACTCTAGATTATCCAATCTAGAGAATCCATGTAGGAAGGAAGCTCATATGGCTTATGGATCCGTTACAAATGGACCAAGGCCATTTCTACTTATGGAATGCTTAAGGGGCTTTAACAATTTGGCCCTTTAGGAGCCTTACAACCAGCCCATTAGCAAATTAAATATACAATACCCTTTACAAGCCCAATTCAATGCCAAAAAAGGTCCAAATTCAAGCCAAATTATCCCCATTTTGAAGATAAGCCGATGTAGTCCACTTGGCGCTCCGCGTATGGCACCGTCGGTTCGCCGACGTGTTACGTGATCACCCTAGTGTCCGCACCAATTCTCCCCGGGTGGGAGGAACTCGACCCCGTCGAGTAAGGTTCTCGAAGCTTGTGCTCTCCGCATGTGATCAAGGCGTTGGTCATCATGGGGCATCCTCGCCAACGCACTAGGACGTGTGGGTATGCGCCATTCCTTGTGGTGATCACCTGCTCATCCAGTATACAATCTATATGCATGCGTTGAGGCTGGAAAGGTGGACTCCCGGGTGAGGGGTCACTCCCAATAAAAAGATAAAGCTCGAGACTCACTAGGGATCACCGCGGGTTCCAATATGCTACCAGAGGAAACATGGAACGTCGAATTGACACCATTATCGTTCGGTAGTTCAATATCGTACGCTTTCGGACCCACTTGTTTCTTAACCCGGAAAGGGTGGGGATCGTGGACTTAGAGTGGCTTTCGGTCTCCGAGCGGAAACCTGTCAGGTATGACCCTGATCTTGAAGTACTCTCCCTTTGAATCCACAGATATGTGGCATGCATTGGCTACCTCCTTATGCGTGCTTTGACTGGCCTTTTATTGACACGACTTAATGCAAACCATACGCATGAAAGAGAACAACGAGGGAGACAAACAAACACACACACAAGACCTTAGACAAACCTATGGCTAGTCCGACCTACGCATGGACGATGGCTGACCAGGACACCCAAATGTGTGCCATGCATACACTAGATGCAACCAAAGGTAGGTAGGATGATGTACTCCTAGACACTCAAAAAGACACCATGCATGCAAGGACTTCCTATCAGATGTGGGTGTGGGTGGGCTAAGAGGTTCATCACCACTACATGTAGGTAAGGCATGCCATGCTTCCCAATAATCGGACCTATTGCTATGTGGAATTTGATTGGCCCGAGTGGGAAGAGAGTGGTAGGGGACTTCCTTGACAAAGTAGAGGGGAAGTGGTGGAGCACGAGGCCCACTAGAGAAGGGGTCGAATGGGTCAAAGAATGTGTGACCCCCCGGTTCCTCCATTACATAGTCCCATGTTTGAAATTCATGAAGGTGATGGTCACCTCCATCCATCGTGGTAGATGGGACAGTGTATAGAAGATAGGGCTCCTCCCTCGGGATAAAAGGAGTGAAGTCGGGCTCGACCGGTAGCGGGAGGAGTAGAAGAACCTCCGTGGTAACATGACCCACGGTGTACACGGAGGTGATGGACCCTAAAGCGGGATGAGTGAAACTATGACCTGTGGGTCGGTCGAAGCCTGGAGCCAACAAGTGCGTAAATATCAATTGCCGATCTAACCCTTTAAGAAGGTCATCCAATGTATCCACATAGTGACTAGACCGAAAAGTGGTGTGAAATGAATTGATTGGCACCAGAGGTTGGATAGGGTCCATAGATGGGAAGGGAAGTGGGACCAAGCCATCCTTAAGCCAACTAACTAGTGGCTCGGCTATGTAAAGTGTACCCGTTAGAAATACGGGTGGCTCGGGCTTTGGTGGCTCCAAATGAGAGGGCTCCGAAATAAGATCGGAAGGTGAGTGTGATGGAGCTCTCATGGGTGGGGAAGGAGGATCCACTATGATGGGGAGAGGGCTTGGGGACTCCATTGATGGGGCCGGGTTAAGACTACCGGCGATGACCTCCTTAGGCTCGGGTATGAGTACATCACTAGGAGTACGTGTCCTATCCACCCCATCCAACCGGTCCAAAATCATTTGCATAAGTTCGGCTTCGGAGTGGGTTGGAATAGGGA
Source organism: Amorphophallus konjac (assembly GCA_022559845.1). NCBI lineage: Eukaryota > Viridiplantae > Streptophyta > Magnoliopsida > Alismatales > Araceae > Amorphophallus > Amorphophallus konjac. The sequence goes on along the minus strand of CM040128.1, from coordinate 172,683,807 downwards.
TATCCTGGTGGACTCGCCCGTAGTCAACCGTCCTAGGATTGGGTCTTGGCTCATCGACGTGTGAGGCTCTTTGCCTCCGGCTAGGACCCACTTGGTTGGAAGTGATTGGGTGGGGCCGGTTGGAGGTGACCGGTTGGGGCACGTAGACCTTCCTAAGCTCTCTCTTCATGTCCCACCATGACTTGATGGGCCATTGCCCCCTAACCTCTCTCATTCTTTCGATGTAATCCCACTTTTCGGCAGCCTCATGAAGAAGCCGCTCTTTGGCGAAAGAGAATTGCATTGCCTCGGACATAGTATAACAATCAAAGTAGGTGTCCATAGTGGCCTCCCTGTAAGACCCCAAATTATTTAATTGAGCCCAATATTTTTTTATTAAGCTTTTATTAATTGAGAATAGAATTTTATTGAATTAATAATTGAATTTCGGATTTATTAATATTTAATTCGTTAGAAATAGTATAAGTGAAAATCCGACTACCTTATAAAAATCCATAAAAATAGTAAACAGGTTAAGGTCGATGTAGATAACAACTTTTCCCTCTGGCATTAAGACATTATAAATCCGTGGTAAGATCTATTTAGAGATTAAGCCCAAAAGTACACACTTTTTGACCCTTACCTAACCTTGGAGTAAAACGTGAAATTCGACCTTAATACGCAACCAAATGATCTCAAATCAGTGGAAAATGGAAGGCCACAATGTAAGGAACATTTACCTTCAATCAATTTGAGGTAAACCTAGACCTAAAACGTGCTGTCGACATAGCTTTGGTCGAGTTAAGGATTCCGGCGCCGTTTCTAAACACGTAACTTGCAGCACCGAATACTCCCAACTCCGAAGGCTCCAGAAGCTCCATGACCTATAGAAACGTAGCTCTTCAAGTCTATTTTCGTTTGGTGGCAGTGGAGTTCGCTGAAGTTTTAGATCCAAGAAGTTCTTGCTCGATTTGTGAAGGTGTGTCGGCAGGCCGTCAGCTTCCTTCTTCCTTCTTGGTTTCTTCAATTGAGGTAGGAATTCTCAACCAGAATTCGAACATGAATATAGAAAATTGTTCCTCTCGACGAGATCTATCCAATGGGACTGAAAGCCCCAATTTTTATCAGGTATCTAAGGAGATATCGTGGGTTTTCTAAGGTGCTGTCAAGCTGTTCTTCATTCTAGGGTTTTGAGTTCTCTCTTCAATTTGAGGTAGGTTTAATAGGCCAAACTCTAATTAACTTACATGATGTAATCAGCATGTTATTAGCTTTCATTTAACGTAGAAAGCCCCAATTTTAATTGAGCATGCTTGGAGAATTTTGATTTTTAGTGAGAGCATGTCTAGAACTTAATTTATTTTGTGACCCTTAGAGTTAGAGCTTGATTACGGACTGATTTCGAGTTAGATAACTTGATCCACATATAGCTTATAATACATGGTTGGATTCAGCATCAAGTCAGCTTTCTTTTGACACCAAAAGCCCCAAATTCCGTTGTGTATGTTGGGAGAATTTTAAGATTTAGTAACAGCATGTCAAGGATTGGGTCTTCATGTGATCTTCATAGAATAGGTTAAGATTTAATTGATTTCTGTTGGAATTAGTGTTTCAAATTGCTTGTTTTATGACCCTAGTATGTATATTGATCACCCTAGATCATGTGGTTAAGATCCCAACTCAATTGTACCTCAATTGGGTGAGTTTATGTGTTTTCCGGAGCAAAGGCCGTTTCTGTTCTTGCAGGGGTCGACCCCTAGGGTCGACCCGTTTTCTGGGTGATTTGGCAGGCCCGAGGGTCGACCCCAGGGGTCGACCCATCCTGCCCCTACAAGGGGTCGACCCCTGGGGTCGACCCATCTGCAGAAAGTATGGGGGTCGACCCCTGGGGTCGACCCATCTTCAGAAATTGTGGGGGTCGACCCCAGGGGTCGACCCATGCACCAGAAACCTGGTTTTCATCGTTTTGCGACCCGTGGATCGATCCGGATCATTAGGGGATCGACCTAATTAACTTAGACCTATTGAAAAGTATATTCTGGAAGAACTAGTGATCTATTCATGCACCTTATGATTTCAAATTGCTTTGGTTCCTATGTTCTATCATGATGTAAAAACACGCCATTCATCATCTTAATTGCAATATATACAATGGTTAAATAGAAACCCACATAATTAGTGGTTAATGGTGTAACTAAATCTCTGTTAATACATGATATTTCCTTCCTGTACAAGCTTGTTCCTTTACCTTATCACCTTGAATTAGCTTTTTGGCAATTGTCTTAATGTAAATGATAATGGATAATCTTTGATATATTAACTTGGTGATTAGGATTAAATGGATTGTTAAGTTGCTGTTTTAGTCACTATTACTCCAGTAGAATGTATTACTTGCACACTTGAACGGTATACTGTCAGCCGTTCTTTCTTGACCCCACGGACCAAGCTTTGGTCCAGTTCTTGTAATACGGCACCGGAGTGACCGTATCAACCGAGTTTTTGTTTGGAATCCAAGGACATGTTAGTCCTTAAATCTCATACTCTTGACAGAAATTCTTCTGATTGATTGGCCATTAAAATTGACTGAATGTCTGGACGTGTGGGACTTTGGGCCCATAAAAATAAATGCCATCGCATCATAAGGGCCCGGTCTGGTCCTGGGGAGAGCGCCCGAAAAATTACTGAGCCCATGGGATGCTAATGACATGGTGGGGCATTACACCGAAATACTTGCTTGCTTGTTGCGTCTATGACAAAGATCTCTTGTTACTTGTTACTTGTTACTTGATCGCGAATGAATTGATATTACTTGCTTGTGGCCAATTCCTTACTACTGTCTCTTGTTATATCTCCTGTTGTAAATTCTTGTATCTATTATCCTTGTTAATCATTATCAATTGTATATTTCTTGACCTTGCAAGATCTTTAATTTTGTTTCATTATATCATCATTATCCTTTTATTGCATTATCCTTTATAGCATGATATTTTAAAACGTAATTAAACTGTTAATCACTTATACATGTCGGTTATTTCCTACTGAGCGTCAGCTCATAGTTGTGTTTTTCCCCCCTTTCTAGGCTTTCAGGTGACGCGCTTACCGATGGGGAAGGGCAGGAGTGATGTCATGAGTGTGTCAGTTCTAGTGTGTTAGCAGTGTGTTATCTTACTTTCAGTTGTGTTTTGGAGAGCTTGTAGTTTCAGTTATGTTATTGAGTTTTAGTGGTTGTTATTCCAATTGTATTAAGTTCAATTTGAGGTTGTTGTATCAGTTGTGGTTGGTTATTGATCATTTAGTATTCCCATCTTGTAGCACTTGTGTATTGTTTTAGATAGATATCTCTCTTGTCAGCTCGTTCACGACTGTACGTCCCGATATTCCGCGTCGGGGCGTGACAGTTTAGTTGGTATCAGAGCCCTAGGTTTCACATTCCTAGGTTTCCTAAGTTTAGGTTTTCTCGCATTGCATCCCAATAACCGGTATATCAAAAGGTGCTGTCCGAACGTTAGGCTACGCCTATCGGGAAGGTCGCACACTTGCGCGAGTGGTCTTCGGACCGATTACCTCCGCCAGGTACCGAGTTTTTGGTCGTGTCTAGGTGCATTAGATCCCTAACCTTGTAAAAGTCTAGGACCTGACCTGGTGAGAATGGGTAGAAACTTGGGTTAAGATCGTTTCTTAATCGTGTAATTATTTATCTTGATTAAACCTAAGTAATCTATTTCTCGTGTAGATGGCAGCCGATCGTGCTGAATGGAGGAACCTACAGTGCACGGTTCAAGGCCTTACTCAGGCCCTTCAGCAGGTAGCTCAGGCAGGAGCAGCACAGCATGGCACCGGTGATCTATACCGGAACTTCCGCGGAATGAATCCGCCTAGATTCGCTGGTTCGACTGACCCCGACCAAGCCGAGCACTGGCTAGATGAGATGGGGAGAATCTTTAAAGTTATGCAATTCACCAACCAGGAGCGTGTCCTTTTGTCCACATTTCAACTGGAACGTGATGCACGTACTTGGTGGGATTCTATCAAGGCGACTCTGGGTGACCGACAGGTTACGTGGGAAGAGTTCGAGGAATTCTTTAACAACAAGTATTTTTCTGATAGAGTGCAAGAGAAGAAAGCGATGGAGTTCGCGGCCCTGAAACAGCGAGGTTTGTCCGTGGCAGAGTATGAGGCTCAATTTGCATGGCTTTCTCGATATGCTACACATCTTATTTCCACCGAGAAAATGAAGGCGAAGTGTTTTCTCAATGGTCTGAAGCTACATTATATTAATCAACTGGCACCGTTGGAGATTTCCACTTATTCCGAGATGGTAAGGAAAGCGCAAGTTCTAGAGGATACTCTTGAGATGACGGAGAGGATCCGTGGCACAGGCATGAAGAAGGAACGACCTACGGGTTCCGGGAGTGTCAAACCCGGGTATATCAAGAAGAGGCCCACGAGTGGGTCGAGTTCGTGGACCGAAGCAGGATCATGGAAGGGAAAGATGCCGAAGTATGAAGATAAGAAGCCTGGCCCTATCGTTCCATACATGGGCGTTTGCAAGTTTTGTAATAATCCTGGCCACAGGGTGGAGGATTGCTGGCGCAAGCTAGGCTCATGTCTGCGATGTGGAAGCAAGGAGCACCGTATCTCTGATTGCCCTCGTATGTCTGAGCAAGCTACCCCGGCAAAACCGCAAGTCTTCAAGAAACCACAAGGCAAGCTCCAAGCTCTGTATGCAGAAGAAGTGGAAACAGCCGAGGATGGTGGACTCGTCGAAGGTACACTTATTATACTCGACAAGCCAGCATTTGTTCTTTTCGATACTGGTGCAACACATTCCTTTATTTCTCGGAGATTTGCTAAGTCCTTAGCTGTGGAACCTGTTTTGATGAATTCTCCGTTAGAGATATCAACCCCTATTGGTACTAGATCAGCAATCCAGTATTTCTAACCCTCTAGTGCGGTGATGATGGGTGAACAGAACTTACCAGCAGATTTAGTCTGCATGGACATGAAGGATTATGATGTAATCCTAGGAGCAGATTGGTTGGCTCGATATGAGGCTAGTGTTCACTGCAGTTCTAGCTCAGTGTCTTTTACTGGGCACCCGAGACTTTTTTTTGTGGGTGTTAAGCATCACAACTCTGTGTCACTTATTTCGGCTCTTCGAGCTGATAAGCTGATGAGACGTGGATGTGAGGCTTTTCTGGCCTTTGTCTGTGCAACCCCAGAGCAGCAGATTGAGATCAAGGACATTCCTGTTGTCCGAGATTTTCCTGATGTCTTTCCAGAGGAACTACCAGGACTTCCGCCTGAGCGGGAAGTTGTCTTTTCTATTGATCTTATTCCTGGCACATCTCCTATTTCTAAGGCTCCTTATCGTATGTCTCCTACGGAACTGAGAGAGTTAAAACAACAGTTGATGGAATTACTCGAGAAGGGCTTCATTCGTCCTAGTACTTCTCTGTGGGGAGCCCCTGTATTATTCGTCAGGAAGAAAGATGGTTCGATGAGATTGTGCATTGATTATCGACAAATAAACCAGCAGACTATCAAGAACAAATATCCCTTGCCGAGGATTGACGAGTTATTTGACTAGATAGCAGGAGCTCAATATTTCTCTAAGATCGATCTTCGATCTGGATATCACCAGTTGCGGATTAAGGAGGAGGATATCTATAAATCAGCTTTCCGCAGCAGGTATGGTCATTTTGAATTTGTCGTTATGCCTTTTGGTCTAACGAATGCACCGGCAGCTTTCATGCAGTTGATGAACAATGTATTTCGGCCCTATCTTGATCAATGGGTCGTGGTCTTTATTGATGACATCTTGATCTATTCCAAGAGTGAAGTGGAGCATGCTGAACATCTGAGGATGGCATTGTAATTATTGAGAGATCATCAACTTTATGCCAAGTTCAGTAAGTGTGAATTCTGGCTGCAAGAGGTGTCCTTTCTCGGACATATCATTACGAAGGACGGTATTTCTGTTGATCCTTCGAAGGTCAAGGCAGTGAAGAATTGGGAACAGCCTACCAGTGTGACAGAAGTTAGAAGTTTTCTAGGCCTGGCAGGTTATTATCGAAGATTTATTCAAGATTTCTCTAAGATTGCGGTACCTATGACAAGATTAACCCGCAAGGAGAACAAGTTTGATTGGTCAGATGATTGTCAGCGAAGCTTTCAGACTCTGAAGGAGTGTTTGACTACTGAACCTGTTTTGGCTTTACCTTCTGGTGAAGGAGGATTTGTTGTTTATACTGATGCTTCAGGTATTGGCTTAGGCTGTGTACTCATGCAGCATGGGAAGGTGATTGCCTATTCCTCTAGGCAGTTGAGGAAGCACGAAGAGAATTATCATGTTCATGATTTGGAACTTGCTGCAGTCGTGTTTGCTTTGAAGATATGGAGGCATTACTTGTATGGAGAAACCATTACAGTGTTTTCAGATCATAAGAGTTTGAAGTATTTATTTTCTCAGAAGGAACTCAACATGAGGCAGCAGAGATGGTTGGAGTACTTGAAAGACTTCGATTTCTCGATTGAGTATCATCCTGGCAAAGGTAATGTTGTGGCAGATGCATTAAGCCGGAAGCCAGTAGCAAGATTGTCAAGTCTCATGTTACAAGAATGGAGATTGTTGGAACAATTATCTAGTCTGGATCTTAATATTGACAATGATCGGGTCTTGATTGCTCATATTCAACTTAAACCTGAATTATTGATAGAGATCAAGTCCTTGCAAGATAATGATCCCGAGTTGGTAGAGATCAAGGGAAGCTTGAGCAGCAGACCTGACTTCATGTTGGCTGATGATGGTAGATTATTATTTAAAGGCAGAACTTGTGTCCTGGATGAGGCTACAATAAAGAGCAAAATTCTTGAGGAAGCTCATAGATCCAGATATACATTCATCCTGGAGGCACTAAGATGTACCAAGATTTGAAGAGATCCTTTTGGTGGCCGAATATGAAAAGAGAAGTTACAGATTTTGTGAGTAGATGCTTGGTATGTCAACAAGTTAAGGCCGAACATTTCAGACCGGCAGGGAAACTGAAACCACTCGACATACCCCAATGGAAGTGGGAAAGCATTGGCATGGATTTCATTATGGGTCTACCTAGGACTCGTGGTGGATTTGATGCGATATGGGTGATTGTCGATCGATTGACAAAGTCGGCTCATTTCTTACCAATTAAGTCCAAGTGGACGATTGATGTATTGGCTGCTTTGTATATAAAGGAAGTGGTGAGATTGCATGGTATTCCAGTGAATATAGTATCTGATCGAGACCCCAGATTTACTTCACATTTCTGGAAGGGACTGCAAGAGTCTTTGGGTACTCGTCTGAATTTCAGTACTGCTTTTCATCCACAGACAGATGGACAGACTGAAAGAACCAATCAGATAGTGGAAGATATACTGCGGGCTTGCATGATTGATTTCGGTGATAATTGGAGTGAGCATTTGGCATTAATTGAATTCGCCTACAATAACAGCTATCAGTCTAGTATTCAGATGGCTCCTTTTAAAGCACTATATGGTAGAAGTTGTCGTTCCCCGTTGTGTTGGGATGAGGTAGGTGAGAAACAGTGGCTTGGACCAGATCTTGTTTCGGAATCATCACAGAACATCCGTATTATCCGAGACCGGTTACAAGTAGCCCAGTCAAGACAGAAGAGTTATGCCGAGAACAGGAGAAGAGCATTGGAATTTTAGGTTGGCGAGCATGTGTTCTTAAAGGTCTCTCCGACGAGAGGGATCCGAAGATTTGGCATTCATGGCAAGCTGAGTCCGAGGTACATTGGTCCATTCGAGATTCTAGATAGAGTGGGAGAGGTGGCATACAGACTGGCTTTACCACCGCATTTGTCTGGCGTACACAATGTTTTTCATGTGTCTATGTTACGGAAATATGTGTACGATCCCACTCATATCATTCAGCAGGTGGATTTTGAACTGAAGGAAGATTTGACCTATGAGGAAAGACCTGTCAAGATTCTGGATCGGAAGCAACAGAAACTCCAGAATCGTTTGATACCGATGGTCAAGATTCAGTGGAGTCGGCGTGGGACCGAAGAAGCTACATGGGAGTCTGAAGAGACTATGCGGAAGCGATATCCCGATCTATTCTAGGTGAGCGATCTTTTTTCTACTCTCAGTTATAGTGCAGTGAATTTGGAGGACCAAATTCCTTTAAGTAGGGGAGGGTGTAAGACCCCAAATTATTTAATTGAACCCAATATTTTTTTATTAAGTTTTTATTAATTGAGAATAGAATTTTATTGAATTAATAATTGAATTTCGGATTTATTAATATTTAATTCGTTAGAAATAGTATAAGTGAAAATCCGACTACCTTATAAAAATCCATAAAAATAGTAAACAGGTTAAGGTCGATGTAGATAACAACTTTTCCTTCTGGCATTAAGCCATTATAAATCCGTGGTAAGATCTATTTAGAGATTAAGCCCAAAAGTACACACCTTTTGACCCTTACCTAACCTTGGATTAAAACGTGAAATTCAACCTTAATACACAACCAAATGATCTCAAATCAGTGGCAAATGGAAGGCCACAATGTAAGGAACATTTACCCTCAATCAATTTGAGGTAAACCTAGCCCTAAAATGTGCTGCCGACATAGCTTTGGTCGAGTCAAGGATTCCGGCGCCGTTTCTAAACACGTAACTTGCAGCACCGAATACTCCCAACTCCGAAGGCTCCAGAAGCTCCATGACCTATAGAAACGTAGCTCTTCAAGTCTATTTTCATTTGGTGGCTATGGGGTTCGCTGAAGTTTTAGATCCAAGAAGTTCTTGCTCGATTTGTGAAGGTGTGTCGGCAGGCCGTCGGCTTCCTTCTTCCTTCTTGGTTTCTTCAATTGAGGTAGGAATTCTCAACCAGAATTCGAACATGAATATAGCAAATTGTTCCTCTCGACGAGATCTATCCAATGGGACTGAAAGCCCCAATTTTTATCAGGTATCTAAGGAGATATCATGGGTTTTCTAAGGTGCTGTCAAGCTATTCTTCATTCTAGGGTTTCGAGTTCTCTCTTCAATTTGAGGTAGGTTTAACAGGTCAAACTCTAATTAACTTACATGATGTAATCAGCATGTTATTAACTTTCATTTAACGTAGAAAGCCCCAATTTAATTGAGCATGCTTGGAGAATTTCGATTTTTAGTGAGAGCATGTCTAGAACTTAATTTATTTTGTGACCCTTAGAGTTAGAGCTTGATTACGGGCTGATTTTGAGTTAGATAACTTGATCCACATATAGCTTATAATACGTGGTTGGATTCAGCATCAAGTCAGCTTTCTTTTGACACCAAAAGCCCCAAATTCCGTTGTGTATGTTGGGAGAATTTTAAGATTTAGTAACAGCATGTCAAGGATTAGGTCTTCATGTGATCTTCATAGAATAGGTTAAGATTTAATTGATTTCTGTTGGAATTAGTGTTTCAAGTTGCTTGTTTTATGACCCTAGTATGTATATTAATCACCCTAGATCATGTGGTTAAGATCTCAACTCAATTGGACCTCAATTTAGTGAGTTTATGCGTTTTCCGGAGCAAAGGCCATTTCTGTTCTTGCAGGGGTCGACCCATTTTCTAGGTGATTTGGCAGGCCCGAGGGTCGACCCCAGGGGTCGACCCATCCTGCCCCTACAAGGGGTCGACCCATCTGCAGAAAGTATGGGGGTCGACCCCAAGGGTCGACCCATCTTCAGAAATTGTGGGGGTCGACCCCAGGGGTCGACCCATCCAGCAGGCAGACCCCAGTTTTGCAGGGGTCGACCCCAGGGGTCGACCCATGCACCAGAAACCCAGTTTTCATCGTTTTGCGACCCGTGGATCGATCCGGATCATTAGGGGATCGACCTAATTAACTTAGACCTATTGAAAAGTATATTCTGGAAGAACCAGTGATCTATTCATGCACCTTATGATTTCAAATTGCTTTGGTTCCTATGTTCTATCATGATGTAAAAACATGCCATTCATCATCTTAATTGCAATATATACAATGGTTAAATAGAAACCCACATAATTAGTGGTTAATGGTGTAACTAAATCTCTGTTAATACATGCTATTTCCTTCCTGTACAAGCTTGTTCCTTTACCTTATCACCTTGAATTAGCTTTTTGGCAATTGTCTTAATGCAAATGATAATGGATAATCTTTGATATATTAACTTGGTGATTAGGATTAAATGGATTGTTAAGTTGCTGTTTTAGTCACTATTACTCCAGTAGAATGTATTACTTACACACTTGAACGGTATACTGTCAGCCGTTCTTTCTTGACCCCACGGACCAAGCTTTGGTCCAGTTCTTGTAATACGGCACCGGAGTGACCGTATCAACCGAGTTTTTGTTTGGAATCCAAGGACATGTTAGTCCTTAAATCTCATACTCTTGACAGAAATTCCTCTGATTGATTGGCCATTAAAATTGACTGAATGTCTGGACGTGTGGGACTTTGGGCCCATAAAAATAAATGCCATCGCATCATAAGGGCCCGGTCTGGTCCTGGGGAGAGCGCCCGAAAAATTACTGAGCCCATGGGATGCTAATGACATGGTGGGGCATTACACCGAAATACTTGCTTGCTTGTTACGTCTATGACAAACATCTCTTGTTACTTGTTACTTGTTACTTGATCGCGAATGAATTGATATTACTTGCTTGTGGCCAATTCCTTACTACTGTCTCTTGTTATATCTCCTGTTGTAAATTCTTGTATCTATTATCCTTGTTAATCATTATCAATTGTATATTTCTTGACCTTGCAAGATCTTTAATTTTATTTCATTATATCGTCATTATCCTTTTATTGCATTATCCTTTATAGCATGATATTTTAAAATGTAATTAAACTGTTAATCACTTATACCTGTCTGTTATTTCCTACTGAGCGTCAGCTCATAGTTGTGTTTTTCCCCCCTTTCCAGGCTTTTCAGGTGACGCGCTTACCGATGGGGAAGGGCAGGAGTGATGTCATGAGTGTGTCAGTTCTAGTGTGTTAGCAGTGTGTTATCTTACTTTCAGTTGTGTTTTGGAGATCTTGTAGTTTCAGTTATGTTATTGAGTTTTAGTGGTTGTTATTCCAATTGTATTAAGTTCAATTTGAGGTTGTTGTATCAGTTGTGGTTGGTTATTGATCATTTAGTATTCCCATCTTGTAGCACTTGTGTATTGTTTTAGATAGATATCTCTCTTGTCAGCTCGTTCACGACTGTACGTCCCGATATTCCGCGTCGGGGCGTGACACCTTCCACTTGAGGTAGATGCCCGGGTCATTGGAGCCAAAAAAATCTGTGGCTTCAGGCCTACCGAAGCGGAGAGGATGGTTGCCAAGCCCATGGGTGGGCCAACGGTCATATCGCCCGGGTGATTGGGACTCCATGAGAAATTGGGGAACTACATGTTAGACATGCCGACACTTGGACAAGACTGACTGACTCTTATAGGACTACACGAACTAGAAGACACCGACTAATGCAAACACTCACTAATGCAAAAAAATGATGCACGTAGACCTAACCAATATCCAGTACGTGGCGGAGATAAGCAATCCGAAGATCACTCGCGCAAGTACGCTACCTTCCCGATAGGCATAACCTAATGTTCGGGCAACGCCTTTTAATATACCGGGCTATTGGGTGAAATGCAATTTGAAAACACTCTTTTTTTGTTTTGAAAGTAATGATGGCTCTAGACTCGACTTAGACCATGATGCATGCAAGACTTATGCAAAGACTACCCTAGACTCAACCCGCTCTGATACCAATTTGATGCGGGACGGATGACGACCGGGCTAAGACCTACGACGGACTCGAAGTGCGGCCAGCACTAGCATACTAAGGCAAGCCGGGCGGCTGACCACCGTGGTATTCTCCGGGTGGAGACGTCTCTCAACAGTGACTCTCTTGAGCTCGACGATCGTCCCTTGCGAGGGAAACGTGGGGATCGCGGCGATTAAGAAACCACCGTCGCCTAGGGTGCTAATCCGCGCTCGGTGCTCGATTGGAGCTACGGAACGGGCACTCACAACTCACAATCGCGGTGAAATTTGGAACTGGCTAACGGCCCTAATCTCACAAACGCAGTAATATAGAAACATACTAAATAGCAAATGTAAGGATCGGAACGAGCACGTACCTCCATGACTAGTCGTGGGGAAGAATTCCCGGTAGATTTCCGAACAATCCCAATACACACAAGATTAACTTTACAATTTCAGAAGCTTGGCCCACTCCACACAGGGAGGTATCGGGCTACAATCAATAACTTTGGGGTTGCTGGAACCCGGGTTGACGGGCCACACTCGCAGGAGGCGAGGAATGCGTGCCGGAGCCACTCGGGTACGCCGATGGAAAGCCGACCCGGTTCTGCCCGCGCTGGTCACCCTGCGCAGCAAGCTTGCGGAGGCTGGTACGGCTGGATCCGATGCCCGATCGGAGCGCCGTTTGTTGGAGAATGTCGGCGACTGGATGTAGTATCTTCACTCCGAAGATCGTGAACAGATGCCTTCAGATCTTGGTGCAGTGATGAATCTTCTGAGGTTCTGATTTTGTGCTCACAGAACTGCATAGAAACACGGTAAAATATTGGGAAAATGGTTTCCGATATCGGATCGGGGCGTTCCTTGTGGGAGGTGATAGGCGACGTCTAGAGGAAGAAATACTCTGAAGATCCTTCACATAGAGCTTGGCCGGATGAAGCGGCGCAGGCTCTGAAAGTTGATTCTAGTTCTCAGCCGGGCCCGCTCAGACCAGCCCGCGTGATCCCACGAGAACTGTCGTCACAATCAGCACCGATCACGGATCGAGGCAAAACCAGTTGCAACACGAAGAGGACTTGAAATACTACGATTTCTCTTCGGGAACCAACTTCATATGGCATCAGGGTTGGGCTGGAGAATTCAATACACAGTCACCTTTAGATCTGGGCAGCAATCTGGAACCGATCTGCACGCCTCCACGAGAAAAATCGCCATCGTTGCTCACGAACTCTGATCGATGCGAAACAAAAGCTGAAAGTTTGCTAACTTACAGAGGTATCACAGATAATTGTTTTGGAAGGAGAAGATAAGAGGAACGGAGGGATATGGGGTCGAGTCTCACGACCCAGTTCTGTCCAGTCACAGGACAGCACAATGGGAGTCACACCCAAGAACACACAAAGAGAATCACTCTCTAATGAACTTTTCTTTCAACAAAACTTCATTCTATTAAGCATAAACACTATGCATGCCATTATATAGGGAAATACAAGGGGTAGGGGAAAGGGAAGATCGATGGAGCAAGGGGAGAGGGAAGGTGGCTGCGCCCCCTTTTGATTGTGATGAGAGGGGAGACCAAGAAAGGGGAGGGGAAGCTTCCTCCCTTTGAAATTCAAAGGTAGGTGGCAGCCATATATGGTAGGCTAGCAGCCATTAGATCTTGACCAGCAGCCATCTATTAATCCATGTGGTAAATGGAGGTGGAAGAAGCTTAAAAAAAACACAATTCCTAGCCTAATAAGCCAAAAGAGGGGGCGCCCCAATCTTGGGCCTTGAATGGGCCACATGTGGCCATGGCTTAACCAAGCCCATTCCAACCTAGATGGCTTAAGGCCAAATGTGGCCATGGCTTAACCAAGCCCATGAATGAAGAGAGCCCACTCTAGATTATCCAATCTAGAGAACCCATGTAGGAAGGAAGCTCATATGGCTTATGGATCCATTACAAATGGACCAAGGCCATTTCTACTTATGGAATGCTTAAGGGGCTTTAACAATTTGGCCCTTTAGGAGCCTAACAACCAGCCCATTAGCAAATTACATATACAATACCCTTTACAAGCCCAATTCAATGCCAAAAAAGGTCCAAATTCAAGCCAAATTATCCCCATTTTGAAGATAAGCCGATGTAGTCCACTTGGCGCTCCGCATATGGCACCTCGGTTCGCCGACGTGTTACGTGATCGCCCTGGTGTCCGCACCATATTTTCTTACCACTTGCAAACCAGCATTGTGTAATTGTGTGTCCTAATTTGCCACAGTGAAAACATTCAATTTTCTTTTTATGAGATGAAGGATTTTTATCATGAAATTTCCTATCATTCATATCATCCTTCTCCATCAATTTACACTCATGCATCAGATGTCCAAATTTGTGACAGTAGTGACATATCATCTTCTTCCTAGATGCATGTGAGTGTTTTTCAGTCTTTTTCTGATTTTTGTTCTATTTTTCTATTTTCTTAGCCTTGTTCTGAGGTGGAGATGAAGTAGAAGGCTTTTCTTGTTCAGAACATTTAACAAAAATAGTTTTTTGTTTGTTTCCATCAACCTTCTTTATACCAACAGGAGTGTCTTTGTCCTTTTTCTGTGAGTTTTCACCCTTTTTCTATTTTGGAGTTTGTTCCATAGTTTTGGGTTTCACTGTGGACTTTTGTGCAGTGAATTGAAAAACAGAAGGACCAACAGTTGTGTTTTGATCAGAAGATTTTACAAACACAGTTGAAATTTTATTGCTATTGATCCTTTTGTTTTTTGAACTGTAACCCAGCCCCTCTCTCTGAGAGTTATCACTCTTTCCCAGAAGTTTATTCAGATTGTCCTTTCCCTTGACAAATTTTGATAGAGAATTTTTCAAATCTTTAATCTCAGAATTCAAATCAGCAATTTTAGCTTCATATTTGGACAAATCTGTTTCACAGGAAATTACTTGTTGATGCAAGGCATCATTCAGACTTTTGAGTCTTTCTACTTCCTGTTTTAATTCTATTTCCTTGTCAGCTTCAGATAGGGACTTGTAAAGATCATCAACTTCTTGTTGAAGGGATGTGATAGTAAGCTCACATCCAGCTATTTTCTGTTCACTGCAACTGACATTTCCATTTAACATTAAGTTGATGGTTTTTAGACTCTCAATTTCTTGTTCTGCATCCACCAACCTATCAGAATTATTCATGCTCACACCCTTGCCTTTTTCAATTATCAATAGCCTATCGGACAGTTGGGTGTTTAGATGATTCAGCTTGTTGATTTCCTCTTTCAATTTCCTATTTTTCTCTAGGAGATCATCATCAAACATCCAATCATCTAAGGAAGACTGACATTCATAAAAGTTGTCCTGTTGTTTCTCAGATTGAGGTTTGTTGAGATTTTTCTAAAGCTCTTGATTCATTATTCTATCAGCCTCCATTTTTTCAGAAATCAATCTGTTTTCTTTTTCAAGACTCATCAATTTGTGTTCAAATTCCTTGGACTGGTTTTTGAGTCTTTCATTTTCAGATTTCATATCTTCAGCTTCAGTTTTCTTTTCTAGCAATGATTTATTTTCTTCTTTCAGAGATTTGATTAAATCATTTTGAAGTTTATCATCAGAATCAAATTCATTTATCAAGTCTCTTAAAGCTGCACAAGCATTGCAAGCATTTTCAGATTTCATTTTTTCAAGTTCAGAGTTGACACACTCTAATTCTCTCACCAATTTTTCATTCTGAACTGCATTATAGTGATGAACCTGATCATCAATTAAACTAAGCCTCTCCTTTAGTTCAGAAATTTCACAAACAAGCTCCTAATTCTCCTTTTTGTGTAAACCAATTTATTTCATAAGGGTTTGTTTTTCAGATTTCAAATGATCTAGATCTGTAGTAATAGAATCAAAATCTTGTAGTTGTCTTCTAAAAATTTCATTTTCAGTTTTTAGAATTTCAGGGCTTTCACCTCGACATTTAGCATTCTCATGATTCTTTAGCTCCTTTTTCAGACTTTTATACTTCTTCCCTAGTTTTTTATAGGATCTTGTCAGATTGGCATAGTCATCCTCCCAGTCATCTAAAGAAAAATTCTCGAAAGGGTTTACCTCCTCATCATCCTGTTCTTCGGATTCATCTTGATCACTGCCATGGTTGCTCTTGTCAGCCATCAGGCAGCTGTCCTCATCTCCCCTCTGAGCTAGCTTCAGCTCATCCAGAATGTCCTTAGTGGACCTGCAGTCATAAAAACAAGAATGTAGAGCCTTGTCAGTGGCTTCTTTCATTAATTTCAAAACTTTCTGATTCTCTTCATTTCTCGATCTGTGACTTTTAGTCCATTTGGACTTTTCCTTTGGAAGTTTGTGAGGACCATGTGAGATTAACTTCCACAGATCTGGATTCATCAAATTCACATAGTTATGTAGACTGCTAACCCATGAGTTAAAGTTAGAGCCATTAAAAACCGGTGGAGAACCCATTGAATAAATCGGCAAGCAGATTAATGCAGCAAGAAGTAAAATCAGAAAAGCACCAAGGGACAATAGGATCCTCTGCAGATCGTTGGATCTGATCAATCAGAGAACCGCTCTGATACCAATTGTTAGTTAGGTGCGATAGATAAACACAGATCCAGAGGGGGGGTGAATGGATCTTTCAAAGAATTTTACCCAATTTAAGTTCTACCGCTTAGATATGCGGAATTAAAAGCGGATACAGATATAAACTGAGAAAACTTAGGAAGCTATTGCAAAGCAGTCCAATAGAATAAACTCACACTCGATCCTAAACAAACATCTAGTGAGCGCAGCAGAGAAGTGAACACATAAGGCAAACAAACCACAAAAGAACACCAGGCTTTTTAGGTGGTTCGGTCCAAAGACCTACGTCCACCCCTCACTCCCAACCGAAGTGAGGCTTCCACTAGTAACACTAGCACAGCAGACTCAGTCTGCAACAAATGCTGCCAAACAGCTTGACCAGGGGAACAACCTCCCCTCTTCCTCCCAACCGGAGGGACACCCCAAGTGACTCCCAGCCACTTGGAAACCAGAGACGCATAGTCTCTCTTCCTCCAAACCGGAGGGAACACCTAGTCTTGCAACCCACAAGACTAGAACCGGAGGACCAATCCTCCCTTCCTCCAAATCGGAGGGGAACCTAGAGACCCAAGTCTCGCTTCCTCTGAAACCCAGAGGGAAGCACAAGTGAGACCAAGTCACCTGCAAACTAGAGGTCTCGGACCTCTCTTCCTCCCAACCGGAGGGACCCCTGGACTTGAAACCTACAAGCCCAGAACCGGAGACAAATCTCCCTTCCTCCATACCAGGAGGGAACCCACAAGTAGCACCCAGCTACTTGCAACCGGAGATAGTAGTCTCCCTTCTCCTGAACCAACAGGAGGGACCCCGACCTCTCTACAGAGTATCGGAAAGACTAGATATCAAATGAAAAGGAAAACAGAAAATAGAGTCACAGCGACTGAAAGGCTGTAAATGAAATACAAGGAATGTGGCTCTCGAAGGAGCTGACTGGATTGGATATGATCCAAATTCCAGTAGGCAGATCTTCAACTGAAGCTTCATTCTTCTTCTACACGAGCCCTCTCTCTTTCTCCTTTTCTTCTTCTGCTGGATCTCTCGATCTCTCTTCTGCTCTCTGGCTCACTCTTCTTCTTTCTTCTTCAACTGCTCTCACTCTCTTTCTTTCCCTTTTTCTTCTTCTTCTCTGTTCTCTGTATCGTGGAGGAACTCACTGCTCTTCTATTTTTCTTGATGGCTCACTGCTCTTCGATCATCTTCAGCCGATGGAGGATGCTCCATATTTATACCAGTAGCAGGCAGCTAGGGCTAATGCTCTTTTCGATTCCCGCCCAAGCTTCAGTCCACGTGGCGGCTTCTCAGCATCTTGGATCACGTGCCAGATTCCAGCCTTTTATCACTTGCCCAGACACCTGCAGGTTTAATGAAGAGTTCAGTTGGTGTACAAGCCACAGGCTGTATAGACTTCATATAAAAGCAGCAGTGTATAGACTTAAGATGTGATAACAAGTGTATAGACTTGAAGCCTTGAGAACGAGTGTATAGACTTGAACTTAGAAATGAATGTATAGACATTAGAACAGCATATGAGCAAGTGTGTACACTGAGAGAGTGTATAGTGTTGAAGTTCTTCATGCGAAGCTCAGTGTATAGACTTGCAGTGTGATAACGAGTGTATAAAGTTGAAGCAATGGAAACGAGTGTATAGACTTCGATCAATATGCATCAGACGACTCTGTATGGACTTGAGGACCCTTAGCCAATGTATAGACTTCAAGTGAAGACCAATGTATAGACTTCACGTGAAAGCCCAATGTGCAGACTTGAGCTATGCAAGCTACAGTGCCGATGTATGGACTTTGTGAATGTTCAGACTTGAATGCTCGACCAGTGTACAGACTTGCAGAGCCGAACCCAATGTATAGACTTGAGGAATTGAAGCCAATGTACAGACTTGTCGAATGGCTCAGCAATGTATAGACTTGGCGAACCACGGTCCAATGTATAGACTTTGCAAAACAGAGTCCAATGTATAGACTTGGCAGGTTGAACCACTGTACAGACTTTGAAGTCGAAGACAATGTGTAGACTTACGTTCGATCATGACTGTATAGACTTTACAGTGCTCAAAGGCAATGTTCAGACTTGCAAGATTGAGGCGCTGAATGAAACGGTGGAGTCTGTATAGACTTTGCTCAAACGATCGGATGTATATACTTGGA
The DNA here is from genome assembly GCA_022559845.1 of Amorphophallus konjac. Taxonomy (NCBI): domain Eukaryota; kingdom Viridiplantae; phylum Streptophyta; class Magnoliopsida; order Alismatales; family Araceae; genus Amorphophallus; species Amorphophallus konjac. The sequence goes on along the minus strand of CM040128.1, from coordinate 172,665,315 downwards.
AGCCCTGAACTATTGTATAGACTTGAACTTGAGACGCTGACAGAGACGATCGGATGAATAGACTTGAAAGCAATATGAGACGCAAAGGAAGACGCACCGATGTACATACTTGCTGAACGAAACTAAGACGCTACGTGAGATGGTGCACAAGACGCTGAGTAATGTATAGACTTGAAAGAACTCCAAGCGATGTATAGACTTTGAAATGCTTGAAGAGGATGTACATACTTCATGAGACGCTGCATGCCAATGTATAGACTTCATGAAAAGCACACAATGCAATGTGTGGACTTGGTGACTCATGCAGATAGACGAGTGTACAGTCTATGCCATGCTCACAGTTAAGCAATGTACCAAGTTCTGAATGAGCAGTTCTGAATGAAGTAAACACATATGACATCAATTTGTCATCATCAAAACACACGTAAACTATGTCATCATCAAAACATAAGTAAACACATATGACATCAAACATATGAGAGTCATAGTGTTTGTCATCATCAAAACACAATATCCAACACTCCACACAAAATAAGAGAAGAAGAGAAAGAGCAGCAATGAGGCAAACATGGTCTTTGTACCTGCCTCTTCAAAAAATCTTTATGAGGTAAACTTTTACCTCCGCCCTCCAGCCACCCAACAAATAGAAACCAATCAGCATTCCACCGACGGGGCGTTAAACCGGAAGATATTCAGCCATCGGGGCTTCAAGCCGATAAATATTCAGCCATCGGGGCTTCAAGCCGACAGATATTCCGCCGACGGGGCGTTAAACCGACTAAACCTTCCGCCGATGGGGCGTTAAACCGACTAAACCTTCCGCCGATGGGGCGTTAAACCGACTAGACCTTTCATCGACGGGGCGCTAAACCGACCAACTTTCAGCCATCAGGGCTTCATGCCGACAACTACCCCTTCATCGGCCTTCGGGTCGACAGCTACCTCATCATCGGCCTTCCGGTCGACAGCTATATAATCATCGGCTCCTAGCCGACAGCTACCTCATCATCGGCTCCTAGCCGACGGCTACCTCATCATCGGCTCCTAGCCGACAGCTACCTCATCATCGGCTCCTAGCCGACAGCTACCTCATCATCGGCTCCTAGCCGACAGCTATATCATCATTGGCACCCCAGCCGACAGCTTCCCCGTTAAAAAAAATAATAGACCTCTCACTTTGGTTCGGATCCTTCCCCGGCCAGAGAACAAAGAATAAACCTTCCATTTTGGTCCAGATCCCTCCCTGGCCAGAGAATAAAAGAGACCCTTCTCTTCGACTCTCATGTCCCTCTACCCGACGCCCCTCGGCTCAGCCATTTCGACCGGGGCCCACTGTCAAGATTAATCCATCCGTCCCACCGCGCCTCCCGATTCTGGCTCCCGCAACCCGCTCCCCAGCATCTTTTGGCCCTTATGGCTCACTCCTATAATGTCCCTTGGGTTCTATAGCCCGCTTCCCTAATATCCTTTCGGCCTTTTTACGGTCTGCTTCCCTAAAACCCTTACTACCACTACACTTATACGTAACAACAACATTTTCTTATGCAAAAATAAAATAAAATAAAAATAAAAAAACAAAAAAAAACAAAAACAAAAAACACACACAAAAAAAAAATAACACAAAAAAAGAGAATGCATGATTGCCCTGCTTGCATTGTTGCTTAATATAGAATAATACACCTCCTTGGAATTTTCTAGGACCGTGTTTCCTTGCTAAATAATATCGCCCGATTCCGGATGCACGGGCGTCATGGCACGCGTTCGAAGGGAACCCAGTTATGGCGGGTGCACATGTCAAGAGGAAGAGTCATGGCTGAATCGCTAAGCCCAACTCACAAAATAAACCTGAGGCAATGCTCCCACACTTAGCACTTAATGTGTTCAATAGCCTTCGACTATAGGGATTGTCCAAATTTCTTCTTAGCACTCTACGGAGGCTTGAATTCCAGCACTCGAGTGAAAGGTAATCGTGAGGAAAAAGCTGCCTACCCCCACTATAAAAAAAAAGAGAAGAAAAAAAGAGAGAAAAGAAAAGAAAAGAGAGAGAAACGCAGAGCCGAGAGCCGGGAATCCCCACTGAAACAAATGAGGAGACTCGCGCGAAATGGTGAAGCGAATCACAATAAGGACGAATCTTAGTAGCCGGGAATCCCCATTGAGACACGTGAGGAGACTAGCGCCGAACGGTGAAATCCGCTACCAAAATAAATAGATGGGGGCTGTGTGAAGCTACCGAAAGTCGAAAGCCTGGAACTAATGTGTAGGCGCTAGAGTGATCCTCGAGTGTCACCAGGAAAACCTGCATATCCCTATGGTTAGGGCCCTTTGTTCACACATTTGCACTACCACGCCACAGAGAATTACCTCAGGTGAAATGCGTGAAGTTAGGCTATGCATGCAAGACATGCGATATCCTCTTAACGGGTGCACCACCCCTCAATTGTGCCTTGCGGCCCGCACCGCATCTACGAATTACAGGCGATGTCCCTATCCTATCCCCTATAGGGGGAGTTGCCTTACTTATATTTATGTTATGCCTGCTAATGAATGCTTGCATGCTTGAATAAAAGGAAATATAATAATAAATAATAAATAATAAAAATGTGTGTCTACAATAAACTCAATTTCGGCCATCGAAGCCTACGTTCCCAGCTACGGCTCGTAGAGCCCAACCTTAGCCCCCATGGCCTACCTCTTGCCCTCGCGGCTCGTTAATCCCCAACTTCGGCTCTTCAAGCCCGCTCCCAGCCTTGGCTATTTTGATCTCCCTTATCGGCTCCCATGCCAACAGCTTTTCAATCATCGGCCCCTGAGCCGACAGCTTTTTAATCATCGACCTTCGGGTCGACAGCTTTTCAATTATTGGCTCCCATGCCAACAGCTTTTCAATCAACGGCCCCTGAGCCGACAGCTTTCTAATCATCGGCCTTTGGGTCGACAGCTTTTCGATCATCGGCCCCTGAGCCGACAGCTTTTCAATCATCGGCCCCTGAGCCGACAGCTTTTTAATCATCGGCCTCCGGGTCGACAGCTTTTCAATTATTGGCTCCCATGCCAACAGCTTTCGATTATCGGCCCCTGAGCTGACAGCTTTTAATCATCAGCCTTCGGGTCGACAGGTTTTCAATTATTGGCTCCCATGTCAACAGCTTTCAATTATCAGCCGATGCGCCGATAGCTCTTATATCATTGGCATCCACGCCAGCAGCCACCCGGAGTTCTTCAAAAAAAAGAGAGAGAGAAAAAAGAAGGGAAGAAGAGGAGAAGAGGGAAAGAAAAAAAAAATAACAAAAGAGAGAAGAGAAAAAGAAGATAACAAAAAGAGAAGAGAAGGAAAAGAAGAGAAGAAGAGAAAAGAGAGAAGAAAAGAAGGAAAAAGAGACCAAGAGACAAACATACCATGTCAGCGCCCGGCACCCTGTCGGCACTGACGAAGAGACAAATAGACCAACAAACCAGGTCAGCCCCCGGCACCCTGTCGGCACTGACGAAGAGACAAAGAGGCCAACAAACCAGGTCAGCTCCCGGCACCCTGTCGGCGCTGACGAAGAGACAAAGAAACCAACATATCATGTCAGCTCCCGGCACCCTGTCGGCACTGACAAAGAGACAAAGAGACCAACAAACCAGGTCAGCCCCCGGCACCCTGTCGGCACTGACGAAGAGACAAAGAGACCAACAAACCAGGTCAGCCCCTGGCACCCTGTCAGCACTGACGAAGAGACAAAGAGACCAACAAACCATGTCAGCTCCCGGCACCCTGTCGGCCCTGACGAAGAGACCAAGAGACAACAAACCAGGTCAGCTCCCGGCACCCTGTCGGCGCTGACGAAGAGACAAAGAGACCAACATATCATGTCAGCTCCTGGCACCCTGTCGGCGCTGACGAAGAGACCAAGAGGCAACAAACCAGGTCGGCTCCCGGCACCCTGTCGGCACTGACGAAGAGAAGAAAAGACCAACATATCATGTCAGCTCCCGGCACCTTATCGGTGCTGACGAAGAGACCAAGAGATAATAAACCAGGTCAGCTCCCGGCACCCTGTCGGCACTGACGAAGAGACAAAAAGACCAACAATGCATGTCAGTTCCCGACACCCCGTCGGCACTGACGAAGAGACCAAGAGACAACAAACTAGGTCAGCTCCCGACACCCTGTCGGCGCTGACGAAGAGACAAAAAGACAAACAAAGCATGTCAGTTCCCGACACCCCGTCGGCACTGACGAAGAGACAAAGAGACCAACAGAGCATGTCAGCTCCTGACGCCCCGTCGGCACTGACGAAGAGACAAAGAGACCAACAAACCAGGTCAGCTCCCGGCACCCCGTCGGCACTGACGAAGAAAAGGGAAGACAAACAAGTCATGTCGACTCCCGACACCCCGGCGGCACCGACGAAGAGAAAAAGAGACCAGTACACCCGCGGGCACCGCCCTGCTAATCCCTCGCCTACGCTACCCGTGGGTGGGGGGCATTTGTGGACACCAAAAATTGCACACTCAGATATCCTACTCGGCCCAGCATCAACAACGGCACCGAGTGAAGAAGCCCCGGAGGGACTGGTCATCCGGACTTCCCAAATATGCACACTGCAGTGAAGCCATCTCCGGAGTCACGACAGTGAAGAGAAATCAACCACCAAGAGCCCCCACAATTCATGGGCCTCGAAAAAAATTAAATGGGCCACAACTCGTGCTCACAATGGGCTCAGAACTACCCATTTTAGCCCTTCAGCGGCACAGCCCTTGGCCCTCCAGCGGTACGCCCCTGGGTCCTTCAGCAGTACAGTCTTTTGGCCCTTCAGCGATACACCCCTTGGGCCTTCAGCGGCACAGCCCTTGGCCCTCCAGCGGTACACCCCTGGGCCTTCAGCGGCACGCCCTTGTGCCCTTTCAACGGCACACCCTGCAAGCCTTCAACGACACACTATTTCAGGCCTTCAACGGCACACTATTTCAAGCCTTCAACGGCACACTATTTCAGGCCTTCAACGGCACCTTCAACGGCACACTATTTCAGGTCTTCAACGGCACACTATTTCAGGCCTTCAGCGACACACCCATTCGGGGCTTCAGCGGCACACCCCCTTTGGCCCTCAGCGGCACACCTCCTTGGGCTTCCAGCGGCACGTTGTTTGCCCCTTGAACGGCACGCTTGGGCAGCCCTTCAGCGGCACGGCCTTAGGCCCTCCCAGCGGCACACTTCCTGAGCCTGCCAGTGGCACAGCGTTAAGGTATTTCAACGGCCAAATGACGTGATGCCCATGCCCTACGGATTCTTGGTGTGCAGTGGACTTGCTGAGGTGTCACCCGGGGAGAGAGCCATGCTGCCTACTCCTCCTGCCACCCAGGACAAGGGAGTCAAATCCCATTAAATCCCCACCGGACGCTTCCCGCCTTCGGACGCTCCCGCCGCCGGGGGTATAAAACCCCTCTTCGCTGCGAACAGAAAGGGGGGAGGCATACACACACAGACGGGCACGCGTAGAAGAGAAGAAGAGAAGCGAAGAAGAGAAGAAGAGAAAAGAAGGAGAAGAGAAGAAGAGAGGAAGAGAGGGGGGGGAGTTCGCCGTTCCACCCACCGCCGCCGTCCGTGCAAAGAGAGAAGAGAAGAGGAGAAGGGGAGGCTCTAGCTCCCCCCCTACTGCTCCATCCACCGTCGTCCGCAGGAAGAGAAAGAGAAGAAGAGGGAGGCCCTCCGGCGAACACCGACGAGTGAGAGAGAGTAAGGGAGAAAGAGAGAAAGAGAGATGTAGAAGGGGGAGTGGGGAAGACCAGGGAGCCGTCGCCCCTGCTCGACCTTAACCTCCCCCATTTCTTCCTCTTCATGCTTTTCTTTTCCCTACTCGTTGCTATATCTTCTACCCCGGTGTCTTTGATGTACACATGGCCGGCTATGGCCGCCTTCTTTTTTTTTATGAATGGAAATCCCTCTTCTTTGGGTTTCTCACCGTCTCCATCCGTTTGGGTATTTTACGTGCGTTTGATCGTGCCTCCCCCCCTTTTCGGTGTTTTAGCCTCCCTATGGGGCCACGGATCTCCATTCACGCCCATCTGGGCCTCCAGCGGCACGCCCATCTGTGCCTCCAGCGGCACACCCTGATGGTGCCTCCAGCGGCACGCTCTAATTGTGCCTTCAGCGGCACACCCAATTGTGCCTTCAGCGGCACACCCCGACTGTGCCTCCAGCGGCACACCCCAACCAATTCTTCCCCGGCACGCCCTAGCTAGGCCCTTCGCCGGCACGCCCTCTCGTGCCTTCCTTGCCCGGCATACTTGCCCTTCCTTCTTGCCCAGTGCATCCCCCTCAGCCAGTCCTAGAGTAGTCTTCCACTCGCCGTTCCCTCCGAGTTTTCCGAGGTTTATAAAGGTGTTGCCGCTCTCGAGCGCCCACCTCCAGTTGTCAGGTTCCGCCACTTCATGTGGGCGCGTTCCCTGTACCTCCCTTACGCTCGGGTCAAGGGGAGATGCTGCCGAATTTTCATTAGAAATAATAACACATTAAAGAGACAAAAGGAAGCAATGAACAAATAGAATAATAAACATAAAAAGGCAAAAGGATACAACAAACAAATGGAACAATAAAATATTATAAAGAACATGCTATGAGGAAAGGGAGGAAAGATTTGTATAAAACTGCATAAAAGTCGGAGAAAAGAAGAAAAGAAAAGCCTTAAAAGAACCAGAGGGAGAGTGGGTCTTCTTCGAAGCCTCAACCTAATCCCTCAGCGGTACACACTTCTAGCCCTTCAGCGGTACACCCTTCTAGCCCCTAAGCGGCACACCCCTCACCACCTCTAGCGGTACACCCATTCCCAACCTCCAGCGGCACACTTCTCACCTCTCTCCTCCTCTCCGTCTCACCTCTTCTTCCACCGTCTCCCTGAAGTGGAACACAACGTGCAGACTTGGCAGGTTGATGCATGAACACAAGCAATGTATAGACTTTACGTGAAGGATTGTACAAATGCAGATAGTGAAGTATGCACAACGTATAGACTTTGGACAACGTACAGACTTTGAGCTGAAGGATGTATAGACTTTGTGTGCTGGTGGCCAATGTATAGACTTTGAGCTGCAGCCAATAGACAACGTACAGACTTTGAGCTGAATGATGTATAGACTTTGTGTGCTGGTGGCCAATGTATAGACTTTGAGCTGCAGCCAATAGACAACGTACAGACTTTGAGCTGAAGGATGTACATACTTTGTGTGCTGGTGGCCAATGTATAGACTTTGAGCTGCAGCCAATAGACAACGTACAGACTTTGAGCTGAATGATGTATAGACTTTGTGTGCTGGTGGCCAATGTATAGACTTTGAGCTGCAGCCAATAGACAACGTATAGACTTTGAGCTGAAGGATGTACATACTTTGTGTGCTGGTGGCCAATGTATAGACTTTGAGCTGCAGCCAATAGACAACGTACAGACTTTGAACTGAAGGATGTATAGACTTTGTGTGTTGGTGGCCAATGTATAGACCTTGACCTGCAGCCAATAGACAACGTACAGACTTTGAGCTGAAGGATGTACATACTTTGTGTGCTGGTTGCCAATGTATAGACTTTGAGCTGCAGCCAATGGCCGATGTACAGACTTTGAGCTGGCCAATGTATAGACTTTGAGCCGCAGCCACTGGACAATGTACAGACTTTGAGCTAGCCAATGTATAGACTTTGAGATGCAGCCAATGTATAGGCTTTGAGCTAATGAATGCAGCCAATGTATAGACTTTGGGCTGATGAATGTTCAGACTTTGTGTTGCGGTGACCAGCCAATGTGTTCCTTTACCGGTACACTATCTGTGGGCTTCCCCGGCACACTCTCTTGGCGCTTCTCCAGTGCACCCTTGGGACACCATGCGCCACCCTTCCCCTCCTTCGCCGATACACTCTCCCAGCCCCTCTCCGGTACGCTCTCCCAGCCTTCGCCGGTACACCCCTTTCTGCCCCCAACGGCCCACTTTTCCTCCCAAAATAAATATATATAAATATGTCATGATAATGATAATGATAATAAATTAATAAAAATCATGATAAATAAATAAACATGAATATATATATATATGAGAAATAAACAAAAAATGTGAAATAATAATAATAATAGTAAAAAAGGAAAGGGAAGATATAATAGTAATAATAATAAACAAAATGGAGAAATCATCCAGAATAAATACATAAAAGGGAAATAAGCAATAAAATATATATATGCACATAATTTAAAGCCCAGGTAAAGAAAATGGTAAAATCTATGTTGCAGCCCCGTCTCCCCCATGATCCGATGCTAAAGGAACAACGATGTCTCCCTTCCAGGTTGGGCCCGAGTCTTAGAAATTATCCCGAAATGGCCATGGCCTGACCTCGCCTCGGGCTGAGATTCCGATTAAACCAGACTCTTTCCTCAGGCCGGATCCCTTCCGAGCCACTACTAAAATTGCCGCACGTTCGGCAAACATTTGAACGGGTTCGCCTCGGTTTTCACCGCGTTTCTATTATGGACCTGTGTCTGAATATGAAAAGACCCGTGAGCAACCAACACGGCCGACGTCTCCTACCCCGACGTGGTCGTGACCCAGTATTGCTCCGGGCCGATAGCTCGTCAAATCGGATTCACTCTATCGGGATTCGTTCCCGCCCTTTCATTGAAATTACCGCAAACTCGGCATACATTTGTACAGGATTGTTCCTATCTACGCGCACCTTCAATATGGACCCTTGTCCGAATATAAAGTGGTCCGCAAGTGACTGATAGAAATCTGAATAGAATGAGATGGCTCCTGTCGTCCCTGGACCCTATACACAGGAATATCAATAAGGCCTTTGTGGGCTGTGCTTGGACCTCGGGTCCGTCCCGATTATGGTCACTGTCTGACCCACACCCTCGGCCTATATCTCGCTTCCTTCAAACATGTTTTGGTTTTGGAATCTAGTCCCGGGACTCTTCCCCGTTGCCCTCCGGAACCGGGAACATTAATGATGCCCACGCAAGCCCCGTTTGGACCGCGGGAGGCGCCCCCGGTATGGTCCCGACTCGATCTCGCGTCGGGCCAATAAATTCACTAGTTTCCTACTACACTAACCGAGATTTAACCGAATGTTTTTAGTGTCTCGGAATAATGTATTTGACGTATCACGGCATACATATGTTCCAGGTCCTCCTACGACGATTATGATACTCTCAAGCCGGACACCCGTCCGAATATTAAATAGTCTCCCGAATGACCGACACGTTTCGAACGTCTGCTTCCCTAGACACAGGGCTTTTCAGCCTATTTAAGGGATATTCCCCCGTTGCCCCTTGGCACCGGAAATATTAATGACGCTCATGCAAGTCTTGTTTCGACCGCGGGAGGCCCACCGCGGTATGGTCGCAGCTTGCTCTTGCACCGGGCCAACAGATTTATTGGTTTTTGACCGCTCCAACTGAGGCTCAGCCGAACGTTTTCCGCTCCAACCGAGGCTCAGCCAAACGTTTTTCGCTCTTCCAAACAATAAATTTGCCGTACCTCGGTATACATGCGTTCTGATTTTCCCACGACAACCGCGATTTTCTCGAGCCGGACATTCGTCTGAACATTAAATGGTCAGTACACGACCGACATGATCGCGAATGTTTTCTTTTTACCCTCATACGGGGGTTTCGATGCTTCCTAATAGACCTTTCATGCAATTAATTTATTGGCCATGAGGCCCTGAATCCCGGCGATTAATCAAGGGTGTTCCCTCGTATGGGGGATGTAAATGACGCCGTGACCTTTATGGCACGGCGGGTTTTGGTCCCGACACGAACCACACAATCGTCTGACCGAGTCAGATCGAGCGCACCATGGGCTCTTTGGAGCCCGAATAAATTGTCACTTTGTGACTGGCACGCCCACGCACTTAATAGACCAACCACCTGAATAAGCGAATTTAAGTGCGCCCACATGAGTTTATTTCTCAGTTCATCGACTCGTGGATGTTACAGCAGTGATGTACTTTTTGAGAGGATCGTTTCGACTATTTTTGCATATTTTTCTGAATTAGTCCATTTTCGGGTCAATTATCAAATTTTCAGAAATTAGGAAAATTTCCTAATTTCTTTTTCTTTTTATTCCCCTTCCTCTCTCCCCCCTTCTCATTTCGCGACCATGACTCCTCTCTCCCCCGGTGTCTCTCTTCTCTCGCCCTTCCAGCTCCGGCTGCAGACGGAGGCGGCTCGGGCAGGTAGAGGTGATGCCGTGGGACTGGTCCGGAGCGCGATGGGGCGAGGATCGGATCGATTTTGGCGTGATCCTGAATGGTGGATTCAATGCCGACGGTCGAGTTCGCGACGTGGTTTTCGGCACGGTTTAGTCACTTCGGTGCACGGAATCATCGGTGGAGGTAGGGAGATGGAAGCTCTACTTCTCCTTTATGTTTTCCCTGTAATTTTGCGTTGTTCGGTGCGAGTTTGAGTGGGTTTCTTTCAAGTTCGAGAAAATCATGCTTTTGGGGTGTTCGCAGGGTTTGTCAGAAAACGACGATGGTTTTTAGATCAGTTGGTATCAATCGAACCCCTGGAATGTCAGCGTTCCAGATCCACTGATTTCGTGTCAATTGGTTGTCATTTGGGATCGGTACGAGCCTAGGAACCCCGGTGACCCGAATAGGGTTTATTAGGTGGAATTGCCCATTTCAATCTATTTGTGTGTTATTTTGACCCCTTCCGGAGTGTGGAAGGTCGGTATTATGATTGTTGTTGTTTTCCGCTTCGATCGGAATCGAACGGGGCGTGGAATCGGGCGTTGGGGCTCGGTTCTGTCGGTTTTTCGCCGTGACCAGTCGACCAGACCTGATGGGTTAGTCGACAGGCGGTTGCTCACAGACCGTGTCGGGTCCAATCGTAGGTCCGGTCGACTGACCACCCTGGGCCGGTCGACCGACCCTGTCAGGTCGACCGGCCCCAGGGGTCAGGTCGACTGGAAATGCTCTATTTTCGTTCGTTTGAGTCCTAGTCGGTCCGATTGAGACCCAATGACCGACCTAGGGCCTCGCGAGTGTTCCGGACACCCTGTGATGTGAAACAGCCCAAGGTTGACTAAGTATGAGTTGATGACCCTCGGACCTAGACCCGCAAGCATACAAGCACTCCATTGATTCTCACGATAGCGACTTACTCACATGGCACACGCGATCACCCGGCGGGGCCGGGGGATGATGGTAAGGGTCCGAGGCGAGACCCAATGATTCTAAGTGACTTAGTTGGCTTAGGCTGACCCCCAAAGGGCCTGGGATTCCCAACTTCGTGGGCGGCTGGCCCGCAGGGCGGGGTTTGGGTGGCACTCACTCCCGGTCCGCGGTGGACACCTTCAAAGTAGCATACAAGTTCGGGCTCTCTTCTCACCGTCCGACGGGCATGCGAAGTAATACTAAATTTGCAGAATAATGGAAATCAAGGATGGCATCAGATGCTCACCTGATCGGTGTGAAAACACCGATCCCGCTCGGAGACGAGGGCACGCCGGGAAGCGAGGGTATACACCCGATCGCTGCGGCGGTGTCGCTTGACCTGAAAATTAAAGAAGTACAGCACTACGCCTCTCACAGGAGGGATGATCTTGGGGTGGGGATTAAACTTATTACAATCAAAACTACCTCCACGGAGGGAGGGGCCTTCAGCCGGCCAAGCGGGGTGGGGGAATTATGCAAGAAAACCCGACTTTCCGAGCTTTGCCAGTTCTGCCAATCTTTAGATTCGCTGGACAGGGTGTCGGTGATGACGCTGCCACGGACTCCACGGAACTCAGATATTGATGAAACTGGTGCCAAAAGTTTCCCAATTGACCGAGGGTGATGTCTGATTTTTTTGGGGAGGCTCTAAAGCACGGGGCTGATCGGACCGGCGACTGGAACAGGACAGCAACGTTCTGTCTCAGGCTGGTTCAGAACAGGTGCAGTCTGTTGCAGAAGGCACTGCGGACTCTCCCGAACTCCAATTGAGACGAAACTGGCGGTGACGCGATCATGGTCGGAGTAGCTTCGAGCAGGAGTTGACGGGGCCCCACTCGGAGGTCGGAGAAAAGAACGGTGGCCGGATAAGTGGGGACAGGTCAAACCTAGACCCATAGGGGGCAGACTGCACACTCCGGCGAAGAAAATTGTAACTGGTAGCTCCGGTGGCCGATTGAGGTCCTTCTTCTTGGAGATGAAAGATAACTGGACGTAGTTCCTGCCCTCCAAAAATGGCGCCCAGATCTTCAAGGAAGAAGCCGTGGTCGGACTGGAACTGAGGCTCTGGTTCCCTGCCTGAGGACTTCTGCGTGGTCGAGGGAGAATGGCTCCTGCGGACAGCTCGGAGCTCGGATGTCAACGAAACCACCTCGCCTGGAAAGCTCTCTAGACTTCCTTTCCAGAGATATAGGCCTTGACACCAGGAGGATCATGGAGTGGCCAGAGAAGAAGTGACTTTCAGACCCATCTCTGCTGCCTACGACCTGCTACCTGGAACTGCAATCTAGCAAGATTAAAGGGAGTGGGAGGGCGGTTAGCATAGCTTGGGAGTGATGGCTGAGGGTTTGGGGAGAGGGGAGGGACGTGGCTAGGGTCTCTAAGAGGTCTGGAGGGGCAGGAATGGGTGGAGAGGGAGCTGGAGCTGCAAGAGGTGGTGGTGGGAAGGAGGATGTGCACAAGAGAGAAGGTGAGTGGGAGAGGAGGTGGGGGTGAACTTGGGCTGTTGGGAGGGAAGGGGAGGTCGAATTAGGGAGGTATGGGGAAGGGGAGAGGGGAGGGAAATTCAAAATGGGCCTAGGGAGGAGGTCCTTCAGCCTTGGGGAGGTGGGGAGGTGCTTAGGGAAGTGAATGGGGGTAGGTGGTGGTTGGGAGGTGGGGGTTGGATTGGTGGAAATACCTTGGGACAAGATGTGGAGTAAAGATGGGTTATGGGAAGTTGTAGGGGAGTTAATGGAGGTAGGTGGGGGTTGGAGGTGGTTGGGAGGGGGAGGAGAGAGAGAAGGGTTCGCCCCCTTCTTGAAGAGAGAGAGGGAGAGAGATAATGAGAGAGAGGGAGAGAGGAAATATCTTTGATAGAAGAGAGTGGAGGTGGAAAAGGATTCTAATCAAATTCATTCATCAAAATTAGGTACATGAGGAGAGATGGGGCCTATATATAGGCAACCATTCTTTACATGACCAAAATGTCCCTAACAATAAGACAAAAGACCGAGCATATCCTAGACTCAATCCTATGGGCCCAAAACTAAGGTAATAAGGCCCAATTAAGCATAACAAGGGAAATGGACTAGAACCACATGACTCAATAAAGAAAAATATATAAGATAGGACTCAATAAAATGAAAATACATAAGATGAGACTGAAGCTAACATGTGTAGATCATAGTCGGTCCATATCAAGAATGTGCTGGCGACCCGAGCCAGAGGGAGTGTCGTGAGATGTCCTCATCAAATCCCCCGGGGTGGGGAGAACTCGACCCTGTCGAGTAGGGGTCTGTCTGGCTATAGTACTGCTCCAAAATGTCGGGGTCCAATCGCAGCAGGTCCTCCCGACTCACCCAAGTATCCTCTGTCAGGGAACGGTTCTTCCACCTAACCAGGTAGCGCTGATACACCTTGTGCCTAGTAATGATACTCTGCTCATCCAGTATTGCCTCTACCTGCTCTCGTCGGTCTCTCAAGCTATGAAGTGGAGTCCCACCGGGAGTGTCTCTCTCAAGGGGGGGGTAAAGGCTCGAGCTCCTCACTGGGTTCCACCGCGGGGCCCTTCTAGGGTACCAGGTCCGCCACATTAAAAGTAGTGTGTACCCTAAAACCCTCAGGTAGGTCTAGCTCATAAGCATTACTGCCAAGTCATCTCAGAACTCGAAAGGGTCCCGAACCCCGTGCCCTCAACTTGGAGGCAGGTCCCGGAAGGAGCCGCTCCGTCCTCACCATCACCGAGTCTCCCACTTGGAACTCGCAGTGGCGCCGATGAGCATCTGCCCGCCTTTTGTAAGCCTCATTGCTCTTTCCTATATGCTTGCGAGAATGCGTATGCCATGCACTATGATGCGATGTTGGTGTGAAAAGTATGGTGTGCAAAGGTGGACCTGGGCAGCCAAATGTGGACCGATCACACTTTGATGCCATGAAGACTGTGATAGACTTAGGAGGGCCGGGACATCCATAGATTAACCTTTTATACATGGGTGTGACAAATGTCGGGGGGCCCGGACATCCATATATGCTCCTCTCATACTTAAGACTTATGATGAATGAAGGTGGGCCAATATATCCGAATATGATCCACTTATGCTTCCTACTTGACATGTGGGTGATGTGAATGAATGTACCCGACTTATGAATCATATCAAATGGTGTGGTAAGCCTAGACACATGCATATTTATCCCAAAGGTGACTTCAATGTGCATAGATGTGGGATGACCTTTGAACTTCCATGTAAAAGGGTCAAAAGGATCTAGGAAGGTGGGCATTATGGAGAGGGGCTCTTCCTTGCTTCCTAGGCATATGTTGTCTATGGCGATGGTTCCCTTTGTGTGGCCCGAGTCTTGGAAGAGGTGATCTTGGTCCAACATGGTTGGTTGAGGTAGGGAAAGGTGAGTTGTGGGTAAGGTGGGTGTGTCACATGGGTAACTAGGCTCCCATTGGAAGGGATCAAAGGGGTCATGGACTGGGCTTCCTAGAGGAAGGAACTCTATGTTCACATGGTCTACGCACGATGGGTCATCCTTCCCCAAGGTAATTGGACCAAGGTCTTTAGTGGGCCAGTCGATCAAGGTACTTGGGATCTTAATGGGAGTGGAGTGGACCATGATGGGTTCTTCATCCATGGGGAGAATGACAAGGAGGTCACTAGTGTAGCAACCAATGGTGAAGACTGAGGTGATAGAACCATCACATGGGTGGATGAGACTAAGTCTTCTTTGGTGGGCCGCTCCTAAGGTCAATAAGCAAGTCAACATTAGTTGTCATTCTAAACCCTTGAGGAGATCATCCCAACCATTTACCTCATAGTAGGATTGGAATGCGGTGTGATAGGAGTTAACGGGTGCTATTTGGAAAGGGTGTTCCATGGTTGGGGTTTGAAAGTACAAGACATGAGGGATGGGATTTTGCTTGAGCCATTTGATGATGAGTTCTCCTATGGTCACCACGTTTTGGGTGAGATTGAGTGGTTTGGGGAGGTATGTGTTTGTTTGGACGGGGATGAGTTGATGTCCTTCCTCCTTATTGATAGGAGTATGGATTTTCTTAAAGGTGGGGAAGGGCTTTGGGTTGGTGTCCAATCCCGGGGATTTGGTCTTGTGGGTCGGGTTCTCCTCATGTTCACTCATGACCTCATTCATTCTTTGAAGTGGGTTGAGAGGGCATGGTGGCCGGGTATGGGGCTCCGGTGGGTGAGGGAACAAAAGGTTGTTGAAACCATAGGCTCCCGGGAGATGTGGGGGATGAACTAGGCAAGACCAACGCAATGGGTGGAAGGTGGTATTCTGTTCATCAAGCCATTGTTTCCCTAGGATTATGCAAGGGCCTTCCAAAGTACCAATTTGACACCATGCTCCATCAAAGTATTTGGTCTTTCCAAACCATTTATGGAATTCAACGAAGACTTGGTCTCCGTTGTGCACAATTTATCCGGCCGTAGAGAGGGTGGCTACAATTTCGGGGGATACCCAATTATCTTCTACCATGTCGATGAAGTCAATTTCTGTGGGGCTCCCATTAGGTAGGTATGCTTGGGATATGGTGGGAATTGGGACCTTTTGGTCCGTAGACTCAATGACAATGGGAGGTGGATAATGCATGGAGCGATCCGATGAGAACTCTAATGCAAGCGTGCCCATGGACTTGACTTGTGAGAACAAGTCAATGACTTGCTCTGATACTACTTGATGTGAAACAGCCCAAGGTTGACTAAGTATGAGTTGATGACCCTAGGACCTAGACCCGCAAGCATACAAGCACTCCAATAATTCTCACGATAGCGACTTACTCACACGGCACACGCGATCACCCGGCGGGGCCGGGGGATGATGGCAAGGGTCCGAGGCGAGACCCAATGATTCTAAGTGACTTAGTTGGCTTAGGCTGACCCCCAGAGGGCCTGGGATTCCCAACTTCGTGGGCGACTGGCCCGCAGGGCGGGGTTTGGGTGGCACTCACTCCCGGTCCGCGATGGACACCTTCAAAGTAGCATACAAGTTCGGGCTCTCTTCTCACCGTCCGATGGGCATGCGAAGTAATACTAAATTTGAAGAATAATGGCAATCAAGGATGGCATCAGATGCTCACTTGATCGGTGTGAAAACACCGATTCCGCTCGGAAACGAGGGCGCACCGGGAAGCGAGGGTATACACCCGATCGCTGCGGCGGTGTCGCTTGACCTGAAAATTAAAGAAGTACAGCACTACGCCTCTCGCAGGAGGGATGATCTTGGGGTGGGGATTGTAGATCGTGATAAATCCACACATGAACATGGGGAGTTTTAAATAAGAGAAAAAAATATATGTGGAGATGATGATATGAAGATAAAGAAGCAAATAAGCACGTGGTGCTATGGAGGAGGGTGATCGCCAGAGGGGTTACCTCAATAACAAATAAAGAAGATCGCGAATACCTGGTGGAAAATTGAACGCGGGATAGATTGTGAATTCCTTCCTCCGCCTTCAATCAGCCGGCCGATGAAGGGGGTTTTTCCTTATTGATTATCCTTGCAAAAATAAGACAAAATAAACAAGAAGGAGTTCAGCCAAGTGCACGTAGTATCAATCCAAAGATGACATGAAGATAAAAAAGGACAAAAACATGTGCACCTTATTTTTTTTGTTTTTTTTTTAAAACCCCTAAAGAGGAATTAGGGAAAAGAAGAGATATGTGATGAAGCTAATGCAAACGTAAAAGAAGAAGAGACAATGATGATGATGGAACTAATGCAAACACAAAAAGACGAACCCAGTGGTGATCGGTTGATGAAGACGAAGCAACACAGAAAAAATAAAAGAAAACCCTGCTGTCCCTGACGACAGTAAAGGGAAACAAGGTGGACGCGGCCGGCTAGATGCAGAGGAAGCAGAGCCCCTTCAAACAATCGCACAGGAGGAAGACAGAGCTCTGTAACCTGTAAACTGTAAACCTCTGTTTGATTTGAATTCTCTGACCCGTCTAACCTCTTAACCTGTGAACTCTTCAACCTCTTAAACCTCTACCTCGATCAACCAGAGCATCCTTTTATAGGATTTCAATCGAAGATAAGCTCAAATTTGGGAAGATAAGGATAGGCAATGATCAAAGAAGGCAGGACTCTAGCTCCAATTCGAGCAAGGAGACCATTGGAGGCAGGGAACTCTTCGGGAAAGAGGAGTTAAAGCAGGACACGAAACGGAAAACACGACCTTGCGAAAGGCGTCAAATCCCAAATTGACGACCTTCATAAAGACGTTATTCAAAACACGACCTCCATCAAGGGCGTCACTTCTTGGATTTAATTTTGGCAATAAAACTTACTTTATATGAAAATTAAGAGAACACGCCTATGATGAAGGCGTTAATTGAAAACATGCCCTGAGTAAGGACGTTAATCAATAATTTAAATTAATTTTAAATTTATTTTGGAATCGGATAATACCAGGAATTGACGCCTTGACATTTAGTCGTCCTTTCTTGAGAAAACGCCCTAGATAAGGTCGCTATTTAAAACACACGCCTCTTCAGGTCGCGAATCATAAAATGCAATAACAAATCAAAACCACACACACACAAAAATAGAAAAACTTCATATTATGAATATATTGAAGTTCACTTTGGGGCGTCATCATAGTGACATGGGATTTGATCAACATAGCATCAATTTTGGCGTGTCTACAGCTGCCCCGCCTTGGCGTCTGCTTTGCAAGGGAGTGAGACGAAATGAAGGTGAAAAGTGCAACAAGTAGAATGAAGTGGAGTGAACTGATAAGGAGACGCCAAGGTGTGATGTGACACGCCTCAGACACTAAGCATTGGAAATCTTTCCAAGATTCAAAGCGAAACAACTCCGAGTGATTCCAAGGAAGCATCGATTTGCTGGATAAAGGAGATTTAAACTAAACAAGTAGAAATGTGTGCATGGCACAATAAGGAGACACCATTGGGGAGCGGTTACCAACCAACGTGGACGTGCTACAACCAAGGTGGATTTGCAGAAAAATAAAGAGAATTGAGATGGAGATCCAACAAAGGGACATTTTCAAGGAATCAGCTTGAGCGGCTTCAGATAGAATAAAGTACTTGATTTGGAGTGGAATATCTCATGTCAACTCAATCAAGAGCGAGTGACCTTCATTATTGCCTTAATATGAAGATTTTCAGCATGAAGCTCAAAGTCCTACATGATGCATGCTGGGCTAAAAGAAAAGATTAAAACAAACTAAGAATATAGAAAATAATCAAGGATAATATTGCTAAGCCATCCAGATTTGGTCAAGAATCCAAGTTTCTGAGCTGACACTAAGCCGAAGCCCGTTTGTCCGTGCATCAACTCAGAAAATGGAACCATCGTCCCAGACCTTGAACGACTCAACGGCCTATCCGTGTGATCAAGATTCTCCTGAAACTATCACTATTTTTGATGAAGGGGAACTCAAATTCCAGGTTAATCAGAACCACAAGGTCCTTGATATACTATAATAGCGTAGATACCATATAGTAAAAATGCTTACAAAAAAGAAATACAAGATGATGAGCGCGATGTTACTTCCATGAGCAACCCAAGCGTCTCGAAACCTGCACTCTGCTGCACTTGAAACTCATTAGTCCTCACATGATTAAAAAATAATCCTCAATTTCAAAAAAATGATCATAAGTGCTTAATTAAAACAATTTCAATAAAATAAAAGCACTTAAGTTCATCAGATCACATTCAGAGAACCAAATTTATACACTCACAAAAACACGCCTGTGTATAACGGCGTCAAAATCATGAAAGGCGCCTTATTATGAGGGCGTCAAAAAGAGAAACACGCCCTTCACTAAGGCGTGAAATTCATCGATAGTTCAAGAAGGAAACGACCCACTAAAGGGCGTTACACAAAAAACGACCTCAGTACGGTCGTCAATTCAAGAATTGACGCCCTAATAGAAGGCGTTAATTAACCTCAAGCTTTCGTTTCCAAATCGAAAGCCAAACCCAGTCCTAATAGCCCTCAACCTCTAACTCCGAATAGCCTTAAGATCTCCCAGACCTCTATAAAGGGAAGGCAATTCCAATCAATCAAAGCAATCCTTCTACCTCTGTTCTACTGCTTCTTCTTCCGTCTATTCCTCTGCAGGCACCGCAACCATCAGAACCTCTTCTTGGAAACCGAAGATGGAGAGGGCGATTAAGAGGTCCAAGTCCTCCACTCCCAGGTTAACCGATATCAATGGGCATATAAGCAGCAGGATCTCCATGAACCAAGTAATATATCTTCTGTTCTTCTCTTACTTAACTTCTCCGAACCAAAAGACGTTTTCAACTGTTCTGCTGTTCCTGCATGCTCACTTGTTCTTCTGTCTATGCATTCTTTTCTGTTCATTGTTTTCCACAGGACTATCCATTGGTGCCAGGAGCTAGGAGATTTACAAAAAACAAGTGGCTCCCCCTTATCCTTTCCAAGCTTTCTTCAGACATGAGAATTTATCTTGCAAGATGGCACCTTTTGGGCCTAGTCACCCATGCCAAACATCATGACCAAATCCATTTAGATTGGGCAGCCATAGGATCTCTACTTGAAATATGGCACCCTTCCACTCATACCTTTCTCTTTTCAACTTTTGAAGCCACTATCTTATTAGAGGAATTGGAGATCATCTTGGGTTTGAAGAGAATGAAGCAAGGAGATGAAGAAAAGATGGCCATCATGCCAAAACCAATCTCTTCCCAAGAACTGTTAACAAGCTTAATTCCTAGCCCAAACTTAGTGAACCAAATCAAAGCTACCAAAGGCATCAACCTTCTAAAGCTCGCTTCATGGGTGTACAAGAGAGCAGACCAAGCCAAAGAAGATGAGGAGATAGAGCGGGTAGCAAAAGCCTTCGTGGTGTGCTTAGCAGGAGCGATCTTATTCCCATCCACGGAGGACTTTCTAGAAGAGGCCCAATTAAGCGCCATAGTGAGCTTATGGGAAGGAGATAGAGTTGGACCGGCTATTCTAGCCTATCTCTATAGTGGGCTCACCTCGGCGGCGATGGGAAGGCCCATCTACGGATGCATGCTAGCACTCTCTAGTTGGGTTTATCTTTACTTCAAGTTCGATCCATGTGGTGAGGCCCAACAACCCTCAAGAATCTTTTCAAAAAGCCCACTCTCCTATATGACCAGTTCACTTGGAATAAGCAATAGAGTGATGAACCGAATTCCTCAAATCAAAAAGAGAGTGGAATGGAGAGAGCATCTCAAAGTAATGCCCAAGAATCTCTTCACTTGCGCCCCGGGAATACTCAAGACTCAAGATCTCCATGCAAGATTTTCTCCCGGGACGGACCTTCGTCTCATAGGTGCTTCAGACTTCGTGCTATATAATTCACACCGGTGCCTCCCTCAACTCGGGCTTCCACGGCAAATCCTCGAAGATCCCTCTCATCTTCCTCCAATCAAGACACGAGATTTAGGTGGCGATGAGGATGGAGAAGAGTGCACAACTATTCAAGCTCTATGGAAAATCTGCAAGACTTATCAACCTGTGGAGAGCTTAGAAGAAGACAGGGAACAGTGGAAGACATATGTAATAGCTCTGAGAAAATTGAGGTCCAAGGTGGCTCATTAAGCATTGTAATCTTTCTTTCAAATAAACCATGATATTTCCTTTAATTGAGCCATCTTACTATTTTTTCTGATTGAATGTTCCAACGTTCTGTGATTCTGTTGCAAATAACGCCTCTAGCAAGGCCGTGATTTATCAAAAGGACGCCTCAGACAATGTCGCCTTCAACATTCCAGTTCACACATTTGACGCCTTCACCAATAGGCGTTAACTAAAGAAAATGACTTAGAACAGGGTGTTAATTGATTCAAATTCCCCAAAAGTATTCGTTGAAATTCCAAAAGTAACGCCCTTAGCAAAGCCACGTTTCAACAAGGTAATGCCTCAAGCTCAGGCGTTAATCAAAATCGTAATAATTGCTTCAATCACATCAATCAACGCCCATTGAATACGTCTGACGACGGTTATCATTCCCCATGCAAATAAAATTGACGCCTCAAGATACGTCGTCATCCTTCTAAAAACGCCCACTTTCACAGTCGCGACTTCAACAAAACACGCCCCTCCCCAGGGCGTCGCTTCTTTTCGAAATGCTAAAAACCCCTTTCTCCTTTTCTTCTTCCTCCTGCTTCGTCCATTCACCCCCCTTTTCTGCAAAACCCTAACCGAAGCTTTCTCTCCATTCTCTATTCTCTCCCTCTCTCTCTCACCCAAGCCCTAGCCCTAACCATGGCCGGAGGAGGATTGAAACGTCAACGGGTGGCCGCCCCCGAGGTCGTGGACCTGGGCGAAGAAGAACACGCCATGGAGGAAGCCCCCGTGGCAGCGGTTGAAGACGCACCGGCGGCGGCGGCCGGCGGCGAGAATGAAGGAGGCCAACAGGCCATCGAAGAAGATGAAGAAGATGCCAGAGAAGAGGAAGAAAATGAAGAGGGAGAAGAAGGCGAGGATGGCGAAGAAGAAGAAGAAGGTGGTGATGAACCACCGCCCGCGGCGGCGCCCCCTCCCCGTGCCGGCCAACTCCGACGGCCACAGCCTCAGCCACAGGAACCCAAGCACAAGAAGGTAAGCCTCAACCGAATTCTAATTTTATTTTAATTTCGTTTTCATTTTTTTTCCTGATTTTCCATAGCCGTCGGGTATAAACCCTGCAACCCAGAAAGAAGACGCCCTCATGGGCGTCGCGATCTAAGAAGACACGCCCAACCCAAGGGCGTTAATCAAATTATTTTTCTGAAAAATAAATTAACCCTATGAGAACACGCCCCAAAGCATGTCGCCCATTTAAATTCATATTATGCTGTTAATTCTCGCATGCTATTATTTTTTATTTCATTTCCTGAAAAATTTGGAAACCACGCCCCACACCAGGGCGTTAATTCAAAACAGACGACCAAACCAGCGGTCGCTCATTCATTAATTCTTGATTAATTAACGAACCCAATTGGAAAATGCCCCACCCAAGGGCGTGAATTGATAAAACCTTTTAGGATTTTAGAAATTAACCACAAACACATGCCCAACACAGAGGCGTTTCATAGATGAAGAACGACCTAGGGTAGGTCGTTATCTTAAAGCACAAAAAGAACCACGCCCTCCTTAAGGGCGCGAATTCAACGAAAAACGACCTGAGGAAGGTCGTTAATTCTAATAACATCAAAATTCAACCTGGGGCAATCAAAATGAAGTAAGCATGAACAATTAAGCCAAAAATTCTCATTTTTATGCATGCAGGGGCTGATGAGGACACGCATCTCCTGGGTCATGGTCCGGGCAGCGTACTACGGCCTCCCCGAGTTCCAGAGAGAGAGGGTAGATGCTATGGGGTTCGGGGCCTTCCTTAGCATAGAGCCAGTTAGACCCGACCTACCACTCATTCAGGTTCTACGAGAGAGATGGGATAGGTCTAGCCGGGCATTCCTGATGCCATGGGGACACATGATTCCTACCCTGGAGGACGTGGCCAGGATTACAAGGTTAAGGGTAGATGGAGAGGCCGTGAGCGGGATTACCTACCCAGACTACACCGAGTTCGCCGAGAGGTTGCTAGGATTGGAGATGGTTTATGAGACGCCTAGCGAGTGTAGGACGATCTTCCGCACCGACCTTACTACAGTGATGGCTTTAGGGAATGCTAGGCACAGGTCAGGGGAGACCCTAGAGCAGTTCTCACAGAGGTTGATAGACGGGGCTAGGGCAGTCTATTGCCAGGACCTAGCGGACAGGGAGAGAGCGGACCGAGACTTGAGGAGGTTCCTACTACTGCTGCTCGGGAGGCTATTGCTCGGGACAAAGGGCGACGTCATCAACTGCCGATTTCTAGGAATACTCGAGGACCTGGAGGCAGTTGGCAGCTACGCCTGGGGAGCGGCTCTGCTGGCGCATATGATGGCCGACCTGTCCACGGGGACAGGGCGAGAGACGACCATCAGTGGCTTCTCACCTTTTCTTCAGGTATGCATTTTTTCATTTTTTTTCTTTTATTTTATTATGCATGCGTGTGAATGCCTTCCTAATGCAATGCATGGATGCAGGTTTGGAGCCATCTCTACATGCCGATGGGGCACGTTGACCCACGGCCTGGAGGTGAGGGAGCTTTCCCTCTAGCACGGCGCTGGGTGCCGATCGTCTTCGGCGCCCCACTCGGCTACGAGTTGTGGGTTTTACGGAGAGAGTTCCGCGACTTCCCTCCCTCGCTGGTATGTATGAATGTTATGCATCTTTATTTTGAATTTATTATGATGATGATGAAATGATGACATGTATGTTTATGAATGTAGGTGCAGTGGAGACCCTATGAGGGGATGACAGCCGAGGGCCAGCCGTGGGTCGTAGCGGGCCGTCCTCGCTTTGAGCGTGATCTTTGGGTTCACTGCTTGAGCGAGATCGAGCCGTTACGGCTTAGGTTGGTGATGAGGACACTGGGCCTCCACCAGGAGTGGGTAGAGGTAGGCGAGCCGCGGGGCATTGAGAAGATGACGCGCGGTCGTACAAAGGTGACCGACTGGAGAGTGCGGTTCGAGGAGCAGTACGCCGACTGGCAGCGTGGCGGGACCAGAGTCACCTCTCGCGCGACTGACAGCTCCGAGTACCTCCGGCGCTACTGGGAGGTATACGCCGGCCGACCCCAGATGAGGGTCTTTGGGGTATGTATGAATGCACTTATTTCTAAATTGAATGCAGATGCTTATGTGACTATCATGTGACTAACATGCAATGGATGCAGGATGCGCGGGACATAGTGGCGATAGATGCCCAGGCCCACCTACACAGCCTGGAGGACCAGCTAGCTGCCACACGAGCAGACCTAGAGACCCTGGTGAGTGTTTAAATTATTTCTATATGCAAATGTATATATTTTTGTTGAATTATTGATGATTAGCCACTGACGATCTCAATGAATGCAGCGTGCCCAGCAGGGAGCAGTGAGGAGAGACTCAGGGGAGGCCTCCAGCTCGAGAGGGCCCAGTGCAGAGGTGACTGCACTGGCAGAGCAGCTAGCGGGAGCGGTGGCATGAGCCGAGGCAGCAGAGCGCGACCTCGCTTCACGGGTAAATTCCAAAACACAAGTCCATTCAAATATTGATTATAATTGTGCACTGATAAAAATTCTTTTTCACATACTGAGGAGCTTCGAGCCACTCTTACCTGCGTAGATGAGGGCTTCCGCGGGACGAGCGCACAGGTAAATAGTTCAATCATGTATTGCTTGAATTGCTAGATTACTGAATTATTACATTAATTGTGGAATTGATGATTTGTTTACCTGCTTGCAGGCGACTCAGCTTCAGGCGGTACGTACCGAGTTGGCGATCCGTGATCAACGGATCTCAGAGCTTGAGAGGTCCCTGAGGCGACGAGAGGAGCTTCCTCAGGACGTGGCCTAGCTACGGGTGGCTCTTGAGCTGGAGAGACGGGAGCGAGCCCGGGAGCGCGAGGAGCGTGCTCGTGAGCGGGAGGAGCACCAGGCGGAGCGTGCCCGGTACCAGGAGCAGGTGGCAGCACGTGAGCGAGAGTTGGCAGATTCGAGGACCCAGTTGATCCTTTCTCAGGAGCGGCTACGAGTGTCCGAGGAGCGTCTCCAGCGAGGACGTGAGTGAGCACGGGCTGCGGGGTACTCCTTCACCAGCTCCACCTTCGTGGCGGGCTCTTCCCTCCGGGAGAGGAGCGAGGCAGGGGGACACGCTCGGGTTCCTGCTTCTTCACGGGGGCCCATGCCTCCTCCACCAGCGCCAGCTCGGGACGGCGAGGAGGAGGTTGAGAGTAGGAGAGAGGAGGGTGGAGGCGAGAGCTGAGAGACTTACTTGTACTCCTAGCAGGTTAATACCTGTACTTAGACATTCATGATGTATATATATATGAGATTGAGATTTCTTTGTTACCTGAGCACTTTGTGTGGTTGTGGCCTTGTGTTTGTGTACTTTTTTCTTTCCACGTTCTTCGTGTTCGCTTTACTGTGCCATGCTTCTGCAGCTGCTGTTCACACTTGAATAAACAGGTTAATTCATCTGTTTGACTTGGCCCCTTGCCCGATAAGCAAGGGGTAGCAATATTTTGACCTTAATGACGGGTCAAGGGGCCAAGCCTTTAATCAAATAAGGTAAATAAAATGATTGATAACGGGGAGATGCATCATGCAAGCACGCATATGCAAACCATAAATAAAAGATGCCCACGCAAGAGAATGCAAGCATACATTGTGAAGAAATAGATTTTTGTTTCTTTTCACTCATTTATATTTTTTTTTGTTATTTTTCTTAAAAACGCGCCTTAGAGTAGGTCGTGGTTCGCATGAAGACGCCTTAGAAGACGGCGTGAATTTGAAAAGGAATTTGATTTTTGAAAAAGAAACGACCTACTAAGAGACGTTATTCTGAAAAAGACGACCTAATCGAGGACGTTAATTCTATAAAAGGCGCCTTAGCCGAAGGCGTTAATTGAGTTATTCTGCAAAAAGTTGTCAAGGCTATCAAGACCACAGGTCTTACACGGTCACCATCTAAAATTCATTAACCTTTCTTGAGTAATTAAAAGGGGATTGACGTGATCATAGTTGGCTTGTATTCGAGATTTCGCACAGTGCAATTTCTTAAGTCCGTCTTGACCATCCTGCCAGTTCGTGACTTTACCGCATAGAAAGGATGGAAGAAAATATAAGGGAAGCCCATAAGGGATTCTGAGATGATCAAGGCAAAGTTACCTCCCCTACCCTATCCCTGTTGGGGTTCGGTCTTTGGCGTAGGAAAATTTGTTGCCTTTTTGCCTCTTTTATATTGCACGCATACGCCCAAGGTTTTCCTTGCGGGGACTTTACCCTCTTGACATGCTTTTCTTTTCACAATTTGACTTTCACTTTGGAATTGATTTGCATTGACGAAAATAAACCTAATTGTACTTGGGCTTTTGTGGCATTTGCTCCCTTTTGGGCCTTCACTTCCACCTACTAGGGCGGCGGATAGGCTTGGCGTGTCTACCCCGAGGTCTCCCTTCCTCCCTTATGGACCAAAGAAGAAAAGAACGGGTATTGTCTTTCACTTTTAGTCAGGTTTTTGACTTTCCATCGGATTTTGCACTGCTTGAGCTCAAGAATGAAGCGTGTAGTGTGTGCGGGAATCAACCCCCTTTTAAATTAGCAAGACTGATGAATGAATTCTGAATTTTGACCTTTCGGACCTTGATCCTTCGTATGCCATAGCACCAATTTTGAAGAATCTCTATTTTTATTTTTTGAAGCATCTCTATATTTTTTGGGTTTTTGAATCAATTTTCAACATTTTTTTTTTGGATTTTGAAGATATATATTTTTGGATTTTTTTGTTGAATCAAGGGTAGTATTTTTTAAGATATAAACCATTCCAAGGGTGAGTTAACTCTTCCCCTTCAGCATTAATCAGTTTATAAGCATTGCCAGGATAAACTTCTTTTATGATAAACGGTCCTTCCCAATTGGGTTGGAGTTTGGAGCGGGGGCCACCCGGTTTTACAAAAATTCTCTTGATGACCATCTCACCGATTTTGAATTTTCTCTCAATTACTTTCTTTTGATAAAAACGTGAAAGCCTATTTTGATAAACGCGCGCATGCTCAACGGCGACCAGACGCTTCTCATCTAGGAGTTCCAATTGGGCCAGGAGTGAATCACGACGTTCATCAATAGAAAATTCCTTATCCAATTGTACTCGCAGAGATGGAATAAGAATCTCATAAGGGACTACCGCCTCCATTCCATAAGTAAGGGCGAAAGGGGTTTGCCCAGTAGGGGTGCGAATGGAAGTGCGATAGTCCCAGAGAGCTTCAACTAGCTTATCTGGCCAATCCAAAAATTTATTAGCCTCACACGTCTTTTTAACAATTTTTATCAAAGTTTTATTAGTAACCTCTGCTTGGCCATTGCCCTGCGGATAATAGGGAGAAGAATGATGCAATGCAATGTTATACCTGTTGCAGAGATCTTTGAGCTCTTGAGAGATAAATTGAGGTCCATTGTCGGTGACGATGGTGCTTGGGATGCCGAACCTCGTGATGATGTTCTTCATTATGAATTTGCAGACGGTTGACGCTTTAATTTCCACGTAAGCTTCTGCTTTCGCCCACTTGGTGAAGTACTCCGTTACCGTGAGGATGAATGATTTTTGTTTGGTCAGGAGGTTCGAATCACCAAGAGGTCCAATGATATCAAAAGCCCACATGGAGAAAGGCCATGGGGAGGACGTAGGATGAAGTGAAGAAGCAGGAGAATGAATTTTGTCGGCGTGCAGTTGGCACTTAACACACCTTCGAACATAGATGGAACAATCCTCTTCTAGAGTTGGCCAATAGAAACCTAGCCTAAGGATCTTCTTAGCTAGCATCTGGCTGTTCACATGACCACCACACACTCTAGAATGCGCCTCTTCCACGACTTTCCATGATTCATCATCATCGAGGCATCTTAACAAAACACCGGTGAGCCCTCTCCTATAGAGCACACCTCCAACCAAAACATATCGTTGAGCCACTCTTCTAATTACTTTCTTTTCTTCAACAGTGGCTTCCTCGGGATAGGACTGATCATTGCAATACCTGGCAATTTCATAATACCAAGGCTTCTCTTCGTCAGCCAATTCTTCTTCCCAGTCTAAAAGCATGACCTCTTTGCCTTTAAGAGATTCCCTCTGCCTAACCTTTTCAAGCACTTGATCCCTAATATCGAGGAATGCGCGATCCTTAATAGCTGGCGTGTCGCGCTGATGAATTAGAGGAACATGAAAATCACACTCAGGGGGGAAGACTAGAGCAGAGGCCAAAGAGGCAAGGGCGTCGGCCAAGATATTTTGGCTACGAGGAACATGGACGAAGATCAATTTAGTGAAGAGTTTGGCATAAGCTGAAGCAAGCTCCTGGTAGGGTTTGAGCTTAGGATTGGTAGTGCGGCACTTGACAAGCACCTGGCGCAGAATAAGCTGACTATCACCCACAATCCTCAAATGGGTGACACCATATCGATGAGCGGTTTGAAGACCGGCCAAAAGAGCTTCATACTCAGCTATGTTGTTGGTGACAGGAAAAGTGAGCCGAGCAGCAAATGGGATGGTGACCCCTTCTAGAGTTAAAAGAACCATGTCGATCCCTCTTCCTTGAGAATTTAGAGCTCCATCAAAATGTAATGTCCACATAGGATCGTGAGGTTGATTAATGGACATTAGTTCTTCATCTGGAAACTCCGAATTGACAGGATCAAAACGGGGGAGAGGGTGGTGAGCAAGGTGTTCAGCAATGGCGTAGCCTTTGATAGCTTTCTGTTGAATGTAAGTGATATCAAACTGAGAGAGGAAGCTTTGCCAGCGTGCTAGTCGATCAGTGAGGATAGATTTTTCAAGGAGGAATTTAATTGGATTCATGCGAGCAATGAGGTGAACTTCGTGAGTTAGGAAATAATCTTTTAACTTCTGAACTACCCAGACTAAAGCAGCACAAGTCTTCTCCAAGGCTGAGTACCTCTGCTCACAGGGGTTAAGAAGTTTAGACAAATAGTATGCTGCCCTCTCCTTACCTTCTTCGTCCACTTGAGCTAAGACAGCACCTACAGAGTCATCCAGGACTGAGACATAGAGAATAAGTGGTTTGCCTGGAATTGGCGGCCTCAGGATAGGAGGATTGGCCAAATAATCCTTCAACCCGTCAAAGGCTACCTGACACTTGTCATCCCAATTAAACTTGACTCCCGGCTTAGTAAGCTCGTAAAACGGCCTACATCTTTGTGAATGCTGGGAGACGAAGCGGCGAATGAATTGTAACCTCCCGATTAATCCTCGAACTTCCTTCAAATTCATGGGAGGAGGCATATCTCTAATAGCCTTTGCCTTGTTGGGATCAACTTCAATTCCCCTCTTGCTGACAATAAATCCAAGCAATTTCCCTGAAGAGACGCCAAATACGCACTTCTTGGGGTTCATCTTCAACTGATACTCTCGTGATCTTTGCAAGACCTTAGCTAGAACCCCAGGATGTTCAATCCTTGTCCTTGATTTCACAACCAGATCATCCACATACACCTCAATATAAATATGAATCATGTCATGAAAAATTGCCATCATAGCCCTCTGATAGGTGGCTCCAGCATTCTTAAGTTTAAAAGGCATGACCACATAGCAATAAGTGCCCCATGGTGTAGTGAATGATGTTTTCTCTTGATCTTCCTCAGCCAGACGAATTTGATTGTAACCTGAAAAGCCATCCATGAAAGAGAGAGTCTCAAATCCTGCCGTGTTATCAATCAGAACGTCAATATGAGGGAGGGGGAAGTCATCTTTAGGACACGCACGGTTGAGGTCCCGGAAGTCTATACAAATCTGAACTTTTCCATCTTTCTTCATAACCGGGACGATGTTAGCCACCCAATTGGGGTAGAGGACAACTCTAACAAATCTAGCCTTATGGAGCTTGTCGACCTCTTCTTTCATCTTTAAAGCCATATTAGGGTGGAAACGCCTCAACCGTTGTTTGACCGGGACAGACCCTGGCTTAAGTGTAAGGCGGTGTTCAACGAGCGCAGGGTCTAATCCAGGCATATCTTCATAACTCCATGCAAACGTGTCCTTGTATTCTTGCAGCACTGAAACGAGCGCCTCCCCTTCGGAGGGCGGTAAATTCTTACTTATGAGGACAATCCTAGGGTCTTCCTCGGTACCCAAATTAATTTCTTTGGTAGGCTCTTCTACAGAGGCTGATGGTTCGTCAAATCTCCTCATGCCACTGGCAAAAGCATCAGCCTCGTCCTCATATTCTTCATAGCTTTCTTCCCCCTCTTCAATAGGGTCTTCATCATTCATTATCTCATAGACACCCAAACCCTCATAAGCAGCAGCACCCTCATATTCTAACTCTGGCAGGATGATTGGATTCTCTATAAATTCGGGGATGGCTAAGCAAGCCTGACATTTAATAGCTAACTCTAACAGAAATCTATGGGGAATCTGCTTACCCTTGGACTTCTTAGGTGAATCTACCCCATGAATCTTAGTGTTAGCAGAAGAAGAGGAGGAGCAACTAGCTTGATCAGAAGGAGAAAGGGGAGGAAGTGAAAAAGCGGATACAGGAGGTGATACAGATGAGGGCCCCTCACCGGAGGGGGAAAAAGGATCTAGCAATGAATCTTGAAGGAGCGGCCCCTGGGTCGGGACACACTCGGGAAAGAGAAGAGAAGTCTCCTCAACGGAGATGGAGGATTGGAAAGTTGGAAATTTGACGTTTTTTTTTCATTTTTATCTTTTTCTTTATTTTTCTTTTCTTTTTCAAGAAGAAAGCAATGTGTGGGGAGAATAGCGGGAGGAGTGGAAATTGCAAGATCGGAGAAAGATTTAATCAGTGACAGCCCGTGCGGGGGCGTGATGGAGAGTTCAGAAAATCGCTCGAGGAGCGAGGGAGGGATTGTGAGAGCAACTTGGAATGAATCTGGAGACAAATTGATTATAATCGGAGGCGGTCTTGGGACGTGACCAAACCAATGGGAATATAGAGAAGTAAGCATAGATGGATGCATGGAAGTGAGAGAAAAGAGGCCGGCCCACAGCCTGTCCACAGTAAAACCTTCTTCAAACGGAACATCAGGCTCTCCAGTATGAGTGTAGTCACTCAGCAACTGCCTCTTGTCTGTAATTGCAGCTGGCATTTCAATCAATTGGTGTATTAATGGCGGCCATTCTGGATCAGTCGGCATAAAAAGGCGGCTCCAGAAAAT
The DNA here is from genome assembly GCA_022559845.1 of Amorphophallus konjac. NCBI lineage: Eukaryota > Viridiplantae > Streptophyta > Magnoliopsida > Alismatales > Araceae > Amorphophallus > Amorphophallus konjac. The sequence continues at coordinate 172,634,400 of CM040128.1, read as the reverse complement.
AGTGATATCATTCATGTCAAACCACTTATACCAGTCACATTCTGGATCATCCATCTTCCTTCTCTTGTTAGGCCTTAAAGACTCCAGAGCTTTATATGTGGCCAGCGGGGCAATATGACGAGCAAACTGTCTAGCATGAACATCTTGACAGTCTAATATGGAAGTAATTATGGTGGTTTGCTCATTATTTTGAAAGCCACCTGTGACAAAATGTGTCTTCAGTGTCCAAGTAAGCGGCTGGCGATCTGTCTTCAGAGTGGATGTCATAAATGCCCATGGTTCATCTTCATTTTTGCATGGCCCTTTATAACCTAGGCCGCCTCGTGCAATCAGCTTCTGAGGTTTAACGGGCCTAGTCCTGCCTTGGAGTTTGATACCCAGGCCTTTGCCACTTTGATACCCCATTTTCATTAAAATGTTCCAGCCAGAGGTATTCATCATATTTTTCTTCTTTTTCCCCTTGGAAGGCAGGGGTGTCATAGCAACTGTTGTGACAGTTTCAGATGGCGTTGGCTGTGGACAAGGGACGTCCAGCACAGATAATAGTGGCTTATTGGCAGGCCATATAGAAGGAACTGATGAAGCTACGTGAATATCCTCTTCTGGCAAAATTGGCATACTGGTGACTTTAATAATGCGGCCCTTGTGTGGAAATTTAAGGCATTGGTGATTTGTCGAGGGCACCGCATCGAGCTGTTGAATGTAGGGGCGTCCCAAAATGCCATTAAATGTTGGATCCATGTCCAGAATGTGGAAATCTGCTGTAATGGCGGCAGGACCCAAACTCACCTTTAAAGTAATCATGCCTAGAGGAGGCTTCTTCGTGTTATCATATGCAGTGACTGTGATGGTGGACGGCGAATTTGGCTCTCTGGAATACCACACAATTTCAGAGTGCTAGGTGACAAGACATTGATGGATGCCCCAGTGTCCACTAGACATTGCTTGACAGCCACCTTGTTGATATCAACTGTGATGCACAGAGCATATTTTCTTGCTGGGAGTGGTGCCAACTCATGTTCATGAAAAGTAATCGCCGGCTGGCTACTAGCGGGCGTCAAAACCGTGACTATCTGCTCAACTGGAATGTCCTCATTGACCATCACTTTCTGCAGATACTCTTTCAATGCTAGCTGATGAGTGGTGGACCGTTTGATCAACTCCAGGATTGAAATTCTTGCTGGAGTCCGGTCCAAATGCTTTAACAAATCATATTCGGTGCCGGGCACGGACCCTTGCTCTTGTTCTTGCTCTTGCGGCCCCTGCACGGGCTCTAGCTCTCTTTGTGGAAAAATACGGTGGAAAATCTGTCCACTGCGGAGTGGTGCCACGCCTTGTAGCGCCTCTGTCGGGGCAAGTATGGGAGGAGTACTGGAAGAAGAAGAAGGTGTGTTGGCGTTAAGAAGTGGTGGAGGGGTGTTTAAAGAAGGAGCCCCCACGGGGGGTGTTGATGAAGAATTCAATGGAGATGCCCCTGTAGGAGGCGTAGGAGTAGAAAGGGATACCCGAATGCGGGGGGAATTGGTGGGGGTGGAATAAGAAGAGACCGAGGCACAAAAGGTGGTGGTACTGAGGGTGGAGGGATCCTTGCCGGCAAAGGAGTAGTGATGGCGGGTGCAGTGGGCGTTGGTGATGGGCGGGTAAGGAGTGGCCTAGATGGCAATGGTGAAGGGTTGGTGGTGGATGGGTTTCATGGTGGCGTAGGCTGTGTAGATGGTATACGTGTAAGAAGGGGGCGGACCGGCAAGGTCGGAGAATAGGCGGAGGTAGGTGGGTTAACGGTGCGCAGAAGGGATCGGCCCGATTGAGGGGTAGGAGAAGGAGTAGGGGTGCGCAAGAGGCGCGGAGGTTGGTTTTGATTGTGGTTAAATGCCCCGACAGAGGCGTTCTCTTCGTGCCATCCTGCCCTCTCTCCACTTCGTAGAGAGACGTGACAGGGTTCACGTGCTGGTTCGGCGGGTGCTCCGGCAGTGGGTTGTGGACGATGCCCATATCGTGCTGAGGTGCTGGAGCTTGTTGCTGCTGCTGTGGAGCTGGTTGCTGTGGCTGCTGAGCTTGTTGCTGCCGAGGAGCCCTTCTTTCTTTCATGGTGGCGATGAATTGTCTCATCTCATCCCAATTGATGTCACCCTGGTCATTTAGATCATAAATGTAATCTCTGAAGTGGAAGCAACGATCAAGGTTGTGACCAGGTGCGCGATGGAAAGCGCAGTAACGGGATGTGTCAACATTAGCGGGCCACGCTGTTCTTTCCCTTGGTAATATGAGCAAATTGGCGGCCATTAAAGCGTTGAAAATATCCGGGAGACTTTCTGGTAATGGAGGATAGTGGTCCCTTTTGGGGCCAAGTGGTGGTCTCCGTTGTTGTTGTTGGCCATAGTTGGCAGGGGGTGGTACCTGGTGGTACTGTTGCGGGGTTGGAGGGTTAGCGCGGGGCGCTTGGTTTTGCGGTGAAGCAAAGGAATGTTGGGGTGCGAATTGGCGTTGTGGAGGGGAGTTGAAATGGGGGTTTTGTTGTGGAAGTGGGTTCGGTCGTGGGTTAGCTTGGTGGTGTGGGTGGCCAACTACACCAACCTGCTCATTTGCAATGGTGCCCTCAGTCGTGGGCCCGCTGTTGTTGACATTGGTGGCTTTCTTGAATAGCCGTGGCTTCGGCTCAAACATGCCCATAATGGGCGAGTCCTTCATCTGTGTCTGAATATAGCGAGCCCTTTCATAGAGCTCCTCCATGGTGGTTAACCGGTTCATGGCCAGTATGTGCCGGAACTGAGGAGTGGCATTGGAGATAATCATCTTGACTTGTTCCGGTTCAGACAGTGTATCTTTCAACTTTTCGGCCATAGACCGCCATCTATCAGCAAACATTATGAAGTCCTCCTCGGGCTTCATCTTTTCCGCGACCAGATCTGTGAGCGAAAGGGATGGTCCGACCCGGTCTCTGTATTTTTGCAAGAACTTCCTTTGAACAACATCGAAGTCGCCGGCATCAGCGGAATCCAGTGAATAAAACCATTCAAGGGCTGGCCCCTCCAGAGATCTCCTGAATAAATAGGCCAAAGAGGCCTTGTTGTCTTGCCAGAAGGAGGTCTCGTACATAAAATCCTTTAGATGAATAAAAGGATTACCAGTCCCATTATATCGCCGGAAGTTCGGCATTTCAGATGGTGGTAAGTGGAAGACGGGCAATGTAGGGAGTGAAATTTCCGGGGCATTCTTAGCCGTGGTGACCTTCTTTAGTTGCTCCTCCATGCTGGCCAACTTCTGAAGCAATAGAACATTAGTGTCGGACTCGACTGGGGCCGGATTTTGAATAAAAGAATGCGGTATAGGCGTCCGTAAAATTCGGGGAGGTTGGAGAAATTGGTGCCTAACCGCAGAATGACTCGCCTGTTGGGCCGGCATGGCCGCACCGGGCGTTGGTGGACGGGAAGGAGGTTTATGCAAGACCGCCTGGTCATTAGTGAGGTGATGGCCACTCTCGGCCGGAGGGGGATTGGAGGATGAAGAGGGAACAGACTTCCCTTTCAAAGCGGCCTGAATAGCCTGCCGCTGGGAATCGTCTAACTGAGATAAAGCATTAATTAAATCTGTGACATTGAGGGATGGAGGAGAATTCCCTGAGGTGTTGGAGGGTAAAGTTTGAGAAGAGGGCACACCCTCTTGAGGAGTGGTATCAACCACATGGATTTGAGGATGATGGGACTGAGGAGGAGGGTAATTTCCCTCATAATAGATGGAATCCTGGAGGGGGGTCTCATATTGACCAAAAACATTCTCATCCTCATCATCATAAGAATACCCGTAGCCTGCCATGTTGACGATCTTACCTGAACGGAGTTTCATGTTTAAGAGGAGAGACAGCTTTATAAAGGCACTATCAAACAAACAACCACTCAATCCAAACGAGTCAAATCAACCCAAACAAGTTTATGCAACCAAGTTGAGATGAACGCAAGGTTTTAGTGTTATGCTTGAGATTAGAGTGGATTAAATTGTTGAATAGTTCACTTCTGTTTGCAATGTGAAACCTAGTTGATCCAAGTGTAACCTCCGGGTCAACTAGATTCTTTCTCTCTCCTCACTAACGATAGGTTCTCTATACTCCGGGTACTTCAAGGGTACAACCAGCCCGGCGTCCGTGAGGGAATCCACGGGTGCGGGGACTTACGGAGGTCTTGGAAAAGGGATTTCCGGTCCAAAGAGACGGAATGCTCAATGAGGGTCGTCCCGATTCCAAGAGAGGTGTGTGGAGTCCTAGTGTAGAGAGAGGAGGTCTCTCAACCAAATGCCACAATATGCAAAATAAGATGATAAGATCACAGCAATATAGGCAAGCAATGTAATAACCAAACAAACTATCACAGACAGCAACAGGAAGCAGGCTTCTGTAAAACGCAGTAAAGAGACGACCTGGGGCAGGTCGCTATCAATCAAAGCAACGACAGGGTCACTGTCGTGAATCACTGCGTGAGGCTATGAGCCGGCAGCGAGAAACAAAGAAACGCCTCTGATTGAGGCGCGAAATCTGAAAAGGACGCCTCTGAGTGAGGGCGTCAAATCTGAAAAAGCGCCTTGAGGTGAGGCGCTATGCAATAAAAGAACGCCCTGGGGCAGGGCGTGAATTCACAGGCAGCGTGATAAAAGCAGTAAAATGATGAAAGACGTCTTGACAGAAGACGTAACACAGTAATAAAACGCCCTGGATGAAGGCGCTAACAGAAAAGGCGCCTCTGGCTGAGGCGTGAATTCAGGAAATATGCAATCACAAACTGGCTGATCCCGGGGAGTGTGCAGGGTGCACAAGGGAGGGTGCCCGTGGGGCACAAAGGAGGGGTACCGTAGGTACCAAAGGGAAAGGGCACACGTGGGTGCCTAAGGGGAAAGGGCACACGTGGGTGCCGATGGGGAAAGGGCACACGTGGGTGCCAAAGGGAAAGGGATAATCAATAGAAAAACAGTGGAAGTCCCACCGTGATCGCCAATTTGTAGATCGTGATAAATCCAAACATGAACATGGGGAGTTTTAAATAAGAGAAAAAAATATATGTGGAGATGATGATATGAAGATAAAGAAGCAAATAAGCACGTGGTGCTATGGAGGAGGGTGATCGCCAGAGGGGTTACCTCAATAACAAATAAAGAAGATCGCGAATACCTGGTGGAAAATTGAACGCGGGATAGATTGTGAATTCCTTCCTCCGCCTTCAATCGGCCGGCCGATGAAGGGGGTTTTTCCTTATTGATTATCCTTGCAAAAATAAGACAAAATAAACAAGAAGGAGATCAGCCAAGTGCACGTAGTATCAATCCAAAGATGACATGAAGATAAAAAAGGACAAAAACATGCGCACCTTATTTTTTTTGGTTTTTTTTTAAAACCCCTAAAGAGGAATTAGGGAAAAGAAGAGATATGTGATGAAGCTAATGCAAACGTAAAAGAAGAAGAGACAATGATGATGATGGAACTAATGCAAACGCAAAAAGACGAACCCAGTGGTGATCGGTTGATGAAGACGAAGCAACACAGAAAAAATAAAAGAAAACCCTGCTGTCCCTGACGACAGTAAAGGGAAACAAGGTGGACGCGGCCGGCTAGATGCAGAGGAAGAGAGGAAGCAGAGCCCCTTCAAACAATCGCACAGGAGGAAGACGGAGCTCTGTAACCTGTAAACTGTAAACCTCTGTTTGATTTGAATTCTCTGACCCGTCTAACCTCTTAACCTGTGAACTCTTCAACCTCTTGAACCTCTGCCTCGATCGACCAGAGCATCCTTTTATAGGATTTCAATCGAAGATAAGCTCAAATTTGGGAAGATAAGGATAGGCAATGATCAAAGAAGGCAGGACTCTAGCTCCAATTCGAGCAAGGAGACCATTGGAGGCAGGGAACTCTTCGGGAAAGAGGAGTTAAAGCAGGACACGAAACGGAAAACACGACCTTGCGAAAGGCGTCAAATCCCAAATTGACGACCTTCATAAAGACGTTATTCAAAACACGACCTCCATCAAGGGCGTCACTTCTTGGATTTAATTTTGGCAATAAAACTTACTTTATATGAAAATTAAGAGAACACGCCTATGATGAAGGCGTTAATTGAAAACACGCCCTGAGGAAGGACGTTAATCAATAATTTAAATTAATTTTGAATTTATTTTGGAACCGGATAATACCAGGAATTGACGCCCTGACATTTAGTCGTCCTTTCTTGAGAAAACGCCCTAGATAAGGTCGCTATTTAAAACACGCCCCTCTTCAGGTCGCGAATCACAAAATGCAAGAACAAATCAAAACCACACACACAAAAAGATAGAAAAACTTCATATTATGAATATATTGAAGTTCACTTTGGGGCGTCATCATAGTGACATGGGATTTGATCAACATAGCGTCAATTTTGGCGTGTCTACAGGGATTAAACTTATTACAATCAAAACTACCTCCAAGCAGGGAGGGGCCTTCAGCTGGCCAAGCGGGGTGGGGGAATTATGCAAGAAAACCCGACTTTCCGAGCTTTGCCGGTTCTGCCAATCTTCAGATTCGCTGGACAGGGTGTCGGTGATGACGCTGCCACGGACTCCACGGAACTCAGATCTTGATGAAACTGGTGCCAAAAGTTTCCCAACTGACCGAGGGTGATGTCTGATTTTTTTGGGGAGGCTCTGAAGCTCGGGGCTGATCGGGCCAGCGACTGGAACAGGACAGCAACGTTCTGTCTCAGGCTGGTTCAGAACTAGTGCAGTCTGTTGCAGAAGGCGCTGAGGACTCTCCCGAACTCCAAATGATACAAAACTGGCGATGACGCGATCGTGGTCGGAGTAGCTCCAGCAGGAGTTGACGGGGCCTCAATCGGAGGTCGGAGAAAAGAATGGTGGCCGGATAAGTGGGGATAGGTCAAACCTGGACCCACAGGGGACAGACTGCACACTCCGGCGAACAAAATTGTAACTGGTAGCTCCGGTGGCCGATTGAGGTCCTTCTTCTTGGAGATGAAAGATAACTGGACGTAGTTCCTTCCCTCTAAAAATGGCATCCATATCTTCAAGGAGTAAGCCGTGGTCGGACTGGAACTGAGGCTCTGGTTCCCTGCCTGAGGACTTCTGCGTGGTCGAGGGAGAATGGCTCCTGCGGACAGCTCGGAGCTCGGATGTCGACGAAACCACCTTGCTTGGAAAGCTCTCTGGACGACCTTTCCGGAGATATAGGCCTTGACACCAGGGGGATCAGGGAGCGGCCGGAGACGAAGCGACTTTCAGGCCCAACTCTGCTACCTGTGACCTGCTACCTGGAACTGCAATCTAGCAAGATTAAAGGGAGTGGGAGGGGGTTAGCATAGCTTGGGAGTGATGGCTGAAGGTTTGGGGAGAGGGGAGGGACGTGGCTAGGGTCTCCAAGAGGTCTGGAGGGGCAGGAATGGGTGGAGAGGGAGCTGGAGCTGCAAGAGGTGGTGGTGGGAAGGAGGATGTGCACAAGAGAGAATGTGAGTGGGAGAGGAGGTGGGGGCGAACTTGGGCTGTTGGGAGGGAAGGGGAGGTCGACCTAGGGTGGTATGGGGAAGGGGAGAGGGGAGGGAAATTCAAAATGGGCCTAGGGAGGAGGTCCTTCAGCCTTGGGGAGGTGGGGAGGTGCTTAGGGAAGTGGATGGGGGTAGGTGGTGGTTGGGAGGTGGGGGTTGGATTGGTGGAAATACCTTGGGACAAGATGTGGAGTAAAGATGGGTTAAGGGAAGTTGTAGGGGAGTTAATAGAGGTAGGTGTGGGTTGGAGGTGGTTGGGAGGGGGAGGAGAGAGAGTACGGTTCGCCCCCTTCTTGAAGAGAGAGAGGGAGAGAGATAATGAGAGAGAGGGAGAGAGGAAATATCTTTGATAGAAGAGAGTGGAGGTGGAAAAGGATGCTAATCAAATTCATTCATCAAAATTAAGTACATGAGGAGAGATGGGGCCTATATATAGGCAACCATTCTTTACATGACCAAAATGTCCCTAACAATAAGACAAAAGACCGAGCATATCCTAGACTCAATCTTATGGGCCCAAAACTAAGGTAATAAGGCCCAATTAAGCATAACAAGGGAAATGGACTAGAACCACATGACTCAATAAAGGAAAATACATAAGATAGGACTCAATAAAATGAAAATACATAAGATGAGACTGAAGCTAACATGTGTAGATCATAGTCGGTCCATATCAAGAATGTGCAGGCGACCCGAGCCAGAGGGAGTGTCGTGAGATGTCCTCATCACCCTGTGGGTTCCTGTTCGCGACCTTTTTCTTTCTTTCGCAGGTCGATCGATCAACTGACCAACTGGCAGTCAAATGATCAATTAACGACGCGGGCATGCCAGCCACATGCGTGATGACTTTATGATGCGCTCATTCTGACCCATGTCCGACGAATGTGAGATTCAGTCGGGACCAGCAGTCCGCCATACCATAAAGGCTATGGCGTTAATTACATCCCCCACGAGGAGGGAACACCTTTGATTAATTGCCGAGATAGCGGGCTGTCGAAGCCGGATTAAAAAGAGCTACATGATGATCATGACGAAGGCATGCAGGATGCATGTATTTATCGTGCAGAAGATGCATAGTTCATAGAATTATGGATACTTGGTACGTGGCGGAGGACGTAAGTCTAAAGACCACCGTCGCGCATAGCAAAGACTTCCGACCAGACGTAATCCGACTTTCTGTCGACGCCATTTGATATACCTGAGGATCTATGCAGGCATGCACACATAACGTTCATGGCTATATTAAGCATGATAATGGAATTATGGAAGCAAATGGTGATCAACCACGTTTATTACTCCCCATCAAGGAAAGGGAAAGCAACACAAGTGTGATAGCGAAAGCAAAGTGCTAACGGACAAGGTAATGAAGATGTGATAGCAGTATAGTTCGAGCTTGCTTGGCCCTTCCTTCATTCAATTTATTACCAATTGTGGTTTATTGACATCGACCCTGAGGGACGAGAGCCACTCTGAGGCAAATGAACAATTAAAGCAGCAAAAGGTCTCAAAACCGGCGCGGCCATGTAAGGAAGGTTTATACGGCGCGATAAGACATGGGTATAGCGTCCTAATCTGGCGCGGCCATGATGAATGTTAATACGGCGCGCAAGGGATTGGGGCGCGCCGGTTCATGGCGCGCCGGAAAGGCGCAAGGAAGTTTTTTTTGATTATGAGTGTAGGGTTAATCCGGAGCGGGGGGGTACCGCGCCGGATTAGGGCGCGCCGGGTTAAGGCCGCGCCGTTTTAGCTTATTTTTTGATGAATTTCGAATCATTTGAGTTTGTTAAGTTTATGTTGAGGGTTTTGAAGCCATTTGAGGCCAATTGTTTGTTAAATTGAAGTCCAGAACCCTCCAAGAATGACGTGATAAGCCAGTGCGAGGTTCCTACTCGAGCACCGGGATAATTGGGTCCAGAACGAGTACTTCGTTATGGTTTATTCGTTATTAATCTGTCCAAAATTGGACAGCATCTCCCCTGAACCTGAAGAGTTGCAGGGGAGAAGCGGGGTCATGCTCACCTATGGAGCAAGCCCCTAAACCGCCGGTCTACATGAAGGCAGCCAGCAAACCCCATTGGATAGGATACCCCGAGGACTAGCCTGCTAGGGGCACCAAGGTTCCATAAGGGGAAAAGACAGAGAGATGAAGCCATTGATGATGGGAGCATCACCCCGAGGACTAGCTTGCGAGGGGTGGACAACCCACAATTTGTGACTCATCCCGCAGAGGAACTGACCATCAGGAGAGTGGAGCTCCGAGGGCTAGCCTACGAGGAGCACCCGTCCCTGAGTCTCGATCGGGTCCTAGAATGTCGGGGCTGAGCTGATTGAGCTAGGACCCCATTATTGTCTGCCGTGGCCCCGAGAGGACGTCTACCATCAGGAGGTAAAGCCCCCGATCGCCTAGCAATTTCAAAAAGCAAGAGGGAATGTCCCCCTCCCCGGGTGGTCGGGACGATGAGAAAACCTCGGAACAGTTTGGATGATCGTGATGCACAGATGCAGTAAATGCATAAACGAGACGGGCTCGTTGCAGGGGCATATGCTCGAACAATTGGAAAGCAACGTTCAGGGGATGGACCCTATGCATGGCGGAAAGAGGCACGCGCAGAAGCACGGCTCCATCCGAGAAGAGAAAGGGATGCGAAAACCCTTGAATCAGACATGAGAATGATCGAAAGAAAAGTCCCCGGGGAGGGGGTGTTTCTGTAGCCCACGATGATTCGGGGCACGATGTAGACCTCGGAGAAACCGGAATTAGAGCGGTGCGGAGAATAGCTCAGACACACGCATTGGCATAGATAAAAGAGGGGCTAAGGATCATTCATTCGATCTATTCATTTAAGCATTCACACGCGCATCTATATCACCATCCCAGAAACGGGAATGGTTTAGCATTTACATTATAAGAGCACAGCACCGACACCATTGCTCGGTCATCGTTCGCCAATAGCGGAGGTAGAGGACGTGCAGAGCACAACAACAGGGGAAAGGGAAAAAGAGAAAATCGCGTAGAAGGGGGAGGAGAATCGACTCATATCATCGTTGCTCCTCCCCCCCCCCCCCCCCCCCGCTTACATTCGATGGGTAGGAAATTCAGAAGAAGAAATCTACGAAAAGCAGAAGAGGGACCGGCGCCGGCGCCCACCTGTTCTTGAAACAGGGTATCGTAGAGAAAGGAAGACGGCCGACAGAAGATCCTCCGAAGAAGCCCTGCTCCCTCTCTTCTTCAAAGGAAAGCCCTCTCGAGAAAACCCTCCTCTCTTTTCCTTCCTGCTCTCTATATCTTCTGATGTCTTGATCTGTCTCCCTCCCTCTTCTCTCTTCCTTTGTTCTCCTCGTTCTCCTCTTTCTGATCGAACTTCACCCATTTATATAGTAGGTTGGAGGCTCTTCATCCGGCGTGGGCTTTTGCGCGCCGGGAGGAATCTTCATCATTTCATCGCGCCGCTTTAAGACGCCATCCGATAGAGTGACTTGCGCGTGGGATAAGAGCCGAAGATAAAGGGGCATGCCGGCATGAGGGCTGAAGGTAGGGGGGCGCGCCGGGTTAAGGGTGCGCCGGGCTAGTGCTCTTTACGACCTTCGAGCTAGTCGATGAGTCCGGGGATGATTCCGGGAGTCATCGTGAACATGTGTCCTGCCGATGCTCACTGAAAACTCAACGAGATGTCTTGTCGAGGCTCCCGAGTTGGCGTACGGCCATTCTCGAGGTTCTGGATAGCTTTGGGTTGCTCACGCGGGTTTTCCGCTGACACGGCCTTCGGCTCTACGATCCATGCTGTTGGTCCGGCCTGGCTCGTACCCAGAGCTCTCTAGGGGGTTGGATAACACCAGAGATAGTTCCGCCTACGCTGGGTGATCATTCGGCCACTAACAGGCCCATCTTGGCGGGAAGCCGTGCCCATGCCGGGCGATCGGGATCTTCCGCCGATAGAGCTTTCGGTCTTCCATTTTGGAAAGCCAGGGGGGAACTCCTTTGTCTTCAGGAGAGCCTTTTCATGTGGTGGGGGACCACCGGATAGAGCATCGTCCTTGATCGGACAACGGGTGTAGTGGATGCAGCACGACAAAGTCGATGCCGGTTCATTGGGCAGGCTTGGTCGCACTGCCGGTTGGTTGTGGACTCATCTCGGCTCTCCTGAGGTGAAATCCCCACGTCCATGCGGAATGACTCGAGACTCTGGCAGCTTGAAAAATCCTCGATGTGTTGATCTTTATCGGCTCCCGCGCTTCGGTGGGCCGGGTCATTCATCCTTATGGCTTGGTCACCGACGATCATATTTTAGGTGCCAACAAATGCCCCCCAGACGTGGGTGTTGTGAGCAAGGCACGAGTGCAGCAAGACCCACGGATGAACTTCATCTGGACGGATCTCTTCTTCGGTTGACAGGAGCTCTGGATGGCCCTTAATTCGGCACGGATGTTAGTCCGGCGCCATTTTCATTTAACTTATGTTCAGCTGAGGGGCTTGATAGAGCATCTTTCCCGATCGCTGTTGGCCTTTGGTTGCCCTATGGACGATTGGACTCCGCGGGTAGTCATGCTCCTGAAGTATGTAAACAGGAGGGAATTTCTAGGTCGGGAAGCAGATGACCAGCTGGCGGCCATATCATTGAAGTGGGCTGAAAGCCGAACGACCCTCATTTCTCTGCAAGAGACTGCAGCTAGGATGAGGGATGAAGCCAAGGCCTCTTTACAACATCGAAGCTTCCTGACGGCCCGGATGGCGGCATTACAGGCCGAACTTTCAAGGGTAGAGGCCGAACTTGAAGAAGTAGATCGCCTGGGAGTGCAGAAGGCGGAGGATGCAGAGATGGCCGAGGGACAAGCTGCTTCCCTCGAGGAGAGGCTATCTGAGCTGGAGGCCACCGAGTTCCGATTGCAAGAACTGACCCGCCATCCTTCCCTGGGTATTCCTACGCTGGAGGATATCTTCCGACGCCCTCTGCTGTAGTCTTTTTTTCTCTTTATTTGCTCCCTTTTTGACGCACTTCATGTACTCCGGGGGATGGCCCGTGTAACATGTACCTTTTACTTCACAGTAATGGAAAATCTCCATCATGCTTTTGAATGAAGACTCCATCTTGTCATTATTCTTTTCTCTTCCATTCGCCCGTTGTTTCTAATCTGAGTGTATGAGTCACTAGGGCAGGAGAGCGCTCACGCCTTCAGCAAAGGGGTGAGGTGTTCGCTCCACCGCGCTGTGACTTTTCTCGAGACTAACAACGGCCTATGCCAGCCAAGAGTCCGGGGGACTCAAGAGGGTATATCAAAACTGGCGGGTAAGCGGTCCTGCCGAGGATGGCAAGACCCGAGAATGGGTAGCGACCGGTCCTGTCGATGATGACGAAGGTCGAAAAAGGGTAGACGATCTTGACGATGATGACAAGAACTGGACTAGGGTAGCGACCGATCTTGCCGATAGTGACAAGGGTCAAAAAGGGTAGACGGTCTTGCTGATGGTGACAAAAACCGGGTAGAGTAGCGACCGATCTTGCCGATGGTGACAAGGGTCGAAGAGGTCTTGACGATGGTGACAAAAACCGGGTAGGGTAGTGACCGATCTTGCCGATGGTGACAAGGGTCGAAAAGGGTAGACGGTCTTGCCGATGGTGACAAAAACCGGATAGGGTAGCGACCGATCTTGCCGATGGTGACAAGGGTCGAACAGGGTAGACGGTCTTGCCGATGGTGACAAAAATGGGATAGGGTAGCGACCGATCTTGCTGATGGTGACAAGGGTCGAAAAGGGTAGACGGTCTTGCCGATGGTGACAAAAACCGGATAGGGTAGCAACCGATCTTGCCGATGGTGACAAGGGTCGAAAAGGGTAGACGGTCTTGCCGATGGTGACAAAAACCAGATAGGGTAGCGACCGATCTTGCCGATGGTGACAAGGGTCGAAAAGGGTAGACGGTCTTGCCGATGGTGACGAAAACCGGATAGGGTAGCGACCGATCTTGCCGATGGTGACAAGGGTCGAAAAGGGTAGACGGTCTTGCCGATGGTGACGAAAACCGGATAGGGTAGCGACCGATCTTGCCGATGGTGACAAGGGTCGAAAAGGGTAGACGGTCTTGCCGATGGTGACAAAAATCGGATAGGGTAGCGACCGATCTTGCCGATGGTGACAAGGGTCGAAGAGGGTAGACGGTCTTGCCGATGGTGACAAAAACCGGATAGGGTAGCGACCGATCTTTTCGATGGTGACAAGGGTCGAAAAGGGTAGACGGTCTTGCCGATGGTGACAAAAACCGGATAGGGTAGCGACCGATCTTGCCGATGGTGACAAGGGTCGAAAAGGGTAGACGGTCTTGCCGATGGTGACAAAAATCGGATAGGGTAGCGACCGATCTTGCCGATGGTGACAAGGGTCGAAAAGGGTAGACGGTCTTACCGATGGTGACAAAAATGGATAGGGTAGCGACCGATCTTGCCGATGGTGACAAGGGTCGAAAAGGGTAGATGGTCTTGTCGATGGTGACAAAACCGGATAGGGTAGCGACCGATCTTGCCGAGGGTGACAAGGGTCGAAAAGGGTAGACGATCTTGCCGATGGTGATAAAAACCGGATAGGGTAGCGACCGATCTTGCCGATGGTGACAAGGGTCGAAAAGGGTAGACGGTCTAGCCGATGGTGACAAAAATGGGATAGGGTAGCGACCGATCTTGCCGATGGTGACAAGGGTCGAAAAGGGTAGATGGTCTTGCCGATGGTGACAAAAATCGGATAGGGTAGCGACCGATCTTGCCGATGGTGACAAAAATCGGATAGGGTAGCGACCGATCTTGCCGATGGTGACAAGGGTCGAAAAGGGTAGACGGTCTTGCCGATGGTGACAAAAATCGGATAGGGTAGCGACCGATCTTGCCGATGGTGACAAGGGTCGAAAAGGGTAGACGGTCTTGCCAATGGTGACAAAAACTGGATAGGCAGCGACCGATCTTACCGATGGTGACAAGGGTCGAAAAGGGTAGGCGGTCTTACCGATGGTGACAAAAACTGGATACGGTAGCGACCGATCTTGCTGATGGTGACAAGGGTCGAAAAGGGTAGGCAATAGATGTATATACGTGGGATATCGGATGAAAGTTCCCCGCCGACCTCGTAAGGGGTCTTCCGGACAGAGAATGAATCATCACTATTCATTATTCAATTTTTTATTCACATTACTGACCTAAGCGCCCTTTCTGGTTTTCGCCAAGGTTTTCGCCACAGCTGGGTTATAGCCATTTTTGCACTTGTCCTGATATGAGAGCAAGTCTGGCGGGGTATCTCTATTTTTAACCCCATTTTCTTTTCTTTCTTTTTTTTGAATTCGGGATGTAGAAGAACTAGACCTCGAAAATATTGACTGGCCTTGTCGATGATGACAAGGATTGGACCCTGCTTCGGTCTGTCGACACTTGTTAGATGTTGAAGCAAAGGACATGGTCTATTAACAAGGATGTAAGATTCGAGCTAAGGGTAAAGATCGACCGGTCTCACCGATGATGACGAGGGTCGAACGTGGGATTATTCATCGGCATGGGCCACATGCCGAGGCAAAGGTAGGGTTATTAACGGGGATGGAAAGTCCAAGTTAAAGGTAGAGATAGGCCGATCTCGCCGATGATGACGAGGGTCGACCATGGGTTTATTCATCAACATGGGTCACATGTCGAAGCAAAGATGGGATTATCAACAGGGACGTAAAGTCCAAGTTAAGGGTAGAGATCGACCGATCTCGCCGATGATGACGAGGGTCGAATGTGGGTTTGTTAAAGGATTTCTGGTAGGACTTTGATGGTTGTCCCTTTCAGAGTTTCATTGGGTGGAGAATAGGAGAGGAATTTGGAAATTACCACTTTACTGACTCAAGCGCCCTTTCGGGTTTTCGCCGGAGCCAGCCCCCTCTTGCTTTTACCCGCGCGCCCTTTCGGGTTTTCACGCGGCGGGGTACCCGATTTTGCCTGCAGCGCCCCTTCGGGTTTTCGCCACGGCTGGGTTATAGCCATTTTTGCACTTGCCCTAATATAGGAGCAAGTCTGGCGGGGTATCTCTATTTTTAACCCCATTTTCTTTTCTTTCTTTTTTTTGATATGTATAGGGTGGCAGGTCGAAGTGTGATGACTCCTGGTCGACAGTAGATGGCCCGTAGTGGCAACAATGTGAGAATGCCTGCTAGAACACAAAGCCTTTAGTCGACTCGGGTTTATTCGTTAGCGGGAAGATAATGCTAACGCAAGGAAGGGCTTTCCTGCCAGTCCGAACTTAAGGCTCGTAATGGTGGTGCAGCATATCCTTTTGGAAGCTTGATCAGGGCAAAATACCACTGGACCAAGGAAAGGGCAGCTCGATCAGGGTGGAATGCCACTGGACCAAGGAAAGGGTAGCTCGATCAGGGCGGAATGCCACTGGACCAAGGAAAGGATAGCTCGGTTAGGGCGGAATGCCACTGGACCAAGGAAAGGGTAGCTCGATCAGGGCGAAATGCCACTAACCAAGGAAAGGGTAGCTCGGTTAGGGTGGAGTGCCATTAAACCCAGGAAACGGTAGCTCGGTTAGGGCGGAGTGCCACTAAATCAACGAGAAGAGTAGCTCGGTTAGGGCGGAGTGCCACTAAATCAAGGAAAGGTAGCTTGATCAGGGTGAGATGCCACTAAACCAAGAAAAGGGTAGCTTGATCAGGGCGAGATGCCACTAAACCAAGGAGAAGGGTAGCTCGGTTAGGGCGGAGTGCCACTAAACTAAGGAAAAGGTAGCTCGATTAGGGCGGAGTGCCACTAAACCAAGGAAAAGGTAGCTCGGTTAGGGCGGAGTGCCACTAAACCAAGGGGAAAAGTAGTTTGGTTAGGGCGGAGTGCCACTAAACCCAGGAAAGGGTAGCTCGGTTAGGGCGGAGTGCCACTAAACCAAGGAGAAGGTAGCTCGGTTAGGGCGGAGTGCCACTAAACCAAGGGGAAGATAGCTCGGTTAGTGCGGAGTGCCACTAAACCAAGGGGAAAAGTAGTTCGGTTAGGGCGGAGTGCCACTAAACCAAGGGGAAAAGTAGTTCGGTTAGGGCGGAGTGCCACTAAACCCAGGAAAGGGTAGCTCGGTTAGGGCGGAGTGCCACTAAACCAAGGAGAAGGTAGCTCGGTTAGGGCGGAGTGCCACTAAACCAATGGGAAAAATAGTTCGGTTAGGGCGGAGTGCCACTAAACCCAGGAAAGGGTTGCTCGGTTAGGGTGGAGTGCCACTAAACCAAGGAGAAGAGTAGCTCGGTTAGGTCGGAGTGCCACTAAACTAAGGAGAAGAGTAACTTGTTTAGGGTGGAGTGCCACTAAACCAAGGAGAAGAGTAGCTCGATCAGGGCAGAATGCCACTAGACCAAGGGAAGGTAGCTTGATCAGGGCGGAATGCCACTAAACCAAGAAAAGGGTAGCTTGATCAGGGCGAGATGCCACTAAACCAAGGAGAAGAGTAGCTTCGACCGATCACTCGGGACATGTCGGCTACGCTGCATGATACATCTTAATGTGTTTTCCGTTGAGGGGAGAGAACTGAATGACTCCTTTGTGGTCTACAAGGACGTAGGCACCCCCTTCATATACTCGACGGACGATATACGGCCCGACCCAGTTTTCGACCAGCTTCCCTTTGGGGTTGGAGGCCATCACTTCTTTTCTTTTGACCATTACCAGATCTCCTTTCTTGAATTCTCGACCCTTGACTAGCTTGTCAAAAGCACGGGCCATGCGAGCTTGGTAGAGTTGGATGTTTTACTGTGCCCGAAGGCATTTTCCTTCGAGCTCAGCGAGCTCCTCCAATCTTCTTTCTGCATTGGTCTGCTCACCACTGACTAGTCCGTGCTGGATGGCAACTCGCAATGAAGGAACTTCAAGTTCAATGGGCACTACAGCTTCTGACCCATAGACGAGGGAGAAAGGTGAACAGCTGGTTGGGGTCTTGTAGACAGCACGATAGGCCCAAAGTGCTTCGTACATCCTTTCTTCCCAATCTTTTTTATTAGACTTGACAGTCTTTGCCAGCAATGTACATAATGTCTTATTAAAGGCTTCTGCGAATCCATTGGCCTGATGGTTGTAGGGGGACGATGTCCTCCAGTCGATTTTGTATTTGTCGGCCAGCCGATAAACCTTCTGGTTCCTAAAATGACTGCCATTATCAGAGATGATTCGGCTAGGGATCTCGAACCGAAATATTACGTTCTGCCGGAAGAACCTTGTAACTAGTTCTCCCGTCACATCTCTTAGTTCTATTGCCTCCGCCCATCTGGAGAAGTAGTCTGTAGCTGCTAAGATGTATCTGCACCCTTATGAAGATGCTGGTAGCGGCCCTACTACGTCCGTGCCGCACTGAGCAAACGGCCAGCTTGGTAGGGTGGGATGCAATGGCACTGGAGGTCTCCTTGCCACATTAGCGTGTTCTTGACACTTCTGACAAGCTTTGGCAAACCTGCAGCAATCATCAAATATAGTGCGCCAATAGTAACCCAGTTTCTTTATCTCAATTTTCATCTTCGGGCCATCCTGGTGTGCTCTAGCTGATCCTGCATGGACCTCCTGCATCACCTGTCCCGCTTCTACTGAAGACAAGCAACGGAGTAGGACTTTCCTTCGGGCATCTGCCATAATTCGGAACAAGGTCCCGCTTCTCATCTCGTAAGAATCCTTGATCCTCAAGAGCTTCATTCTCTGTTCCTTTTCTTTTGGAAGTTGCTAGTGTTGAAACCAGCGTAGGAGATGCTCTCGCCAATCGAGCTGCTGAACCCCTTCGATGACTGCTACTTCCATCTCTTGTTCGTCGGCCAGGACTTCTGTTATGCTGGGGACCTGTCGGCTGTTGATCACTGTTATATTCAGGCTTGTGTCTGGCGGGATCGCCAATGAACTGGTCAGCTTAGCGAGGGCGTCTGCCTGAGCATTTCGGCCTCGATTGATGTGCTTGATGCTGATGAAGTAAAATCTTGACATCGGGCGGGTTGCCAACTGGTGATAGGGGAGGAGCTCTTGCTTTCGCACATCGAACTCTCCTTCCAGCTGTTTTATAACTAGCATGGAGTCTCCGAATGCTTCCAGCATCTGAATTCCCATGGACAGAGCAATTTGCAACCCGATTATAAGGGCTTCATATTTCGCTTCATTGTTGGTGCATTGTTTGTTTATGGAGCAGGATGTATGTACCACTTCTCCTTCTGGGGATTTCAAGACTATGCCTGCTCCTGCTCTGACCCTGGATGATCCGGTGGCAGAGGTGTCAATTCTGGAAGCGCCATCAAAGTATAGCTGCCATAGAGAGGGCTGTACTTGCACGGCTTCTAGGGTTTCATCTTCAGGAAGCTCCGGCTCCAACGGGCAATCCCCGGGCACTGGGTGCTCAGCGAAGAAGTCTGCAATAGCTTGGCCCTTGATGGCCTTGCGAGGCACGTAGGAGATATCAAACTCCATAAGGATTACCGCCCATTTGCCCAGGCGGCCTTTGAGTGCCGGTTGAGACATGATGTACTTCAGGGGATCCTCTTTGGACACCAAGCTGATTTCATGCGACAACATATAGTGTCGGAGCTTCTTAACTGCGAAGACCAGCGCCAGACAGATCTTCTCAATATAAGTATATTTCTCTTCAGTTCTGACCAGTCTCCGACTGAGGTAAGAGAGGGCTTGCTCTTTCCCTTCTTCATTATTCTGGGCCAGCATTGCCCCCAGAGAATTATGTGTAGCTACTATATACAGTATCAATGGTCGTCCTTTCACCGGTGCGCCCAGCACTGGAGGAGTTTTCAGATGGTCTTTCAGCTTGTCAAAGGCCGTCTGGCAATCTTCATCCCAATAAAAGGGAGCCTCTTTCATCATCAACTTGTGAAAAGGCTGACATCGCCCTGACAAATTGGAAATGAACCGCCGGATATAAGCTAAGCGGCCCTGTAGTGATCTCAGCTCGGAGATGTTCCTTGGCGGAGGTAACTCCTGAATTGCCTTGATCTTTGCGGGGTCTATCTCGATTCCCCGATATCGGACGATGAAACCCAGGAATTTTCCGCTCGACACTCCGAACGCACATTTCATGGGGTTCATCTTTAGCTCAAGCTGCCTCAGCCTCTGAAAGATAATCCGGAGGTCTTGCAGATGATCTTCTTTTCTTTTGGTCTTGACCACTAGGTCATCTATGTAGCATTCGACCTTGTGGTAGAGCAACTCGTCAAAGATTTTGGTCATTGAGCACTGATAGGTTGCGCCAGCATTTTTCAGTCCGAACGGCATTCTCTTGTAATGATAAATGCCTTTAGGAGTTCGGAAAACAGTATGGACTCGGTTAGGCTCCGCGATCCAAATCTGATTGTAACCGGAAGACCCATCCATGAATGATGTTGTGCATCCCTTGGTTTTGATGATGACAATAGGATATGTTTGATTAATCAAGTTCTATATTGTTTCATAACAAATACAAGTGGTTTGATTGTTCCTTCAAAGTATTGGACTCATGACTATTTGATGATGACAAATAATGTTTCTGATCAACTCAATATAAATCTGATAGTTCAATTTATTTCTGATAAGTTAAGTAATTTCAGGTCCACTGAAATCCAAGTGGAATCAACAAATCAGAAGAAGTGTCAAAGGCCGCTTGTCGACCAGGGAAGTAGTTATGGTCGACCAACGAACCCTGCCAGAAACGTTTCAAGTCATCCGTCTTCTGCATGTGCCTTGGCTGTCGACCAAAGCCCCACTTCTGGTCGACCACAGAACAGACAGAACTGACGGCCATCTGTAATTCGCCCCTTGTCGACCAGCGACAAGGCTGTGGTCGACCACAGGGGACGCGAGTGTCAGCCAGAATGGAACCGCCATCAGGACACTGCTTGTTGTCGACCAGGGACCGTGTCATGGTCGACCACGGGCGTTATAGCGTCCAGAACCGAACTGTAACCGAATTCTGTTTTGGTTCCTTAAAACCTGCAGATTGTTGTTGCAGGTTGTTGGGCAGTTCAAATGATGAGATTCCGCACGGGAATCAAGGAGAGAATCGTGCTTAGAAGTGGTCAAACTTATTGTAGTCATCGGATTTAACCTTCTCCCTGCTTTTTAGCAGATTGATGCGCGATCTGAATTTTGAGCGGGAAAAGCTTCAGACTTGGAAAAGAATCTGCATAAAAGTAGAAGGCCACGGATCGCGAAGGCAAGCACACAGAGGGAGCATAGAACCGAAGCTAAGAAACACACCTACATCACAGGACGAAGTAGCTCACCATCAATCAGATATCAGCAGAAGACTGAAGGCGTTCTCATTTACTGCAGAAGAAAGACTGGGCTTCAAGCTGTGCGACCTCCAGCAACAAAGCAGCTGAAGGCATCCGATTGGAAGCTCTACAGGGAGTCTAGTCTTTTTATTTATGTGATTAAGTCCCAGGCTGAATTCTTTACTTTGTTACAAAAGTCCATATTCAGTCCTGTTGCATCATCCCACCTTCACATCATTTCTATTCATCCTTACACCAAGTGTCAAGCTGTGAGGCAGCGGATTCAAGCTGTGTGTCAGCTGGTACAAGCTGTGTGTCAGCAGGAACAAGCTGTGTGACAGCGGTGTCTTGTGTTTTGATTGAGATCAGAGGTTCTCATTAGTGAAGCCTTGCTTGAGTTAAGCAAGGGGTGGATGTAAGTCTCGGGAAGAGACTGAACCACCTTAAAAATCCTATCTTGTGGTTTGCTTATGTGTGTGTGTGCTTTTCTATGTGTTTGTTTTCTTCACTGATATCAACATCAATTCTGTAATTCGTTAATCACCTGCAACTCACTTAGCCAATAGATATTAAATCTGAAAAAGGGGGAAAGATCTATTCACCCCCCCTCTAGATCTATTCAGTCCGTACTCAACACGTGGTATCAGAGCCAGACTCTCCAAAAATGTGGTCTAACAACCAGGAGGGGCCTGCCGGACTGAACTCTAGAAGTTTAATAGCTGAGGGACACTCAGTAACTAGACCACCATATTTCGATGGAAATGATTTCTCATACTGGAAAAATCGTATGCAGGTGTTCTTGAGAGCACAAGATCATGAGATGTGGAGAGTAGTAAGCCGAGGACCCTACGAGCTGCCCGATGATGAGGATACCTGGACCAGAGAACAAGTCAGAAAATCAACCATCAACTGGGGAGCCATGAATGTAATGCAATGCGCACTACACCCCACGGAGTTCTCACGAGTTTCACAATGTGCAACGGCCAAGGAAATGTGGGATCGACTAGTAGTAATCTATGAAGGTACTTCAGAGGTAAGGGAGTCAAAAGCAAATATGCTAGTTTCAGAATATGAAATGTTTAGAATGAAAACTGACGAAAATATTTCTGAAATGTATGCTAGACTAGTGCAATTAACGAATAGTTTAAAAAGTCTAGGGAAAACCTACAAGGAACAGGAATTAGTAAGGAAGATCCTAAGATCCCTCACTCCTATGTGGCATACCAAGGCCACAGTAATTGAGGACTCAAAGAACCTCACAACTATGACTGTGGATGAACTGGTAGGTTCCCTAATGGCATATGAGGTCAACCTAAAGAGAAAGGAAGATGAGGGCAAGAAAAAGAAGCAGCTCGCCCTGAAAACTAAAGTAGGCACCTCTGAATTATCTGACACTGATAACTCATCTAGCACAGGTGATGAAACTGGCGAACTAGCCATGTTAACAAGAAAGTTCAGAAGGTTCCTGCGGAAGGAAGGTAAGGGATTTAAAAATCCTAAGGGCACGGTAAGGAAATCATCCCGGTTTAAGTTTGACAAAAACAAAGCTTCATCTAACAAGCTTGTTTGCTACAACTGCAGGAAGCCAGGACACGTGAAGGCAGAATGTCCAGAGGCTCCTAAGAAATCAAGCTACAAGTGGAAAGGCAAGAAACCAAAGGCAATGATAAGCACATGGAGCGAGGAAGAGGAAAGCAGCGAAGAGGAAACAACCTCCGAAGAAGAAGAAGGAAACACATGTTTAATGGCCAAAGGAGACAGCAACGATCTTGAGGTAACCTCCCCTTTTCAAGATTTTTCTAGCTCAGATTGGGAAGGAGTCTACTCAGACTTACTTGATGCATATGAAAGAATTAGAAAGGAAAATAAGAGTTTGAAGAAAAAACTTAATCAGGTCAACAATGACAGCATCCCATTTGTCAACAGAACTGAACTAGAATTAGAAATCACCACCTTGAAAAATAAGCTGAAACAATACGAGACAGATGAAGAAACTGTCAAAGGGCTGTTAGAAGAAAATGAGTCACTGAAAAACACAATTGATGAGGTAAAATTAAAGACTCAAGAAAGTGAACAACAAACTAAGGAAACTCAAGAAAGAAACAACTCACTCAAGGAGGAAAACTGTAAACTTCTGGAAGAAATAGAAAGAATCCAGAGTGAACTGAAAAACAAACAGGAAACCTTGGAAAAAATGACTAAAGGTCAAGAAAACTTAAATGCTGTCTTGGGAATAAAAGTAAACTTTCAAAAAGAAGGATTAGGATACAATCCTACGGCTAAAAAGGAATTCCAAACAAAAACCATAACTGGGACTGCTGACTCAAAAGGAAAAGGGCCCCTAATCAATCTATATCAAAACAAACAAGAGGATGTAGCTGAATGCTCCTCCAAAAGGAATAATGTCACCAAGGAAGAGAGAAACATTAAAGAGAAAACAGTCAATCAACATAAGCTTAAAAATAATAGACAAGAAACTCAAATTCACAGAAATAACCAAACAAACCAAGCACTAAATCAAGTTAAAAGACATAAATCTGAAAAACAAGGTGTCTGGAGACAGGCTGGTCGACAACCGACCCCTCCTCTGTCGACCAGAGGATCTGCCAGAACAGGCGCTGGCGTCTGGAGAAGCAGTGGTCGACCACAGGCATACCAGATGTCGACCAGAGGAACTGCCAGAACAAGCGCTAGCTTCTGGAAAAGCGATGGTCGACCACAGACACACCAGATGTCGACCATGACCAGACACGCAAACAGAAACCACAGATTTTCTAAGGTGAAACAAAATGAAAATTGGAAATCAAAAAGGTGGATTCAGATTAAAGAAACATTAGAACAAAAGCCACCCAATCTGAACAAGTTCAGAAACGAAAAATTAAAATGCTCTAACAAAATCTGGGTTCCCAAAGGATTGTTACAGCAATTTCATAACTTTACAAGGTATCTTGGACCCGGGTATCATTGGGGTCCAAAAATTTCTGTGTAATTCATGATGCAGGAATGTCTGGCAGCCATGCACAATAAATGGTACTTAGATAGTGGTTGCTCAAGACACATGACGGGAGACAAGACCAAGTTCTTCCAACTAAGCTCAAAAGATGGAGGCTATGTGACCTTTGGAGGAAATAACAAAGGTAAGATCATTGGGACAGGTAAAATAGGTAAGAACTCCTCTAACTGTATTGAAAATGTACTGCTGGTAGATGGACTGGAATATAATTTGCTGAGCATCAGTCAGCTTTGCGACAAAGGCCATAAAGTAGTATTTGACTCCAAGATCTGCAAGATTATTGAACCAAATTCAGAAACAGTCAAGTTTATGGGCCAGAGAGTAAACAATGTCTACATAATAGACTTGGATGATCCAGCCCACTCCAACCTGTGCCTAACCGCCAAGAAAGAGGACCTGACCTGGATGTGGCACCGAAGGCTAGGGCATGTTAGCTATAGGGTGTTGCATAAACTTGTGAAGAATAAGATGGTTCTTGGTTTGCCTGAAATTTCGTTTGCTCAAAATGTCAAAGTATGTGAATCATGTACCCAAGGTAAGCAAACAAGAAAATCATTCAAAGGTAGAACTGAAAGTCAATCTTCTAGACCACTAGAACTTGTGCACATGGACCTTTTTGGCCCAACAAGAACTGCTAGTCTTAGTGGTAAGAGGTACGGTTATGTACTAGTTGATGATTTCTCTAGATTCACATGGGTAATATTTCTATCTCATAAAAGTGATGCTTTTTCTGAGTTTCAGGAATTCTACAAAAGAATGAAGCAGGATGGCAAGTTCAAAGTGTGTACAATCATATCTGACCATGGGGGAGAGTTTGAAAATTCTGACTTTGATCTATTCTGCAGAAACAAGGGCATAACCCACAGATTTTCCTCACCAAGGACTCCAGAACAAAATGGAGTTGTGGAGAGAAGGAACCGCACTCTTGTCGAGATGGCTAGAACCATGCTGGTTGAAGCTAAACTTCCAAGGAGATTTTGGGCAGAGGCAGTCAACACAGCATGCTACATTGTAAACCGAGCAATGGTAAGACCGCTAGTGAAAATACACCATATGAAATGTTCAAAGGTAAGAAACCATCCCTAGCCCATTTTAGAATTTTCGGGTCAAAATGCTTTATCCATAACAATGATAAAAGGGCCTTGGACAAATTTGAACCGAAGAGTGATCCAGGAATATTCTTGGGCTATTCGGACCGATCAAGAGCCTATAGGGTCTTTAACACCAAAGATCAAGTTGTTGAAGAATCCCCTCATATTTCATTTGATGAAATCAATGATTTTGGCAAAAATGAAAAGGTTTGCAAGGAAGAAGAAGATGGAGAATTTCTGAATGACAAAGAAGAACCGATGGAGAATGAAGAAGCACAGAATCAAGAAAGCAATCGAGGTAATTCCAATGATCAAACCGAAGGAGAGGTCAACTCAGGTAACAATCTTGAAAACTTAAGACTTCTTAGAGATCATCCCATAGAAAACATCATTGGTGGAATTCATGATCCTAGGAAGACTAGATCTCAATTAAAAGAAATCAATGAACTAGATCAACTTGCACTTGTGTCCCAAATAGAGCCCAAATCAGTAGAGGAAGCATTAAAAGATGACTCATGGATAAATGCTATGCATGAAGAACTAAATCAATTTGAAAGAAATCAGGTGTGGAGTCTTGTCCCTAGACCTTCATCTCACCCCGTTATTGGAACCAAATGGGTCTATAAAAACAAGCTAAGTGAAGAAGGGGTTGTAATGAGAAACAAGGCTCGGCTGGTGGCTAAAGGGTACAACCAGGAATTTGGGGTTGATTTTGAAGAATCATATGCTCCAGTTGCTAGATTAGAAGCCATCAGGATATTGTTAGCCTTTGCAGCATCTCATGGAATCAAACTACAACAAATGGATGTAAAAAGTGCATTTCTAAATGGAATAATAAAAGAAGAAGTCTATGTGGAACAACCCCCTGGTTTTGAAAATGATGAACTTGCTAATCATGTTTTCAAATTGCATAAAGCTTTGTATGGATTAAAGCAGGCTCCACGGGCTTGGTATGAAAGGTTGAGCTCCTTCCTCACCAAGAAGGGATACATAAGAGGTAAAATTGATCAAACATTGTTTTCCAAGACCCAAGGTAAGCATATACTAATTGTACAAATCTATGTGGATGATATTGTGTTTGGATCTACCGAAGCTTCTTTATGTACTGAATTTGCAAACTTAATGACCAATGAGTTTGAAATGAGTTTAATGGGTGATTTACAGTTTTTTCTTGGATTGCAGATCGTACAATGTAGAGAAGGATACTTCATAAATCAATCCAAGTACATAAAGGAGATGCTGAAAAAGTTTGGCATGGAAAGCTGCAAACCAATTGAGTCACCCATGGGTACAAATGCAACATTGGAAGCTGATGTAAAAGGTAACATGGTAGATGCCAAGAAATACAGAGGTATGATCGGGTCCCTGCTATATTTAACTGCTTCAAGGCCAGATATTCAGTTTAGTGTATGCATGTGTGCTAGATATCAGTCTAGCCCTAGAGAATCACATTTAGGGGCTGTCAAGCGTATCCTTCGATACATTGCCGGCACCCAAGAATTGGGTTTATGGTATCCTACTTACTGCAAACTAGATTTGATTTCATATTCAGATGCTGATTATGCTGGTTGCAAAATTGATAGGAAGAGTACTAGTGGTTATTGTCAAATATTGGGTGGATGTTTAATATCATGGGCTTCTAAAAAACAGCATTCTGTGGCACTCTCCACTGCTGAGGCTGAGTATGTCGCAGTAGGGAGCTGTGGTACACAGGTTTTGTGGATAAAACATCAACTCCAAGACTACAATGTAGATCTTGGATGTGCACCTATTTTCTGTGACAACACTAGTGCTATTAATTTGTCTAAAAACCCCATTCAACACTCTAGGACAAAACACATTGAGATCCGTCATCACTTTCTAAGAGATGAGGTCTCCAAAGGAAATTTCATGCTTCATTTTGTAGAAACTGAAAAACAACTGGCAGACATTTTCACAAAACCCCTTAACAATGACAGATTTTCAACTCTAAGAAGGGAGTTAGGAATTTGTAGAATTTCTCCTGAAAATTCTTGAAATAATCATATTCATGTGTACACTGCATAGATTCTGTCATTTCTGTCTAAGTTATGTCAACTAGGTCTCTAGTACTAGTCAGGTTTTTGAGTTTGGAAGTCTAGTGTCGGGTGCTACTTCAGCAAGTTCTACAGAATACTGGTTCTCTACGGCTCATCTCTTGTGGTCGACCACAGACAAGGCGTTGGTCGACCAAGGCATCAGGACAGGAAATAGTTGGTTCTGTGACTTCGCAGTTGTCGACCACAGGCAAGGCGCTGGTCGACCAAGGCATCAGGACAGGAAATAGTTGGTTCTGTGACAGCACAGAGGTCGACCAAAGGCACCTCTATGGTCGACAGAGGATCTGAACAAGGGAAAATGGATCTAAAAAGGCTACTGGTTCTGCTAGGAAATCCTCTGATCTAAGTGAACTTTTGTGCTCAGTTTCTTCACTCATTCATCCTTATCCATACTTCCCATCCCTTGTGTCTCTATATCTCTTCATGGCCAACATTTTTTTTATCTTCAGCAAGGACTCATAAATTGAGGGGGAGAAAAAGTGTAAACTCATTCCTTGATAAAACATTGAAAAACCTAACCATATCCTTCAATAAAATCACCAAGGTAATCATTAAGAGTAGAGGTTGAGTGTAGTAATGAGAATTTGAACTGTACTACTGCAATAAATTCAAACCATAACTATGACTCTGTCACAAGATTTTGAGGACTTATGATTTTTAGTAATGAGACTGTTTCTCTACCTGTGTTTGTGCTGAACAGTAAAAATAAACTTAAATTTAACATGTATGTACATGGAATACGCCATAATTCTGCCTTCATGGTAGAGCAATGGATTGAGGTCTGAGAAACTACTGTTCTTCATCTCAAAGCAAAAAATTAGCTGAAAAATAGATGGGAGACCAGTGTGTCATGAAGATCCAATCTAACTCTGCTGATATTGATTGGGCATACTGAGTAACTGGGGATATTGGCGTCTGATAAACGTATATCCTCACGGATAAAAGGTGTGTCCCAGTCATTTGTGGAATGGTTAGGCATGCTAAGTAGCCGGGGTTTCTGGCGTGTACAAAGCGTGTCTCCTCGTGTAGAAAAGCATGTGATCAACCTGACCACAGCTCTCAAATGATTCAAAAAGAAAAATTTAAAGCATCACAAAGGCAGAGAAAATGGTTGACCTAAAGCATAGCATGCAAATACAAGTTTAAAAACACTGTTCAGCTAGCATAGTTAGTCCAATTATCTCTTGAAATATATTATAAGTTCAAGGAGCCATGTGAAAGAAATTGGATATGGGGAGTCAATTTATTGGTGCAATACTTTCAAATTCATTGAACCACTATACCCACTCTATTTGGTCACAAGGTGGTCTTTGCATAAGGGTGGAAAGGTTCCATAAGTGTTCTGTTAAAGAAAGGGCGTACACTTTAATACCTTCCAAAAAGTTGAGTAATGCTGATTAAATCCTGACCGCTCGTTTTCTACATCGTGATGGTTCACTGTCCCAGTTCCTTTAAGACCCAGCCCTACTGCCCTATCCTATAAATTGCCACGGCTGGGTCCCTATTTTTTCTCATCCGCCGCCCTGTACTTCTTTCGCATTCTTCCTCTCCCGTTCTCTCTCGTCTTTCTCTCACATCCCTCCACCATGTCTCCAAAGCACGCTCCGCGGTCTACCAAGAGAACACGAGAGAAGGCCCCTGCTGAATCCTCGACGCCGTCCAAGCGTTTCAAGCCAAGGGCTGCGCAGGGTCCGCCAGGCTGGAACAACAGATGGAGGCCAGGTTCATCAAGCAAAAGGAATACACTGACCATGCTAGTTCTCGGTTCAACAGACTAGTTGGCACCTTAGGTCAA
Source organism: Amorphophallus konjac (assembly GCA_022559845.1). Classification (NCBI taxonomy): domain Eukaryota; kingdom Viridiplantae; phylum Streptophyta; class Magnoliopsida; order Alismatales; family Araceae; genus Amorphophallus; species Amorphophallus konjac. The sequence goes on along the minus strand of CM040128.1, from coordinate 172,605,683 downwards.
GTGTCAGAAGAAATGGGAAACCGCATAGAGTTCACCACCAAGCAGAATGAAAAGTATCACAATGCTACTATCTCCGAGATCCAGAAGCTCAGGCTCTCTTATGCCCACATTGTTGACAAGCTGGATCGCATGGCAGAGAACGTGAAGCCAGAGACCTCCTCATCCTCCTCAGAGGGATTGTTCAAATGATCTTCTTTTTGCTGTTGACAAAGGGGGAGATAGGACTTTATGTGTCATTGTGTGTCTAGTTGTGTGTCTAGATGTGAGTCTAGATTGTCAAGTTTACTTTGTCTACGTGTCCTTAGTGTCTTAATTCTTTTTTGAGTCTCTCATGTAAGTAGTGCTATAGTTTTTGAAAGGCACATCAAACGAATTGTCTGAATGAAATCTGTGCTATGATAGCCTTGAATGCAATATCAAATGAATTTTATAGTCTGTTGCTTGTCACAATGACTCATGGTTGTCATCATCAAAAAGGGGGAGAATGTTGTGCATCCCTTGGTTTTGATGATGACAATAGGATATGTTTGATTAATCAAGTTCTATATTGTTTCATAACAAATACAAGTGGTTTGATTGTTCCTTCAAAGTATTGGACTCATGACTATTTGATGATGACAAATAATGTTTCTGATCAACTCAATATAAATCTGATAGTTCAATTTATTTCTGATAAGTTAAGTAATTTCAGGTCCACTGAAATCCAAGTGGAATCAACAAATCAGAAGAAGTGTCAAAGGCCGCTTGTCGACCAGGGAAGTGGTTATGGTCGACCAACGAACCCTGCCAGAAACGTTTCAAGTCATCCGTCTTCTGCATGTGCCTTGGCTGTCGACCAAAGCCCCACTTCTGGTCGACCACAGAACAGCCAGAACATCAGACAGAACTGACGGCCATCTGTAATTCGCCCCTTGTCGACCAGCGACAAGGCTGTGGTCGACCACGGGGGACGCGAGTGTCAGCCAGAATGGAACCGCCATCAGGACACTGCTTGTTGTCGACCAGGGACCGTGTCATGGTCGACCACGGGCGTTATAGCGTCCAGAACCGAACTGTAACCGAATTCTGTTTTGGTTCCTTAAAACCTGCAGATTGTTGTTGCAGGTTGTTGGGCAGTTCAAATGATGAGATTCTGCACGGGAATCAAGGAGAGAATCGTGCTTAGAAGTGGTCAAACTTATTGTAGTCATCGGATTTAACCTTCTCCCTGCTTTTTAGCAGATTGATGCGCGATCTGAATTTTGAGCGGGAAAAGCTTCAGACTTGGAAAAGAATCTGCATAAAAGTAGAAGGCCACGGATCGCGAAGGCAAGCACACAGAGGGAGCATAGAACCGAAGCTAAGAAACACACCTACATCACAGGACGAAGTAGCTCACCATCAATCAGATATCAGCAGAAGACTGAAGGCGTTCTCATTTACTGCAGAAGAAAGACTGGGCTTCAAGCTGTGCGACCTCCAGCAACAAAGCAGCTGAAGGCATCCGATTGGAAGCTCTACAGGGAGTCTAGTCTTGTTATTTATGTGATTAAGTCCCAGGCTGAATTCTTTACTTTGTTACAAAAGTCCATATTCAGTCCTGTTGCATCATCCCACCTTCACATCATTTCTATTCATCCTTACACCAAGTGTCAAGCTGTGAGGCAGCGGATTCAAGCTGTGTGTCAGCTGGTACAAGCTGTGTGTCAGCAGGAACAAGCTGTGTGACAGCGGTGTCTTGTGTTTTGATTGAGATCAGAGGTTCTCATTAGTGAAGCCTTGCTTGAGTTAAGCAAGGGGTGGATGTAAGTCTCGGGAAGAGACTGAACCACCTTAAAAATCCTATCTTGTGGTTTGCTTATGTGTGTGTGTGCTTTTCTATGTGTTTGTTTTCTTCACTGATATCAACATCAATTCTGTAATTCGTTAATCACCTGCAACTCACTTAGCCAATAGATATTAAATCTGAAAAAGGGGGAAAGATCTATTCACCCCCCCTCTAGATCTATTCAGTCTGTACTCAACAAATGACAGGGCTTCATGGCCGGTTGTAGCATCAATCATGACCTCGGTTATTGGCACCGGGAAGTCATCTTTGGGGCAGACTTTATTTAGATCTCGGAAGTCGACACATATCCGGATCTGTCCATTGTTCTTCTTCACGGGGACGATATTCGCCAGCCATGTAGTGTACTAGTTTTCTTCAACAAATCCCACGTCAATGAGCTTGTCGACTTCAGCACAAATTTGGGTGATGAGCTCTGGCCTCATGCGCCGCGGTGGTTGCTTCACTGGCTCGGCCTCAGGACTGATTGTTAGCTCATGTTGTGAGACAGCGGGGCTTAGACCTGGCATCTCTTTGTAAGTCCAGGCGAAGCAATCGCGGTATTCTAGCAGCATCTGGATGTACAGCTCCCATTCTTCTGGGGACAGTTGGGCGCTGAGGAAGGTGGGCCTAGTGATGCGGGACGGACACGGGAGACGACACTATACAGTGCCACCCTCGGACTCTAGATGAAGACGCCACCAACAATACACACCAGGGAGACACTAAGCCCGACACTACGAGCTCCTAGTGGCAAAACGTCGCTAACAGAAGTACAAGCTCACTCGGCGTCCCATGCGAGGGAAAGCGTGGATCGTGCGCGGTTAAGGAACCGGCAGAGTTCAAGGTAGTCAGACTCACTTCCGGACTCGGATCGAGTTGCGGGACGGGTCACTCTCACGCTCACAGCGGTGATATGGACACACGGGCTAGGAACCTACACTCTCGGCAGCGGCCTAAGACCGTATACTAGCTAAGCAATGTAACGCCAAGAAGTTAAGACCTTTACCTCTACGCACCCGGCGTGGCGAAGACACCCCGGCTGACTTACGGACCCCCGGTTAACATAATTCACAGCAGTACAAAAGGATTCGACCCACTCCACGCAGGGAGGTAAAAGGTCACATGTGGGCCCCGGGGATCACACAAATCAGGTTGACAGGCAGCATCTTGATGTCGACTCGACGCGCCGAACTCCGCGTTTTCGTGCTTCCCGAACGGCGGGTTCTGCGGGCCCGTGGGGCCCATGGATGGCGCTGTCCTCCGGATCTGCGGAGGTGGGTCCCACTATGATGGAGACCCCTGGTGGCGCGCCTCCACGGACGGCGGTCAGCCGGAGACACCGATTGGTGGCCGGTCGGGTCCGATCTTCAAGTTGTGGAATGGCTGCCCACGGATTTCAGTTCTGTTTTCCCTGCGCGCGCTCCGGCGAAAACAGCCGATGCGGTCGGCCTCGTCACCGGAATGCGACTAGACCAGCGCCGTTGGAAAGAGGACTCAAAATCCTCCAACCTAGGGCCAGTGGAATCTTCTGAACCTCTGTGGACCTGGACCTTAACTAATTTTCAATTCTCTGTTACACAGTTCCAGAACTCTCAGATCAGTACCTTAGTTCCCTGTAAACGGCCATTGACCGCCTACTTACATTGGGATTCAGACATCAAGCTCTTCTTCGAAGTGATTGATATTTAAACCACGAAGCTGGGACAATTTTTGGAATTGGATTCCGAGGTGGTGGTGATTTGATAGGAGTTTTAGAGTGTCTGGTGGTCAGATCTGGGAACTTGCAGAAAGTACTGTAGCCAGGGAAGAACTCGATTTTTTTAAAATATAAGAGGGACTCACAAAAATTCAAGAAAATTTGGGGATAGATCGGATAGTCGACAGAATGCCCAGTAAAATTGGGCAAACTAAAAAAAATCAAAAAGTGGACCTAAGACTTAAAACGCAGGGCGGGTGGAAATGGAAACAGATAGGAGACAGATCTAGAAACTGGGATTAGAAGAAAATAAAAAAATAACAAATGAGCTCTTTATGACCAACCAAAATTCTGAGGATGTGCTGGACACCTCTGAACATCCAGTAAAATTCCCAGCTCGATCTGAGGCCGTGGCGGAGACTGAAATTTCATAGAAACTGTTGTGGTACTGCACGGACAGAACTCCGGCGATGGCGATGGCGGCTCGTGGCGGCGGCGGCGGCGGCGGCGACAAGAACTGATAGGGTGGAGTCACACCACCAAGAGGCAGCCTTCACAGCTGCAAGGGGGAGAGGGAGAGAGGAAGGGGGCGGCCTAGGCCTTGCTCCACCATTAAGTTTGATTCAAATGGCATTAATTCCACTAAAATGAAAAAATACAACTCTTTATAGGTTACATGCCAAATCCAATATCCACCCTTAGATCTAGGTATGGGGGAATGGATGGCTTGGATTGGATGTGACCAACCATAAAAAGAAATATTTAAAAGAAACCAATTCATAATTTTATCCCATGTGGTCAAAGAAGGAGAGGAAAGAAAAGAAAAAAAACTAACCTAGCCTAATAAGGCCAAAAGAGGGGGCGCCCCAAGCTTGGGCCCTTCTTGGGCCAACGAGCTTCAAGTCTCATAAGGCCTTCCACAAGTCCATATTACTCCAATCTAGGAGGCCCATGTGGAGGGGAGGCTTAATTGGGCCTTAAGTGGCTTAAGAACCCAATATGAAGCCTAATGAGGCCTTATTACCCAATATGGCAATTAACCCTAAATGGACCCTAAAGGACTCACCCATTTGGCACCCATTTGGCTTATTAAGAGCCTTACATTGAACCCAATATGAAAAACCCACATAAAACACTCATTACAACCCAATGGCAAAGCAAACAATTGCTAAAACAATGCAAGTAAATGCTAAATGTGACTAAAAATCAAAGTGGGGACTCCAGGCTATCGCCTAGCCAAAGAGATGCTGCTGTAGCTCGAGTGGTGCTCCGTGTACGGTACTGATGACTCGCCGGCTCGTGCCTCTCGCGTGCTCTGGTGTCCGCACCAATTCTCCCCGAGTGGGAGAAACTCGACCCTGTCGAGTAAGGGTCTGCATCGCTCATGTATCGCTCCAAAAGGTCCGGATCGATCCGCTGCAACTCGCCATGTGTGATCCAAGTGTCCTCAGTAGCGGGCCGTCCTCTCCATCGCACTAGGTAGCGCGGGTAAGATCAACTCCTGGTAACTGTCACCTGCTCGTCCAGTATACGATCTATATGCTCACGCTGCCGTGAAAAAGGGGCTGGAGATGGAAGTGGACACTCAGGTGTGGGATCACTCTCAAGGGGAGGAGATGGCTCAAAAGGCTCACTAGGGATCACCGCTGGGTCCCTATATGCAACAAGATCCGATACATTGAAGGTAGAGCTTATACCATATTCCTCGGGCAGGTCCACAACATACGCATTGGATCCAACGCGTTTTAACACTCTAAAGGGACCGGCTCCGCGAGCTTGCAACTTCTTAACGGTTCCAGAGGGAAACCGTTCAGGTCTTACCCTGATCATGACGTATTTGCCCTCCTGGAACTCTCGGTGGTGTCGGTGGGCATCGGCTAACTCCTTGTACCGTGCATTGCTGGAATCAATGTGACGACGGATGTCGTCATGCAAACTCCTAACATGCCTAGCAAATGACTCGGCCGACTCCGACACTCCAGCATGGACAGGCATGGGGACAAGGTCAACGGGTTTCCTAGGCCTACGACCTGTGACAATTTCAAATGGACTCATGCCAGTAGACCTATTCACCGAATCATTATATGCAAACTCAGCCATAGGTAGAATGAGATCCCAATCCCCAATGCGGTCCCTAACAAGACATCTCAAAAGATCACCCAGACTCCTATTGACCACCTCGGTCTGACCATCTGTCTGGGGATGGTATGCAGTGGAAAACTTGAGGTGCGTACCCATCATATGCCATAGTGTCTTCCAAAAATAGGAAGTGAACCTAACATCACGGTCAGACACTATAGTGCGAGGCAACCCGAACTTGCACACCACATGAGTAAGGAATAGGCGGGCTACCCTAGAAGCATCCGAAGTCTTCGAGCAGGGGATAAAGAGGGCCATCTTCGAGAAACGGTCAACCACCACATAGACCGAGTCATGCTTCCTAGAGGTACGTGGCAATCCCAAAACAAAATCCATACTAACATCCTGCCACGGGGCATCAGGCACGGGGAGAGGCGTATAAAGACCCGAACTTTGCTTCTTCATCTTGGCCGTAGCACAAGTACGGCACTGAGCCACGATGTTAGCAACATCGCGCTTCAAGCTCGGCCAATAAAAACGATGCTCCACTGCCTCAATAGTCTTGTTCCGACCAAAGTGGCCGGCTAGACCTCCCGCATGTAGTTCCCACACTAAGAAATCTCGAACCGAAGTTCGGCGAACACATAGCCTGCTACCTTGAAAGAGGTAACCCTCCTGAAGCACATACTCATCAAGGTCTCTCGAGGGTCCGGCCTGGAGGGTGGTAAAAATCTGACCAAAGTCAGGACAATCAACATAGGCCTCCTTCATCTTTTCTAACCCTATGACCTCGGCACTCATGGTGGTAAGCAAACATGCTCGCCGACTCAAGGCATCAACCACCTTGTTCTCCACTCCAGCCTTATGTTTAAGCACAAAGGTGAACTGCTGGAGATACTCGACCCAACGACTATGACGCGAATTAAGCTTCTTTTGCGAATGGAGGTACCTCAATGCCTCGTGATCGGAGTATAGGACAAACTCCTGATGTAAAAGATAGTGCCTCCAATGCCTAAGAGCCTGAACAACTGCGTAGAATTCTTTATCATGCGTGGAATATCACAGTTTCGCGTCATTCAGCTTCTCGCTGAAATATGCGATTGGGTGGGACTCCTGACTCAAAACTCCTCCAATCCCAACACCCGACGCATCACAACAGACCTCAAACACCTTCGAGAAATCAGGCAGTCGAAGGATAGGTGTCTGGGTCATACGCTCCTTGATGTCCCTGAAGGCAGCAGATGCGGCCTTCGTCCATACAAATGTGCCCTTCCGGATGCAATCCGTGATCGGGGCAGTGACGGAGCTAAATCCGCAGATGAAGCGACGATAGAACGTCGCAAGGCCATGAAAGGTACGGACATCATGAACCGTACGGGGTTCCGGCCACTCAACAATGGCCTGGACCTTCTCCGAATCGGCGGAGACCCCAGTACTAGACACAATGAAACCCAAAAAGGTAAGCTGAGGTGTCATGAAAGCACACTTCTGTGGGTTTGCAAATAACTGCTCTCGCCGAAGAAGTAGACAGACCTACCGAAGGTGGTCTAAGTGGTCCCCTGTGGTGCGGCTATAGATAAGGATATCATCAAAATACACCACTACAAAGACTCCAATGAAAGGTCGAAGGACCTGAGTCATGAGCCGCATGAAAGTGCTAGGGGCATTGGTCAACCCAAAAGGCATGACCAACCACTCATATAGACCGTCCTTGGTCTTAAATGCGGTCTTCCACTCATCACCTGGCCTAATCCTCACCTGATGGTAGCCACTCTCAAGATCGATCTTCGAAAAGATAGTGGCACCTGCCATCATGTCTAGCATGTCATCAAGGCGGGGAATAGGGAACCTGTACTTCACGGTGATTTTGTTGATGGCACGACTATCAATGCATATTCTCCACGTGCCATCCTTCTTCGGGGCGAGTAATGCGGGTACAGCACATGGACTCATGCTGTCCCGGACAGATCCTCTCTGCACAAGCTCATCGACCTGCCGTTTAAGCTCGGCATGCTCCGTGGGGCTCATTCGATAATGAGGAAGATTGGGCAAAGAAGAGCCCAGAACAAGGTCGATGGCATGCTGAATATCCCGCATAGGTGGGAGTCCCTCGGGAAGCTCATCGGGGAATACATCAGCATACTCCTGCAGAATGGGAACAACCTCGGGTGGGAGCTCACCCTCGGAGTCCCGCTCCACCTCTCGGACCGTAATGGCAAACACCGGACAGCCCTGACTAAGCTCCTGCTCCATTTCCCGGGAGCTAATCATCATCAATCTCCTCGTCGAGGGCTCTCCTTGGCCAGAGGTAACGGTCATAGCCCGAGCTGGGGATGGGGTACTAGGCCCGGGAACAGAAGGCTTCGGAGTACTAGGGCCAGTAGGACCCCTAACAGATGGGCTCCTGGGCCTAACGGGTTGGAGGGTGACCCGCTGGCCATCGTGGTCGAAGGTACAGGTGTTCGACCGACCATGGAGTGTGGCATCTCGGTCGAATAACCACGGCCTACCAAGAATGATACTTCCCACTTCCATGGGAAGAACATCACACCAGATCTCGTCACGGTAGGAGTGGAGCTGCAGCGGGACCAAGCACCGCAGCCTGACCGAAATGGAAGTGGTATCCACCCATGATACCTGGTAGGGGCAAGGGTGGTCTACGGGTGTGAGACCAAGACGAGTGACAGCGTTCGTGGAGATTGCATTGATACAACTCCCGCTATCGATGACCACCTTGCAAATTTGCTTTCCCAGCCTACAGAATACATGAAGGATAGTGGTCCGACGCCAGTCATCACTGACCTGTGGCTGGGTGAGGATACATCTGACGACCCCCACATGGGTATCGTCTAACTGCTGGGCATCCTGGGCCTCACCTCCCATCTCATAGTACTCGTCTGCTAGCTCTTCATCTGCCTCATAGCTGACTAACTCTAGGCCCACAGGGGTGGTATCCTCGGCCTGTGTGTCCCCAATGTGAAGAGATGGGCGGGTGGGACACTGGTTGGCAAAATGGCCAAACCCATTGCAGCGATAACACTGCTGCCGTGATCCACTAGGCTCCCCAATCATAGGTCCTTTACCTTTATCCTCCCGACGGATAGGAGGCGTAGGCAACAAAGGACGTGCCGGTGGTGCGGGTGCCGGGGGACGGGCTATGGGTGGGGCCGTAAGATGCTGGGGACGAGGAAGGTCCCTCGGGGGTGGAGGGCGAGGCCTAGGAGCAAAGGGCTCGTGGCGAGCGGGCTCCTGAGGTCGAGCCATGGGGGCCCTCAGATATGTGCCAGATGAGCCACGGGACTCGACACTACGAAGGGGAAAGGAGCCCAACCGATGGGGTGACTCGAACTCGGCCTCGAACTGCTCCAATTCGAGAGCAATCTGATATGCCTGCTCCAAAGTGGTGGCATTGCGGCGAAAGAGTTCATATTGATAATTAGGCCGCAAACCTCTCCGAAAGCGGGATATCGTCATGGTGCTCTCTTCCGTGACCCCGCACCGTAAATAATACTCATCGAACTCGGCGGTGTACTCGGTCACGGATCGGTTCCCTTGGGAGATGCTTTGCCACTTGTCTATAAGACGTTGGCGATATGAGGCAGGAAGGTACTTCTCCCTCAATTTGAGTTTCATATCATCCCAGGTACCGATTTGGGGTTGACGTCGCTGGTTGAGCAGGCTCTCCACATTGATCCAATAAGTTTGGGCCTGCCCTTGCAGCTTCATCTTCGCATATCGGACTCTTCGGTGGTCCGTCATCTCAAACCACTCGAAGTACCGGTCCATACCGGCCTCCCAATCTAGATACACCCTAGGGTCCAAGGACCCGCTAAAAGTGGGAGGGTCCGCACGCACACCCCTAAGAATGCGGTCGTCATCCTCATCATCACGATTCCGTCGTTGATGACGACGACCGTTACCCCCGTGATCATTGTCGGAGGCATAATCATCCACTATAGGCGCCTGTTGCCTCCCGACATCCTCTACCTGAGCCCTTGGCACAGCGGGTTGCTGCACCGGCTCTTGTTGGCCGTTCGTCGGCGCGGGTTGCGCCGCTACTGGGCCCCTCTCTAGGACGGCAATCCTCCCAACAAGGCCTTGAATGGACTGCTCCGAAACCCCGGCCCGATCCTCGAGGACCTTCATCATCCCTTCTAGACGCGTCCCTATGCCATCCATACGCGTACTAAGACCATCCATACGCGTGTCTAAACGATCCATGATGGCCCGGAACATCTCGGCCGTGGAAGACTCATCGGAACTACGGGCTCGGGAGTCCGCCATAGGTGGTGGTGGCGAGTATTGGGTGCCTCGACTGGTGGGCATGCAAAGACGTATGGACTAGGTGACAACGACCGACTAATGCAAACACACTAAATGATACACTTAGACCTAATTGCAATTTGAAAACACTCCTTTTTTGGTATTTTGAAAGAATGCAATTTAAAACACTTTTTTTTTGTTTTGAAAAGAATGAGACTCAACTACACCCTAGACACGGCCAAGACTCGGTACGCGGCGGAGGTAATCGACCCGAAGGTCACTCGCGCAAGTGTGTGGTCTTCCCGGTAGGCGAAGCCTAATGGTCGGACAACACCTTTGGATATACCGAGTGAAGGTGTGTGTGGGGTAACCTTAGACTATGCAAGACTTATGCAACGACTACCCTAGACTCGACTTGCTCTGATACCAAACTGATGCGGGATGGACACGGGAGACGACACTATACAGTGCCACCCTCGGACTCTAGATGAAGACGCGACCAACAATACACACCAGGGAGACACTAAGCCCGACACTACGAGCTCCTAGTGGCAAAACATCGCTAACAGAAGTACAAGCTCACTCGGCGTCCCATGCGAGGGAAAGCGTGGATCGTGCGCGGTTAAGGAACCGACAGAGTTCAAGGTAGTCAGACTCACTTCCGGACTCGGATCGAGTCGCGGGACGGGTCACTCTCACGCTCACAGCGGTGACATGGACACACGGGCTAGAAACCTACACTCTCGGCAGCAGCCTAAGATCGTATACTAGCTAAGCAATGTAACGCCAAGAAGTTAAGACCTTTACCTCCACGCACCCGGCGTGGCGAAGACACCCCGGCTGACTTACGGACCCCCGGTTAACATAATTCACAGCAGTACAAAAGGATTCGACCCACTCCACGCAGGGAGGTAAAAGGTCACATGTGGGCCCCGGGGATCACGCAAATCAGGTTGACAGGCAGCATCTTGATGTCGACTCGACGCGCCGAACTCCGCATTTTCGTGCTTCCCGAACGGCGGGTTCTGCGGGCCCGTGGGGCCCACGGATGGCGCTGTCCTCCGGATCTGCGGAGGTGGGTCCCACTATGATGGAGACCCCTGGTGGCGCGCCTCCACGGACGGCGGTCGGCCGGAGACACCGATTGGTGGCCGGTCGGGTCCGATCTTCAAGTTGTGGAATGGCTGCCCACGGATTTCAGTTCTATTTTCCCTGCGCGCGCTCCGGCGAAAATAGCCGCTGCGGTCGGCCCCGTCGCCGGAATGCGACAAGACCAGCGCCGTTGGAAAGAGGACTCAAAATCCTCCAACCTAGAGCCAGTGGAATCTTCTGAACCTCTGCGGACCTGGACCTTAACTAATTTTCAATTCTCTGTTACACAGTTCCAGAACTCTCAGATCAGTACCTTAGTTCCCTGTAAACGGCCGTTGACCGCCTAATTACAGTGGGATTCAGACATCAAGCTCTTCTTAGAAATGATTGATATTTAAACCACGAAGCTGGGACAATTTTTGGAATTGGATTCCGAGGTGGTGGTGATTTGATAGGAGTTTTAGAGTGTCTGGTGGTCAGATCTGGGAACTGGCAGAAAGTACTATAGCTTGGGAAGAACTCGATTTTTGTAAAATATAAGATGGACTCACAAAAATTCAAGAAAATTTGGGATAGAGGGGATAGTGGACAGAATGCCCAGTAAAATTGGGCGAACTAACAAAAATCAAAAAGTGGACCTAAGACTTAAAACGCAGGGCGGGTGGAAATGGAAACAGATAGGAGACAGATCTGGAAACTGGGATTGGACGAAAATAAAAAAATACCAAATGAGCTCTTTATGACCAACCAAAATTCTGAGGACGTGCTGGACACCTCTGGAATATCCAGTAAAATTCCCAGCTCGATCTGAGGCCGTGGCTGAGACTGAAATTTCGTAGAAGTTGCTGTGGTACTGCACGGACAGAACTCCGGCGGTGGCGATGGCGGCTCGTGGCGGCGGCGGCGGCGACCGGAACTGATAGGGTGGAGTCACACCACCAAGAGGCAGCCTTCACAGCTGCAAGGGGGAGAGGGAGAGAGGAAGGGGGCGGCCTAGGCCTTGCTCCAACATTAAGTTTGATTCAAATGGCATTAATTCCACTAAAATGAAAAAATACAACTCTTTATAGGTTACATGCCAAATCCAATATCCACCCTTAGATCTAGGTATGGGGGAATGGATGGCTTGGATTGGATGTGACCAACCATAAAAAGAAATATTTAAAAGAAACCAATTCATAATTTCATCCCATGTGGTCAAAGAAGGAGAGGAAAGAAAAGAAAAAAAACTAACCTAGCCTAATAAGGCCAAAAGAGGGGGCGCCCCAAGCTTGGGCCCTTCTTGGGCCAAATTGCTTCAAGTCTCATAAGGCCTTCCACAAGTCCATATTACTCCAATCTAGGAGGCCCATGTGGAGGGGAGGCTTAATTGGGCCTTAAGTGGCTTAAGAACCCAATATGAAGCCTAATGAGGCCTTATTACCCAATATGGCAATTAACCCTAAATGGACCCTAAAGGACTCACCCATTTGGCACCCATTTGGCTTATTAAGAGCCTTACATTGAACCCAATATGAAAAACCCACATAAAACACTCATTACAACCCAATGGCAAAGCAAACAATTGCTAAAACAATGCAAGTAAATGCTAAATGTGACTAAAAATCAAAGTGGGGACTCCAGGCTATCGCCTAGCCAAAGAGATGCTGCTGTAGCTCGAGTGGTGCTCCGTGTACGGTACTGATGACTCGCCGGCTCGTGCCTCTCGCGTGCTCTGGTGTCCGCACCACCTAGGGTCCTCCTCATTTCCCAAGTTGACTTCTATTAGTTCATCGACTGTGGCCTGGCCTCCGTCTTCTATCTCCGGAGGTGCCGGTTGGAGGTCAATGAAGTCTGGAATACCATCTTGAGGGTCGAGTACTTTGACTTCCTCGTCGGATATGGCCAGACCCTCACGAGGTTTCTTGATTTCTTGTGCTTGCGGCTGGGTGGATTGTTCTATTAGCAAATCCATTACCATCGCAGCTTCCAAGGATGAGAGAGCAGCCTTGGTGTTTATGGATGAGGTTGTAGCCATGATGGGCTGGTAGCTGTTTACTGTTGGACTCGGACAACATACTGGTTTTATAGCAGAAGCTGAAGAAGTCTCACCTTCTGGGACAGTTGTATCTTCCGCAGAAGTGGCTTTTTCTTTCCTGGTAGCTGGCTCTCCTTGATTGGAGTTGACCAAGGCTTCCCTGATTGACAGAAAGGGTGTTGATGTTGTCATTAGTAGGACCCCTGTGGAGGGAGAAACTCATACTTCTTGAATGTCTTCGGCTTCGCTGCTGCTAGCCGTATCAAATTCGGCTTGAAAGGCCGCTTCTTCAGGATGAACTTGCTCCCAGCATCGGCAAGGGGCCGAGGTTTCTATTTCTTGATTCCCGGACCGAGCAAGTTCAAGATATTCGGCTTCCACCGGATACTCATCAAAGGTTGCCCCCAGAGGGCTATCTTCAGTAGGATAGAAGGCGGAGATAGTATCCACCTCGTACCGCCCACTGTAATAATATTCCTCCACGGTGAAGCCCAACCATGGATGCTGAGAGACACGTCTCATTTCCTTATCCAGATTTGCAGGATACCACATCTTCTGGAAAGCCTCTTTGCGCTTTTGAGACTGATCGGGAGGAATGTGTTGCTTCTGAAACATCTTGGCCATCCGATCAGTTGTAAATGCCAGGCCTTGGACAGGAACCCGCGGGTTGCTTAGATCTTCGGGGAGGCTGCAGTCTGTGTCTTCCCGAGTAGGATGCTCCTCAGCTGTATAGAACAAGCTGCTGGGCCCATCTTCTTGTGTCACCTCCCAAGCTTTGAAAGGTTCGACAGTGGGGTCGTTGAGGCCGAGGACTGGCTTGGTGAGGCCGGCCGGGACTCCGATGCGGTCGTGCTGTCGATTGACTTGCACTTCCTTAGCTTTAGGGTATAATGCTGGGGGTGTTACCCTGCCGATGTCTCCAGAAATTGTGATGTGGGAGACCACCTTTGGCTTGACATATCCGCGTGGCGGTGGTGAATACCAACCGTCACCCGATCTATTCTTTGATGCCCCTATGGGGGCTTTAGCTTCAAAAACCTTCCAGGGAGGCCCCGTATATAAGTTGGCGTCTGCCAAGTGACATTCAAACACCTCGAATGGGTGGAGATCAGCAAATATCCTCTCCTCCTTCCCCTGGAGGCTGTATTTGATGCATTGGTGGAGCGTGGAGGGCACCACCATATTTTTATGCAGCCATGGGCGGCCGAGCAGCACTTTGTAGGAGGTGCGAGAGTCAATGACATGAAACTGCACCATTGTAGTGAAATCTGCCAGGGTCAACGTGAACTCTGCCACTCCCATAGATACCTCACATTTTTGGTTGAAGCCAGCGATACGCATATCCCCGACTTTCTCGAGATGCACATTAAAGTGGTGCCTCTCGTATATTCTGTATGGCAGGATGTTGACTACTGCACCGGGATCAACCAGTATTCTGTTTAGCTCCCTTCCATTCAGGTGCCCTTTCATGTATAGCGGCCTGTTGTGGCTGGCAGTAGGTAGTAGCATGTCTTCCGGAGAGAAGGTCATACTGGCTTCTGGTATAGCCTCGGCTATGCAGACTTCAAAATGAGCAGGCGTCTGCATAGCAGTGATGATCGCCTGTCGAGTTTCTTCACTCAAAGAGGGAATTTCCCAGATCGTAAATCGAGCGGGGAGCTTTTTGAGCAACTTCATTATTCGGCTCCCAGCCCGGACATTGGAGAGCTTCATCTCTTCAGCCCATCTGGGCTTGGGGAGGTTTTGATTTGTGGGTCCAGATGGACCTGCTTCATCTTCCTCGGACTCGGCATCCTCTTGGCTGGCACCGACTGTCGGGTCTTCTTTATTAGTTGCTGTAGGGCAAGCTCCATCTGCATTTGCATCCTCAGTAGATTGCGCTGGCTGCGGGTGAATGGCCCCGGGTGTAGGGTTAGCCTCTTGACAGGGCTGTTTCCCCTTTGACATTTTCATAAATTCAAGGAATGAAGGGGGGATTTGAATTCCCTTAACCTCCGGCGGAGGTGTCTTGTAGGGTTGCTCCCCTCTGAACATGATGTTGTGGTTGGGTGGTGGCTGGCGCCCCTATCTTCGGCCCGACCGAGTGGCATGTGCAGCAGTTGCGGCCTCGGCTTTGCCTCCCCCAGCATGGGGTGTGAAGCAAATTTCTTCTTCTTCCTCTTCTCCGGGTAGGTTGAAGAGTGCTGATAGGGTATTGCAGGAGACAACCTGTGCTTTATTGGCCCCAGCGGCCTTTCTTTTCTTCTTCTTTTGCTTTCTCTTCTTTTTGGTTTCTACGGGTGCCTGCCCCCAAAACAGGCTGCCCTCTTCAGGGGGTGCTGCTTCAGCTTCCTCCACCTATTTGAGTGAGAGTTGTTCCAGCTCTTGCCATGGGACGTGGTCCCGTACCAGCAGAGGTTTCAATTCGGGCTGCACATATTCATCTAGCCCTTCAATCAGGTGCTGTAGTCGAAGGACCCCAGGATTGGTTTCCTTGATTACTGGTAGCGGAGTCTGTCTCCTCCTGTTAGGTGTATATATTCTGATGGCTGTAGGTGGAGTGACCCATACGGGTGCTACCACTGGCGGAACAGGCCGGGGTGTAACGCCACGGATATGTGCCCCCTCTTTCGGGCGAGGTGCCCTCTTCTTCTTGTGCTTTACAGGGATCTGCTGCCACCCCTGTTGTTCTTTCACGGGCTCCAGGAAATGGATTCCGTAGGTGCTCCGTGTGCTTGCTTTAGAGATCTCCTCAGGTAATGCCTGGTAGAGGGAGACCATGTTGACTGCTGCTCTCCTGGGAGGAGCTTCATGTGGCTGAGGAGGGTCTACTTTGTACTCTCCCAGCTCTATTTCATTCTTCTTTACCATTCCTTCGATGATGTCTTTGAAAACATAACAGTCTTCGATTGGATGTCCCAACATCTGGTGGTAGGGGCAGAATCTTGGACTGTCGTTTCTTTTCAGGTCCTCCGGCCTCCTTGGCTCAGGTAGAGTGACCATGCTGTATTCTGTTATCCAGTCGAACAGGACTCGGGTCTAGTCTTTTGGAAAGGAATAGGCTTTCTTCATTTTGTCCCTGAGCGAAGGACCTTCTTTATCATCTAGAGCTTTCGCAGGCTGCGAGGGAGCCGCCTTCTTGCCTTTCTCCTTCTGCTGTTCGAACGCCTTGATATCAAGCGCATTCGCTTCTTTAGGTGTGGGGCGCCGTTCCGCAGCCTTGCCTTTCTGGGCTGTGCTAGCAGCTGACGCCGGGACAGGCTTGGCTAGGAAAGCCTCCACTTCGGCCACCACATTATTCAGCTGGTCAAACGACCATATTTCCATTCAATCATCTTTTCCAGGACCTCCCTCCTGAGATTTTGTTTGCATATTTCTACCGCGTCCTCCTGATGCGGGGGCCGCTTGCATCTCATTCCGAGGTTCCTCCACCTCTTGATGTAATCAAGGGCTGTCTCATCTGCTCTTTATTTTATTGAGTAGAGTTCGGCCACTGTGTCCTCCCTCTCTGTGACATGGAATCTTTCTCTGAACTTTCTCTGCATATCCGACCAATCACTGATTGACCCAGCCGAGAGGCTAAAGTACCATTCAAATGCGAGCCCTGTCAGTGAGGACCCGAAGAACTTCAGCAAATATGACTCGTCGGTGGCCAGATCACCGATAACGGTCATGTAATATGCAATATGCTCTTTAGGGGATGTTTTCCCGTTGAATTTGTCAAACTTAGGCGGCTTGTTGACCCCCGGGGGAAGTCGTTTAGCCGCATGGTGTTACAGGTAGGGTACCCGATAGGCATCAAATGCGACATAGTCACCTTCACTTTTCTATGCGAGCTTCAGCTCGATCATCCTCTCCACCATCATCTGGTTCACGACCGTGGGGTCAACCGGTTCTGGATAGAAGTGCGCCGGCTGCAAGTATGGGGTGATCAGGGTGGTCGCCTGTGGAGGACGCAGCAGCAGGGGTGTCGGGTGCACCTGAGGGAGCACCGGAGGTAGCAGCGGCTGAGGCTGTGGTGGCCGCTGTTGTGCTGTCACCATGCTTGGCTCTGACGGCTGGGACAGTGTATAGAGCGGTGGAGGGTCATCACGACGAGCCGCTCCCCGAGATGGCTCACCATGGACTTCGGGTGGTTTAGAAGCCGATGAATGTTCAGTCTTTTCCATCAGCTGCTTCTTCAGAGAGTCTATCTCCCGTTGATATTTTTGTAGTAGCGTCAGAACTGATGGGTCTATAGTGGTGGGGATACCCTCTGTTGTTTCCCCGGACGTACCCTCAGGCAGGATGTCGAGGAGGACGTCGTCTTCTTCTTCCACCGTCACCACATTAGCGGTCAAGACGGGGGCCTTGTCATCCCAGTGGGGGTACACCTGGGGTTGTTTCCCTTTAACCATCATCAGAAGCTCTCTTGCTGCTTCTGTTCTGCAGGTAGTCGGCCCCGGCCGTGCGGCCAATTGAGCCAATTCTTGGGGGTCTTCAGGAAGCTCCCCATATTGGTTAGATATACCAGCCATGTTGCAGGTGAAAACCTGCATCCTTCTCATTTGTTGATAGACCCTCCTTCTGGCATGCTGCGGGAAGGTCAGTCTTTCAAACACAGAGATCCTTCTCCTTTCTTCCGGCTCGGGGAAAACTTCATCGGCTTCGATCTCGAAGCCATCATTATATCCATTGTCGTCGACTGACGACACCA
The DNA here is from genome assembly GCA_022559845.1 of Amorphophallus konjac. Taxonomy (NCBI): domain Eukaryota; kingdom Viridiplantae; phylum Streptophyta; class Magnoliopsida; order Alismatales; family Araceae; genus Amorphophallus; species Amorphophallus konjac. The sequence goes on along the minus strand of CM040128.1, from coordinate 172,588,054 downwards.
TCATTCTATCTCCCATATCTCCTTCATCTGCTACCGACGGGCAGTAATCTTCCTCAGTGGTGACTGTCTGCATCAGTCGCTGCTGTCCGAGTGAGGGGTTGCCTAAGCCTCGGAAATAATTTCTGACCAAGCAGGTCATCTCTTCTCGACCCCGCTCTTGATGTAGGACGGGGGGCGATTGTCGACCTCCAGCAGGAGGGATATAGGCTAGCCGAGCTCTGTCGGCCGGCTGTTGGAATCTTCGTCCCGCAGCGGGGACGTTGGCTTGACGGGCCGCAGCCCGGAAACTTCTGTGGCGCGGAGGATCCGCAACCACCTCTTCTTCCTTCTTCGGGGGCAAGCCCCTTTCTCTTCTCACTTCTGCTCATTGTTCACAAGACGACGGTGGATGGGAGTTAGCTGGTGGGCAGGTCGGGTCCGCTTGGGAACCTACGCCTATTTAAACTTCCTCAGACTGGGTGTCGGGCTTTCTTGGCCATAGTGGCCGGCTTCTTCTATTTCTACCCTCCTTCCGGCGAGGGCCTGATAGGCATTGTGGATAGGAATGTTGGGGATGACTCGGTCCGGGGTCACCCGTGCAGTGCGTCCGTTGAGGAAGACACGCATATCTCCAACTAGCATAGATTTCCCGGACTGAGACAGAGTTCCGGTGATTACAGCAGCATTCTTGCGGGCCTGGCGATGCTGGCGTCCTCCAGGGTGTTTGTTGATGACATTGGGGTGGGTCCCACGTATGACGTGGTGCACCAGACAGTTAGCGGCCGGGGCCGGAGTTTCGGACAAGTCTTCACAGCAGGGAACCTTCAGAGGCTCCATTTTCTCTACAGCTTCCTTGACAGGTTCTGGGGCTTCGACCTCCAGCATATCTACAAAGGCTAACCCCAAAAAGTTGGGGAAGCCCACAGCGGCAGGGAAGCTGCCGAATTCCATGGGTACCTCCAGGTACCCTTGCGATAATCGAAAGATCGAAGTCAACGCCAGCTATCCCGTTGTTCGCGACCTTTTTCTTTCTTTCGCGGGTCGATCGATCAACTGACCAACTGGCAGTCAAATGATCAATTAACGACGCGGGCGTGCCAGCCACATGCGTGACGACTTTATGATGCGCTCATTCTGACCCATGTCGGGCGAATGTGAGATTCGGTCGAGACCAGCAGTCCGCCATACCATAAAGGCTATGGCGTTAATTACATCCCCTACGAGGAGGGAACACCTTTGATTAATTGTCGAGATAGCGGGCTGTCGAAGCCAGATTAAAAAGAGCTACATGATGATCATGACGAAGGCATGCAGGATGCATGTATTTATCGTGCAGAAGATGCATAGTTCATAGAATTATGGATCCTTGGTACGTGGCGGAGGACGTAAGTCCGAAGACCACCGTCGCGCATAGCGAAGACTTCCGACCAGACGTAAGCCGGCTTTCTGTCGACACCATTTGATGTACCCAAGGATCTATGCAGGCATGCACACATAACGTTCATGGCTATATTAAGCATGATAATGGAATTATGGAAGCAAATGGTGATCAACCACATTTATTACTCCCCATCAAGGAAAGGGAAAGCAACACAAGTGTGATAGCGAAAGTAAAGTGCTAACGGACAAGGTAATGAAGATGTGATAACAGTATAGTTCGAGCTCGCTTGGCCCTTCCTTTATTCAATTTATTACCAATTGTGGTTTATTGACATCGACCCTGAGGGACGAGAGCCACTCTGAGGCAAATGATCAATTAAAGCAGCAAAAGGTCTCAAAACCGGCGCGGCCATGTAAGGAAGGTTTATACGGCGCGATAAGACATGGGTATAGCATCCTAATCCGGCGCGGCCATGATGAATGTTAATACGGCGCACAAGGGATTGGGGCGCGCCGGTTCATGGCGCGCCGGAAAGGCGCAAGGAAGTTTTTTTTTATTATGAGTGTAGGGTTAATCCGGCGCGGGGGGGTACCGCGCCGGATTAGGGCGCGCCGGGTTAAGGCCGCGCCGTTTTAGCTTATTTTTTGATGAATTTTGAATCATTTGAGTTTGTTAAGTTTATGTTGAGGGTTTTGAAGCCATTTGAGGCCAATTGTTTGTTAAATTGAAGTCCAGAACCCTCCAAGAATGACGTGATAAGCCAGTGCGAGGTTCCTACTCGAGCACCGAGATAATTGGGTCCAAAACGAGTACTTCGTTATGGTTTATTCTTTATTAATCTGTCCAAAATTGGACAGCATCTCCCCTGAACCTGAAGAGTTGCAGGGGAGAAGCGGGGTCATGCTCACCTATGGAACAAGCCCCTAAACCACCGGTCTACACGAAGGCAGCCAGCAAACCCCATTGGATAGGATACCCCGAGGACTAGCCTGCTAGGGGCACCAAGGTTCCATAAGAGGAAAAGACAGAGAGATGAAGCCATTGATGATGGGAGCATCACCCCGAGGACTAGCCTGCGAGGGGTGGACAACCCACAATTTGTGACTCATCCCCCAGAGGAACTGACCATCAGGAGAGTGGAGCTCCGAGGGCTAGCCTACGAGGAGCACCCGTCCCCGAGTCTCGATCGGGTCCTAGAATGTCGGGGATGAGCTGATTGAGCTAGGACCCCATTATTGTCTGCCGTGGCCCGAGAGGACGTCTACCTTCAGGAGGTAAAGCCCCCGATCGCCTAGCAATTTCAAAAAGCAAGAGGGAATGTCCCCCTCCCCGGGTGGTCGGGACGATGAGAAAACCTCGGAACAGTTTGGATGATCGTGATGCACAGATGCAGTAAATGCATAAACAAGATGGGCTCGTTGCAGGGGCATATCCTCGAACAATTGGAAAGCAACGTTCAGGGGATGGACCCTATGCATGGCGGAAAGAGGCACGCGCAGAAGCACGGCTCCATCCGAGAAGAGAAAGGGATGCGAAAACCCTTGAATCAGACATGAGAATGATCGAAAGAAAAGTCCCCGGGGAGGGGGTGTTTCTGTAGCCCATGATGATTCGGGGCACGATGTAGACCTCGGAGAAACCGGAATTAGAGCAGTGCGGAGAAGAGCTCAGACACACGCATTGGCATAGATAAAAGAGGGGCTAAGGATCATTCATTCGATATATTCATTTAAGCATTCACACGCGCACCTATATCACCATCCCAGAAACGGGAATGGTTTAGCATTTACATTATAAGAGCACAGCACCGGCACCATTGCTTGGTCGTCGTTCGCCAATACCGGAGGCAGAGGACGTGCAGAGCACAACAACAGGGGAAAGGGAAAAAGAGAAAATCACGTAGAAGGGGGAGGAGAATCGACTCATATCATCGTCGCTCCTCCCCCCCTCGCTTACATTCGATGGGTAGGAAATTCAGAAGAAGAAATATACGAAAAGCAGAAGAGGGACCGGCACCGGTGCCCACCTGTTCCTGAAACAGGGTATCATAGAGAAAGGAAGATGGCCGGCAGAAGATCCTCCGAAGAAGCCCTGCTCCCTCTCTTCTTCAAAGGAAAGCCTTCTCGAGAAAACCCTCCTCTCTTTTCCTTCCTGCTCTCTATATCTTCTGATGTCTCGATCTGTCTCCCTCCCTCTTCTCTCTTCCTTTGTTCTCCTCGTTCTCCTCTTTCTGATCGAACTTCACCCATTTATATAGCAGGTTGGAGGCTCTTCATCCGGCGTGGGCTTTTGCGCGCCGGGAGGAATCTTCATCATTTCATCGCGCCAGTTTAAGACGCCATCTGATAGAGTGACTTGCGCGCCGGGATAAGAGCCGAAGATAAAGGGGTGCACCGGCATAAGCGCTGAAGGTAGGGGGGTGCACCGGGTTAAGGGCTGAAGGTAGGGGGGCGCACCGGGTTAAGGGCGCACCGGGCTAGTGCTCTTTACGACCTTCGAGCCAGTCGATGAGTCCGGGGATGATTCCGGGAGTCATCATGAACATGTGTCCTGTCGATGCTCACTGAAAACTCAACGAGATGTCTTGTCGAGGCTCCCGGGTTGGCGTACGGCCATTCTTGAGGTTCTGGATAGCTTTGGGTTCCTCACGCGGGTTTTTCGCTGACACGGCCTTCGGCTCTACGATCCATGCTGTTGGTCCGACCTGGCTCGTACCCAGAGCTCTCTAGGGGGTTGGATAACACTAGAGATAGTTCCGCCTGCGATGGGCGATCATTCGGCCACTAACAGGCCCATATTGGCGGGAAGCCGTGCCCATGCCGGGCGATCGGGATCTTCCGCCGACAGAGCTTTCGGTCTTCCATTTTGGAAAGCCAGGGGGGAACTCCTTTGTCTTCAGGAGAGCCTTTTCATGTGGTGGGGGACCACCGGATAGACCATCGTCCTTGATCAGACAATGGGTGTAGTGGATGCAGCATGACAAAGTCGATGCCGGTTCATTGGGCAGGCTTGGTCGCACTGCCGGTTGGTTGTGGATTCATCTCGGCTCTCCTGAGGTGAAGTCCCCACGTCCATGCGAAATGACTCGAGGCTCTTGCAGCTTGAAAAATCCTCGATGTGTTGATCTTTATCGGCTCCCGCGCTTCGGTGGGCTGGGTCATTCGTTCTTATGGCTTGGTCGCTGACGATCATATTTTAGGTGCCAACAGTTCGTGTCTGTGTTTCTGGGGTGTTGGGAAGTGCCGTGTTACTTCGATTAGTGTGCCCATAGGAATGTGTGTTTTGGGCTTTGTGTAGCGCTCGATCGAGTCACCGGGTATCGGTGTGAGTGCGGTGGGGTTCCCCCGCATGTGTGTGGCCTCCCTCGAGTTCCCGTTTGAGGGGATGGTCTCGGCGGCTTATGGTCTGCCTCTGTATTCGTGTTACCGTTGTTTTAGACCTAGTCAAGATTTTAAGTCAGTTGGCCTTGGCGGCCCAACCTTCGTCCGCTTCTTCGTTGTGGCGTCCCTTTCTTAGACCGCTACACGTCGTTTGTCTTAGGTCTGTCTTAGGGCGGTTAGTGTGGTGGTTGTCTCTTGGACCGCCTAGTCCGTGTAGCGCATCTATATTAGACCGCTTTGGTGGTTTGTTCGAATAGGTCGGTTCAGGGTTGACTAGGTTTAGCGGCGTAATCCTTGACCGCGACAGTCACCTAGCGGCCAATTCTATGACAGCCAGCGTATGTTCCTCCGCTTGACTCCTGCATGTCATTTCACGATGTTTTAATTTCCAATTGTCTTGGCTTGACCTTGTGGTTTGCCTGTCATCTCATGGATGTCTCTTGACGTCCTATGAGAGCTATGACCATGATATAAGGTAGCCAGACATGCCTTGGTTTCTGTACTACCATAGAGTCATTATCAGGTTCCGATCAACCCGGGGTGACCTAGTGGTTGACATGCGACCTTGTGTGCGTCTCGGCGGTTCTGGACGCCTTGAGGTGTTGTGTCACCTCGGTTTGCATGTCCAGATGTGCTGAGGGTCTTGGTGTTCCCTCATGTCCCCGTGTGTCATTTTACGCGGTCATGTCATTTCCTCTGGCTTAGGATTAGACCGATTGGTGGCTCGTTCCGCATTGCGTAATGATCTTGACTTTGAGTCGTGAGACTCAAGGATCGTTGTAGTAGCAAGTCTAGTTACCCTGTCCTGAGTCTTTTGGCAGTGATGTGCTGCCTTAGTGCTTCGTAGTACATGCGATAGTGCTTCCTTGCTTGTCTATACTTCAGCACTCATGCTTTGGAGTCTGTGTCTAGTGAGCCTTCACTAGTCATAGCCTGGCGACACGTTACGACGTGTCGACCCACCCGGGAGTGGTGGCGTGGCAGTTCCCGAGATATGGTTTGTAAGCTAGTTTCTGTGGCCCCCATTATACAGTAGCGTCCTGTTGGGTGGGGAAAACTAGCTAGAGGCCTAGCTCTCCAGCAAGAGTCGGTGTGTGCACATGTGGTCAGGGGCTTGGACTGACGTTGACGGGCGTTACCCTGTCTAGTCACTCGTTACTGTAGTTCATGTTCTGGTTCTGAGCGTGTCTTAGTCTCTGTCGTGCTTCAGGCGACAGCGTATACGAGACACTTGTAGGCGCAGTATAAGACGTCAGTGGACGCAGCTGGCTGTTCTTCTAGTGACGGGGTGCTTCCATCACGTGACACGTGACTCTCGTGTTTCTCGCACGTCGTGACCTTTTCAGGTTAGCCTTCTCATGGTCTTACCCGAGGTCAGTGTTGTGTCATGTACATGACGTTCCAGTCGTGTATGTGGTCATGTCTAGGAGAGCGTGCATGGTAATCGAGTCGTGTGTGCTTTAGAGCTTGTCTGTGTCTATCTTGGTCCTTTCTAGGCTTTTTACCTGTCTTTGTAGGCCCGATAGATCGGCAACTCCTGACCTTGTCAGATCAGAGTCCGTCTTCCTGTTGCTGTCTGTAGTAGTTTGGGAGGCCGAGGTTAGTTCGGCAGCCATGTTTTCGTTCAGGTACGGATTTTCCCTTTTCTTTTAGCTGTTCCTACTCCTTCCGTTCTGATTTTCTTTTATAGCTTTCTAGTGGTAGTTTTCCTGCTTTACTACTCCTGCTGTTTACCTGCTGTTTTAGCATGTCACTGTGTTGTTTTTCAATGGGGATCCGTGTGACCCCTACAGAGCCAGTGACACGAGGCTCACCCCTGCTTTTCAGGTGGGTGGCGTCGTTTTGGTTCCACGGTTCCTGGTGTGGCGTGTCCGTAGCTGCCAGCGGTACCTGCGTCGGGTTTCCCCCGACCTCAGTGTACGTTCTTCTTTCTATTGGACTGTACTTGTCTTTCCTTTGGACTGGACTCTGGAATAATTGTTAACTTGTAACTATTAATTAAAAATTAATTTTATTTCTGCTACTTTAGCAAACTGATCTAATGAAATTTAATTGCTTACTGTTATATCTCTGCAGCTTCAATGTACTATACGCCAATTCTTCTATCCCTTCGGAGCTTTACAGCTCTTGGGAGGCTTCACGGGTTCGAAGCGGTATCGGGTATATCCGGGATCCGGGTCATCACAGTTGGTATCAGAGTGGTTGTTGTGTGAAGTACATGGGAATCCGAGATATACAGTTTCCAGAGTCCTGAAAGTCCAGTATAGTCTTTCGTTGGCTTAGGTTTCACGATTCTTTATCGCTCTATTTTTCACATGTTGTCTTATGCGTGCTGTGTCAGCACTGTAGGAGATGGTTTCGCTCTCGTCAGGATGTGACGGGATGCTCCTTTTTCGTCGTGGTGTTTGTCTCGATCTTATTGTACTTGGCAGAGTTTGCCGGTAGGCTTGAATCTGCAATACATTGTTTGAGATTTTCCCGTGGTTTATTCAGGTCGCTGGTGACTTTTCAAGTTGGTGTGATGGCCGTACACATTCTTACGTTGTTTTGGTCGGCCCAGCTTAAGTCTGTGCAGCTCCTGAGGTGTTTCGTTTCTTTTGAAGTGGTTGCTTTGTTGCCTCGATTGAGAAGATGCTCGAGCGAACCTAGGATTTTCATTCCTGGTAAGCTTCTGATAGTCGAGCTTGATGCTTCTCATTCCGCTTGGTGGAGTCTTTTCAAGGTAAGAATTGGAATTGCTATCTTAATGAGGCCTTTGTCCTGTGTCTACTTAAGTGTAGATAGTATTTCTTCTGAGCATGATCTGCTCTTTGTTCTACGGTTGCTTGGCTTTGGACCTAATCTTTGTGTTAAGAGCCGTTGTGCACTATGTTTGTCGTGCCGTGTCTAGTGGTAGATGTGTTGTGAAAGCTCATTTATTATTTCAGGACGTAATGGTAAGTTGAGATTAGCCTTTCTTTGTGCTTTGTGCTGAAGTTGTTACTCTTCTTCTTTTGCACTTAGGTGACTTGTGATCGGTTGTTCCCAGGATCAATACTCGTGGCGTGATATATTGTGATTTTCATGAATTGCGATAGCGCCGAGTGTGTGCTGAGGTGCAGATACCGAGATATTTTGGATGCCTGTGTGCGTTGTTTGAGTGCGCAGCGGAAGCGTGTGGGCTAATAACCCACGGGTCGAGGATCATTGGTTGTAAGATTCTGATCGGTCGAGAGAATTATTTTTTCTCGATGTGACTTCATCTTGGCTCCCTGTGCCTTGATGTGGTCTTTTGTCATGTCGTTGATGGAGTCATTCTAGTGTAGGCATCGGCATTTGTGAGTGTTGGGGAATTTGTCGGCATTTTTGTTGATTGGGTACCCTTGCTCCTCTGTATGGTGTCCTGGGTCTTGTGCTCTCAAGACGTGATCGTAGTCCTTGAGATGCGTTCCCCGAGATTGTCATTTTCATTGTCGTGGGTCTTTTCTTGGTGAGCTGCTCGATGCATGACTAGTCCATTATAGTCATGTGCTCAGCTATTATTGTGCCTTGATGTGACCCAGCTTGACGTTGCGTTCCGTGGTTCTGTGTTCAGTACGGAGCCGGGATCCTACAAGTTCTACCGTTGTTATCGTTTTATCATTGTTTCTCTATGATTTTGTGTATCTACCTTGGCACTGTGTGGACCGTAGTCTTGTCGATTAGTTGTGCTGTACTCTTCTTTCCTGATAGAGTTAGCATGAGACTCGATCAGATGTAATATCTGAGTGAGGACTGACTTGATTATGCTTGTGGTCTGGTGTTGTCGTTGGCGTCCTGTGTGCCAGGCTTTCGTGGCTGCCTTTGGCACTGGAGCCGATGTGTCGAGCTATCAGCTGAGAGGATTATGCTTCCTTGTTTAAGCTGATACTCGCCGTGTCTGTCGTTTTGTTTTTCCGATATCTGTGTCGTGGCATGTGTCGTGTCTCCTTCTCTGCGAGACGTAAGCGACGTTGCCATATTTCAGAGGTGTCAGACTTGTGTTCACTTATGTCGTGCTCGATCCAGAGCGTGTACTTGTGATTATGGTTTGACTATGTCCCTCTGAATTATGTTTTTTGAGATTTGTGTTGTTTCAAGTTGTGTCTTGGGGTTTGTTTGTCCCTGCTTCTTCTTGTTCGTTCCTCAAATTTCAAGAATGAAATTTCTTAAAGGAGGGGAGGATGTAATGCCCTAGATTCTTATCGGATTCTTATTGGGTCTTTCGGATCTTTTTCAGAGAGTTTTGGATCGCTTGTGTGGGTCATGAGTTGTGTTTTACGATCCACATGGGTTTTTCTCTCGTACTAGTTACGGAACCCTATGGTGAGTTTATTTCTCAGTTCATAGACTCGTGGACGTTACAGCAGCGATGTACTCTTTGAGAGGATCGTTTCAACTATTTTTACACATTTTTATGAATTAGTCCATTTTCGGGTCAATTATTGAATTTTTAGAAATTAGGAAAATTTCCTAATTTCTTTTTATTCTCCTTCCTCTCTCCTCCCTTCTCATTTCGCGACCGTGACTCCTCTCTCCTCCCTTCTCATTTCGCGACCGTGACTCCTCTCTCCCCCGTTTTCTCTCTTCTCTCACCCTTCCGGCTCTGGCTGCAGACAGAGGAGGCTCGGGCAGGTAGAGGTGATGCCGTGGGAGTGGTCCGGAGCGCGATGGGGCGAGGATCGAATCGGTTTTGGCGCGATCCCGAACGGTGGATTCAAAGCCGATGGTCGAGTTTGCGATGTGGTTTTCGGTGCGGTTTAGTCACTTCAGTGCACGGAATCGTCGGTGGAGGTAGGGAGATGGACGCTCTACGTCTCCCTTACATTTTCCCTATAATTTCATGTTATTCGGTGCAAGTTTGAGTGTGTTTCTTTCAAGTTCGGGAAAATCATGCTTTTGGGGTGTTCGTAGGGTTCGCCAAAAAATAGCGATGGTTTTTAGATCAGTTGGTATCAATCGAACCCCTAGAATGTCAGCGTTCCAGATCCGCTGATTTCGTGTCAATTGGTTGTCATTTGGGGCCGGTATGAGCCCGGGAACCCCGGTGACCCAAATAGGGTTAATTCGGTGGAATTGCCTGTTTCAATCTGTTTGTGCATTATTTTGACCCCTTCCGGAGTGTGGAAGGTCAGTATTATGATTGTGGTTGTTTTCCCCTTCGATCGGAATCGAACGGGATGTGGAATCGGGCGTTAGGGCTCGGTTCTACCGGTTTTCCGCCGTGACCGGTCTACGGGACCTGATGGGTTGGTCGACCGGCGGTTGCTCACGAACCGTGTCGGGTCCAGTCGTAGGTCCTGTCAACCGACCACCCTGGGCCGGTCGAACGACCCTGTCAGGTCGACCGGAAATGCTGTATTTTCATTCGTTTGAGGCCTAGTCGGTCCGGTTGAGACCCAATGACCGACCTATGGCCTCGCGAGTGTTCCTGACACCCTGTGGGTTCCATGTCCGTGTTTATGGGGTGTCAAGAAGTGATGTGTTACTTCAATTAGCGTGCCCGTAGGCATGTGTGTTTCAAGCTTTGTGTAGCGCTCGATTGAGTCACCGTGTATCGGTGTGAGTGCGGTGGGGTTCCCCCGCATGTGTGTGGCCTCCTTCGAGTTCCCGTTTGAGGGGATGGTCTCGGCGGCTTGTGGTCTACCTCGGTATTCGTGTTACCGTGGTTTTAGACCTAGTCCAGATTTTAAGTTGGTTGGCCTTGGCGGCCCAACCTTCATCCGCTTCTTCGTTGTGGCGTCCCTTTCTTAGGCCGCTACATATTGTTTGTCTTAGGTCTTTATCTTATGGCGGTTAGTGTGGCGGTTGTCTCTTGGACCGCCTAGTCCATGCAACGTGTCTATATTAGACCGCTTTGGTGGTTTGTTCGATTAGGTCGGTTCAGGGTTGACTGGGTTTAGTGGCGTAATCCTTGACCGCGACAGTCACCTAGCGGCCCATTCTATGACTGCCAGCGTATGTTCCTCCGCTTGACTCCTGCATGTCATTTCACGATGTTTTAATTTTCAATTGTCGTGGCTTGACCTTGTGGTTTGCCTGTCGTCCCGTGGATGTCTCTTGACATCCTATGTGAGCTATGACCACGATATAAGGTAGCCAGGCATGCCTTGGTTTCTGTACTGCCATAGAGTCATTATCAGGTTCCGGTCAACCCGGGGAGACCCAGTGGTTGACAAGCGACCTTGTGTGCATCTCGGTGGTTCTGTCCAGCCCGAGACTTGGTTCTGGACGCCTTGAGGTGTTGTCTCACCTCGGTTTGCATGTCCAGATGTGCTGAGGGTCTTGGTGTTCCCTCATGTCCTCGTGTGTCATTTTACGTGGTCATGTCGTTTCCCCTGGCTTAGGATTAGACCGATTGGTGGCTCGTTCCGCATTGCGTAATGATCTTGACTTTGAGTCGTGAGACTCAAGGATCGTTGTAGTAGCAAGTCTAGTTACCCTGTCCTGAGTCTTTTGGCAGTGGTGTGCTGCCTTAGTGCTTCGTAGTACATGCGATAGTGCTTCCTTGCTTGTCTATACTTCAGCACTCGTGCTTTGGAGTCTGTGTCTAGTGAGCCTTCACTAGTCATAGCCTGGCGACACGTTACGACGTGTCAACCCACCCGGGAGTGGTGGCGTGGCAGTTCCCGAGATATGGTTTGTAAGCTAGTTTCTGTGGCCCCCATTATACAGTAGCGTCCTGTTGGGTGGGGAAAACTAGCTAGAGGCCTGGCTCTCCAGCAAGAGTCGGTGTGTACACACGTGGTCAGGGGCTTGGACTGACGCCGACGGGCATTACCCTATCTAGTCACTCGTTACTGTAGTTCCTATTCTAGTTCTAAGCGTGTCTTAGTCTCTGTCGTGCTTCAGGTGGCAGCATAGATGAGACACTTGTAGGCGCAGCATAAGACGTCAGTGGACGCAGCTGGCTGTTCTTCTAGTGAGGCGGTACTTCCATCACGTGACACGTGACTCTCATGTTTCTCGCACGCTGTGACCTTTCCGGGTTAGCCTTCTCGTGGTCTTACCCGAGGTCAGTGTTGTGTTGTGTACAGGACGTTCCAGTCGTGTATGTGGTCGTGTCTAGGAGAGCGTGCATGGCAATTGAGTCGTGTGTGCTTTAGAGTTTGTCTGTGTCTATCTAGGTCCTTTCTAGGCTTTTTGCCTTTCTTAGTAGGCCCAGCAGATCGGCAACTCCTGACCCTGTCAGATCAGAGTTCACCTTCCTATTGCTGTCTAGAGTAGTTTGGGAAGCCGAGGTTAGTTCGACAGCTCTGTTTTCATTCAGGTACGGCTTTTCCCTTTTCTTTTAGCTGTTCCTACTCCTTCCGTTTCGATTTTATTTTACAGCTTTCCAGTGGTAGTTTTCCAGCTTTACTACTCCTGCTGTTTACCTGCTGTTTTAGCATGTTATTGCGTTATTTTTTAGTGGGGATCCGCATGACCCCTACTGAGCCAGTGACACGAGGCTCACCCCTGCTTTTTAGGTGGGTGGCGTCGTTCTGCTTCCGCGGTTCCTGGTGTGGCGTGTCCGTAGCTGCCAGCGGTACCTGCGTCGGGTTTCCCCTGACCTCAGTGTACGTTCTTCTTTCTATTGGACTGTACTTGTCTTTCCTTTGGACTGAACTCTGGTATAATTGTTAACTTGTAACTGTTAATTAGAAAGTAATTTTATTTCTGCTACTTTAGCAAATCGATCTAATGAAATTTAATTGCTTATTATTATATCTCTGCGGCTTCAATGTACTACACGACAATCCTTCTATCCCTTCAGAGCTTTACAACTCTTGGGAGGCTTCACGGGTTCCAAGCGATATCGGGTATATCCGGTATCCGGGATCCGGGTCATCACATACATGGTGGAAGTCGATTCCGGCACTGCCGTAAGATGCACCACATGCCTAGAACGGTTTCCTTGCCCTTTTCCGAGCTGGGTACTTCTCTGAACATGTCAAGGAGAGGAAATCTATGGAATTCGCTTCATTACGCCAAGGCATGATGACTGTAGCGGAGTATGAACTCCAATTTTCTAGGCTGGCACCGTATGCTCCTCACTTGGTTAGCATCGACTTATTAAATGCTAACCGGTTTATGGATGAATTGAGGCCTGGTTATATTCAACAACTAGGGACTCAGAATATCCAGACATATGCGGAAATGGTCCAGCGGGAGCATCTATGTGAAAGGACCTTAGAGAAGGTCAAAAAATTGAAAAGAAAGGGAGAGGAGCCGAGCCGAAGGTCTGATCGGCATGATAAGGAGAAGTTTAGTATCACGGAACCCTACAAATCCCATGATAGCAAGAAGAGATCCCGAAATGGGAGTAGTAGTGGCTACCACAAGAATAAGAAAGTCAAGGAAGAAGACAAACAAGTTGCCACGGCTTGTACCTTTTGCGAGAAGTTCGGTCATTCGGACGAAGAATGCTGGAAGTGCCTTGGTGCTTGTTTAAGATGTGGCAGCCGGGAGCACCGCATGTCGGATTGCCCCATTATGAAGGAACAATCTTCCGGTGGTAGACGTAAGCGTCAAGCTCATCTCAATGCTATCATGGAAGATGAAGAAATGCCCAAGAATGATGGACTAATGAAAGGTACTATCCAAATCTATTCCCATCCTACATTCATACTATTTGATACCGGTGCTTCTCATTCCTTTATATCTACTACTTTTGCCAAAACCTTACCTATTGCATAAGTTCATCTACCTTCAGACCTAGCAATCACTACACCATTAGGACCCGGAACCAAACTTACAACCTATTATCCCGATAGTGAGGTAATGGTAGAAGGTCACAATCTTCCTGCAAACCACGTATGTCTTGATATGGAGGGCTGCGATGCTAGTCTAGGTGTAGATTGGCTTGTAGATCACGATGCCTATATAAATTGCCGCAACTGGATTATCTCTTTTCGAAAACCTGGTCTTCCAAGGTTTTCCTTCCTTGGTATCAGATATAGGAAGCATCCTACCAGAATTTCATCTCTTCACGCTTGCAAACTTATTTCGCAAGGTGTTTGCGATGGGATTCTTCCCGTTCTACTCCGGTCTTCTTTCTTTGTTTATTTATGATTATCATTGGGGTTTATTTGGTTCATTTCACATGTCGATCAATCAATTAACTGACTGGCAATTAACTGACTGATTGACTACGCGGGCGTGCCAGTCACGTGAGTGACAAATTTATTATGTGCTCATTCTGACCCGTGTCGGGCGAAGGTGAGATTCGGTCGGGACCAACAGTCCGCCACACCATAAAGGCTATGGCGTTAATTACATCCCCCGAAAGGAGGGAAAACCTTTGATTAATTGCCGAGATAGTGGGCTGTCGAGGCCGGAATAAAGATGCGATGTTATGAATATGACAAGATCATATGAGATGCGTCTATTTATCATGCAGGAGAGGCATGGTTCATTAAATTGGAGACCCTTGGTACGTGACGGAGGATGTAGGTTCGAAGACCACCATCGCGCATAGCGGAGACTTCCGATCGGGCGTAACCCGCCTTCTGTCAACGCCATTTGATATACCTGAGGGTCTATGCAAGCATGCATTCATGATGCTTGTGACTATGCTAAGCATGGCAATAGAGTTATGGAAACAAGCAGTGCTCAATCACATTTATTAATCCCCGCCAAGGGGAGAGAATGGTAACACAAGCATGATAACGAAAGCAAAATGCTGACGGACATGGTAGTGAAAACATGATAACAAGATGACTAGGACTCGAACAGCCCTTCTCTTATTCAGTTTATTACTAATTAGGGTTTATTAACTCTGACCACGGGAGACGAGGATCGCTCTGGAGGCGAGTGAGCGATTAAAACAGCAAAAGGGTTCAAAACTGGCGCGGCCACGCGTAGGGGTAGGTTTCCCCGGCGCAGCCAAACGTAGTTGAAGGGTCTTAATACGGTGCGGTTATGACAAATGGTTAATACGGCGCGACGGGCACGGGGCGCGCCAGTTTAGGGCGTGCCGGGAACGGGCCAAATAAAAACAGGAAATCATGAGTCTAGTGTTAATCTGGTGCGGGGGGGTACCACGCCGTATTAGGGTGCACCGGATTAGGGCCGCGCCATTTTAGCTTATTTTTTTGATGAATTTTGAAACCATTTAAGTTCATTAAGATTCTGTTGAGAGTTTTGAAGTTATTTGGGCCAATTGCTCGTTTGATTAAAGTCCAGGATCCTTCAGAATGAAGTAATGGGCTAGTGCGAGGTCCATACTCGAGCAGTAGAGTCCCTGATTCAGAATGAATATTTTATTACGGCAGATCCGCAGAGACGACTTGTGAGTCCAAAACTTGCCGAAAATCGGGCAGCATCTCCCCTGAACCTGAAAGGTTGCAGGAGAGGAACGGGGTCATGCTCACTTGTGGAGCAAGCCCCTTAAACTACCGGTCTACTTGGTGACAGCCAGTAAATTCCCAACGGATAGGATACCCCGAGGACTGGCCTACGAGGGGCACCAAAGCTCCGTGGGTGGAAGCAGAGGATGAGGTAGCTGATGATAGAAGCGACACCCCGAGGACAAGCCTACAAAGGGGTGGGCGACCGACAGCATACACTGCACCTGCTAGAGAGAGAGAACCTCAGGGAAAGAGGTTCCTAGGGCTAGCCTGCTAGGAACATTTTCCCCTTTGGTCACCACAGGGTCCCGAGGAGCTGTGGGTTTTAGATTGTCGGGCCGGAGCCCCTATTGTTGTTGTTGGCTTCATGACTCATGAGAACATCCATCACTCGAGATCGGAGTTCCCCTGTCCAATTAGCAACTCGGTGAACGGTGGGAAATATCCCCCTCCCTGGGTGGAGGGCCAAGATGTTGATGCTCACGGGACCGGGTTACCATTCACAGAATAGAATGGAACAGTAGTCACGGAAAGGGGCGATCGATATGCAACGAGAAAAGTTTGTCTACACATGCAAACCCACAAATGACTGGAATGCAGTAGTCATGAAGCGGACTTCATTGTCCCAAAACATTGCCTGCCCCCTCTGAACAACGGAGAGATGCAAAGAGGAGGGGAGGCCAAGATCAGATTTCGTATCAAAATAAAGAGCGACATATGCACAGGCACAGGAGCGGAGGACCCAGGGAGGGGTTTGTCCATGTAGCCCATGGCATACCAGGGCGCGTTCGGAGTCCAGAGAAATCGGGATTTCAGAGCCGTATACGGGAAGACCCCAATAGATATATACATTTATCAAATGAGATAGCAATGGAAGAGGAAGATGAGATGCCAAACATTCAACCCATTGATGCATTCATATACGCATGATGTCATTCCATTGACGGGGGAAATCGCATACATATCGTGAGTTTGGGTGCCGGCATCACGGCACAGCCACCATCCTACTCGCAGGAGGATTCACAGAAGAACAATCGGTAAATGAAAGAAGACGCAGAGAAGGGGGGGAGGGTTTGGCTCATATCATTGCCATCCCTCACCCCTCTCGCTTACATTCGTCGGGGAGAAAGCAAAAGTGGATCAGAAGATAGACGACTCGGACACCCACCTGTTCTAGAAACAGAGTGTCGGAACGCCTTCTTCCTCTCTTACTCCGAAGGGCTTCAGATGAGGATGGGAGACGGCGACTGGGGAACGCTCTGAGAGACTCTGCTTCTTTCACAAGAAAGAAAATCCTTCCTCCCTCGAAGACGACTGGCCCTCCTCCCTTTTTTTTTCCTTTCTCAATTGCCCTCTCCTTCTTTTTCTTTTTTTCTTTTTCAATCGAACAGCTGCCTATATATATATATATATATGCCGGTTTGATGTCTTAACCCGCCATGGAGATTGGCGCGCTGGGGAAAGGGGCTCCATCCTTTGCACGCCGGAATAGGAGGGCTTCAGGTGGCGGGTTTTCTGTGCTCTGGAATGTGGGCGATAGACAAGGGTGCGCCGGTTTAGGGCCCGCCGGAATAGAGATGCGCCGATTTAGGGCGCGCCGTGTTAACACTCTACGCACGTCGCGAGTCGGCCGATGAGTCCGGGGATGATTTCGGGGGTCACCATGAACACTTATCTCACCACTGCTCCTTGAAACCTCGTGGAGACGCCTTGATGAAGCTTTCAGGTCGACGTACGGCCGTTCTTGGAGCTTCAAATAGCTTCGGTTTGATTACGCGGGTTTTTCGCTGACACGGCTCTTGGCACTATGATAAGTGCCGCTGGCTCGGTCTGGCTTGTGCTCAAAGCTCCTTAGAGGGTGGGATAACACCCAGGATAGTTCCGCCCACTTCGAGCGATCATTCGGCCGTTAACGGGCCCTATTTGGAGAGAAGCCGTACCCGTGCTGGGTAGCCAGGATCTTCTACCGACAAAGCCTCTGGTCCATCGTTCTGGAGAGCCAAGGGGACTCTTTTATCTCAGGAGAGCCTTTCATGAGGTGGGTAGCCATTGGGTAGACCGTCGTCCTTGGTCGGACAACGGGTGTAGTGTATGCGGCACGACAGAGTCGATGCCGGTTCATTGGGAAGGCTTGGTCGCACTGCCGGTTGGTTGTGAGTTCATCTCGGTTCTCCTGAGGTGAAGTCCCTGGCGTTCATACGGAGTGACTTGAGGCTCTGAAAGCTCGAGAAGTCTTCAATATGTTGATCTTTATCGACTTCCGTGCTTCAGCGGGCCGTATCATTCGTCTTTATGGCTTGATCGCCGACGATCACATTTTGGGTGCCAACAAATGCCCCCCTGCCGTGGGTGTTGCAAGCGAGGCACGAGTGCAGCAGGGCCGACGGATGAACTTCGCCCAGAATGATCTTCTCTTCAATTGACGAAAGCTCGGGACTACTGGGGCCTTAGCTCTCACAGCTAAAACTGGCCACATGGGGGTCAGTCAAGTTGGAGGCGAGGAACAGATGTCCTTGGCTCTTGATGTTCCTGTTGCAGCTTCATCCCAAGGGGCTGGCAGGGAAGTCGTCTTCATTGAGACTTCAGCTACCATATCGGCCACCGCGGTTGTTCCCCCACACTAGTGCGCTGCATATCATGCCGTCGTCATCTTCTGGGATGGGCGACGATATCTGGGCCACTGTGGATAGTAGAGTGGAGTTCGAACTACCCGAGATGTCGCCGCTCGGTCTCCAGTCGTCGAGTGACCTTGTGCGACAGTTCTTAGGGACCCTTCAGCAGACCATAACGGTCAGTAGAGATTTGACTTATGTTCAGCTGAGGGGCTTGATAGAGCACTTATCCCTCTCACTGTTGGCTTTTGGTTGCCCCATGGACGACTGGACTCCACGGGTGGTTTTGCTTCTGAAATATGTGAACAGAAGGGAATTCTTAGGCCGGGAGGCAGCTGACCAGCTGGCGGCCATAACACTGGAGCGAGCTGAATGCCGAGCAGCTCTCATCTCTTTGAAAGGGACTGCGGCGAGGATGAGGAATGATGCCAATGCCTCTTTGCAGCGCCGAAGCTTCCTCACAGCCGGGATAGTAGAGCTACAGGCCGAACTTTCAAGGGCAGAGGCTGAGCTTCAAGAAGTAGAGCGCATGGAAGTCCAGAGGATGGAGGAGGCAGAGATGGCCGAGGGACAAGATGCTTTCCTCGGGGAGAAACTATCTCAGCTGGAGGCCACTAAGTTCAGACTGCAAGAACTAACCCGCCATCATTCCTTGGGCATTCCAGAGCTGGAGGACATCTTCCGACGCCCTCTGCCATAGTCTTTTCTATTTGCCCCTTTCGCTGGACTTCATGTATTCCGGGGAATGCCCCGCGTAACATGTACCTTTTGTTTCATAGGAATGAAAAGGCTTCATTTTGCTGTTAAATGATGACTCCATTCTTTCATTATTTTTTTTCTTTTTTTTTCATTCGCCAGTTAATTCTAGCCCGAGTATGTGAGTCACTAGGGCAGGAGAGCGCTCACACCTTCAGCAAAGGGGTGAGGTGTTCGCTCCACCGCGCCGTGACCATTCTCAGAACCAAGCAACGGCTAGTGTAGGCCAAGAGTTTGAAGGACCAAAAGGGTATAGAGGCCCCTTCAGGGCTAGGAAATAAGGATAGATGGCCTGTCAGCCGAATCCATTGAAGCTGACGGAAATTGAGGGTAGGGTTTATTCATCAACAGAGTTTATATGGAGCAAAAGCAGTCTACTGCTTAATGAGGACGAGGGGTCCAGGTTAGGGGGGAAAGTTGATCGGTCCTGTCGATGGCGACAAGGGTCGATAGAAAGTCGGTCAGTCTAGGAGACGAAAACTGAAAAAGGTAGCGACCGATCTTACCGATGGTGACAAGGGTTGAAAGAGGTAGCGACCGATCTTGCCGATGGTGACAAGGGTCGGGATGGTAGACGGTCTTGCCGATGGTGACAAGGACCGAAAAGGCTGTGACCGATCTTACCGATGGTGACAAGGGTCGAAAGAGGTAGCGACCGATCTTGCCGATGGTGACAAGGGTCGGAATTGTAGACGATCTTGCCGATGGTGACAAGGATCGGAAAGGGTAGCGACCGATCTTGCCGATGGTGACAAGGGTCGAAAAGGGTAGATGGTCTCGCCGATGATGACAAGAACCGTAAAGGGTAGCGACCGATCTTGCCGATGGTGACAAGGGTCGACAAGGGTAGACGGTCTTGCCGATGGTGACAAGAATCGGAAAGGGTAGCGACCGATCTTGCCGATGGTGACAAGGGTCAAAAAGGGTAGACGGTCTTGCCGATGGTGACAAGAACCGAAAAGGGTAGCGACCGATCTTGCCGATGGTGACAAGGGTCGAAAAGGGTAGACGGTCTCGCCGATGATGACAAGAACCGAAAAGGGTAGCGACCGATCTTGCCGATGGTGACAAGGGTCGAAAAGGGTAGACGGTCTCACCGATGATGACAAGAATCGGAAAGGGTAGCGACCGATCTTGCCGATGGTGACAAGGGTCGAAAAGGGTAGACGGTCTCGCCGATGATGACAAGAACCGGAAATGGTAGCGACTGATCTTGCCGATGGTGACAAGGGTAGACGGTCTCGCCGATGATGACAAGAACCGGAAAGGGTAGCGACCGATCTTGCCGATGGTGACAAGGGTCGAAAAGGGTAGACGATCTCGCCGATGATGACAAGAACCGGAAAGGGTAGCGACCGATCTTGCCGATGGTGACAAGGGTCGAACATGGTAGACGGTCTTGCCGATGATGAGAAGGACCGGAAAGGGTAGCGACCGATCTTGCCGATGGTGACAAGGGTCGAACATGGTAGACGGTCTTGCCGATGATGACAAGGACCGGAAAGGGTAGCGACCGATCTTGCCGATGGTGACAAGGGTCGAACAGGGTAGGAAATATATACATATACAGGTGGGACATTGGATGAAGACTCCGCTTCGACTCTATAAAGGGTCTTCAGGATGGAGGATGGATCATCACTATTCATCATTCATTTATATAAATTTTTATTCACATTACTGACCTAAGCGCCCTTTCAGGTTTTCACCGAAGCCAGCCCCCTCTTGCTTTCGCCCACGCGCCCTTTCGGGTTTTCACGTGGCGGGGTACTCGATTTTGCCCGTAATGCCCTTTCGGGTTTTCGCTACAGCCGGGTTATAGCCATTTTTGCCCTTGCCCTAATATAGGAACAAGGTCGGCGAGGTATCTCTATTTTTAACCCCATCTTTTTCTCTTCTTTTTTTTGTGTAGGAAGAAGCCGGGACACAGGACAGCCTGCCCGCTAGCATGCCGATCGGCCTTGTCGATGATGACAGAGGTCAGATCCTGGTTTAAATCGTCGACATTGGTTAAATGTCAAAGCAAAGGGTACAGTTCTTAACGGGGACGGAAGGTCCAGGTTAAGGGTAGAGATCGATCGATCTCGCCGATGATGACGAGGGTCGGACACGGATTTACTCATCAGCAGGGGTTACATGCCGAAGCAAAGGTAGGATTAGTAACGAGGATGGAAGGTCCAAGTTAGGGGCAGAGATCGACCGATCTCGCCGATGATGACGAGGGTCGAACATGGGTTTGTTCATCAGCATGGGTCACAAGCCGAAGCAAAGGTAGGATTATTAACAAGGACGGAGGGTCCAAGTTAGTGGCAGAGATCGACCGATCTCGCGGATGATGACGAGGGTCGAACATGGGTTTGTTCATCAGCATGGGTCACACGCCGAAGCAAAGGTAGGATTATTAACAAGGACGGAAGGTCCAAGTTAGGGATAGAGATCGACAGATCTCACCAATGATGACGAGGGTCGAACATGGGTTTGTTAGAGGATCTCCGGCGGGGCTTTTGATGATTGTTCCTTTTTGGAGTTTCAACGGGGGGAGAACAAAAGAGGAATTTTTAAATTACCACTTTACTGACTTAGGCGCCCTTTCGGGTTTTCGCCAAAGCCAGCCCCCTCTTGCTTTTGCCCACACGCCCTTTCGGGTTTTCACGTGGCGGGGTACCCGATTTTGCCTGTAGCGCCCTTTCGGGTTTTCGCCACAGCTGGGTTATAGCCATTTTTGCACTTGTCCTAATATAGGAGCAAGTTTGGCGGGGTATCTCAATTTTTAACCCCATTTTTCTTTTCTTTTTTTTTATATAAAGGGTGGTAGGTCGAAGCGTGATGTCCGACCCTCGGTTGATAGTAGACGGCTGTTGGTCGGAGCACTGGGCCTCGTGCCGAGTAGAGCGGTTCATTCGTTAGCAGGGGTTGAATGCTAACGCAAAGGAATGATCTTTCACCAATTCGGGCGTAGGGCCCGTAATGGCAATATGGTGTATTCTTTTGAGAGCTCGGCTAAGGCGGAATGCCACTAGACCAAGGGAAGGTGGCTCGATCAGGGCGGAGTGCCACTAGACCAAGGAAAGGTAGCTCGGCTAGGGCGGAATGCCACTAGACCAAGGAGGGATAGCTCAGCTAGTGCGGAGTGCCACTAGACCAAGGAAAGGATAGCTCGATCAGGGCGGAATGCCACTAGACCAAGATAAGGGTAGCTTGGCCAGGGCGGAGCGCCACCAAACCAAGGGAGAAAAGCTCGATTAGGGCGGAATGCCACTAGACCAAGATAAGGGTAGCTCGGCTAGGGCAGAATGTCACTAAACCAAGATAAAGGTAGCTCGGCTAGGGCGGAGCGCCACTAAACCAAGGGTAAAGAATGACGGTCATTCTGGGAATGCCGGTTGAGCTGTGTGGTACAGCTTTATATGCTTTCTGTTGAGGGGAGAGAACTGGACGACTCCTTTGTGGTCCACCAGGATGTAGGCACCCCCTTCATATACCCGACGGACGATATATGGTCCGATCCAATTTTTGACCAACATCCCCTTGGGGTTGGAGGCCATCACTTCTCTTCTTTTAACCATCACCAGGTCTCCTTTCTTAAATTCTCAACCTTTGACCAGCTTATCGAAAGCACGTGTCATGCGAGCTTGGTAGAGTTGGATGTTTTGTTGTGCCCGGAGGCGTTTTCCTTCGAGCTCGGCGAGCTCTTCCAATCTTCTTTCTGCATTTGTCTGTTCACCGTTGGCTAGTCCATGCTGGACGGCGACTCGTAGCGAAGGTACTTCTAATTCGATTGGCACCACAGCCTCCGACCTGTAGATGAGGGAGAAAGGTGAACAGTCGGTCGGGGTTTTATAGACAGTACGATAGGCCCAGAGCGCTTCGTACATCCTTTCATCCCAATCTTTTTTATTAGACTTGACAGTCTTTGCCAGTAACGTGCATAGTGTCTTGTTGAAGGCTTCTGCGAGTCCATTGGCTTGAGGGTTGTAGGGGGACGATGTCCTCCAGTCAATCTTGTATTTGTCGGCCATTCGATAAACCTTCTGGTTTTTGAAATGGCTGCCATTATCAGAGATGATTCGGCTAGGGATCCCGAACCGGAATATTATATTCTGCCTGAAGAATCTTGCGACCAGTTCCCCGGTTACATCTCTCAATGCGACCACCTCTGCCCATCTGGAGAAGTAGTCTGTAGCTGCTAAGATATATCTGCACCCTGATAAAGATGCTGGTAGCGGCCCTACCACGTCCGTGCCCCACTGAGCAAACGGCCAGCTTGGTAGGGTCGGATGTAATGGCACTGGAGGTCTCCTTGCCACGTTAGCATGTTCTTGACATTTCTGACAAGCCTTGGCGAACTTGCAGCAATCGTAAAACATAGTGGGCCAATAGTAACCCAATTTCTTTATCTCAATTTTCATCTTTGGGCCGGCCTGATGTGCTCCGGCCGATCCTGCATGGACTTCTTGCATCACCTGCCCCGCTTCTGCCGAAGACAAGCAACGAAGTAAGACTTTTCTTCGGGCATCTGCCATTATTCGAAACAGGGTTCCGTTTCTTATCTCGTAAAAGTCTTTGACTCTCAAGAGTTTCATTCTCTGTTCTTTTTCTTTCTGGAGCTGCTGATGTCGAAACCACCGCAGGAGATGTTCCCGCCAGTCGGGCTGTTGGACTTCCTCGACGGCTACCACCTCAATCTCTTGTTCGTCGGCCAAGACCTCTGTTACACTGGGGACCTGCCGACGGTTGATCACTGTTATATTCAGGCTCGTGTCTGGCGGGACTGCCAACGAGCTGGCCAGCTTAGCGAGGGCGTCTGCCTGAGCATTACGGCCTTGGTTGATATGCTTGATGCTGATGAAGTAGAATCTTGACATCAGGCGGGTTGCCAGCTGGTGATAGGGGAGAAGCTCTTGTGGTGAGGACACGAGACGCTATCCTCGACGGAGCACCCGGCACACTTCCTCTTCCTTGTGGCTCGGCGATCACGGCATCTACTAGTGGACTTTTCTCACATTAGGCCATGTTGGGCCTTAGGTTGGTCCCTGCGTGGACTCGTTATCTAATTATTTTCTTTATTGTCAGACTATTTATTTAGGTGTTGTTGGGCTTTATTTTGTTGGGCTTAGTCTTGGCCCAAGGGTTAGGATTAGGGTTAGGGCTTGAGGAAGAGGGCGCCTCCATCATTTGGACAAGGGGCGCCACCTTCCTCCCTTGCCCCTTCCCTTTCCCACCTTTCCTATTTGGGCGCCCCCCATTTTCCCCCCCTTTCCACCTCCTCTTTCCCCTTGGGCGCACCCCTTTCCTCCTTTGATTGGAGAAGGGCTGGCCGCCCCCCCCCTCTCCCCTTCCTTGGTCGCCCTCCCCTTCCCCCCTTGGCTAGGGATGAAACCCTAGCTCTTTCCCCCGGCTATATAAGCCTTGTAATTTCTCTTAGCAAAGGAATTAATGAATGAATTTTGAAGATTGTGCTTGAAGGTGGCTGCGCCCCCCTCTCTCTTTCTCTCTTCTCCTGCGACGGGAGATCGGCGAGGTGCGACGCCTCAGCCCCCGGTGGACTCCGGGGTTCCCCTTTACCCTCTTCTTCTTCGTCTACGGTTCGTGTGCGGAAGATCAGATTTCTACACCGACTTGCAGCAGATCTCGCCCCCTCTCTTGGACGAGTTTGGCTCCCTCCTATTTTCTGGAGATACGTTGGCGGATCAGCTTCGCGTTGGCGCTGGTTTCGCGTCAATCGGAGGTCGGCACCGCCCGTACCGATTTTCTCCGTCGACCTGCGCCAGCACCCCCTTCTCTGCTCGCCCAGCAGGGAGGCCCTTCTTGCGAATTTTCCCCAGGCCTCCACGCTGCGCCTTTTACCCTGGTTTCTTCAGGGTTCGTAGATCTCCAGGTCCTCTGTCCGACGCCGCCGACGGCGTCACGTTTCGACGTCGTCACCGTCCGTGGCAGTCGTTCTAGTGGGCTTGCGCCGGCGGGCCTGCACAGTCCGGCCAGCGAATCAACACCAACTTCCAGCGGCTCCTGCGACTAGTACCGGCGTCATCTGCCCGCGCCGTTTGACCGAGGACGACTTCTACCAGTCAGCTTCCACCTCCAACCGGCCTGGACCTGTTCGGATACCAGAAGGCCGTTTTCCGGATTTTACCGTCGGCGTGCGCTGTTCTGCGACCCCAGAACCAGACCTGAGTTGCAGCAGCGCCCACGGCCACCACCGGCGGAACCAGCGCGTCCCCTCTGACCGGAGCGTACCTGCAGCAGTCAGTGACACGTCCTCCCTGACGGCACCTCATTCGGACGTCGCCTCAGTCCGTGGGACCCATCTTCGTCCAGGCGCGCGCGATACCGATTCTGCAGCATCGTGCCGTCACCGAGTGCGGCCCGTCAACCCGTGCCCGGCAACCCGAATGCTTTGTTTGTAGCCTGTTACCTCCCTGCGAGGAGTGGGCCGTTATTGGGTTGTATTTTATTGGTCTTCAGTGTATCGGGTTGTTGGTCCACGGCCGGGGTTCCTTTCCCACGCCTTGGCGTGGAGGTACGCGTTCCGACTCCTCTCCTGTTGCTTGCTCTTTTAGTATGCTTTTGACTATGCCGCGTGAGAGAGAGTAGGTGCCTAGCTATTTGTTATCATCACTGCGGATTGTGAGTGAGAGCATCCTTCCCTAGCACTAATCAAGCATCGAGTTAGGACTCGATTCCCCTAGTCTTTGGGGTTTGACTACACGCCTAGGCACGTGCGCCTCCCTCATTGGGACGGCCGCGGTCGGAGTGTCTGTTGAGAGACGTCCCTCCATCTGTGGGATATCACGGTGGTCAGCCATTTGGCGACCCTTGTGCGTACTATTGCTGGCCCAGTTAGAGTCTTTGTGACTCTTAGTCCGTGTCGGTCCCCGTCCCCCATCAAAGTGGTATCAGAGCTTAGGGAACCAGTTTGTTCTAACAAATTGGGGTCTTAGGTCATTTGCATCTTTAGGTTGTCTAGGGCACATTTGAGTCCATTCTGCCCTTCGCATTTCCACTTCAAAAGGGTCGTGTCTAATCCCCATAGTTGCCCCGCATGTCCATCCCATAGGAACCCCTCAAAGAGTCCCATGGATTCTCAATTGTTTAGCCCAGCTGATTTGTGGCATATCTCTCAGGGGCATGGGTACCACCCCATCCCATTCCGTAGGCCCGAAGCGCCTACATTTGACGGCTCCCATGACCCGAGTGTCTACCAAACTTGGGAAGCCGCCATGGATAGATATTTTGACTGTTATCCTATGTCCGGAGCCACACAAGTCTCTTTTGCTAGAGAGAAGCTTCTGCATAAGGCCAAGGATAAGTGGAGACATATTGAGGGTTTGAGAGGCATTAGGTGGCAAAAGCCCATCGAATCGTGGTGGGATATGAAGAAAGAGCTTAGGAGAGTCTATGTTCCCCAATCGATCACCTCCAACCGACCCCACCCAATTACATACGAACAAGTGGGTCCTAGTCGGAGGCAACGAGCCCCACACATAGAAGAGCCTAGACCCAAGCCCAAACCAAATGACTACGGGAAAGTCCATCATGATCTTCCTACTCCAACCCACACCATTGCCCAGCTTGTGCAAATGATTTCGGATCGGTTGGATAGGAGGGATGCTTATCTTAACTCACTGTGGCCCTCTAGCCCACAGTCCGCTCCGCCTCCGAGCTCACGCCTACCACCACCCCCGGAGTCCACCCCTGTGACCCCCTATAGTGGGAATGCTCGGTTCTCTGACCGACGTCCTTCACATTCCCCTATCTTGGAGGACACACATTCGGAGGGGGCCCCACCTGGGTTTATTCCAGTGACTTATGAGGCAGGACAGGAGTTGGTTGAGGAGTACCTAGCTGACGTTGAGGAGTTAAGGAGTGAGCCTATGGAGCTTCTAGTCGTGCCTATACCTATGGAGGTTGGGGCTGACACTTTCAGCCTAGCACCCTTGATAGAGAGCCAAGGCCCCACCCACTTCATAGAGGACTCATTTTCCTCACTTGAGGACAATGCTTTTGCCCCTCATCTGGAGCCATCCTTGTCTCTCGAGGGTGAACTTGTCATTGGAGAGCCTCTAGATAGCTGGTTAAGGAAGAGTCCTCATCTGGATGTCTTGATTCCTTACTACCCACCCTTAGAGCCAGCCCTTCCTATTGTCCCCATTAACTCCTTTCACACAACTTTTCAGTCCTTCAGGTTTATAGAAGATGTGAGGGAGTTTCTTAGGAGCTTGGATTGCCAATGGGAGTTGACCTACATGTTGGCCTTAGGGTCAGACCAACCTTATAGTCATAGCTTTATATTCCCTGCCTTGGGCTCCATTACCTCGGTTTACACCATAGGTCATATCACCTCTGAGGTTCTTTTATTCTTTCCCGTCCTGGATGAACTCGATTGCGTCCCCTCTTATGGCAATACGATCTTGAGGAAGGAACAGTGCCTCCCTTACCTTTCATGTGAGCCCCTTGCCCCATCCATCCTTTTGCCTGAGGGTGGCTATCTGCACCAGGGTGAATGTCACACTTGGGCAAGTATTGTGAAGGGACCTGTCGGGAGGGGGTATCATTTCTTTGACCCTTTCGATCCCCTCCCTAGTGAGCCTCCCGATTCGTATTCTTCCCCCCCCCACCTTATCGAGGAGGTCCTTTATCACACCCCTTCCACCCATGCTCGCCAACGTCTCACCCAGCCTACATTCACACCTCAGAGCTTGGTAGGAAAGGATCATCGGTCTTCGTCTCATGCATCTTCAGGGTCATTTAGGGGTTGGTCTCATATAGGGGATGTCATGAGAGAGTTTGGGCAATCTAGTCCCCATGAGTCTACCACATTCTGTAGGGCACCCATGCACGATAGATACAACTTTGGTTGCCCAGGTCCTCCCTATGTTGCTCAGTCAAGTAGGTGTCATAGCCATGCTAGGTCCGTTTTTGGATGTCCAGGACCACCATTGCATTCATACAGGCATCGATCCACTCAGCTAGTTCGGAGTCTACATCATCATCACCATCTCGAGGCCAGCAACACTCGTTACAAGGAGTTAGCCGACGTGCACAGACGCACACGTGAGTTCCGCGAGGGAGAGTACGTCCTGGTCCGGGTTAGACCGGAGCGGTTTCCTTCGGGAGCCGTCAAGAAACTCCAGGATCGCGGTGCAGGACCATTCAGAGTGTTGAGGCGTATTGGGTCGAACGCGTATGAGATCGAGCTTCCAGACGACTACGGGATCAGTTCGACATTCAATGTCTCTGATCTGGTAGCTTATCAGGATCCCGCGGTGATACCCAGCGAGTTATTTGGGCCTGACCCTCCTGTTGTGAGTGATACACCTACTGAGAGTCCACCTCCTCCAGCCCCACTACAAAAACGCGAGCATATAGATTGCATACTGGATGAGCAGGTGACTACTACCAGGAGCGGAGCCTACCAACGCTTCCTAGTGCGTTGGAGAGGGCGCCCCGAGTCGGACAACACCTGGATTACACGCGGAGAGCTGGAGCGGATGGATCCGGACCTGCTGGAGCGGTACCTCAGCGATCGTGACCCTTACTCGACGGGGTCGAGTTCTTCCCACCCGGGGAGAATTGGTGAGGACACGAGACGCTATCCTCGACGGAGCACCCGGCACACTTCCTCTTCCTTGTGGCTCGGCGATCACGGCATCTACTAGTGGACTTTTCTCACATTAGGCCATGTTGGGCCTTAGGTTGGTCCCTGCGTGGACTCGTTATCTAATTATTTTCTTTATTGTCAGACTATTTATTTAGGTGTTGTTGGGCTTTATTTTGTTGGGCTTAGTCTTGGCCCAAGGGTTAGGATTAGGGTTAGGGCTTGAGGAAGAGGGCGCCTCCATCATTTGGACAAGGGGCGCCACCTTCCTCCCTTGCCCCTTCCCTTTCCCACCTTTCCTATTTGGGCGCCCCCCATTTTCCCCCCCTTTCCACCTCCTCTTTCCCCTTGGGCGCACCCCTTTCCTCCTTTGATTGGAGAAGGGCTGGCCGCCCCCCCCCCTCTCCCCTTCCTTGGTCGCCCTCCCCTTCCCCCCTTGGCTAGGGATGAAACCCTAGCTCTTTCCCCCGGCTATATAAGCCTTGTAATTTCTCTTAGCAAAGGAATTAATGAATGAATTTTGAAGATTGTGCTTGAAGGTGGCTGCGCCCCCCTCTCTCTTTCTCTCTTCTCCTGCGACGGGAGATCGGCGAGGTGCGACGCCTCAGCCCCCGGTGGACTCCGGGGTTCCCCTTTACCCTCTTCTTCTTCGTCTACGGTTCGTGTGCGGAAGATCAGATTTCTACACCGACTTGCAGCAGATCTCGCCCCCTCTCTTGGACGAGTTTGGCTCCCTCCTATTTTCTGGAGATACGTTGGCGGATCAGCTTCGCGTTGGCGCTGGTTTCGCGTCAATCGGAGGTCGGCACCGCCCGTACCGATTTTCTCCGTCGACCTGCGCCAGCACCCCCTTCTCTGCTCGCCCAGCAGGGAGGCCCTTCTTGCGAATTTTCCCCAGGCCTCCACGCTGCGCCTTTTACCCTGGTTTCTTCAGGGTTCGTAGATCTCCAGGTCCTCTGTCCGACGCCGCCGACGGCGTCACGTTTCGACGTCGTCACCGTCCGTGGCAGTCGTTCTAGTGGGCTTGCGCCGGCGGGCCTGCACAGTCCGGCCAGCGAATCAACACCAACTTCCAGCGGCTCCTGCGACTAGTACCGGCGTCATCTGCCCGCGCCGTTTGACCGAGGACGACTTCTACCAGTCAGCTTCCACCTCCAACCGGCCTGGACCTGTTCGGATACCAGAAGGCCGTTTTCCGGATTTTACCGTCGGCGTGCGCTGTTCTGCGACCCCAGAACCAGACCTGAGTTGCAGCAGCGCCCACGGCCACCACCGGCGGAACCAGCGCGTCCCCTCTGACCGGAGCGTACCTGCAGCAGTCAGTGACACGTCCTCCCTGACGGCACCTCATTCGGACGTCGCCTCAGTCCGTGGGACCCATCTTCGTCCAGGCGCGCGCGATACCGATTCTGCAGCATCGTGCCGTCACCGAGTGCGGCCCGTCAACCCGTGCCCGGCAACCCGAATGCTTTGTTTGTAGCCTGTTACCTCCCTGCGAGGAGTGGGCCGTTATTGGGTTGTATTTTATTGGTCTTCAGTGTATCGGGTTGTTGGTCCACGGCCGGGGTTCCTTTCCCACGCCTTGGCGTGGAGGTACGCGTTCCGACTCCTCTCCTGTTGCTTGCTCTTTTAGTATGCTTTTGACTATGCCGCGTGAGAGAGAGTAGGTGCCTAGCTATTTGTTATCATCACTGCGGATTGTGAGTGAGAGCATCCTTCCCTAGCACTAATCAAGCATCGAGTTAGGACTCGATTCCCCTAGTCTTTGGGGTTTGACTACACGCCTAGGCACGTGCGCCTCCCTCATTGGGACGGCCGCGGTCGGAGTGTCTGTTGAGAGACGTCCCTCCATCTGTGGGATATCACGGTGGTCAGCCATTTGGCGACCCTTGTGCGTACTATTGCTGGCCCAGTTAGAGTCTTTGTGACTCTTAGTCCGTGTCGGTCCCCGTCCCCCATCATCTTGCTTTCGCACATCGAACTCTCCTTCCAGTTGTTTTATAACTAGCATGGAGTCTCCGAATGCTTCCAGCATCTGAATTTCCATGGATAGAGCAATTTACAACCCGATTATCAGTGCTTCATACTCTGCTTCGTTGTTCTTGCAATGCTTGTTTATCGAGCAAGATGTGTGCACCACTTCCCCCTTTGGGGATTTCTGGACTATGCCTGCTCCTGCCCTGACCTTGGCCCATCCAGTGGCAGAGGTGTCAATTCTGGAAGCACCATCGAAATATAGCTGCCATAAGGAGGGCCGCACCTGAACGGCTTCCAGGGTTTCATCTTCAGGAAGCTCCGGTTCCAGCGGGCAGTCCCCGGGTACTGGGTGTTCAGCGAAGAAGTCTGCAATAGCTTGGCCCTTGACGGCCTTGCGCGGCACATAGGAGATGTCAAACTCCATAAGGATTACTGCCCATTTGCCCAGGCGACCTTTGAGTGCCGGCTGGGACATAATATATTTCAGAGGGTCCTCTTTGGATACCAGGTTGATTTCGTGCGACATCATGTAGTGTCGAAGCTTTTTAACTACGAAGACCAGTGCTAGACAGACCTTCTCAATATAAGTATATTTCTCCTCAGTTCTGACCAGTCTCCGACTGAGGTAATAGAGGGCTTGCTCTTTCCCTTCTTCATTATTCTGGGCCAGCATTGCCCCCAGGGAGTTATGTGTAGCTGCTATATAAAGTGTCAATGGCCGTCCTTTCACCGGTGCGCCCAGCACTGGAGGAGTCTTCAGATAGTCTTTCAGCTTGTCGAAGGCCGTTTGGCAATCTTCATCCCAATAAAAGGGAACATCTTTCTTCATCAGTTTGTGAAAAGGCTGGCATCGCCCTGACAAATTGGAAATGAACTGTCGGATATAAGCCAAGCGGCCCTGTAGTGATCTCAGCTCGGAGATATTCCTTGGTGGAGGTAGCTCCTGAATTGCTTTGATTTTTTCGGGGTCTATCTCGATCCCCCGATATCGGACAATGAAGCCCAAGAATTTTCCGCTCGATACCCCGAACTCACACTTCATGGGGTTCATCTTCAGCTCATGCTGCCTCAGCCTCTGAAAGACAATACGGAGGTCTTGCAGATGATCTTCTTTTCTTCTGGTTTTGACCACCAGATCATCAATGTAGCACTCGACCTTGTGGTAGAGCAACTCATCAAAAATTTTGGTCATTGCGCACTGATAAGTTGCGCCAGCATTCTTTAGTCCGAACGGCATCCTCTTATAATGATAAATGCCTTTAGGGGTTCGAAAAGCAGTATGGACCCTGTCATGCTTTGCAATCCAAATCTAATTGTAACCGGATGACCCGTCCATGAACGACAGGGCCTCATGACCGGTTGTAGCATCGATCATGACTTCCGGTATTGGCACCGAAAAGTCATCTTTGGGGCAGGCTTTATTTAGATCTCGGAAGTCGACACATATCCGGATCTGTCCATTCTTCTTTTTCACGGGGATGATATTCGCCAGCCATGTGGTGTACTGGTTTTCTTCAACAAACCCCACGTCAATAAGCATGTCGACTTCAGCACAAATTTGAGTAATGAGTTCTGGCCTCATGCGCCGCGGTGGTTGCTTCACCGGCTCGGCTTCAGGGCTGATTGCCAGCTCATGTTGTGAGACAGCGGGATTTAGACATGGCATTTCTTTGTAAGTCCAGGCAAAGCAATCCCGGTATTCTTGTAGCAGCTGGGTGTACAACTCCCGTTCTTCCGGGGACAGTTGGGCACAGAGGAAGGTAGGCCTAGGGTCCTCCTCGGTTCCCAAGTTGACTTCTATCAGTTCGTCGACTGTGGCTTGGCCTCCGTCTTCTATTTCCGGAGGTGCCGACTGGAGGTCAACGAAGTCTCGAATACCATCTTGAGGGTCGAGTTCTTCGACTTCCTCATCTGACATCATTAGAGCCTCTTGAGGATTCTCTGTTTCTTGTAGTAGCGGCTGCGAGGATTGTTCTATTAGCAAATCCACTGCCGTTGCAGCTCCCAAGGGCGAGAGAGCAGCTTTAGTCTTTGTAGATGAGGCTGTAGCCGTGACAGGCTGGTATTTGTTTATTGCAGGGCTTGGACAGCATCCCAGTTTTGTAGAAGAAGTTGAGGAGGTCTCGCCTTCTGGGGCAGTTGTATATTCCGTAGAAGTGGCTTTTTCTTTCTTGGCAGCGTGTTCCTCTTGATCAGAGTCGACCGAGGCTTCCCCGATTGGCAGAAGGGGTGCTGAAGTTATCATCAGTATGACTCTACTGGAGGGAGACATTCCTGCTTCTTCAATATCTTCGGCTTCACTGCTACTAGCCATATCAAATTTGGCTTGAAGGGCCGCCTCTTCAGGGTAGACCTGCTCCCAGCATCGGCAGGGGACCGCGGTCTCTACTTCTTGATTTCTGGGTTGAGCCAGCTCAACATGCTCAGCTTCCGCCGGGTATTCATCAAAATATTCCCCCAGCGGGCTATCTTCAGCAGGGTAGAAGGCAGAGATGGTGTCCACCTCGTATCGCCCGCTGTAATAATATTCTTCCAGGGTGAAGCCCAACCCCGGATGTTGAGAGACACGTCTCATTTCCTTATCCAGATTCGTGGGATACCACATTTTCTGGAAAGCTTCCTTGCGCTTTTGAGACTGATCGGGGGGAATGTGTTGCTTCTGAAACATCCTGGCCATCCGATCAGTTGTGAATGCCAGACCCTTGACGGGAACCGGCGGGTTGCTTATATCTTCGGGGAGGCTGCAGTCTGTGTCTTCCCGAGAAGGGTGCTCTTCAGCCGTATAGAACAAGCTGCTAGGCCCATCTTCCTGTGTCACCTCCCAAGTTTTGAAAGGCTCGACAGTAGGGTTATCAAGACGGGGAGTTGGCTTGCTGAGGCCATCCGGGATTTCAATATGATTGCGCCGCCCAGCGACCCGCACTTCATTAGCTTCAGGGTATAATGTTGGGGGTGCTGTTCTGCCGACGTCTCTAGATGCTGTGATATGGGAGACCACCTTGGGCTTGACATATCCGCGCAGCGGTGGTGGATACCAACTGCTGCCGGATGTGCTTCTCGATGCCCCCGCAGGGGTCTTAGCTTCAGAGGTCTTCTGGGAAGGCCCTGTATATAGGTTGGCATCTGCCAAATGACATTCAAACACCTCGAACGGGTGGGCGTCTGCAAATATCCTCTCATCCTTCCCTTGGAGACTGTACTTGATGCATTGGTGGAGCGTGGAGGGCACCACCATATTTTCATGCAGCCATGGGCGGCCGAGTAGTGCCTTGTACGAGGTGCGGGAGTCAATGACATGGAACTGCACCGTCGTAGTGAAATCTGCTAAGGTGAGGGTGAACTCTGCCACCCCCATTGACACTTCACATTTTTGATTGAAGCCGGCGATACACATATCTCCGACTTTCTCGAGATGCACGTAAAAGTGGTGCCTCTCGTATATTCTATAAGGCAGGATGTTGACCGCTGCACCGGGATCAACCAGAATCATGTTCAGCTCCCTTCCATTCAGGTGCCCCTTCATATACAGCGGCCTGTTATGGCTGATGGTGGGCAGTAGCATATCGTCTGGAGTGAAGGTCATGCTAGCCTCCGGCATTGCTTCAGCCACACATGTCTCAAAATGAGCAGGCGTCTGGAGAGCAGTAATAATTGCCTGTCGAGTCTCTTCACTCAAAGAAAGGATCTCCCAGATCGTAAATTGAGCAGGGAGCTTCTTGAGTAGCTTCATTATTCGGCTCCCAGCTCGGACATTGGAGAGCTTCATCTCTTCAGCCCATCTGGGCTTGGGGAAGTCTTGGTTTGCGGGCCCTGACGGACCTGCTTCATCTTCCTCAGATTCGGCGCCCTTCTGGCTGGTACCGACTTCTGGGTGTTCTTTGTTAGCTGCTGCGGGGCGAGCTCCATCTGCACTTGGATCTTCAGCAGATTGTGCTAGCTACGGGTGAACGTCCCCGAGTGTAGGGTTAGTCTCCTGACAGGGCTGCTTCCCCTTGGACATCTTCATGAATTCAAGAAATGAAGGGACCCCCTTGCCCCCACTCTTGTTATATAGTCCTGGCGGAGGAGGGATTTGGACTCCCTTGACCTCCGGCGAGGTGTTTTGTAGGGCTGCTCCCCCCTGAACATGATGTTGTGGTTGGGTGGCGGCTGGCGCCCCCATTTTCGGCCCGACCGGATGGCATGTGCAGCAGTTGCGGCCTCGGCCTTGCCTCCCCCAGCATGGGGTGTGAAGCAAATTTCCTCTTCTTCCTCCTCTCCGGATAGGTTGAAAAGTGCTGATAGAGTATTACAGGAGACAACCTGCACTTTATCGACCTCAGCGGCCTTCCTTTTCTTCTTCTTTTGTTTCTTCTTCTTTTTTACTTCAGCGGGCGGGTGCCCCCAGAACAGACTGCCCTCTTTATCGGGTGCCGCTTCAGCTTCCTCCTTTTATTCGAGTGAGAGCTGCTCTAATTCTTGCCACGGGACGTGGTCCCGCACCAGCAAAGGCTTCAATTCGGGCTGCACGTATTCGTCCAGCTCCTCAATGAGGTTTTACAGTCGAAGGACCCCAGGATTGGTTTCCTTGATCACTGGCAGCGGAGTTTGTCTCCTCTAATTATGTGTAGGTATCCTGACGGTTGTAGGTGGAGTGATCCATACGGGTGCTACCACCGGCGGAGCAGGCCGGGGTGTAACACCACGGATATGTGCCCCCTCTTTCGGGCGGGGTGCCCTCTTTTCTTATGCTTCATAGGGACCTGCTGCCATCCCTGCTGTTCTTTCACGGGCTCCAAGAAATGAGCTTCATAGGTGCTTCGCGTGCTTGTTTCAGAGATCTCCTCGGGCAATGCCTGGTATAGGGAGATCATGTTGACTCCTTCCCTCCTCCGAGGGGCTTCATGTGGCTGAGGAGGGTCCACTTTGTACTCTCCCAGCTCGATCTCATTTTTCTTCACCATCCCTTCGATGATGTCCTTGAAAACATAGCAGTCTTCGATTGGATGCCCCAACATCTGGTGGTAGGGGCAGAATCTTGGGCTGTCTTTTCTCTTTAGGTCCTCCGGCCTCCTTGGCTCTGGCAGGGTGACCATGCTATATTCCGTTACCCAGTCGAACAGAACCCGGGTCTTGTCCTTTGGAAATGAATAGGCCTTCTTCATCTTGTCCCTCAGCGAAGGGCCTTCTTTGCCGTCTGGGGCTTCTGCTGGCTGTGGGGTGACTCCCTTCTTGCCTTCACTTTTCTGTTGTTCGAACGTCTTTATGTCAAGAGCGTTCGCTTCCTTAGGCGACGAGCGTCGCTCCACCGCCTTGCCCTTCTGGGTCGTGCCGGCAGCAGATGTAGGGGCAGGTCTGGCCAGAATAGCTTCCACCTCGGCCACGACATTGTTCAACCGATCGAACGATCGTATTTCCATTCCGATCATCTTTTCAGAACCTCCCTTCTGAGATTTTGTTTGCATATTTGAACAGCGTCCTCCTGATGCGGGGGCCACTTGTACCTCATTCCGAGGTTCCTCCACCTCTTGATATAATCGAGGGCTGTCTCATCGGCCCTCTGCTTTGTTGAGTAGAGTTCGGCCACTGTGACCTCCCTCTCTGTAACATGGAATCTTTCTCTGAACTTCTTCTTCATATCTGGCCAGTCGCTGATCGACCCGGCCGAGAGGCTGGAATACCATTCAAATGCGAGCCCTGTCAGCGAGGACCCGAAAAATTTTAGCAAGTATGAGTCGTCGGTGGCCAAGTCACCCATGACAGTCATATAATAGGCAATGTGTTCTCTCGGGGACCCCCTCCTGTTGAATTTGTCAAACTTGGGCGGCTTGTTGATTCCCGGGGGAAGTCGCTTAGCAGCATGGTGTTGCGGGTATGGCACCCGGTATGCATCAAACGTGACGTAGTCACCTTCACCCCTTTCTGCGAGCTTCAGCTCGATCATTCTTTCCACCATCATCCGGTTCATGACTGTAGGGTCAACTGGCTCTGGGTAGAAGTGTGCCGGCTGCAGGTACGGGGTGACCAGGGTGGTCGCCTGTGGAGGACGTGGCAGCAGGGGTGTCTGGTGCACTTGAGGGAGCACCGGTGGTAGCAGCGGCTGGAGCTGTGGCGGCCGCTGTTGCATTGTCGCCATGCTTGGTTCCGACGACTGAGGCAGTGTGTAGAGCGGCGGAGGGCCATCATGACGAACCGCTCCCCGGGATGATTCACCCTGGACATCGGGCGGTTTGGAAGCTGAGGACTGTTCAGTTTTCTCCATCAGCTGCTTCTTTAGCAAGTCTATCTCTTGCCGATATTTCTGCAGTAGTATCAAGACTAATGGGTCTATAGTGGCTATAGTGGGGATAACTTCTGCTGTCTCCCCGGACGTACCCTCGGGCAGGATGTCGAGGGGGACGTCGTCTTCTTCTTCCGCCGTCACCACATTGGCGGTCAGGACGGGGGCCTTATCATCCCACTTGTGGTAGACCCGGGGTTGTTTTCCCTTAGTCCTCGTCAGGAGCTCCCTTGCTGCTTCTGTTCTGCGAGTATTCAGCCCCGGCTGTGCGGCCAATTTAGCCAACTCGCGGGGGTCTTCGGGAAGCCCCCCATATCGGTTGGATATACCAGCCTTGTTGCAGGTAAAAACCTGTATCTCTCTTCTCTATCGGTGGGCCCTTCTCTTAGCCTGATGCGGGAAGGTCAGCCTCTCGAACATAGAAGCTCTTTTTGTTTCTTCCCGTTTGGGGACGGCTTCATCGGCTTCGATCTCGAAGGCGCTATCATATCCATTGTCGTCGACTGACGACACCATCATTCTTTCTCCTACATCTTCTGCATCTGCCATTGACGGGCAGTAGTCTTCATTGGCGGCGGCTGCTTGCATCAGTCGCTGTTGCCCAAGCGAGGGGTTGCATAACCCACGAAAATAGTTCATGACTAGACATGTCATCTATTCTTGACCCCGCTCTTGATGTAATAAGGGGGACATTTGCCGACCTCCCACAGGAAGGGTATAAGCTAGCCGAGCTCTGTCGGCAGGTTGTTGGAATCTTCGTCCCACAACTGGGACGTTGGCTTGACGGGCGTAGGCCCGAAAACTTTCGCAGCGCGGAGGATCCGCAACCACTTCTTCCTCTTTCGGGGTCTGGCCCCTTCCTCTCTTTCCTTCCCCTCCGTCGTGAGCAAGACGGCGGGGGACGGGTGCAGCTTGGTGAACAGGTTGGACCCTCTTGGGGACCCACACCTGCTTCAATTTCCTTGGCCTGGGGGCCAACTTCTCTCGACCGTAATGACCGGCTTCTTTCTTTCCGCCCTCCTTCCAGTGAGGGCTTGATATGAGTTGCGAACGGGGATGGAAGGGATAACCCGATCCGAAACTATCTACGTATCGTGTACGTTGAGGAAGACGCACATGCCGCCAACTATCATAGAATTGCCGGATTGGGAGAGGGTTTCGGTAACCACAGCAGTACTCCTCCGGATCTGCCTGCGCTGACGTCCTCCGGGGTTCCTGTTGGCAGCATTGGGGCGGGCCCCATGGATAGCATGGTGCACCAAGCAGTTGGCGACCGGGGTTGGACTCTTGAGCGAGTCATGGCAGCATTGGGCCTTCAGAGGCTCCATATTCTTCGTAGCTTCCTCGACAGGCTCCGAGGGTTCCACTTCTAGCATATCCATAAAGGCTAACCCCAAGAAGTTGGGGAAGCCAACAGCGGCAGGGAAGCTGCCGAACTCCATGGGCACCGTCAGGTACCCTTGCACATGACTGGTGATAATCGAAGGGCCAAAGTCGATGCCAGTCAAACCAGTTTTCGTCATCGTTCGCCTGCAAAGATAGACAAACCAACGATCAGCAACCTTTGGGAGGGCCTCAAAGCCCAAGTATCTCGGCAAAGAGATGAAAGGTGACACTGGTCCACCGGGCGTGCCAGACTGTTTGCGATGGGATTCTTCCCGTTCTACTCCGGTCTTATTTCTTTGTTTGTTTATGATTATTATTTGGGTTTATTTGGTTCATTTCACGTGTCGATCAATCAATTAACTGACTGGCAATTAACTGACTGATTGACTGCGCGGGCGTGCCAGTCACGTGAGTGACAAATTTATTATGCGCTCATTCTGACCTGTGTCGGGCGAAGGTGAGATTCGGTCGGGACCAGTAGTCCGCCACACCATAAAGGCTATGGCGTTAATTACATCCCCCGCAAGGAGGGAAAACCTTTGATTAATTGCCGAGATAGTGGGCTGTCGAGGTCGGAATAAAGATGCGATGTTATAATATGACAAGATCATATGAGATGCGTCTATTTATCATGCAGGAGTGGCATGGTTCATTAAATTGGAGACCCTTGGTACGTGGCGGAGGATGTAGGTCCGAAGACCACCATCGCGCATAGCGGAGACTTCCGATCGGGCGTAACCTGGCCTTCTGTCAACGCCATTTGATATACCCGAGGGTCTATCAAGCATGCATGCATGATGCTCGTGACTATGCTAAGCATGGCAATAGAGTTATGGAAACAAGCAGTGCTCAATCACATTTATTAATCCCCGCCAAGGGGAGAGAATGGTAACACAAGCATGATAACGAAAGCAAAATGATGACGGACATGGTAGTGAAAGCATGATAACAAGATGACTAGGACTCGAATAGCCCTTCTCTTATTCAGTTTATTACTAATTAGGGTTTATTAACTCTGACCACGGGAGACGAGGATCGCTCCGAAGGCGAGTGAGCGATTAAAACAGCAAAAGGGTTCAAAACCGGCGCGGCCACGCGTAGGGGTAGGTTTCCCCGGCGTGGCCAAACGTAGGTGAAGGGTCTTAATACGACGCGACGGGCACGGGGCGCGCCGGTTTAGGGTGTGCCGGGAACGGGCCAAATAAAAATAGAAAATCATGAGTCTAGTGTTAATCCGGCGCGGGGGGGTACCCCGCCGTATTAGGGCGCGCCGGATTAGGGCCGCGCCGTTTTAGCTTATTTTTTTGATGAATTTTGAAACCATTTAAGTTCATTAAGATTCTGTTGAGAGTTTTGAAGTTATTTGGGCCAATTGCTCATTTGATTAAAGTCCAGGATCCTTCCAGAATGAAGTAATGGGCTAGTGCGAGGTCCATACTCGAGCACTAGAGTCCCTGATTCAGAATGAATATTTTATTACGGTCGATCCACAGAGATGACTTGTGAGTCCAAAACCTGCCGAAAATCGGGCAGCATCTGCCCTGAACCTGAAAGGTTGCAGGAGAGGAACGGGGTCTTGCTTACTTGTGGAGCAAGCCCCTTAAACTACCGGTCTGCATGGTGACAGCCAGTAAATTCCCAACGGATAGGATACCCCGAGGACTGGCCTAAGAGGGGCACCAAAGCTCTGTGGGTGGAAGCAGAGGATGAGGTAGCTGATGATAGAAGCGACACCCCGAGGACAAGCCTACAAAGGGGTGGGCGACCTACAACATACACTGCACCTGCTAGAGAGAGAGACCCTTAGGGAAAGAGGTTCCGAGGGCTAGCCTACTAGGAACATTTTCCCCTTTGGTCACCACAGGGTCCCGAGGGGCTGTGGGTTTGAGATTGTCGGGCCGGAGCCCCTGTTGTTGTTGTTGGCTTCATGACTCATGAGAATATCCATCACTCGAGAGCGGACTTCCCCTGGCCAATTAGCAACTCGGTGAACGGTGGGAAATATCCCCCTCCCTGGGTGGAGGGCCAAGATGTTGATGCTCACGGGACCGGGTTACCATTCATAGAATAGAATGGAACAGCAGTCACGGAAAGGGGCGATCGATATGCCACGAGAAAAGTTTGTCTACACACGTAAACCCACAAATGACTGGAATGCAGTAGTCGGGAAGCGGACTTCACTGTCCCAAAACATTGCCTGCCCCCTCTGAACAACAGAGAGATGCAAAGAGGAGGGGAGGCCAAGATCAGATTTCGTATCAAAATAGAGAGCGACATATGCATAGGCACAGGCGCGGAGGACCCAGGGAGGGGTTTGTCCATGTAGCCCATGGCATACCAGGGCGCGTTCGGAGTCCGGAGAAACCAGGATTTCGGAGCCGTATACGGGAAGACCCCAATAGATATATACATTTATCAAATGAGATAGCAATGGAAGAGGAAGACGAGACGCCAAACATTCAACCCATTGATGCATTCATATACGCACGATGTCATTCCATTGACGGGGGAAATCACATACATATCGTGAGTTTGGGTGCCGGCATCGCGGCACGGCCACCATCCTACTCGCAGGAGGATTCACATAAGAACAATCGGTAAATGAAAGAAGACGCAGAGAAGGGGGGAGGGTTTGGCTCATATCATCGCCATCCCTCACCCCTCTCGCTTACATTCGTCGGGGAGAAAGCAAAAGCGGATCAGAAGATAGACGACTCGGACACCCACCTGTTCTAGAAACAGAGTGTCGGAATGCCTTCTTCCTCTCTTACTCCGAAGGGCTTCAGATGAGGACGGGAGACAGCGACTGGGGAACGCTCTGAGAGACTATGCTTGCTTCACAAGAAAGAAAATCCTTCCTACCTCGAAGACGACTAGCCCTCCTCCCTTTTTTTTTCCTTTCTCAATTGCCCTCTCCTTCTTTTTCTGTTTTTATTTTTCAATCGAACAGCTGCCTATATATATATATATGCCGGTTCGATGTCTTAACCCGGCGTGGAGATTGGCGTGCCGGGGAAAGGGGCTCCATCCTTTGCGCGTCGGAATAGGAGGGCTTCAGGTGGCGGGTTTTCTATGCGCCAGAATGTGGGCGATGGACGAGGGCTCCCCGGTTTAGGGCGCGCCGGAATAGAGACGCGCCGATTTAGGGCGCGCCGTGTTAACACTCTTCGCACGTCGCGAGTCGGCGATGAGTCCGGGGATGATTCCGGGGGTCACCGTGAACACTTATCTCGCCACTGCTCCTTGAAACCTCGAGGAGACGCCTTGCTGAAGCTTTCAGGCCGACGTACGGCCGTTCTTGGAGCTTCAAATAGCTTCGGTTTGATTACGCGGGTTTTCCGCTGACATGGCTCTTGGCACTATGATAAGTGCCGCTGGCTCGGTCTGGCTTGTGCTCACAGCTCCTTAGAGGTTGGGATAACACCCGGGATAGTTCCGCCCACTTCGAGCGATCATTCGGCCGTTAACAGGCCCTATTTGGCGAGAAGCCGTACCCGTGCCGGGTAGCCAGGATCTTCTGCCGACAAAGCCTCTGGTCCACCGTTCTGGAGAGCCAAGGGGACTCTTTTATCTCAGGAGAGCCTTTCATGAGGTGGGTAGCCACTGGGTAGACCGTCGTCCTTGGTCGGACAACGGGTGTAGTGTATGCGGCACGACAGAGTCAATGCCGGTGCATTGGGCAGGCTTGGTCGCACTGCCGATTGGTTGTGAGTTCATCTCGGTTCTCCTGAGGTGAAGTCCCTGGCGTTCATACGGAGTGACTTGAGGCTCTGGCAGCTCGAGAAGTCTTCAATATGTTGATCTTTATCGGCTTCCGTGCTTCAGCGGGCCGCATCATTCGTCTTTATGGCTTGATCACCGACGATCATATTTTGGGTGCCAACACAAGGATGTGAAGCTTTTCTTGCTTCTGTAATCATTACCAAATCCAAAGAGATCGTCTTAGAAGATATTCCCGTAGTGAATGAGTTTTTCGATGTATTCCCATCAGATTTGCCCGGTTTACCGCCCGATAGGGAAGTAAACTTCTCTATTGAACTCATTCCCAGAGCAACACCTGTCTCAATAGCTCCTTATAGGATGTCCCCCACAGAACTCAAGGAATTCAAGAAACAACTTCAAGAATTATTAGAGAAGGGTTTCATTCGACCTTGCACCTCCCCTTGGGGTGCGTCAGTTCTATTCGTCAGGAAGAAAGATGGATCTCTCAGGCTATGTATTGATTACTGGCGACTGAATCAACTCACAATTAAGAATAAGTATCCGTTGCCGCGTATCGATGAACTCTTTGACCAGATTTCAGGAGCGGAATATTTTTCCAAGATAGACCTCAAGTCAGGTTACCACCTGTTCGATGGGCATTTTATTTGTTCTGGTCAATCAACCAGTTAATTAATAAATAACCAACTGATTAGTTGACCGCGCAGGCGTGCCAGTCACATGAGTGACGAGTTTATTGTGTGCTCATTCTGATGTGACACCACCTATGGACCTATTTTGCAAGCATTCAAGTTTGAGCAGCGGACTCACACTAGCGAGCTCACCCGTATGGCACACACTAGTGCCCGATGGTGACTAGGCGATGTTGGAGAGGGTCCGAGGCGGGACCTTTAGACTCCAATGGTTGGCTAGCTTGGGAAGAACCCCAAGTGGGCCTAGGATGCCCAAATCATGGGCGGCCAACACACCAAGGGTGTGGGTTAAGTGGATTCACTCTCAACTTGCCCGCGGTGGTCACTCACGGTACTAGCAATTTGGGCCGAGCTCTCACTCACCGTCCGATGAAGCAATAGCAATAATACTAAGCTAAGCAAGTGATTAAACCAGTCAAGAGAGGGACCGAGGCTCACCTAGCCGGCGTGAAGACGCCGACTCCGACCGGAGACGGGGGCGAGCGGGGAGGCGAGGGTATGCACCCGCACGCCGCGTCGATTGAAGCTTCAAACCTGCGACTTAATAATTACATGAACTACACCCCATGCAAGGGGGGGATCTCGGGGTGGGGATTATGTGAATTATAGTCAAAACTACCTCCACGCAGGGAGGGGCCTTCAGCCGGCCAAGCGGGGTGGGGGAATTATGAAGAAATCTTGACGCTCGGAGCGATGGCGGTTCTGCCAATCTTCAGAATGGCTAGACAACGGTGCGGTGATGATGCTGCCAAAAATTCCACAGAGCTCAGATCTTGATGAAACTAGCGCCAAAAGCTTGCTAACGGACCACGGATGATCTCTGAATTTTTGCTGAGCCTGGTACAGTCGTTGCTGGCCGGGGAAGAGTCTGGAACCGGACTGATTGGTTCTGCCTCTGTCTGGTGCATAACAATGTGGCTGGTTGCAGAGGGTGCCATGATCACTACCAAGCTCTGATTGAGGCGAGACCTGAACCGTTGGAACCGTTGTCGAGTCTTATTTCTGTTGGCACCAATGGCGAGGTCGGCAGATGTCGGAGAAGACCGGGACGATCAGATGAGTAGAGGGGTGTCGGTTCTGGCTCCTGTAAACTGACCTGACACACTTGAAGTAGAAAATTTTTAACTTGAGATGCCGATGTCCAAATGCAGATCTTCTTCTTGAGGATGAAAGAGGACTTGAGAGGGAAGAACTTTTCTGAAGAACACTTGATCTGAATCCCAAAAGGTTCACCGTGGACGAGCTTCTAATCTCGCTCTGGTTCTCTGCTTGGGGTCTTCTGCGCAGTCGAGGGAGATCGGCTCCTGCGGACAGCTCCGACCTCGGATGTCGACGACACTGCCTCTCCTAGAAAGCTCCTTGGACGACCTTTCTAACGGTGTATGCCATGCCCCCAGAAGATGAGGGGAAGTGTCAGAGATGAAGCTGCTTCCAGGACTCAGTCTTGCTGCCTGTGAACTGCTAATGGAGCTGCAACTTGGTGGTGGCAAATGGTGTAGGAGAGAGGCAACTAAGCAAGAGGGAGGTTGGCTGATGGCTGGGGAATATGGTAAGAACGTGGCTAAGGCTTCAAGGGGTCTGGAGTGGCAGGGATAGATGGGGAGAGGGGGCTGGAACAGCTAGAGGTGGAGATGGGGGGGTGGGTGTGCACTAGAGAGAGGGTGAGTGAGAGAGGAGGTGGGGGGCGAACTTGGCTGTAGGGAGGAAGGGAATTTCGACCTAGGGTGATTAAGGAGGTGGGGAGATGGAAGGGCACAGCCCTAGGGAGAGGGAAATTCGAATTTGGGCTTTGGGAGGGGTTAATTCAGCCTTGGGAAGGTGGTGGGGGTGCTTTGGAAAGTGGAAAGGTGCCTAGGAGAAGGGATTTCCACCTAGGGGTTGGAGGGGGAATTGAATGAGTGCATGGGGAAGGGGAAGGGGCCTTAATGAGGGGTGAATGGGGAGGAGAGAGAATGAATTTTGAAATTGGGGTGGGGAGGAGAGAGAGAGGGGGTACAACCCACTTAGAGAGAGTGATAGTAAGAGAGAGAGAGAGAGGGAGATATTGAGAGGGAGATGGCAAATGCTTTTCAATATTCATCAAAAGTTGTTACAAATGAGAGAGGGGTGGGGCTATTTATAGACTCCACACTTTTTCTAAGACCAAACTGACCCTGAAAAACTAACTAATGACCAAACAGTCTAAGGGAGGGGCGCCCCTGGGCCTAGCCCAATGAATTGGGCCCAATAACCTATCAAACCACATAATGACTCAATACTTAAGAAAATTACTCAACAACCTAGGTACATGACTCAAATAAAGGAAAAATTACATGATATTGACTCAAAGAAAATGTGAAGATTACATAACTAGACTCAAAAATACATGACTAACATAATGGTGCTTGCCGACGAACAATCCGAGTCCGGAGAAAATGTGGAGGGGCAAGGGATGCCCTCATCACATTCTGACCCTCGTGGGGCGAGAGTGAGATTCGGGTCGTGACCAGCAATCCGCCATACCATAAAGGTTATGACGTTAATTACATCCCCCATGAGGGAGAAAACCTTTGAGTAATTACCGAGATAGCGGGCCATTCGAGGCCGAAACAAGATGCAAAGGGATAAACGTGACGGGGTCACATGAAATGCATTTATCTATCATGCAAGAGAGAGGCATGGTCCATCAAGTTGGAGACCCTCGATACGTGGTGGAGGACGTAGGTCCGAAGACCACCATCGCGCATAGCAAAGACTTCCGGTCGGGTGTAACCCGGACCTCCGTCGGTGCCATTTGA
This sequence comes from Amorphophallus konjac, assembly GCA_022559845.1. NCBI lineage: Eukaryota > Viridiplantae > Streptophyta > Magnoliopsida > Alismatales > Araceae > Amorphophallus > Amorphophallus konjac. The sequence goes on along the minus strand of CM040128.1, from coordinate 172,543,212 downwards.
TATAGATGCTTATGATTATGCCGAGCATGGTAATAGAGCAATGAAGATAGACAATGATCAATCAAATTCATTAATCCTCGCCAAGGGAGACGAAAGTGACAACATAAGCATGATAACGGTAGCATGATGCTAACAGACATGATAGTATAAGCATAATGATAAAATGGTTAGAACTTGAACAACCCTATTCTTATTTAGTTTATTATTGATTAGGGTTTATTAACCTCGACCGCCAGAGGTGAAGATCGCTCTGAGGATGAGTGAGTGATTAAAACCACGCAAGAATTCACAACTGGTGCGACCATGCGTAGGGGTAGGTTTCCCTGGCGTGGCCAAACGTAGGCAAAATAGTTCTAATTCGGTGCGATGGCTAGTTGGACTTAAAACGGCGCGGTGGCTAGCTTGGGCTAAAATGGCGCGGTGGCCAATTCAGGGCTAAAACGGCGCGATGGCCAGGTTGTCACGCCCCGACGCGGAATATCGGGACGTACAGTCGTGAACGAGCTGACAAGAGAGATATCTATCTAAAACAATACACAAGTGCTACAAGATGGAAATACTAAATGATCAATAACCAACCACAACTGATACAATAACCTCAAATTCAACTTAATACAATTGGAATAACAACCACTAAAACTCAATAACATAACTGAAGCTACAAGCTCCCAAAACACAATTGAAAGTAAGATAACACACTGCTAACACACTAGAACTGACACACTCATGACATCACTCCTGCCCTTCCCCATCGGTAAGCGCGTCACCTGAAAAGCCTGGAAAGGGGGAAAACACAACTATGAGCTGACGCTCAGTAGGAAATAACAGATAGGTATAAGTGATTAACAGTTTAATTACATTTTTAAAATATCATGCTATAAAGGATAATGCAATAAAAGGATAATGACGATATAATGAAACAAATTAAAGATCTTGCAAGGTCAAGAAATATACAATTGATAATGATTAACAAGGATAATAGATACAAGAATTTACAACAGGAGATATAACAAGAGACAGTAGTAAGGAATTGGCCACAAGCAAGTAATATCAATTCATTCGCGATCAAGTAACAAGTAACAAGTAACAAGAGATGTTTGTCATAGACGCAACAAGCAAGCAAGTATTTCGGTGTAATGCCCCACCATGTCATTAGCATCCCATGGGCTCAGTAATTTTTTCGGGCGCTCTCCCTAGGACCAGACCGAGCCCTTATGATGCGATGGCATTTATTTTTATGGGCCCAAAGTCCCACACGTCCAGACATTCAGTCAATTTTAATGGCCAATCAATCAGAGGAATTTCTGTCAAGAGTATGAGATTTAAGGACTACATGTCCTTGGATTCCAAACAAAAACTCGGTTGATACGGTCACTCCGGTGCCGTATTACAAGAACTGGACCAAAGCTTGGTCCGTGGGGTCAAGAAAGAACGGCTGACAGTATACCGTTCAAGTGTGTAAGTAATACATTCTACTGGAGTAATAGTGACTAAAACAGTAACTTAACAATCCATTTAATTCTAATCACCAAGTTAATATATCAAAGATTATCCATTATCATTTGCATTAAGACAATTGCCAAAAAGCTAATTCAAGGTGATAAGGTAAAGGAACAAGCTTGTACAGGAAGGAAATAGCATGTATTAACAGAGATTTAGTTACACCATTAACCACTAATTATGTGGGTTTCTATTTAACCATTGTATATATTACAATTAAGATGATGAATGGCATGTTTTTACATCATGATAGGACATAGGAACCAAAGCAATTTGAAATCATAAGGTGCATGAATAGATCACTGGTTCTTCCAGAATATACTTTTCAATAGGTCTAAGTTAATTAGGTCTATCCCCTAATGATCCGGATCGATCCACGGGTCGCAAAACTCCCCCACAATTTCTGAAGATGGGTCGACCCCAAGGGTCGACCCCCACACTTTCTGCAGATTTCTGAAGATGGGTCGACCCCAAGGGTCGACCCCCACACTTTCTGCAGATGGGTCGACCCCAGGGGTCGACCCCTTGCAGGGGAAGGATGGGTCGACCCCAGGGGTCGACCCTCGGGCCTGCCAGAAAACCCAGAAAACGGGTCGACCCCAGGGGTCGACCCCTGCAAGAACAGAAACGGCCTTTGCTCCGGAAAACGCATAAACTCACCCCATTTGAGGTCCAATTGAGTTGGGATCTTAACCACATGATCTAAGGTTATTAATATACATACTAGGGTCATTAAGTAAGCGATTTGAAACACTAATTCTAACAGAAATCAATTAAATCTTAACATATTCCATGAAGAACACATGAAGACCTAATTCTTGACATGCTGTTGCTAAATCTTAAAAATCTCCCAATATACACAACGGAATTTGGGGCTTTTGGTGTCGAAAGAAAGCTAACTTGATGCTGAATCCAACCATGTATAATAAGCTATATGTGGATCAAGTTATCTAACTCGAAATCATCCCGTAATCAAGCTCTAACTCTAAGGGTCACAAAATAAATTAAGTCCTAGACATGCTCTCACTAAAAATCAAAATTCTCCAAGCATGCTCAATTAAAATTGGGGCTTTCTACGTTAAATGAAAGCGAATAACATGCTGATTACATCATATAAGTTAATTAGAGTTTGGCTTGTTAAACCTACCTCAAATTGATAGAGAACTCAAAACCCTAGAATGAAGAACAGCTTGACAGCACCTTAGAAAACCCACGATATCTCCTTAGATACCTGATAAAAATTGGGGCTTTCAGTCCCATTGGATAGATCACGTCGAGAGGAACAATTTGGTATATTCATGTTTGAATTTTGGTTGAGAATTCCTATCTCAATTGAAGAAACAAAGAAGGAAGAAGGAAGCCGACGGCCTGCCGACACACCTTCACAAATCGAGTAAGAACTCCCTGGATCTGAAACTTCAGCAAACCTCACAGCCACCAAACGAAAATAGACTTGAAGAGCTACGTTTCTATAGGTCATGGAGCTTCTGGAGCCTTCGGAGTTGGGAATATTCGGTGCTGCAAGTTACGTGTTTAGAAACGGCGCCGGAATCCTTGACTCGACCAAAGCTATGTCGGCAGCATGTTTTAGGGCTAGGTTTACCTCAAATTGATTGAGGGTAAATGTTCCTTACATTGTGGCCTTCCATTTTCCACTGACTTGAGATCATTTGGTTGAGTATTAAGGTCGAATTTCACATTTTAATCCAAGGTTAGGTAAGGGTCAAAAAGTGTGTACTTTTGGGCTTAATCTCTAAATAGATCTTACCACGATTTATAATGGCTTAATGCCAGAAGGAAAAGTTGTTATTTATATCGACCTTAACCTGTTTACTATTTTTATGAATTTTTATAAGGTAGTCGGATTTTCACTTATACTATTTCTAACGAATTAAATATTAATAAATCTGAAATTCAATTATTAATTCAATAAAATTCTATTCTCAATTAATAAAAGATTAAATAAAAATATTGGGCTCAATTAAATAATTCGGGGTCTTACACCCTCCCCTACTTAAAGGAATTTGGTCCTCCAAATTCACTGCACCAAAACTGAGAGTATGGAAAAAGAGTGCTCACTTAGAATAGGTTGGGATACCGCTTCCGCATAGTCTCTTCAGACTCCCATGTAGCTTATTCGGTCCCACGCCGACTCCACTGAATCTTGACCATCGGTATAGAATGATTCCGGAGTTGCTGTTGCTTCCGGTCCAGAATCTTGACAAGTCTTTCCTCATAGGTCAAATCTTCCTTCAACTCAAAATCCACCTGCTGAATGATATGAGTGGGATCGTACACATATTTCCGTAACATAGACACATGGAAAACATTGTGTACGCCAGACAAATGCGGTGGTAAAAGCAGTCTGTATGCTACCTCTCCCACTCTATCTAGAATCTCGAATGGACCAATGTACCTCGGACTCAGCTTGCCATGAATGCCAAATCTTCGGATCCCTCTCGTCGGAGAGACCTTTAAGAACACATGCTCGCCAACCTGAAATTCCAATGCTCTTCTCCTGTTGTCGACATAACTCTTATGTCTTGACTGGGCTACCTGTAACCTGTCTCAGATAATACGGATGTTCTGTGATGATTCGAAACAAGATCTGGTCCAAGCCACTGTTTCTCACCTACCTCGTCCCAACACAACGGGGAACGACAACTTCTACCATATAGTGCTTCAAAAGGAGCCATCTGAATACTAGACTGATAGCTGTTATTGTAGGCGAATTCAATTAATGCCAAATGCTCACTCCAATTACCACCGAAATCAATCATGCAAGCCCGCAGCATATCTTCCACTATCTGATTGGTTCTTTTAGTCTGTCCATCTGTCTGTGGATGAAAAGCAGTACTGAAATTCAGACGAGTACCCAAAGACTCTTGCAGTCCCTTCCAGAAATGTGAAGTAAATCTGGGGTCTCGATCAGATACTATATTCACTGGAATACCATGTAATCTCACCACTTCCTTTATATACAAAGCAGCCAATACATCAATCGTCCACTTGGACTTAATTGGTAAGAAATGAGCCGACTTTGTCAATCAATCGACAATCACCCATATCGCATCAAATCCACCACGAGTCCTAGGTAGACCCATAATGAAATCCATGCCAATGCTTTCCCACTTCCATTGGGGTATGTCGAGTGGTTTCAGTTTCCCTGCCGGTCTGAAATGTTCGGCCTTAACTTGCTGACATACCAAGCATCTATTCACAAAATCTGCAACTTCTCTTTTCATATTCGGCCACCAAAAGGATCTCTTCAAATCTTGGTACATCTTAGTGCCTCCAGGATGAATGGTATATCTGGATCTATGAGCTTCCTCAAGAATTTTGTTCTTTATTGTAGCCTCATCCGGGACACAAGTTCTGCCTTTAAATAATAATCTACCATCATCAGCCAACATGAAGTCAGGTCTGCTACTCAAGCTTCCCTTGATCTCTACCAACTCGGGATCATTATCTTGCAAGGACTTGATCTCTATCAATAATTCAGGTTTAAGTTGAATCTGAGCAATCAAGACCCGATCATTGTCAATATTAAGATCCAGACTAGATAATTGTTCCAACAATCTCCATTCTTGTAACATGAGACTTGACAATCTAGCTACCGGCTTCCGGCTTAATGCATCTGCCACAACATTACCTTTGCCAGGATGATACTCAATCGAGAAATCGAAGTCTTTCAAGTACTCCAACCATCTCCGCTGCCTCATGTTGAGTTCCTTCTGAGAAAATAAATACTTCAAACTCTTATGATCTGAAAACACTGTAAAGGTTTCTCCATACAAGTAATGCCTCCATATCTTCAAAGCAAACACGACTGCAGCAAGTTCTAAATCATGAACAGGATAATTCTCTTCGTGCTTCCTCAACTGCCTAGAGGAATAGGCAATCACATTCCCATGCTGCATGAGTACACAGCCTAATCCAATACCTGAAGCATCAGTATAAACAACAAATCCTCCTTCACCAGAAGGTAAAGCCAAAACAGGTGCAGTAGTCAAACACTCCTTCAGAGTCTGAAAGCTTCACTGACAATCATCTGACCAATCAAACTTGTTCTCCTTGCGGGTTAATCTTGTCATAGGTACCGCAATCTTAGAGAAATCTTGAATAAATCTTCGATAATAACCTGCCAGGCCTAGAAAACTTCTAACTTCTGTCACACTGGTAGGCTGTTCCCAATTTTTCACTGCCTCAACCTTCGAAGGATCAACAGAAATACCGTCCTTCGTAATGATATGTCCGAGAAAGGACACCTCTTGCAGCAAGAATTCACACTTACTGAACTTGGCATAAAGTTGATGATCTCTCAATAACTGAAATGCCATCCTCAGATGTTCAGCAAGCTCCACTTCACTCTTGGAATAAATCAAGATGTCATCAATAAAGACCACGACCCATTGATTAAGATAGGGCCGAAATGCATTGTTCATCAACTGCATGAAAGCTGCTGGAGCATTCGTTAGACCAAAAGGCATAACGACAAATTCAAAATGACCATACCTGCTGCGGAAAGTTGATTTATAGATATCCTCTTCCTTAATCCGCAACTGGTGATATCCAGATCGAAGATCGATCTTAGAGAAATATTGAGCTCCCGCTATCTGGTCAAATAACTCGTCAATCCTCGGCAATGGATATTTGTTCTTGACAGTCTGCTGGTTTATTTGCCGATAATCAATGCACAATCTCATCGAACCATCTTTCTTCCTGACGAATAATACAGGGGCTCCCCACAGAGAAGTACTAGGACGAATGAAGCCCTTCTCGAGTAATTCTATCAACTGTTGCTTTAACTCTCTCAGTTCCGCAGGAGACATACGATAAGGAGCCTTAGAAATAGGAGATGTGCCAGGAATAAGATCAATAGAAAAGATAACTTCCCGCTCAGGCGGAAGTCCTGGTAGTTCCTCTGGAAAGACATCAGGAAAATCTCGGACAACAGGAATGTCCTTGATCTCAATCTGCTGCTCTGGGGTTGCACAGACAAAGGCCAGAAAAGCCTCACATCCACGTCTCATCAGCTTATCAGCTCGAAGAGCCGAAATAAGTGACACAGAGTTGTGATGCTTAACACCCACAAAAGAAAGTCTCGGGTGCCCAGTAAAAGACACTGAGCTAGAACTGCAGTGAACACTAGCCTCATATCGAGCCAACCAATCTCCTCCTAGGATTACATCATAATCCTTCATGTCCATGCAGACTAAATCTGCTGGTAAGTTCTGTTCACCCATCATCACCGCACTAGAGGGATAGAAATACTGGATTGCTGATCTAGTACCAATAGGGGTTGATATCTCTAACGGAGAATTCATCAAAACAGGTTCCACAGCTAAGGACTTAGCAAATCTCCGAGAAATAAAGGAATGTGTTACACCAGTATCGAAAAGAACAAATGCTGGCTTGTCGAGTATAATAAGTGTACCTTCGACGAGTCCACCATCCTCGGCTGTTTCCACTTCTTCTGCATACAGAGCTTGGAGCTTGCCTTGTGGTTTCTTGAAGACTTGCGGTTTTGCCGGGGTAGCTTGCTCAGACATACGAGGGCAATTAGATATACAGTGCTTCTTGCTTCCACATCGCAGACATGCGCCTAGCTTGCGCCAGCAATCCTCCACCCTGTGGCCAGGATTATTACAAAACTTGCAAACGCCCATGTATGGAACGATAGGGCCAGGCTTCTTATCTTCATACTTCGGCATCTTTCCCTTCCATGATCCTGCTCCGGTCCACGAACTCGACCCACTCGTGGGCCTCTTCTTGATATTACCGGGTTTGACACTCCCGGAACCCGTAGGTCGTTCCTTCTTCATGCCTGTGCCACGGATCCTCTCCGTCATCTCAAGAGTATCCTCTAGAACTTGCGCTTTCCTTACCATCTCGGAATAAGTGGAAATCTCCAACGGTGCCAGTTGATTAATATAATGTAGCTTCAGACCATTGAGAAAACGCTTCGCCTTCATTTTCTCGGTGGAAATAAGATGTGTAGCATATCGAGAAAGCCGTGCAAATTGAGCCTCATACTCTGCCATGGACAAACCTCGCTGTTTCAAGGCCGTGAACTCCGCCGCTTTCTTCTCTTGCACTCTATCAGAAAAATACTTGTTGTTAAAGAATTCCTCGAACTCTTCCCACGTAACCTGCCGGTCACCCAGAGTCGCCTTGATAGAATCCCACCAAGTATGTGCATCACGTTCCAGTTGAAATGTGGACAAAAGGACACGCTCCTGGTTGGTGCATTGCATAACTTCAAAGATTCTCCCCATCTCATCTAGCCAGTGCTCGGCTTGGTCGGGGTCAGTCGAACCAGCGAATCTTGGCGGATTCATTCCGCGGAAGTTCCGGTATAGATCACCAGTGCCATGCTGTGCTGCTCCTGCCTGAGCTACCTGCTGAAGGGCCTGAGTAAGGCCTTGAACCGTGTGCTGTAGGTTCCTCCATTCAGCACGATCGACTGCCATCTACACGAGAAATAGATTACTTAGGTTTAATCAAGATAAATAATTACACGATTAAGAAATGATCTTAACCCAAGTTTCTACCCATTCTCACCAGGTCAAGTCCTAGACTTTTACAAGGTTAGGGATCTAATGCACCTAGACACGACCAAAAACTCGGTACCTGGAGGAGGTAATCGGTCCGAAGACCACTCGCGCAAGTGTGCGACCTTCCCGATAGGCGTAGCCTAACGTTCAGACAGCACCTTTTGATATACCGGTTATTGGGATGCAATGCGAGAAAACCTAAACTTAGGAAACCTAGGAATGTGAAACCAAGGGCTCTGATACCAACTAAACTGTCACGCCCCAGCGCGGAATATCGGGACGTACAGTCGTGAACGAGCTGACAAGAGAGATATCTATCTAAAACAATACACAAGTGCTACAAGATGGAAATACTAAATGATCAATAACCAACCACAACTGATACAATAACCTCAAATTCAACTTAATACAATTGGAATAACAACCACTAAAACTCAATAACATAACTGAAGCTACAAGCTCCCAAAACACAACTGAAAGTAAGATAACACACTGCTAACACACTAGAACTGACACACTCATGACATCACTCCTGCCCTTCCCCATCGGTAAGCGCGTCACCTGAAAAGCCTGGAAAGGGGGAAAACACAACTATGAGCTGACGCTCAGTAGGAAATAACAGACAGGTATAAGTGATTAACAGTTTAATTACATTTTTAAAATATCATGCTATAAAGGATAATGCAATAAAAGGATAATGCCGATATAATGAAACAAATTAAAGATCTTGCAAGGTCAAGAAACATACAATTGATAATGATTAACAAGGATAATAGATACAAGAATTTACAACATGAGATATAATAAGAGACAGTAGTAAGGAACTGGCCACAAGCAAGTAATATCAATTCATTCGCGATCAAGTAACAAGTAACAAGTAACAACAGATGTTTGTCATAGACGCAACAAGCAAGCAAGTATTTCGGTGTAATGCCCCACCATGTCATTAGCATCCCATGGGCTCAGTAATTTTTTCGGGCGCTCTCCCCAGGACCAGACCGAGCCCTTATGATGCGATGGCATTTATTTTTATGGGCCCAAAGTCCCACATGTCCAGACATTCAGTCAATTTTAATGGCCAATCAATCAGTGGAATTTCTATCAAGAGTATGAGATTTAAGGACTACATGTCCTTGGATTCCAAACAAAAACTCGGTTGATACGGTCACTCCGGTGCCGTATTACAAGAACTGGACCAAAGCTTGGTCCGTGGGGTCAAGAAACAACGGCTGACAGTATACCGTTCAAGTGTGTAAGTAATACATTCTACTGTAGTAATAGTGACTAAAACAGCAACTTAACAATCCATTTAATCCTAATCACCAAGTTAATATATCAAAGATTATCCATTATCATTTGCATTAAGACAATTGCCAAAAAGCTAATTCAAGGTGATAAGGTAAAGGAACAAGCTTGTACAGGAAGGAAATAGCATGTATTAACAGAGATTTAGTTACACCATTAACCACTAATTATGTGGGTTTCTATTTAACCATTATATATATTGCAATTAAGATGATGAATGGCATGTTTTTACATCATGATAGGACATAGGAACCAAAGCAATTTGAAATCATAAGGTGCATGAATAGATCACTGGTTCTTCCAGAATATACTTTTCAATAGGTCTAAGTTAATTAGGTCGATCCCCTAATGATCCGAATCGATCCACGGGTCGCAAAACGATGAAAACCGGGTTTCTGTTGCATGGGTCGACCCCTGGGGTTGACCCTTGCAAAACTGGGGTCTGCCAGCAGGATGGGTCGACCCCTGGGGTCGACCCCCACAATTTCTGAAGATGGGTCGACCCCAAGGGTCGACCCCCACACTTTCTGCAGATGGGTCGACCCCAGGGGTCGACCCCTTGCAGGGGCAGGATGGGTCGACCCCAGGGGTCGACCCTCGGGCCTGCCAGAAAACCCAGAAAACGGGTCAACCCCAGGGGTCGACCCCTGCAAGAACAGAAACGGCCTTTGCTCCGGAAAACGCATAAACTCACCCCATTTGAGGTCCAATTGAGTTGGGATCTTAACCACATGATCTAAGGTTATTAATATACATACTAGGGTCATTAAGCAAGTGATTTGAAACACTAATTCTAACAGAAATCAATTAAATCTTAACCTATTCCATGAAGAACACATGAAGACCTAATTCTTGACATGCTGTTGCTAAATCTTAAAATTGTCCCAATATACACAACGGAATTTGGGGCTTTTGGTGTCAAAAGAAAGCTAACTTGATGCTGAATCCAACCATGTATAATAAGCTATATGTGGATCAAGTTATCTAACTCGAAATCAGCCCGTAATCAAGCTCTAACTCTAAGGGTCACAAAATAAATTAAGTCCTAGACATGCTCTCACTAAAAATTGAAATTCTCCAAGCATGCTCAATTAAAATTGGGGCTTTTTACGTTAAATGAAAGCTAATAACATGTTGATTACATCATATAAGTTAATTAGAGTTTGGCTTGTTAAACCTACCTCAAATTGAAGAGAGAACTCGAAACCCTAGAATGAAGAACAACTTGACAGCACCTTAGAAAAACCCACGATATCTCCTTAGATACCTGATAAAAATTGGGGCTTTCAGTCCCATTGGATAGATCTCGTCGAGAGGAACAATTTGCTATATTCATGTTCGAATTCTGGTTGAGAATTCCTACCTCAATTGAAGAAACAAAGAAGGAAGAAGGAAGCCGACGGCCTGCTGACACACCTTCACAAATCGAGCAAGAACTCCCTAGATCTGAAACTTCAGCGAACCCCACAGCCACCAAACGAAAATAGACTTGAAGAGCTACGTTTCTATAGGTCATGGAGCTTCTGGAGCCTTCGGAGTTATGAGTATTCGGTGCTGCAAGTTACGTGTTTAGAAACGGCGCCGGAATCCTTGACTCGACCAAAGCTATGTCGGCAGCACGTTTTAGGGCTAGGTTTACCTCAAATTGATTGAGGGTAAATGTTCCTTACATTGTGGCCTTCCATTTTCCACTGATTTGAGATCATTTGGTTGAGTATTAAGGTCGAATTTCACATTTTAATCCAAGGTTAGGTAAGGGTCAAAAAGTGTGTACTTTTGGGCTTAATCTCTAAATAGATCTTACCACGGATTTATAATGGCTTAATGCCAGAAGGAAAAGTTGTTATCTACATCGACCTTAACCTGTTTACTATTTTTATGGATTTTCATAAGGTAGTCAGATTTTCACTTATACTATTTCTAACGAATTAAATATTAATAAATCCAAAATTCAATTATTAATTCAATAAAATTCTATTCTCAATTAATAAAAGCTTAAATAAAAATATTGGCCTCAATTAAATAATTCGGGGTCTTACACAGGTGGAGTCTAAAACGGTGCGCCCTGGGCGCGCCAGTTGGAGGCCGAGAAGGGCAAATTGAAAGATGAGTGTGGGGTTAAAACGGCGCGGGGGGGGGGGGGGGGGGGTGGGGTCGCGCAGGAAATTGGTGCGCCGGATTAGGGCCACGCCGGATTAAGGTGATTTTGGGCCTTTGAGTTCTAATGAAATGCCAGGCCAGTTTCTTAGGACTTTGGTGTTATTTTTAGAAGATTAGAAGAGTTATTTAGGTCCAAGATGCACTGCAAACCAAGCAAATCCAGACTTATGCGAGGTTCCTACTCGAGCATAGTCTTCAATGAACTTTATCAATGCAGGTTCATTATAATTCAAACCAAGTCGTCAGTCAAAATTTGGGCAACACCTCCCCATGATTGGAGGGTTGTGGGGGGCGAAGTGGAGATAGTCCCACAAGATTGGGGTACGCTCTTTAAGGCTGGGAATGCCAAGCGGTGACCAACGGACTTCGATAGAGAGAAAAGACCCCGAGGGCTAGCCTGCTAGGGGGCATCCATCTCTACGAGTCAAAATCATTGAGGGATGACTGAGATGGAAAGGTACCTCGAGGGCTAGCCTACGAGAGGTTACCTTCCCACAGCCACCCCCACTCCCAAGAGAGGGTGGGTTTAATGTCGGGCTGAAGCCCTGTTGATGTTCACTTGGTGAGTCATAGGGTTCATATCATTGAGAGATATAACCCTATGGCTCGACAGTGATTGATGATACTAATGAGGAATGTTCCCCTCCCCGGGCAGTAGGTTCTTCGGGAGGACAAACCATCAAATGCAATAATACACTGATTGCACTCGATCGGTGAGGGGACATCAGATGATCATATGCATGCATATGCATCAAGGAAGCAGGCTAACATGGGAGTTGACAAGCTAGACTAAACACCCGAAGCTGAGTCAAAGGATTGAGGTTCTGGAGGGGGGAGGCAAAAGTCGAATAGTTCAACAACGTCTGCAATACGAACAAATACGGCACACCTGCAGAGATGGCCATCCTCCTAGCCCTGAACCACAAATAGGGAAGTGTTGAGGAGTCACCTCCGAGAGCGAAGGATAGTGCACTGATATGTATCCCTCCGACCGGGAGAGAACACTGAATCATCCGACGCTATCTATACGATAAAAAGAACCCCAGGGAGGGGATTATTAATGTTGCCCTGAGAAGCAATAGGGCGTATTCAGCGGTGAAGGGAAATAGAAGATCATACATAGGATAGAGATGAAATAGACTGTAATCAGATGGGGGAAGGAAGCCCCGAGCAGTGCATCCATTCATTCATTCAACCACAAGGGAAGCATTACAGAGGGCATCACAAACGGCTGCGGCTCGGCATTGTCGCTCGAGACCGGCCAATAGCTAGAGGAGTAGGGATGAAACCCTCGTTACAGTGAAAAGAAGACAGGATGAAAACGAAACCGTGAAAGAAAAATAACAGAGGAAGAGGGGGGGAGCTCATATCATCCCCCCCCCCCCGACCTCATACATTCGCAGGATTTACATAACAGCAGTAGGAAGGGGGAACCGGACGGAGGAACACCGTCACCCACCTGCGAAAACAGAGTGCCGTGGACGGACTCTTCTTCTCCGACAACGGGCGCTTCAGATGGACAGACGAGATGGGTGGCGCTCCGGCTTGCTCTCGAGGGTGGATCCCCCTTTCCCCCTCTCTATTCTTTTCTTTCTATCTCTGTATCTCCTTCTATAATCTCGCTCTCTTCGCTCTTTTTTTTTTGACCACAGGGCCTTCATATAGGCAATCCTTCGACCAAGCTTCATCCGGCGTGGGGTTTAGCGCGCCGGTTTATGGATCTCCATGCGCCGGATTAGAGCTGAGCAAGGCGTACCGGGAAGAGGCTACCAAAAGAAAAGAGGGCGCGCCGGATTAAGAGGGGCACACCGGATTCGAGCCATTTTGTCATGTCGACTTGATACGAGTCCGATAGCGGGCCCCGGAGTCACTGTGATTCTTCATCTCTCCGTGGTCTTGCGAAACCATAGAGGGAGATATCGATGAAGCTTCCAGGCCACTAAACGGCTACTTTTGGAACTCGTGCACCTTCAGCTCGGGCATGCAGGTTTTCCGCTGACGCGGCTCTCGGCACAACGGTTCGTGCTGTTGGCTCGACTCGGCTTGCATTGGTAGCTTTCACGGGGAGTGGTATGCCGCTCGGGATGTTTTCACCTTGACTGGACGATCATCTGGCCATTGATGGGACAACTATGCTGAGAAGCCGTACCCATGCCGGGTAATCGGGGTCTTCTACTGATAGAGCCTTCGGTCCCTTATTCTGAGGGCCAAGGGCGTTCTCTCACCAGGGGAGGATCTTTCATTCAGGCGGCGTGCCGCCAAGTATACCTATGTCCTTGGTCGGACAACGGTTACAGGCTCGTCCTTGGTCAGACGACAGGTACATCCTCATCCTTGATCGGATGATGGATATGTTCTCGTCCTTGGTCGGACGACGAGGGCATGCTCATCCTTGGTCGGACTATAGACAGTGCCCTCTTAAGGTGTGTTCCTCTCGATCCTCATCAGGTGAAGCCCCTGGCATTCATGGTGGGTGACCTGAGGCTCTGGCAGCTTGAGAAGGCTTCAATGGGTTGGTCTTCTTCGGCCTCTCTGCTTCAGTAGGACGCATCATTTGTCTTTAAGGCTTGATCGCCATTGAGTATATTTTGAGTGCCAACAAATGCCCCCCAGCCACGGGTGCTGTGAGCAAGGCACGAGCGAAGCGGGACCCGTGGATGAGCTCCGTTTGGGCAGATTTCCCATCTGGCTTGACATGGTCTTGGAATGGCCCTTGAATCTGGCGCGGTGGTTATGACGGCGCGGCCATGGGTCTCAGTTAAAATGGCGCACCCCCTTGAATCGGAAGGCTTAATACGGCGCGCCTTTTACATCTGGAAGGGAGACCTAATACGGCGCGCTATTTAGCGTACCGGATTACCTTGAGTCTGCCTCCTTTAAATTTTGAAAATCTATTTTTGAGGGGGGAAATGTTAATCTGGCGCGCCTTTAAGCGCGCCAGATTAGGCCCGTCGAAGCCTTCCCTATAACTCCATCTTCCCTCTCTCTTTTTCTTCACTTGAACTCATTTGCATCCCAACTTTCTCTATCTTCCCTTCTCCTCAGACCGCGGCGGCGAGAGCAGAGTGGTGAGTGAGGATTTCGGGGGCTAACCCCTTATTTTCCAAAAGGCTCCTTGTAGGCTTGTCCTCGGAGCTGCACCCCTGGGTGTCCTATTCAGCCCTGGCGTGACGCCCACGGCCTTTTTCAGGGATCGTAACTTAGTGGACAAGTTCTCGCTTCGCCCTGGCAATCTCCCAAGCTGGGGAGACTCTGCCAAATTTTTGTCAGAAAAGACTTTGTCTTCGACAGCCGCCTCCTGACTTTGTTTGCTTTCTTTGTATTTGTTTTGGGTGCAGATATCATGGCATCTAGATCTTCTTCCCCCTCCCGTGCTATGGTGACGTGGAGGGATGTTTATTCTTTGGACAGAGGCCATGGCAAGCTGGCCATAGTAGCAGAGTCTTCTGATTCAGAGACAGAGACGGTGGACACAGACCGCCTGCTGATCATCGGAGGTGATTCCTTCAAGTATGAACGCCCTGACGGCTCCAGGGTGGATCATCCCAAGGACAAGCATCGGATGTCTCTTCTGAAGCAATTCAATCTTCAAGGGAAGTGGGATCTGTTCCTCGTCCGGAAGGCCGAGCTAGCACTACTTGAGGGACGGGACAGCCTCACCGACTGTGTTGTAAGGGGAAGACCCATATATCTGCCAGGTGAACCCAAGAAGTGGGGTGCCGTACTTGGGCTTCAGGAGCTGTCTCCACAAGATGGGCTGCTGACTAGAGCCCCTGAATATGTCCCTGCCAGATGGAATGAGACTACGGGTCGTGTAGACTGATAGAAGACGTCTTTTGGTTTATTCTTGGCTCCGCTGAAGTGGGGATATCGAGACGAGCCGTTCTTGTTAGACTGCCTAGCGGTTCGGTTCAAGCACCAGATTTCTATGGGATGGTTCGCCGATCTGAAGGCCACCGACGCCTACGCTTTCAGGCCGGGGGCAGTAGAATTCATAGACTTTGTCTTGCAACAGTATGCACCTATCATGATCAGAGCAGGTGTATATCACAGTGTGTATGCATCAAGGTACCGCTATCCCATCTTGAAGGGTCTTTGCTACGATATGATTGAGGTGTTCTGCTCGGAGTACAACACCTTCTATACTTCGGAAGGAGAGACGCCATTAGACCTTTGGAGTCTCTCGCAGCTAAGCGGCCTCCCGATAGACGGTGAGACGTATGAGGAAGTTTGTTGGCCAGACTGGCTGAAGGACCAGACAGACGGTGAAGGGCGATACTTGACTGGTTTTGCCTACCACAATTTGATGAAGGCGTATCGCAGTCTCTTCCGTTCTTCTCATGAAGCAAAGGGGGTGCGGAAGCTTGGAGAGAAAAGGCATGTGCGAATGGGCACATGGCTTCAGTATTTCTTCAAAGGAGAGCAAAAATACATAGATTTCTCCTCGGTGGTGCCGGCTCTTGTTCAGTGGAAGAAAAGAGTTCGGCGACAGGCCGCTTTCCCCTCGACCTTGGAGGGAGGACAACCAGGAGGACCCAACCCCAGGGGTGTAGACGCAGTCACTCATTGTGCTGCATTTTTGACTTATTGGATCTGCTCCTTCGCTCTCCTACAAGGCGACGAGAGCGTGATTGGGGCAGAGGCTATTTATCCTACCTGCCTGATGGCTTAGGGCATGAAGCTCTCTCTTTTCCTAGTTGCACTATGTTTGATATACAAATTACTTGGAGACCTGCACCGCTCGCGCCTTCCCAGGAGTCTTCGGAGGGTTGGCCCGTTGCATTTCTTTAACGCCTGGGTCTGCACTCTCTTCCCAGAGGCTACTCCTTGGTCGCTCCAGTCGGCACAACTGGTCCCCATGATGATAGAGTTTGCAAATGTTGAGCCGACCCGAGTGGCGGGCCAGCTCTTTGCTATACGTGGAAAGCTTACAAAAGTTCCACTGGATTCCCCGGGGGGTCCTGCACTTTTGGAGTCTGGAGGCCCACTCTAGCCCCTTGGTGAACAGGATGAGGGAGTGCCGTCTGAGCGAGGTAGAGGAATATGTTCATCCCATCTCTGATGCCAAGTGTACGAGACCGATTTTGGAGCCAGAGTTGATAGATTGGGCGCTGTCCATAAGGCCGAGCATCCTGGTTTTTCGCAAGAGCGGCATCTTGTGGTTGGAGCCTTATTATCCTTTCCGATTCAGTAGGAACTTTGGCTATGCCCAGCATATTCCAGCCACTTCCACCCAATTTGCGCTGTCGAATAGGGCCCGGGCAGGCCAAGTGTCAAATGACGAGGCCCGCATTTGGTGGGACTATTTTCACCGTCGAGAGGCGGTTTCATTCAGAGTTTCGGTCCCTGCGCGCTTTCCCCGTGTGACTCCAGAGTACATCAAATGGTGGAATGCGCGCACGGGCTTTTACAGAAGCTCGAGGAGAGAGTGCTGGGCTGTCGCAGAGTGTAAATTTTTGGATTCCCAGCCAGTGCCTGCTCTGGATATCGATCCAGTTTACCTGAAGAGGTTGAAATCTCGGACGAACACTACAATGGCAAACTATCTGGAAGCACGGAAAGCTACCAAGCAATGTTCACCCAAGGTGGAACCAAAACTGCCAGAGATCAGCAAGGATGGTTTCTTGAAGACGCTTCAGGGCCTATGCCACGTGAGAAGCGAGCGATTGGTCCTCCAGCAAATTCCGTTGCCAGTGGAGGAGCCGACACCTTCTACAGCTTCTTGGTGTCCTGAGAACGATCGGCTTTACCCCTACAGGACTTTCATCAGGGGAGAAGACCGACGGTCGGAGCTTTATGAGGTCACTCCCTGGTTGTTTGCGTTGCTACGCTCCCACGGAATTTCAGTGGGTGGCCCTAGTGAAAGTACATTGCGCCAACCCATTCTTATATCTTTCAAGAATGCCGATAGATGGGGGCTAGACCACCTCGGATTGTATTACCATCTATCTTCATGCGGCCATGAGGACCTTGCATTTCTGGTCGAACAGTGTGAAGTGATAGGGGACATATGCTGGCTAGTTCGCGAAGTCGCCTCTAGGGACAAAGAGCCTTCGCTGTTCTACTGGCCACTTTCTTCCTTCTATACGGGACCAGCAGGTATTTGTTTTTCTTTCTTCAACTTTGGGCTTTCCTTTCTGCTGCTGTATATGTCATCTCTCCTTCTTTTGCCTTCGCTTGTGTGCAGTTCGGCTTTCTTCGGAAGAGACTAAGCATTTCAGGGAGCTGCTGATAAAGGCTCAGAAACCCGCATATTTTGAAGTCCCGGAAGCTGTCCCAACCACGACGCCACTTCCTCCAGGTGATTCCTGGAAACGGCTGAGGTCCCAAGTCCGGGAGGCCGTCACTCGAGCGAAGCGGGCCCGTCGGAAGAAGACTATGGACCCAGCACCTGCGGTCGTCCTTCCGAGAGTGGTCTCATTTGAAGAGTTCGAGACCTCTCGTCTCTCAGCTCATGTGACCTGAGTTATGCTTCTATCTTGTGCTCAGTCGTCACCTTG
This sequence comes from Amorphophallus konjac, assembly GCA_022559845.1. Lineage (NCBI taxonomy): Eukaryota > Viridiplantae > Streptophyta > Magnoliopsida > Alismatales > Araceae > Amorphophallus > Amorphophallus konjac. Next base: position 172,525,190 of record CM040128.1, on the reverse strand, counting down.
GCAACCAAGATCAATTCTTATTCTTGCAAACGCAGCTGCTTCGTCTGCAATGGCCGCGCAAGCGGCTGCCACCTCTGCGGGAGTCGGAGATAGAGAGGATATGGTGCTGACAGATCGGCCCTCTCCCACGCCCAGCCACGAAATAGAGGGTAATTGATGGCCCATCTATTCGTAGACTTCTATAGTTTATTGTCCCTCCGTGCTCACATGGGTGCTTTCTTTTCTTCAGCTTCTGTCGAGATTCGACCACCTTCTCCCCCTGTCGTGGGATCAACTGAGGGAATCTTTGCGGAGCCAGGGGTAATTCCAGGAAGTCGATCCATCCCCGAAGCTTGCTCGCCTGTTATCCCTATCACAGAGTCAGCCGAGCAAGCTCCTATCGAGCAAGAAGCTCCGACGGGAGGCCTTCCGGGTGAAGAGCCGCCAGTTTTGAGGGAGAAAGAACCGTTGTTGGTTCAAAGTTCATCCTCATCAGAGCAGGTGGATTATGGCAGCGGCTCGAGCGACGAGGATTTTCTTTTGATGGGAATAAAGGCTGAGGATGCTGCGGTGTCTTCCGCCTATGAGAGTGACTTTACGACCTTCAGTCCTCCACGGCTGACAATGAGTAGCTTTGGACCACCAGGTCCTTCAGTGGGAGAAGGGTCAGAAGGGATGGAGATAGTGGCTCCTGCTCCTGCAGATTTGAGCTTAGTGCCGACTGAGGTAAGAACTACACTTCTCAGTCTTGTGCTTATTCTCGTCTGGCCATTATGCCGGTCTTTCGAGATTCTTATGCTCTCTTTCTCTTGCAGGATTCTGCTAGTCAGGCCGAGGTCGCCTTGCCGGCGATAACTGTGAAGATACCCCTGCCGCCTCTCAACGCAGACCCGCCCTTATTCTCGCCGGTCCTGAGGCCCATACCCCTGAGGTATCCGAAGGATTACATGATAGTAGCGGGCTCGGAGGCATTAGACATGGTCGCCGGGTCTGAGCCGTCAGCTGTGGCTTTGGAGCAGCAGCAGCTTGTCATTGCCAACGAGCCACTTCAGAGTGAAGAGGGCCTCCCTGGGGCAGAGCAAGGTGAAATTGTGAAAGAGGTGATCGAAAGCTCGCTGACCCCAACCCCTGCCATCGAATCATCATTGGTGGTAGCCGGAGAGGCCGGAAGTGGCGACCAATCGCTCCCCGCTATCCAAGGTCAAGATGTGGCGCTCTCGCCCGAGGTTGGGAGAGAAGTGGCTCTCATCGACAGTCCCACGATTCTATTGTCTGCAGGGGCCAGTCTTGGCGTGGGTGCCCTGCAAGATATGCCATCCTCGTCTTCTATGCCGAGTGACGACATTTGGGCTGCAGTTGACAGCCGGGTAGAATTTCAACTCTCAGATGCGACGTTACTTGGTCTGCAATCATCGAGTGGCCTGGTATGATAGTATCTGGAGACATTGCGGGAGACCGTGACAGCTCACCCCTAGTTGACTTATGCACAGTTGAGGGGTCTTGTAGAACACCTCTCCCGTTCTTTACTAGCTTTTGGCTGCCCCATGGAGGACTGGGTGCAGCGGGTAGTTCTCCTCCTGAAGCATGTGAACAGGAGGGAGTTCATAGGCCGCAGCTTGATAGATCAAATGACAGCTGCCAAACTTGAAAGGACAGAGTGTCAGGCTGCCCTTCAATCATTGAGAAGAACTGCTCAGCAGATGCGGGATGCTGCCGACGATTCTGGCCAACGCAGGACTTCTCTGAAGACTCGGATAACTGAGTTCCGTGCCGAACTTGCCCGAGCTGAAGCAGAATTAGCAATGTCCGATCAATTGTGGGTTCAGCACACGGAGGCGGCTGAGCTGGCAGAAGGGCAAGCCGCATCGCTTGAGGAGAAAGTGGTGCGACTGCAGGATGAGGAAGACCGTCTGTAGGAGTTGGCCCGCTATCCGTCCCTGGGGCTACTGGAGTTCGAGGACATCTTCCGCCGCTCGCTACAATAGCTCCATCATTTTCTCTTCTTTCTCCTTTTTTGTGAACTTCCACGTATTCCGGGGGGTGTATGCCCCGGGTAACATGTATTTCCTTTTTGTGTTTGAATGGAAACTTTCCTTCCCTTATTTTGCACATCCGCTTGCTGCATAGATTCATTTAGTCCGAATTATGTCAGTCGCTAGGGTAGGAGAGCGCCCGCACCTTCAAGGAAGGGGCGAGGGGTTCGCTCCACCACGACGATGATGACAAGGGTCACAAGGAGGTTGACTGATCTTGCCGATGATGACAAGGGTCACAAGGAGGTTGACCGATCTTGCCGATGACGACAAGGGTCGAGAGGAAGTTGACTGATCTTACCCATGATGACAAGGGTCACAAGGAGGTCGACCGATCTCGTCGATGATGACAAGGGTCACAAGGAGGTTGACCGATCTTGCCGATGATGACAAGGGTCACGAGGAGGTCGACCGATCTTGCCGATGATGACAAGGGTCGAGAGGAGGTTGACCGATCTTGCCGATGATGACAAGGGTCACAAGGAGGTTGACCGATCTTGCCGATGATGACAAGGGTCACAAGGAGGTTGACCGATCTTGCCGATGATGACAAGGGTCACAAGGAGGTCGACCGATCTCGCCAATGATGACAAGGGTCACAAGGAGGTTAGAGAAAGATCTCCGATGGGGATCATGGTGATCGCCCCTTTTGGAGCTTCACTAGGATGAAGGTGAGGTGGAACTTAAATTACCACATTACTGACTTAAGCCTTTCGGGTTTTCGCCGAAGCCAGCCCACTCTTACTTTTGCCCACTCGTCCTTCCGGGTTTTCACGTGGCGGGGTACCCGATTTTGCCTATGGTGCCCTTTCGGGTTTTCATCACAGTTGGGTTGGAGCCATTTTTACCCTTGTCCTGGTATAGGGGCAAGACTGGCGAGGCACCTCTATTTTAAGCCTCATTTTTTATTCATTATTTTTTCATTCTCATTTTTATTTGAACTTGATTCTCGGGGTAAAGCCGGGTTTGAGGAGATGCTGGCCGACCTTGTCGATGATGACAAAAGTCGCAGGGAAGTTGACCGATCTTGTCGATGATGACAAGGGTCACAAGGAAGTTGACCGATCTTGCCGATGATGACAAGGGTCGCAAGGAGGTTGACCGATCTTGCCGATGATGACGAGGGTCACAAGGAGGTCGACCGATCTTGCCGATGATGACGAGGGTCACAAGGAGGTCGACTGATCTTGCCGATGATGACAAGGGTCACAAGGAGGTCAACCGATCTTGCCGATGATGACAAGGGTCGAGAGGAGGTTGACGGATCTCACCGATGGTGATGAGGGTCACAAGGAGGTCGACCGATCTTGCCGATGATGACAAGGGTCGAGAGGTGGTTGACCGATCTCATTGATGGTGACGAGGGTCGAGAGGAGGTTGACCGATCTCGCCGATGGTGACGAGGGTCACAAGAAGGTCGACCGATCTTGCCGATGATGAAAAGGGTCGAGAGGAGGTTGACCGATCTCACCAATGGTGACGAGGGTCACTGATGAGGACATCTCACGACACTCGCTATGGCTCGGGTCGCCTGCACACCCTTGATTTGGGTCGACTCATTCTCATCTTATGTATCCTCCTTTTATTGAGTCTTATCATATGTAATTTTCCTTTTATTGGGTCATGTCGCATGTATTTCCTTTTATTATGTCATGTTGTACTAGTCCATTTCCCCTATTTGGTCTAAATGGGCCCTAATACCTTAGTTTGGGCCTATTGGACTGAGTCTAGGACATGTTTGGTCTTTTGCCTTAAATGGCAGGGTTATTTTTGTCTTGTAAAGATGGGTTGCCTATAAATAGCCCCCATCTCCCTCCATGTACTAACTTTTGATGAATATTGAAAACATTTGCCATCTCCCTCTCAATATCTCTCTCTCTCTCTCCCTCTCTCTCTCTCTCTCTCTCTCTCTCTCTCTCTCTCCCCAAGGAGAAGTTCGCCCCTTTCCTCTCTCTCCTCTCCTCCCAACCACCTCCAACTCCCACCTAACCCCATTAAAGCTCCCCACTTCCCATAGCCATCTTTACTTATCTCTCCTAGTCCCAAGGGAGAATCTTCCCCATTCCAACACTCTTTCCACCATTCCAACACAATCACCTCTATTCCCCACACCATCTCTCAACTTCCAAGACCTATTTTGAATTTGAAATCTTCCCTCCATTGCCTTGACCGCCCCATTCCTCCTCCCTTAGGCCTAGTTCGCCCCCACCTTCCCTCCCACTCCCTCTCTCCCTTGTGCTCACCCCTTCCCACCACCCTCTCTAGCAGACCAGCCCCATCTCCAGCCCCACTTCGCCCTCCCCACCTCCATCTCCCTAGCCTCCACAACCCCTAAAACACCTCTCATCTCCCTCCCACAGCCATTAGAACCACCTTACACCCTTTCCTCTCTTGGCCATTCCCTTCCCCATCTCTTCTTCTCCTCCTCATTCTAACCCTGTTTCAGGAAGCAGAGTTACAGCAACTTGCAGAGGAGGCCACAACCATCCCTCAATGACTCAGGAGGCGAGGCCTACATTTCTGGATTCGTCTGCGAGTTAGCTTTCAAGGAGAGGGGGTTTTGTCGGCATCCGAGCTCCGTGCTGTCCGCAGCAACCATTCTCCCTCGACTGCGCAGGACCTCTCAAACCAGGAGCCAGAACGACAAGGCAGGCTCTCCCACGACGAACCTTGAAGGAATCAGCCTTCAAGGCCTTCTACAAAGATCTTTCTCCCCCTGTCAGCGTCCAGGAACAGAAGGCGGAACCCCGTTCGGCATCCGACAACCAGAGATATCAATTTTCTACCACAACCACGCCGATCTGCCTCCTCACAGTCTGCACCGACCACCTCCCTCTCCTCTGGACACCCAGTTCATCTCCGACATCAGAAGACTTCCCCGTTTGTTTTGCTGCAAAGTAGACTTGTCCACAGTTTCAACGAGTCCAGCGGTGCCAGATTTGGAGCTCAGGAGCGGTCGTGGTAGCTTCTGCAACCTGCTGTTTCAGATCATGTTTGGCGAGACACCAGAACTGCAGCCACCTTCCAGTCGCCAGAGCAGTCAGTCCCCAGATCTGGAGGTCGCCCAAAAATTCAAGCCTTACCCCTCTCCAGTTAGGAAACTTTTGGCGCAGGTCTCGTCAAGATCCGAGCTCCGTGGACCCCGTGACAGCAACGTCTCCGGTCACCTGTCCAGCAGCTCTGCAGCAAGGCTGAACCGAGGAAGCTCGGAAAGTCGATTCTATCTCGCTCATTCCCCTCCCCGCTTGGCCGGCTGAAGGCCCCTCCCTGCGTGGAGGTAGTTTTGAGTGTATTAAAATCAATCCCCACCCCAAGATCACCCCTCCTGCGTGAGGTGTAGTGCTGTAAACTCTTTAAATTTTCAGGTCAAGCACCATCGCCGCGGCGGGTCTTTACCCACGCTTCCCGGCGCGCCTCGTCTCCGAACGGGATCGGTGTCTTCACACTGATCAGGTGAGCTTCTGATCACACCCTTGTAGCTTCATTTCTGTAAATGTAGTATTGCCTTGAATGCCCATCGGACGGTAAGAGAGCGCTCGGACTTAATTTTAAGCGATATCGTGCCCACCGCGGCCCATGAGTGAGTGCCACCCAACACCCCGCCTTGCGGGCCAGCCACCCACAAAGCTGGGTCTCCCAGGCCCATTGGGGGTCAGCCATAGCATTGTAAGTCCATTAGGACAATTGGTTTCCGCCTCGGACCCTCACCATCATCTCCCGGACCCATCGGGTGAACGTGTGAGCCGAGTGAGCAAAAATCGTCATTGTGAGAATCATTGAGCGCTTGTATGCTTGCGGGTCTAAGTCCTAGGGTCATCTCATCATACTTAGTGGTCTTTGGGCTGTGCCACATCAGTCACAAGGAGGTCGACCGATCTTACCGATGATGACAAGGGTCACAAGGTGGTTGACCGATCTCTCTGATGGTGACGAGGGTCACAAGGAGGTTGACCGATCTCGCCGATGGTGACGAGGGTCACAAGGAGGTCGACCGATCTTGCCGATGATGACAAGGGTCGAGAGGAGATTGACCGATCTCGCCGATGGTGATGAGGGTCACAAGGAGGTCGACCGATCTTGCCGATGATGACAAGGGTCACAAGGAGGTTGACCGATCTCGCCAATGGTGACGAGGGTGACAAGGAGGTTGACCGATCTTGCCGATGGTGATGAGGGTCACAAGGAGGTCGACCGATCTTACCGATGATGACAAGGGTCACAAGGAGGTTGACTGATCTTGCCGATGATGACAAGGGTCACAAGGCAGTCGACCGATCTTGTCGATGATGACAAGGGACGAGAGGAAGTTGACCGATCTTGTCGATGATGACAAGGGTCCCAAGGAGGTCGACCGATCTTGCCGATGATGACAAGGGTCTAAAGGAGGTTGACCGATCTTGCCGATGATGACAAGGGTCACAAGGAGGTCGACCGATCTTGCCGATGATGACAAGGGTTACAAGGAGGTTGACCGATCTTGCCGATGATGACAAGGGTCGAAAGGGGGTTGGCCGATGATGACAAGGGTCACAAGGAAGTTAGAGAAAGATCTTCGATGGGGATCATGGTGATCGCCGCTTTCGGAGCTTCACTAGGATGAAGGTGAGGCGGAACTTAAATTACTACATTACTGACTTAAGCGCCCTTTCAGGTTATCTCCGAAGCCAGTCCCCTCTTGCTTTTGCCCACGTGCCCTTTCAGGTTTTCACGTGGCGGGGTACCCGATTTTGCTTGCGGCGCACTTTCGGGTTTTCACCGCAGCTGGGTTATAGCCATTTTTGCCCTTGCCTGGTGTAGGAACAAGACTGGCGAGGCATCTCTATTTTAAGCCTCATTTTTGTTTCCTTTTTTTCTTTTTAAGAATGAGAAAACAGGGATGGGTCAATCATGCGGTGTTTGACCCTATGTAGTAGCATATGGCAGTTGGCTAGGGCCTGCAGCCTTGCACCGAGAAAAGAGGGTTTATTCGTTAGCAAGGGGGTAATGCTAATGCAAAGGATAGATTTCTTGCCGATCCGGGCGTAAGGCCTGCAATGGCAATATTGTAGAGGAGTCGGCTAGGACACGAAGTCTTGCGCCGAGAAGCGGGGTTTATTCGTTACCAAGAAGGTAATGCTAACGCAAGGGATAGATTTATGCCGATTCGGGCGTAAGGCCCGTAATGGCAATATTGTAGGGGAGTCGACTTGGACACGAAATCTTGTGCCAAGAAAAGGGGTTTATTCGTTAGCAAGAGGGTAATGCTAACGCAAGTGATAGATTTTTGTGCCGATTCGGGCGTAAGGCCCGTAATGGCGATGTTGTTTTATATATCATTATTTATATATTTTGACAGCTCGGCCAGGACGGAGTGCCACTAGACCAAGGTAGGTAGAGCTCGGCTAGGGCGGAGTGCCACTAGACCAAGGTAGGTAGAGCTCAGCCAAGGCAGAGTGCCACTTGACTAAGATAGGTAGAGCCTAGCTAGGGCAGAGTGCCACTAAACCAAGGTAGGTAGAGCTCAGCCAGGGCGGAGTGCCACTAGACTAAGATAGGTAGAGCCTAGCTAGGGCGGAGTGCCACTAGACCAAGGTAGGTAGAGCTCAGCCAGGAATGCCACTAGACTAAGGTAGGTAGAGCCTAGCTAGGGCGGAGCCTCACTAGACTAAGGTAGGTATAGGTCATTCTGGGGATGTCGGTTGAACTGTGTGATACAGCTTCATATGTTTTCCATTAAGGGGAGAGAACTGGATGACTCCTTTGTGATTTACAAGGACGTATGCACCCCCTTCATATACTCAGCGGACGACATATGGTCCAACCCAGTTTTCAGCCAACTTCCCTTTGGGGTTGGAGGCCATCACTTCTCTTCTTTTAACCATTAACATGTCACCTTTCTTGAATTCCCGCCCTTTGACCAACTTATCGAAAGCACGGGCCATGCAAGCTTGGTAGAGTTGGATATTTTGTTGCACACGGAGATGCTTTCCTTCGAGCTTGGCAAGCTCTTCCAGTCTTATTTCTATATTGGTCTGTTCGTCTCTAGCCAAACCATGCTGGATGGCAACCCGTAGTAAGAGAACTTCTAACTCAATCGGCACCACAGCCTCTAACCCATATACGAGGGAGAATGGCGAACAGCCGGTTGGGGTTCTATAGACCGTACGATAGGCCCAAAGCACTTCGTACATCCTTTCTTCCCAGTCCTTTTTATTAGACTTGATAGTCTTTGCCAGCAGCGTGCATAGTGTCTTATTGAAGGCTTCTGCAAGTCCATTGGCCTGAGGGTTGTAGGGGGACGAGGTCCTCCAGTCAATCTTATATTTATCAGCCAGCCGATAAACCTTCTGAATTCTGAAGTGGCTGCCATTGTCAGAGATAATTCGGCTGGGAACCCCAAACCAGAAAATTATATTCTACCGGAAGAATCTTACGACCAGCTCTCCCATTACATCTCTTAGCGCAACTGCTTCTGCCCATCTGGAGAAGTAATCTGTGGCTGCTAAAATATATCTGCACCTTGACGAAGATGCTGGTAGCGGCCCCACCACGTCCGTGCCCCATTGGGCGACTGGCCAACTTGGTAGGGTGGGATGTAGCGACACTAGCGGTCTCCTGTTCACGTTGGCGTGCTCCTGGCATTTTTGGCAAGCTTTAGCGAACTTGCAGCAATCATCAAACCTGGAGGGTAAATAATAGCCCAATTTCTTTATTTCAATTTTCATTTTCGGCCCGGCCTGGTGCACTCCAGCTGACCCGGCATGGACTTCTTGCATTACCTGCCCGGCTTCTGCTAGAGATAAGCACCGGAGTAGGACTTTCCTTCGGGCATCGGCCATTATTCGGAACAAGGTCCCACTTCTCATCTCGTAAGAGTCCTTGATTCTTAAGAGCTTCATTCTTTGTTCTTTTTATTTCGGAAGCTGTTGGTGCTGGAACCAACGCAAAAGATGCTCTCGCCAATCGGGCTGCTGAACTTCTTCTACATCTGCCGCTTCATTCTCTTGTTCATCGGCCAGAACCTCCGTCATACCGGGGACCTAGCGACGGTTGATCATGGCTATATTTAGGCTTGTGTCTGGCGGGATTGCCAATGAACTAGCTAGTTTCGTGAGGGCATCTACTTGAGCATTCTATCCTCGGTTAATATGCCTGATTTTGACGAAGTAGAATCTCGCCATTAATCAGAGGGTCAGTTGATAATAAGGGAGGAGCTCTTGCTTCCGCACCTCGAACTCTCCTCCCAACTATTTTATGACCAGCATAGAATCTCTGAATGCCTCCAACATCTGGATCTCCATAGATAGAGCAACCTGTAACCCGATTATGAGGGCTTCATATTCTGCTTCATTGTTTGTGCATGGCCTGTTTATTGAGCAAGATGTATATACGACCTCTCCTTCTGGAGATTTCAGCACTATGCCTGCCCCGGCCCTCACTCTAGCTGATCCAGTAGCTAAGGTGTCGATTCTGGAAGCGCCGTCAAAATACAGCTGCCATAGAGAGGGCTGCACCTGGCCAACCTCTAGGGTTTCATCTTCAGGAAGCTTCGGTTCCAGCGGGCAATCTTTAGGTACTAGATGCTCAGCAAAGAAGTCTGCGATGGCTTGGCCCTTGATAGCCTTTTGCGGTATGTAGGATGAAGGGGCGTGATCTCGCGCTTGTCCTGAGCGGGGTAGATGATCACCAAATAGTGAACTGTAAAGAAAGGGAAACGGATCAGGGGGCCCAGGGAAGGTTCCCTGGGGAAAACTCTCCGATGCTTAAGTCAGTAGAGTAATGGTGGAAGATATGGAGGGAGGTAGAAAGAGGTGCACGAGATCCCCCTACACCAAGGTGGTGAAGTGGTTCCTGCTCAAGGAGTTTTAGGCATGTATTGCCCTTACCTTTCATTGGAGTGAGTCCCAGGTTTATATAGTGCACTGGCTTCATGAGTCCTGTAAGCTGAGGGGTTTCAGGCGGGCGTTACGTCCTCAACGTGGGATCTTTACGTCCTCATCGTGAGATCTTTATAGCCTTGAGGGATCATGGGCCCCTTATCCTCATAAACTCCTGCTCATAAAGGGTTCTCAACGGCAGCATGGATAAGCAATCGTCGGTCGTCCCGAGCATAAAAGGTGCCAACCCTGTCCGGGCGATAGGCATAGCTCGGATGAGGATAGGTCGGAGTGGGCGCTGAGCGCCTACCCTTATCCCGGCGAGGGGATAGATCGGGCACGGGTCTTTCTCTGACCTGGCCAACGCTTGGGCCTTCTGAGCCTAAGGGCCGCCGAGGAAGGGTGTGATCCCGAGTAATCTTATTGGGCTTTTTATTCTAAGTGGGCCCTACGGGGCTATCACTTGGAATGAGCAGGGCCTCGTTTGGTCCTGATGGACCTAGTTCGAATGCTTTTAGATGGGCTACAGAAATCCCCTTCTCCACTTGTCCCCCTCCTACTCCCGAGCTTTAGTATGCTCGGAAGAGTAGCTGTTTGGGGTTTTGGACCAGCGTGGCTTAGGTGGGTGGAGATCTGGCGGTGTTAGTAAGCCACGTGTCGTGGTCACCTGGGCCCTTAATAATGATGACCCTGATGGATTTGAACTGAAGGGGCCCCCTTTTCTCGGAGGTTGGAATGACGCGCCGCCTTCCGCGTGAGAATATAGGCGTTGTGTGCTTGTCGTTGCTCCAGACTCCCTCCGTCTTTAGGGTTTGGCTCGCCCTTGCTTTGAGCTCTTTGATGCGCCGTCAGGATATGACGGAAGAGCAGAGGCTTGCAGCGATGTTCGCAGAGTTGGCGGAGATAACTGCAGAGGCAGTCCGTCGGCTTCCTCTTCCCCCGGAATCTTCGGGGTCGCGAGATCACCTTTCCTCAGACTCTTCTCTGGATTCCATGGCGGACCAGCGTTCGGATGCTGAGGAGTAGGAGGATGAGCTAGTGGTGAAGGCGCCGATTCCAAACTGCAGCGAACTGGGGGAGGATGATGTGAGAAGGCTGGAGCACCAGTATCGCCTGCCCCACAAGTTCTGCTTTGTCACGGCCTCTCCACACGAGACAAGCTTGGACTCTCGTACAGGCCATATCTGTACTTTCCTTCTGTCGTAGAAGGGTGGGTTTCCGCCTTCCCTTCAAACCTTTTGTGCTTCAGCTTCTCAATTTTTTCTGGTTTGCGCCCATTCAATTGGTAGCCAATTCTTATCTTCTTCTTTCTGCCTTCCGCATTCTCTGCCTCCAGTGTGGAGTTCCTCCTTCCTTGGACCTCTTTCACTATTTCTTTGAGTTGAAAGCACATCCTTCGGCCAGGAAGGGTTTCTATTTCATCTAGGCGAGGCGTAATAGGAGCTGTATCTCCTTGGCTGCGAAGGATTCTTCGCATAAGGGGTGAAAAACTCAATTCTTCTGGGTGGGGATTTGTTCGGTGGAGGAAACCTGGAGGTGTCCAGTAATCCCCAATTTCCCCCCGAATATCCCTCCCAGGCAGGATGAGTTCCCTCCTCATGTGGAGGAATATGCGACTATCTTGCTGAAGCACCACCAATCCATAGAAGAGCTGGTTACCCCAGAGAACGTCGAGCGGTGCCTCCTCACGTGGCTGCATCCGTCTGGCTCAGGTGCCACAAGTTAGACTCTTCTCTGGATGTTGGGTCCATTTTTCTTTTTCTGACCATGTCTTCCTTTTTGTGCAGACACCAGGCGGCCGGCTTTGGAGGAGGCCGTGGAGGTGATCGACCTTGGCGATGACTCGGTTGCCGATGAGTCGACTGCTCCCACGGGTCGCTCCCGAGCCAGAGATAAGGGCAAGGGGGCAGCCCAGGGTGAATCCTCCAGGCCGCGGGGGTCCAAGCGCAAGGATCCCGTGGAGGGCATGATTTGGGCCGCCGTGAAGGCCAGGAAGCAGGCCAAGAAGGCCAGGGTCATACTCGCAGTCGAAGGTGACCTTGCCGCGGCTCGCCCCTCGGTCGAGCATGATGGGACCGACCCTACCGGGTGAGCTCTCCCACCCGCCGAGCAAGAGGGGGCCGAGGAGGTTGGGGCTGCTTCTGCGATTGGCGACGATGCATGCTCGGCTCCTCCTTCGGCCGGAGCCGAGGGGGCCGGGGCTACTCCTGCGACTGACAACGGTGCTGGCCCGGCTCTCCCCTCGGTAGGAGCAGAGGGGGCCGTAAACGAGGCGGGTGACGCTGGGACCACAGCCAAGATTGGGGCGGTGACTGAGGCAGGTGACGCTCCAGGTGGCGGTGCAGTTGTCAAACCGGTCCAGGCTGGGGGATCGCAAGAAAAAGTGACGCAGCCCCGATCGACCGAGGCACGAGGGGCGAACGAAGCCGCGGCTTGATCCGGGCCGTCCGGCGGGATGCCGACCAAAGAGGGGGTCTCCATTCCGTGGTCCTCTGTATCAAATGTGTCGCGGTATAGCCGCGAAGGTGAAGGGGAGGGATAGGCAGCACTCCCCTTCCGTGGCCCTTGGGGCGGTTATGGAGGGCGGCTTGGTCCTGGCCCAGATGGGGGCCACTCTGGCAGAAGCGTACGCTCGGTCGGAGTCGGAGCGAGTGACCCTGGCCTGGACCCTTGGTGGGTCTGACAGGAGGTTGGCTCAGCTTGCCGAGGAGCGTGATGGGCTTCAGCGGGAGCTTTCCTCAGTTAGGGAGCTGGTGCGGTCTAGCCAGGTGGAGACCCGGGCGCTAACCGAGCAGCTAGCTAAGGCCCGCGCATCGCTCGAGAGGAAGAATAGGCTTCTTGAAGAGGAGCGCCTTATTCGTGTTGAGCTGGATGGCCGGTGGGAGACCGAACGTGTAGAGCTGGTGGACCGAGCGGAGGAAGCCGAGCGCCTTCGGCAGGAGGCCGACGCTGATCGGGCCGAGGCGGAGAAGCAGGCGGCGGAGGCAGAAAAGCAGATGGCTAAGGCCGAGCGGAAGTTAGCCGAGGCGGAGCGGGAGAAGGCCGAACTCGCTGGTAGGGTGGGATCGGCCGGGGTGAAGGCTCTCAAGCAGTATAAATGCTCGGAGGCCTACTGGGTCGACCTTAAGGAGGCTGCCCTTCCCTACTCCGAGTTAGCACTTCACCGGGGCATCCGCAAGGAGTTCAAGCAGGGCTACGATCGGGCCGTATCTTATGCCTGTTGAGTTATAGTTTTGATGATTGTTGTGATTGTTAAGTTATGGTTTTGATGATAACTAAACTTAATGTGTGATTAAGTGATGATAACTAAACTTGTGGTTGATTGCTCATGCTCCTGTTATCTATGTATATTTGAGATGGCAAATGGCAACGGTTACATGGTCTTAATGCTTGGTTTGCATATGTTGGTTCTACAAGAGGTTTCAAGCCTTTATATGTTTGAACATATGGACTTGAGCTTTGATGAACACTTTTGTTCAAATCCTGATCAAATTGTTTGAAACTTGTTTGGTTGATTTTTACGCATACCATACATGCATTTGTCAAGGCAACAAGTGTTCCAATCTTATATGTGAAATTGTGTCTCAATGTAAATCACTTCTTGAACTCTAATACATATTTCACATATCATTTTGAGCTTGCATTATGTTGAAATAACTTATGAGAAACTTGCTTGAAAATTGGAATAATGGTACTTATATCTTGCTCAAACGGTTTACAATAAGATCTTGTTAATTGATTGAAATTGCCAAATGACCAAAGGGGTTTCATACATGTACTTCATGCAATTACCACATGAATTATTGATCAAAGTTCTAATCCTTTTTTTCTATGGTTTTGTAGGTCAAAACACTCAACATATATTCCCCAAGATCAAAGGAGTTTGAAGCCTCAGACTTAAATGGGTTGCAATGGAGTTCGGGGGTGAAACCTAAACGTCTGAAGTTTACTGTAGCAGTAGGTCGACCGCCCCAGGTCGACCGCCAGCAGCGGTTGACCACCCCAAGTCGACCAAAAATTCCAGGGATCATATTTATACAGGATTCTCAGTAGCGGTCGACCGCCAGCTTCCACAGGTCGACCGCCAGCCCCGAGCCAACATATGTTGACTTTGTTTTCCACTTCGAGAAGAGTCTTTCTCCTTATAATTCTTTAATCCTAATGACACCAAATCACCCACAAAATGTGGATATGGTCTGGGGGATGTCCATGGACTATTCAAGGGCTATAAAACATCTCATTTGGAGCCATAACCCTAACCATCCAAGAGGGCTTCAAGGGAGATCAAGAGGGTGCTGTCCAAGGAGGAAGAAGAGAGTATTGTAGCTCCGTAAACAGTACTTCGTGCAGCAAGTTCTTCACCTATCTCCAACCCATTCAAGGTACTTCTCAAGCCAACAAGCATCTATGAAGTGAAGAATCAAGCAACTAACAAAGAGAGATCAAGGGTGAGGCTATCAAGAAGCAAGCAAGGATTTCAAGAAGAGATAAAAGGAAGGTTATCCAAGGGAAGAAGAAGAAGGATGCTACAAGGAAGAAGGAGCCATTCAAGCATCATCTTAAGGTACTCTAGCTCCATTTGAAGTCAGCAGTCTCAAAGGAAGAGAACATGCTCACAAGCATCAAGAAGATACATGGATTTGTCCAAGGAAGAAGGAAGGGTACTGTAGTCGTGAACAGTACTCCGTGTAAGAAGATCTACATCAAATACAAGGCCATTCAAGATTAGTCTCAAGCTATTCAAGTGAAGAAGGAATCAACATGAACATCCAGAGCACACACTCAAGGGGAGCCTAAATGAAGAGCTTTCTAAACTGTGGTTTATTAATATTTGTGTTTTGTGCTTTATAGTTTTAGATTTGTGTTTCTTATAAACTGCAAACTCGTGTGTGTGTGGATCGTTGTTGGATCCATGGTCATGTGTGTGTGCGTGTCGTACTTGATTCGTGTGTGCATAGGTCTTCTTAGATCTGTGTGTGTGTGTGGATTTATCCATATCTTAGTGTTTGTGTGTGTGGAGTGCTGCACTTGTCGCAACGTGTGTGTCTTGTTGATCCGCTTGTTGGATCGTGTTGGAGACTGCATCTCCGTATGTGTGTGTGTTTTGGGGCACGTCCCCGTGTGTATGGGCAGGCGTCGTCCTTCGTGTGTGGTTGGAGCGTCGTCTCCGTTTGGGGATTTATCCCCGAGTGAAGCCTCACCGGGTTTGGTGAGGGGTGGACGTAGGATTGCCGTCATTGCATCCGAACCACCTTAAAAACCATTGTGCACTATGGTTTGATTTGTGTGGTTTGGTCCTTTCCTTCTACCTCCATTCTAAGTGAGTGTATTTGTTAATTGTTGTTACGGATTTATCTACGTATATCTTGCATATTCTATATCTCATCATACAAAGTTTGATAAATCCAATTTGTGTTCAAATAGTTTTGAATCTCATAATTAACATTCTATCACATATTTTAAAAAGGCCAAAAGTTTCTTTAAAATTTGTAAACACCCAATTCACCCCCCTCTTGGGTGTCATTGATCGCGGGACTTCAATTGGTATCAGAGCCAAGGCTCTATTTTTTTATAGATCTAACGATCTAGAGTGATCCAGATCAATGACTATCATTATGTATACTTTGAATTCTCCACCGCTGTTTGATGGTTGCAATTTCGATTTGTGGTTAGGTAGAATGTGCAATCTTGTCAACTCATATGACCCTAAGCTATGGAAGCTTGTTTCATATGGTCCTTATGAGTTGCCTAAGGACAAAAATGTCTGGACTGAAAATCAAAAGCTTAAACATGAACAAAATTGTTTGGTGTTAAAGTTGCTAACTGCTGCAGTTGATTCTAATTATTTTCCCTTTATTACCCATTACAGATCTATCTTGGATGGCCTAACCAAAATTTGGGAAGAGGATGGAGACCAATGTCTTGTGGTAGGGACGAGTGAACAAAGGAGTGATCAGCCAAGTGGATCGAGCTCATCAAGTGGATCAAGCTCAAAGGTAAATTCTGATTCTGATAATGAAGATGAATTTAGCTATGAAGATTTGTTGAATGGATATGATGAGCTTGCTGAAAAGTATAAGAAAGTTAAGTCTGAAAATAAAAAATTAAAAAATAAATCTGAACATGCTTTTCTTGAGAATGCTTCTTATGATAAATGCTCGAAACTTGAAAAGGAGATTAGTGTTTTGTTAATTCAGAACTCCTTACTTGAAAGCAATGTGAAAAATCTTGAAAAACTTCAAAAAGAAAATTCTCCATGTAATAAATGCTTGGAATTCAAAACAGAAAATGAATCTGTTATGACTGACATCAAAAACCATGAAGAAGTCATTTCATGCATGAGAAAAGAAAATGAAGGATTGAAACAGTTGAATAATGTTATTTCTGAAAGATTGCTTATTTTTGAAAAAGAAAAAAGTTTATTTGTTGATGAATGTGAAAAGGTGCATGTGTTAGAACAAGAAGTGGAAAACCACAAAACCATCAATACACATTTGAATGAAAAAATCAATTCTTGTGAAAATGTGATTGTTTCCTATGAATTACACATTTCATCACTTGAAAAAGAAATCTCTGACTTGAATGCTTCATTGTCTAGATTTGTGGATGGTCAAAATAACCTGGACAAATTGCTAGGAATGAAAGTAAACTTTCAAAGAGAGGGGCTGGGCTATAATCCTGTGAACAAAAAGAAGTTTGAAAATAAAGTTTATACATCCTTTGTGCATAATTCAAACATAGCCAGCACATCAAATGAGAATCTAAAAAAGGAAAATCATGTTGCACACACACATGGATCCACAAAGAAAATTAATTTGCATCAAAAATCTAAAAATGCTGCTAGTACACCCATGCATGTTAAACATGCTTCTGCCACACACACACAACCACTTAGAAAGAAACTCTCATGTTTTTACTGTGGTAAATCTGGACATGCCATGCATGATTGTTTCATTATGAAGAATGATGATTTGAGAGCATGCAAGAAAATGAATGTTTTCAAAAATGTAAAAAAGGTTTCATTTGGGAGAAATGGATTTGAGAATTCTTATGTTTATGCTAAAAGACCACATGAGAAAATGGCTTCTGTGCGTTGTTTCTATTGTGGTGAATCTGGGCATACTAAGCATGATTGTGAGTTGATGCATGGTTGTCCTTTGATGAAAAATGATAATTTGAATACTGTCAAAAAGTTGAAACTATTTACAAATGTTGCTGCTAACCCACAAGGACCCAAAAAGATTTGGGTACCTAAGAATGGCAAATGAGAAATCTATTTTGCAGGTGTGCCTTGGGAATGTAAAGCATGAAATCTGTTTTCATCAAGAAGGTAAGGCACAAAGGTCAAGTGGCATAAGTCAGGTAGGAAGAAAAATCAAAAACTGAATTTGAAGATCAGGTGATATCCCTCCTGCCTTTGTAGTGACTCTATCATGTTTTAACTCACTTTGTGTCATATAGTCATGTAATCTTGCATATATCTGCACATGTATTTCATTCATAGTTGTTTGCATATTTGTGTCCATATCACTTGTCATATAGCATCTTGTTGAAGTGGAGTTTTGAAACCGTCAATGAATCTCACTACATATACTGAGTTTGCATAAGCTTCACGTACTATCATGCATAAATTGAATATTGTGAATTCACGTCATAATGCATAGCAATCCTCCTACCTTCACCACCCTTGACTACATAGTATATCAAATGGTGACATGTGGAAGGGCAGGTTACGCCTGTCTGAAAGCTATCACTACGCGTGAGGTGATCTTCAGATCTAAGTTCTCCGCCCGGTGCTATAAGTCAATCAGTCACAGGCTGCACATGACATTAGATTCTTACTGAGCATATCATAGTCATGCACACATTGAGGGGGAGTCATCAGATTCGTCATATGGGCTTTATGTTTAAGTTCACACATGAGTCATGCATTGCATCTAGAGCTATCTATGGCATGTTGGTTGTTAAAATAATTTGTCATGCCATTGTCAATAAATTTGAATCGAAATTGACAACTCAAGTCCTCTTGTCCTTGGATGTAGATTACACTCCCAAAATCCAAATGATGCAGGGCTAGTCATGGCCAAGCTTGAGTCAATGAAAGGAATATCTTGCAAGGATGAAAATGATGAGAACCCTATCAATTTGCTACAAGAAGATGGGATACTTTGTGTAGAACAATCTCCAGGATCGACTTAAGCACAAGCTGGTGAAAGTCCTTGTACGTGCTAAAGCAAGTATCCAGGGCATGGTATGAAAAGCCCGCATCTTTTTATTGAGAACAGGTTAAATAGGTAAAGTTGATCAACCATTTTTCATGAGAAAATCAGGTAAAGTCTTTTTAGTGGTTCATGAAATATGTGATTAATACCATCTCTGGAACTACTAATAATGCTTTATATGATTATTTTGCAGGGATTGTGCAAGTATATTTTAAAAAAATCTCAATGAGTACATTGAATTTCACTCTTCTTTGGATTACAGGTGGAAGGCTTGGAAGAAAATAGATTCACAAGGCAAAGGTAAGAAAGCAAAATCTGAAATATCAACCCTCGTGAGGTTGGTGATTTTAGTGATTGAAGGCTTCCAATCTTGTCTCCTGAACTAAGGTAATTAAACCTTGCAATGGCCATCTTTGTCACTTGGTGACACTCTCAAGTGACAGGTATTGATTCTAAAAACTTGAATTATTATTTATCAACATGTTGTGATGAATGTGCCTAATTGATTGAATCAAATTGAAAATCTTGAAGGATGTGTATGAAGTGGTTGCACATTGAATATTCTCAATTTGAATTGCATGATCACACTTGAATTGAATTACATATCTGGTATATCAAATGGCGTCTGTGAAAAAGTGGATTATGTCCACTTGGAAGTATTCCCTATGCGTTGAGCTGGGTCTTCGGACTAAAATCTCCGCCTAGTACCAGATCTTAAAAATTGGGATTGGTTGATGTGTAAATGAATTCTTGAGCTGAGCTATGTATATTGAAACCATGCTTGTGATCAAATGATTCATACATTTGGCTGTTGAATGAATTCTCATTTCAAAACTTGTGAAATACTCTTAAAAATCTATTTTTGAACAATTCTGAAAATTGGGTTGCATTGCTTAAATTTGAGTATTTATGCACCCTTTTTCATAAAGGCCATGTCATGAAAAATATTGTTGACACATTAATAATGTGAATGCTCCAATGTGGAATTTGCCTCTAGGTTTGAAGATCAAGCTCTCCTATACTACATTTGCATCTTGCATCACATGCTCATCTAGGCATAGGTTGCACGCATTAGAATGAATTCATGCATTAGCTGAAGTTAGTTCATTCATTTGGTATCAGAAGTTTTGCACCACATTGCATTCTATCTTGGCATGTTCCATTTCATTACTATATGATCAAGTTGCATTGCATCAGTACTCATGCATTAGCTGCATTCACTTCATTCAATTGGTATCGATTTGTTTGGCATTAGTTGCACATGTGCATTGCATGTTGCATACATTCCCTCTGTGTGCTTGTTTGATATTATATGCTATTCACCCTCTCCCTTGGCATTTCGATGGCCTTATGTCTTCTTGATAAATAATACTGTATTTGAGTCATTATTGGAGTGTTTCATGTCGTACACTCTGGGAGAGTTTATATTTCATAAGTGCATCTATTTAGGGGGAGTTGCACTGTTATGTATTCATGATATTTTCGGTATACATGCTGAATCAAATTCGCACACTTCATGCACAAAATATGAAAATGAGTGTTAAAGATAAGGATATATGGTTTTCTTTTCAACACAATTGAGATGTTAAACTTGCTACATGTATGTTGAAGAGATAGTTGAGGAAAAAGCTGCCTACCTCTCCTTATTGAAAAATCTTGAATAAAAATGTAAGATAGAGCAATGCTCGGTCTCACTAAGTAAACCGGGCATATGTCACCTGAGACGTGATGTGGTTCATATCTGAAAAGTGTTGACTAGTATCTCTGTTCAAAATGAGGTGAAATGGTTCAGTATTCTGAGTAACCGAGGATTCTGGCATGAGCTCCATGCGTCTACTCGCGTAAAAAGGGATTATTTGAACCTGATCACTCTTGAAAAATTCTGATTATCATATGATATTGGTTGAGTTGAAAAATATTGGTGAAAACTCATTGTGGTAGAGCGTAGCCTCCAATACGCTATTCTCAAAATAAAAGTGCAGTCTGTAAAATGTCTCATTGTGTTGATCTAAAAATCTGAATATCTATATTGTAACTATCATTTTTCATGTTACTCACTTACACAATTAGAAATTTGCTTTAATATGTATTCAAAAAATTGATTGATTGCTTTAGCAATTGCATGAATCTCCTATATGATTGCACAATCTCCCATGTGCTACATATGTGCATTCCGGTTAGCATGACTCTCTTGCATCTTTCTTATACCCATTCCCTGTTTATATATGTACGGGGGAGATTACATGTATATTTATATGTAACTGTTTGGTTGCATTGTGTGCACTTCATGAGTCACCATTTGCATGTGTTGCATTTCATGCATTTCAAACCAAAATATAAAAATCAAAAATTTTGAAAATCAAAGAAAATCCTTTTGATATGCCCTCCTGCCCTTGTTTGTTGTGAAAATCTGACATGGGATCTAGCTCTTGTATGCTATCATGCTGAACACCTCATCCTGTGAACATCTTCCTCCACTGGTTCATATCCTTGAGGCCAATCACCACCTTCCATTGGTATCGATACATGCTTGACTGTATTTGCTTTGGATGATTTCATATTGATTTGTGAGAATAATCACCAATTGGTTTCTTCTGATTGGAATCATATTGCTTTGTTCATCCATGATTTGCCCTTGCTTCTTCTGATTTGATAAGATAGGCTATTGATGTTTCAAAGGGAGATAAGCTTGTTAATATTGTTGATCATGTCACAGGGGGAGAAAGATTTGCATTATACCGCTTTTTGATTATGTCAAAGGGGGAGAAAAATTGATGATTGTGTGTGACAAGGGAAGGGGAGAAGAACATATGTGCTATTCTTTTGTATCCACTCTGGTGTATCATCACTAATAAATTTCTCATCAAGTTTGTCATCATCAATAAGTTTGTCATCATCAAAAATGGGGAGATTGTTGAGTTATGATTTTGATGATTGTTGTGATTGTTAAGTTATGGTTTTGATGATAACTAAACTTAATATGTGATTAAGTGATGATAACTAAACTTGTGGTTGATTGCTCATGCTCCTGTTATCTATGTATGTTTGAGATGGCAAATGGCAACGGTTACATGGTCTTAATACTTAGTTTGCATATGTTGGTTCTACAAGAGGTTTCAAGCCTTTATATGTTTGAACATATGGACTTGAGCTTTGATGAACACTTTTGTTCAAATCCTCATCAAATAGTTTGAAACTTGTTTGGTTGATTTTTACACATACCATACATGCATTTGTCAAAGCAACAAGTGTTCCAATCTTATATGTGAAATTGGGTCTCAATGTAAATTACTTCTTGAACTCTAATACATATTTCACATATCATTTTGAGCTTGCATTATGTTGAAATAACTCATGAGAAACTTGCTTGAAAATTGGAATAATGGTACTTATATCTTGCTCAAATGGTTTACAATAAGCTCTTGTTAATTGATTGAAATTGCCAAATGACCAAAGGGGTTTCATACATGTACTTCATGCAATTACCACATGAATAATTGATCAAAGTTCTAATCCTTTTTTTTCTATGATTTTGTAGGTCAAAACACTCAACATATATTCCCCAAGATCAAAGGAGTTTGAAGCCTCAGACTTAAATGGGTTGCAATAGAGTTCGGGGGTGAAACCTAAATGTCTGAAGTTTATTGTAGCTATAGGTCGACCGCCCCAGGTCGATCGCCAGCAGCGGTTGACCGCCCCAGGTCGACCGAAAATGCCAGGGATCATATTTCTACAGGATTCTCAGTAGCGGTCGACCGCCAACTTCCACAGGTAGACCGCCAGCCCCGAGCCAACATATGTTGACTTTGTTTTCCACTTCGAGAAAAGTCTTTCTCCTTATAATTCTTTAATCCTAATGACACCAAATCACCCACAAAATGTGGATATGGTCTGGGGGATGTCCATGGACCATTCAAGGGCTATAAAACATCTTATTTGGAGGCATAACCCTAACCATCCAAGAGGGCTTCAAGGGAGATCAAAAGGGTGCTGTCCAAGGAGGAAGAAGAGAGTACTGTAGCTCCGTGAACAGTACTTCGTGCAGCAAGTTCTTCATCTATCTCCAACCCATTCAAGGTACTTCTCAAGCCAACAAGCATCTATGAAGTGAAGAATCAAGCAACCGACAAAGAGAGATCAAGGGTGAGGCTATCAAGAAGCAAGCAAGGATTTCAAGAAGAGATAAAAGGAAGGTTATCCAAGGGAAGAAGAAGAAGGATACTACAAGGAAGAAGGGGCCATTCAAGCATCATCTTAAGGTACTCTAGGTCCATTTGAAGTCAGCAGTCTCAAAGTAAGAGAACAAGCTCACAAGCATCAAGAAGATACATGGATTTGTCCAAGGAAGAAGGAAGGGTACTGTAGTCGTGAACAGTACTCTGTGTAAGAAGATCTATAATTATAAACTTAAAAACAAAAAATAAATTAATAACCCTTTTTATTTTTTCATAACATGAAATTGGAGCATAAATCATGAGCTTTCTAAACTGTGGTTTATTCATGTTTGTGTTTTGTTCTTTATAGTTTTAGATTTGTGTTTCTTATAAACTGCAAACTCGTGTGTGTGTGGATCGTTGTTGGATCCATGGTCATGTGTGTGTGTGTGTCGTACTTGATTCGTGTGTGCATAGGTCTTCTTAGATCTGTGTGTGTGTGTGGATTTATCCATATCTTAGTGTTTGTGTGTGTGGAGTGCTGCACTTGTCGCAACGTGTGTGTCTTGTTGATCCGCTTGTTGGATCGTGTTGGAGACTGCATCTCCGTATGTGTGTGTGTTTTGGGGCACGTCCCCGTGTGTATGGGCAAGCGTCGTCCTGCGTGTGTGGTTGGAGCGTCATCTCCGTTTGGGGATTTATCCCCGAGTGAAGCCTCACCGGGTTTGGTGAGGGGTGGACGTAGGATTGCCGTCATTGCATCCGAACCACCTTAAAAACCGTTGTGCACTATAGTTTGATTTGTGTGGTTTGGTCCTTTTCTTCTACCTCCATTCTAAGTGAGTGTATTTGTTAATTGTTGTTACGGATTTATCTACATATATCTTGCATATTTTATATCTCATCATACGAAGTTTGATAAATTCCTTTTGTGTTCAAATAGTTTTGAATCTCATAATTAGCATTCTATCACATATTTTAAAAAGGCCAAAAATTTTCTTAAAATTTGTAAACACCCAATTCACCCCCCTCTTGGGTGTCATTGATCGCGGGACTTCAATGCCGAGGAGCAGGCGTCCGGGATAATCGATTTCCCATCCGGGCAATGCTACGACTCGGATCTGTCATCCTCCGGCTCCTCTGCTTCATTATTGGAGGAAAAAGGTCAGGAGGGCTCTTCACCCGAGGGGTTGCCAGCTCCGGATGTCCCGGGAGGGCACGCAACCGAGGCAGTTCCCACGCCGGTGGGGTCAGTGCCAGGGTCGGCCGTCACCGAGGATGCCGGGGGCAGACCGCCTGAGCCTTCCACTTCCGAGCTTCAGGGTGGGCCAGAGGCTTAATGTATCCGCTTTGCTTTCTCTTTCTACATGTCCTTTCATTTTCTGAAGAAAAGCTTTCCTTGTTGTGTAGGAAAAAGGTAAGGCAGTAGCATAATGATGAAGACTTAACTGTTTCATATCGCCATTATCGTATTTTGTTCAGTGTATCTGCAGTAGTTGGAAAGTGCCGATACTTTCTGCATGGATCTCGCCTGATGGTTGGGTGAGCGTCTGACAGGGTGTCTTTCCGTTTTCTCATGCTTTGAATGCTTGGCCGCTTCGTGTGTCCCGTTGGGGTGGAAACGAGAGGTTTGAGGTGACCGTTCGTAGGGAGAGATCCCTTTGGCGTGTTTTCGAGGAGAGAATCATTTAAGGCAAATAGCCTCCCTTCGCCTATAAAAGGTCTGAAGGGCGTCCATTCCTCTCCACCGCTTAGGGTTTTCCCTGACAGTCTTTCCTCATTCTTTCTTCACGTAGCGTTGTGCTGTTATATTTGGAGCATGGAAGATGCTCCGGAAGATGAAGCTGCCGATGACAGAGGGCAGAGAGTCCTTATTGCTTCGGGTTTGAAGGGGGTTCGACGGCCGGCAGACGGGTTTGAAGAAGGTCCGACGTGCGGAGGCACGTCGTCTTCTTTTTATCAGTTTCGACGACATTTTAGGCATCCCTGCTCGCTCCATGGAGGGGAGGAGGAAGCCAATTAAGCTCCCTCCTTCCCGGGCTTTCCCCTGCCTCCTCGTCCAGCTCTGCTGGTTTCTTTTTCCCTCTCGCAGCCTCTTTTTTCCTCTTCTGCGCTTCTCATCATTTCTTCCACTCTTCAGAGGGTGCCTGCACTCTCTTCCTTCCAAAGAGTTGGCAGGTTGGCAGGGAGGATGCCTTCATATGTGTTCCCTCTTCCCCTTTCTCTTCCAAGGTCAACTTGGAAGGTAGCCTTCTCCTTCCTAATCCCTCTGTCACCTTTGTCTCGAGCTGCCCGAGCCAACGGGGTCGACTATCCTTTATCCGAGCCAGTTTCTGCACGAGACAGAGTCAGTGGCTGGACGCAGGAAGGTCAACCGAGTCAGCCGAGCGATGGGCTCATACGGCGGTGCCAGATGGATTTTTTGCTTTTTTGACATGTATTTTCTTGACTTCGGTCTTCCTGATGTACAAGCAAGTTGTTTGAATAAAAGAAAGGAGGCTATTGTTTTATCTCATGTCGTTTACACAATGCTCAATATTCAGAAGTAGAACTTGCGTAGTGTAGTCGCGTTCCAGGTCCGAGGGATGAGCTCTTCTTCCATCGTGGATAGACGGTATGCTCCTTTTCCGAACGTCTCGACCACTGGGTAGGGGCCTTCCCAATTAGGGGATAACTTGCCCGCCGCCTCAAGTGGTCGAGAGGCTTCGGCTTTCCGGAGGATGAAGTCTCCCGGTTGAAAGTGTCTATCTCAGACTTAAGCGTTGTAGTATCGAGTGAGGCGGCGTTGGTATTCCGTTGCTCGGTTGCTGGCAATCTCTCGAACTTCATCTGCTAGGTCGAGGTTTTCGAGCAGTTTCTGGTCGTTTGCCTCGGATGAGAAGTAGATGACTCGAAGGGAGGGGTTACCAATCTCCAACAGGATCAAGGCCTCGGTACCGTATACCAGCTGAAAGGGACTTTCACCGATTGCCATTCTGGGAGTCGTTCTGTGTGACCAAAGTATGTTCGACAATTCCTCAAGCCAGCTGCCCTTGGCTTTGCCAAGCCTAGTCTTGATGCCTTTTAAGATGGTCTTATTGGCATTTTCGAACAGCTCGTTAGCCTGAGGGTGGGCGACCGAGGTGAAGTGATTGCGAATGCCCAGGTCGGCACATCTGTCTCGGAAATAATGAGAATCAAATTGCCGACCATTATCACTTACTATCACCCGGGGGATGCCGTAACGACAGATGATCGACTTCCAGACGAAATTCCAGATGACTGTCTCAGTGATCATTGTTGTGGCTTTGGCATCGATCCACTTAGTGAAGTAGTCGATGGCGACGATGATGAACTTCTTCTGGGCCTGGGCCATGGGGAATGGCCCGAGGATGTCGATTCCCCAGCGAGCGAAAGGATATGGCTCGGCTAAGGTGATGAGCCCCGTTGCTGGCTGATGGACCAAGTGGTCAAATCGTTGGCATCGGTCACAGTGTTGTGTGTAAGTCGAGCAGTCGCGCTGCAGAGTGGGCCACCAATAAGCTTGCCGTAGCAAGATCTTGGCGAGCGACCTTCCCCCTAAATGCGCTCCGCACAGACCTTCGTGAACCTCTTGAATCGCTCGGTTGGCTTCATCAACGCTGAGGCACTTCAGGAGGGGACCGAAGAAGGATCTCCGGCAGAGAGTGCCGTCCAGTGCGACGAATCTCCGAGCTTGGTATTTCAATCTTCAGGCTTCCCGAGGGTTGGGAGGCTCTTGAGAATCTTGGAGCCACGACAGGTACGGGGTACGCCAGTCGCTTGGGGAGGCCGAGTCAACAGCTAGGAGCTCCGAATCGATGCTCGGCCGCTCCAGCTCTTCGAGAAGGACCGATCGAGTATCCTTGGGGTCAAGAGAGGAGGCCAGCCGAGAGAGGGCATCCACTCGGGAGTTTTCCTCCCGAGCTATTCGGACTACCTCAAAACTCTTAAACTGTTGTGCCACGGTTTTGACCAGCTGGAGGTATTTGACCATCGGTGCTTCTCGAGCTTCATAACCACCGTTGACCTGGCTAGCGACCAGTTTGGAGTCAGTGTGAATCCTGACTCGCTCAGCCCCCAACCGCCGGGCCATGCGGGCTCCCAATATGAGGGCCTCATACTTGGAAGCGTTGTTAGATGCTTGGAAGTTGACCTACAGGACGTACTGTAGCTCTGCTCCTTCGGGGGACTTCAGGAGGATCTCGGCGTAGCTTCCGGCTGAGTTGGAGGATCCGTCGACAAACAGTTCCCAGGTCGGCCCGGGCGCGGACGGAGATCTTTCTTCAGTCGGGATGATGCTCTCGGCTATGAAGTCAGCGAGCGCCTGGCCTTTGATAGCCGAGCGAGGCCGGTACGATATATCATAGGCCCCAAGCATGATGGCCCACTTGACGAGACGTCCCAAGGCTTCGGGGTGAGTGAGGATCCTCTTCAATGGTTCACCGGTCAGCACGGTGATGGAGTGCCCTTGGAAATAGGGTCAGAGGCGCTTGGCCGAGGTAACCAACGCTAGCACGAGTCTCTCGGTTGTGGGGTACCTTCTTTCAGCCTCGTTGAGCACCTTGCTGGTGTAGTAGACTGGTCTCTCGACTCCCGAGTCATTTCTGACTAGGACCGAGCTAACTGTAGAAGGAGTTGCCGAGAGATAGAGATGCAAGGTTTCACCTGGGACGGGCTTGGAAAGCACCGGGGGCGAAGCCAGGAACTCCTTAAGCTCGGTGAACACTTTTTGGCATTCCTCGTCCCACGAGAATGTAGCAGATGCCATTTAAGGCCCCCTCAACAGTTTGAAGAAGGGTAGGCATCGTTCAGCCACGCGGGATAGGAATCTATTGAGCGCGGCAATGTGCTCGGCAAGGTGTTGAACATCTCTGATGCAGGTGGGTGGGCGCATGTCCAGGATGGCCTGGACCTTGTCGGGGTTGGCCTCGATCCCACGCTGGGTGACTAAGAAGTCCAAGAATTTCCCGGACTTTACTCCGAAGGCGCAGTTGGCAGGATTGAGCTTCATGTTGTACTTTAGGAGGGTGTCGAAGGTTTCAGCTAGGTCGGCTGATGTGAAACCACCTAGGACTTACCAAGCAAGCACAATTTAGCATTCAAACGGACCGATAATGGCGACCGCTCACCCGATGCTCACCCAAGTCCCGGGGTAACTTGGCAATGCCAAGGTGAGGTTGAGAGAGTTGGATCCTTGCTGGTAGAGGGCCAGCAAGGCCAAGGTTGAAACCCAAGGGTAATGGCAGCCCAAGGGAGCCGACGTCGTGCCGAGGGCACGGGTTCCACACTTTTCCCACGGCGATCTCTTATAGCAAGGGAGCTTAAGGATCGGGCTCTCATTCACGGCCAGCGGAGTTATGAACTAATATTGACTGAACAAATACTAAGTAGAGCAAAGTTTGGAGCACTTACTCGATCGGTTTGAAGAAACCGGTCCCGCTAGGAGACGTGGGCGAGCGGGGAGGCGTGGGGATCCCCACACGCCATGTCGGGGCAGCTTGACCTATTTAAACAATTATAAAACTACACCTCTCGTAGGAGGGGGATCTTGGGGTGGGGACAACTTGTTATTACATCCAAAACTACCTCCACACAGGGAGGGGCCTTCAGCCGGCCAAGCGGGGAGGGGAGAAACGGGGAAAGGAACGTCGAATGGAGACCGAGATCAGTTCTGCCTGCTCTCTGCGAGTGCTGACAGACGGTCGAAGAAGTGGCTGCTGTGACTGCTCCCGAATTTTTTTGCGGACGAAACCACCTGAAAAATCTTCATAGGAGGATCGGGAAGTCGTCCAAATTTTGCTGGAATTTCGGGAAGTCACTGTTGGCCGGGGCAGAGTCTCGAACAGGGAGGCAGACCTTCAGTTCTGACTGCTTCTGGATCACCACAGCAGGAAGAAGAGGTTGCCACCAGCGCTCCCGAGCTCAGAATGAGGCGCCGCTGAAGTCGTTGGAACTGCCTGTGAGTCCTCTTAGAAACGATCCTAACGGAGATGCCAAATGTTGTCGTAGCAGACCGGTAGACTCTGAACACTGAGGGGGGGGTCGGTGCAGATTGAGTGGAGGCAGAACCGCGCACCCGGGGAAGAGAATTGATAACTTTCAGATCCAGATGCCAAACTGAGTTCTGCTTCTTGGGGATGAAATAAAACTCGGAGTAGAAGATTTTTGCAGAAGAACTCTTGTTCAGATTCCCAATAGGATCGCCGCAGTCGAGCTTCCACTCATGTTCTGGTTTCCTACCAGAGATGCTTTGCGCTGTCGAGGGAGAACTTCTCTCCCGGGCAGCACGGTGCTCGGACGACGACGAAGCCACTGCCGTTGCGAAGAAGACTGGCAGACGCTTCCGTGGGTACCTCTTGGGCCTTTAGATTCACTGGGATGTGGTCGGGGTCGCCCTGCAAGGAGGTGGTCTTCTACAGGTCGCCAGCTACAACCAGGTTCGTCGAAGAAGCTTCCGATTGACCTTGAGTTGAGATGGAGATGTGGATAATTGGTGAAGGGGAGAGGATGAGTGATAGGTGGGGAATGTGGGGGAGGTGTGGAGGTGGAGGGAGAGGGGGAGGGTGCAGGGTTGCACTGGTTCAGCCAAGGTGGAAGATAAGAGGAGGGTGGAGGGTGTAATGGGTGGTGGGGAGTGGAGGGAAGGAAAGGGGCGACCAGCCCTAATGGAGAGGGATGGGGGTGACCTAAGGTTGGGGAGGGAAGGGAAATTTCGAATTCAAATGGCCTAGGGAGGTGAAGGGTTGCATGGGGGAGAGGGAAAAGTCTTTGGGAAAGGGATGGGGTGGTTGGTGGTTGGAGGGTGGAGTGGGGATTGGGGGGTTCTCCCTTGGAACTAGGGGGGTGGAGCAAAGAGGGTTGTGGGGAAGGGGAGAGGCCTTAATGGGGTAGGTGAGAGATAGGAGTGGTTGGGAGGGGAGGAGAGAGAGTAGGGGGCGAACCCCTCTTGGAGGGAGAGAGAGAGAGGAGAGGGGGGTTAGGTGGGATTCACTCCCTAGGGCTTCTCACCCAAATAATGGATTCACTCCACTAAGAAAATTTGAACTCTCAAATGGCAATTTTTCATTCATTCATTAATTCTAAATGGGGGAAATGGGGTCCTATATATAGGCAACCCACATTTTACAAAAAGCCCCTGATACATGCTATAATGACAAATAACCAAAGGAGGGGGGGGCGCCCCTGGGCCAAGCCCAAAGAAATGGGCCCAATAGCAAACCTAATGACACTTAAACTTAGGGAAATAAGCAAAGGACCTAGGGACATGACTCAAATAAAAGGGAAAATACATCAAATGACTCAAATAGAAAGCACAAAAAAAAAGGATAATTGGGCCTTTATAGAGAGAGGCCCGAGCTCAAATGTCACCGGAGTGTGAAGAAGACCCGAGCCAAAGGGAGTCACGGGTGATGTCTCCATCAAATCCCCTGGGCTGCGAAGAGCTCGACTCCGTCGAGTAGGGGTCCATCTGGCTGTGATACTGCTCGAGAAGGTCGGGATCAAGCTGCTGGAGATCCTCCCGACTCACCCACGAATCCTCCGAAGGAGGCCGATCCTTCCATCTGACGAGATAGTGCTCGTATACCTTGCTCCGGGTGGTAGTGACCTGTTCATCCAATATTCGTTCAATGTGCTCATGCTAGGCTCTCTTGGCTAGTGGTCTCTCCTCACGGGTGGGTGCTCTCTCAATGGAAGGAATAGGCTCAATATCCTCACTGGGTACCACCGTGGGTCCCTTATATGGCACTAGGTCGGCAACATTGAATGTGGGACTTACTCCATACTCCTCGGGAAGATCTATCTCATAGGCATTAGCGCCAATGCGCCTCAGGACCTGGAAGGGACCAGCCCCACGTGGTCTCAATTTGGAGATGGCTCCCGGGGAGAGCCTCTCTTTCCTTACCATCACAAAGTCACCCACATGGAATTCTTGATGACGCCGATGAGAGTCGGCCAGCCTTTTATAAGTCTCATTCTTTTTGCTGATGTGCTTGCGGATCTCTTCATGCAGTTCTCTAATATGTTGTGCAAACGACTCGGCTGAAATGGACACTCTAGCATGCGGGGGAAGGGGGATGAGATCGGACGGTTTTCTTGGTTTGTACCCATGCACAGCTTCGAATGGACTCATCCCTAAGGACTTATTGCTGGAGTTGTTATATGCAAATTCGGCTTGTGGTAAGATGAGATCCCAATTCTCGGGATGATCCTCAAGAAGACACCTAAGAAGGTTCCCTAGACTCCGATTGACAACTTCGGTTTGGCCATCAGTTTGAGGGTGGTAGGCTGGGGAGAATTTAAGGAGGGTACCCATCAAGTGCCAAAGAGTCTTCCAAAAATAGTTAGTGAACTTGACATCGCTATCGGAGACTATGGTCTTGGGTAACCCATGAAGACGAACAACCTCATCAAAGAACAATCGGGCAACATGGGAAGCATCGGAGGTTTTGGAGCGTGGAATAAAGTGGGCCATCTTGGAAAATCTGTCAACTACCACATAGATTGAGTCATGCTTTCTTTGAGTCTTGGGTAGTCCTAGCACAAAGTCCATGCTTAAGTCTTGCCATGGACGATCGAGGATGGGGAGTGGGGTATATAGGCCAGTGTTTTGCTTCACCTGTTTGGCCGAAGTACATGTGCGACATTGACCCACTATCTTGTCTACGTCTCTCTTGAGACTTGGCTAATAAAACTGACCCTCAACTAGAGCAATGGTTTGGTGAACCCCAAAATGACCAGCTAATCCTCCTGCATGTAATTCCCAAACCAAGAAATCACGGAGGGAAGTCCGTGGAATGCAAAGCTTTTGCCCCTTGATGAGGAACCCATCCTCTAAGACAAATCCCTCATGTTCCTTGTAAGAGTGGGTGGTCAAGGTGGTATAGATGTGCCCAAAGTCGGGGCAACTAGGATACTCATCCTTGAGCCTATCAAATCCGGTCACTTCCACTTGGATAGTGGATAACAAAGAGATCCTCCTACTAAGGGCATCCGCCGCTCGGTTCTCACTTCCTGCCTTGTGTTTGATAACAAAGGTGTAGGATTGGATGTACTCAACCCATCAGGCATGTCGGGCATTCAACTTTTGTTGGGAGTTGAGATATTTGAGGGCTTCATGGTCGAAAAAGATGACAAATTCTTTGGGCAATAGGTAGTGCCTCCAATGTCGGAGGGACTGAACCACGGCATAGAACTCTTTGTCATAAGTGGAATACCTTGTTCTAGCATCACATAACTTCTCAATAAAGAAGGCCATCGGATGTCCCTCTTGGCTAAGGATCCCTCCTATTCCTATCCCGGATGCATCACATGTGACTTCAAAGACTTTCGAGAAATCGGGTAAGCATAGGACCGGGGCTTGGGTCATCTTCCCCTTAAGTTCTTGGAAGGCTTTGGAAGCTGACTTGGTCCACATAAAAGTCCCCTTTTTGAGGCACTCGGTGATAGGGGCGGTGATGGTGCTAAATTCCCGAATAAACCTCCTACAGAATGTTGCCAACCCATGGAAACTTCGGACCTCGTGAAGGCTGTGGGGTTCTGGCCAATCTAGAATAGCTTGGACCTTCTCGGGGTCCATAGAGACACCTTTGGTAGACACCACAAATCCTAGGAAGGTGATGGATGTGGTCATGAAGTGGCACTTTCCTAAGTTGGCAAATAGGCTCTCTTGTCGGAGGACGGTGCAAACTTGCCTAAGGTGGTCAAGGTGGGCCTTATGGGATTGACTATAGATGAGTATGTCATCAAAGTAGACCACTAGAAAGATCCCCATGAAAGGCCTAAGGACCTCCGTCATAAGACGCATGAAGGTACTTGGAGCATTTGAGAGTCCAAAAGGCATGACTAACCACTCATAAAGACCATCTTTGGTCTTGAAGGCCGTTTTCCACTCATCTCCCGGCCTAATCCTAACTTGGTGACATCCACTCTTAAGGTTAATCTTGGAGAAAATAGTGGCTCCAGCTAGCATATCAAGCATGTCATCAAGCCTAGGGATGGGGAACCTATACTTGACGGTGATCTTATTAATGGCCCGACTATCCACACACATTCGCCATGACCCATCCTTCTTAGGAGTGAGAAGGGCCGGTACGGCACATGGGATTTTGCTAATGCGAATGAAGCCCTTCCTAATGAGTTCCTCTATTTGCCTCCGAAGTTCGGCATGTTCCGTGGGGTTGAGGCGATAATGAGGAAGGTTTGGAAGAGTGGCCCCCGGAACTAGATCAATTACGTGTTGCACATCACGCATGGGAGGAAGTTGGTCCGGGAGCTCCGTCGGGAACACATCATGGAATTCTTCTAGGAGTTGTTGGATTTCTATGGGATGGGGGGTGGAGGGGGTAGGCTCTCCTAGGAAAATGACCACCGCACATAAAGGTACCCCTTGAGCTATCTCCTCTTCAAGCTCTTTCTTTGTGATGAGATGAAGACCTTTGGTTATCCCCGATGTCACTCCTTGGTTGGGTTTTTGGGTAAGGGGTTATGTTGGAGGGGTGGAGTTTCCCGAGACTTGTGGTGTGGTGGGGTGGTGTCCTTGAGGGAAAGTGTCTCTCTTGGGCATGGGACGTGGTGGGGAGGGGTTAAGACGGATAGTCTTTCCCTCATGTTCAAAGGTGCAAGTATTAGTCCTACCCAAGATGGTGGCATCCACATCATAAAGCCAAGGTCTTCCTAGTAAGATGCTACCTACTTCCATGGGAATAACATCACACCATATTTGGCCATGGTAGGAAGAGAAGGTGAGGGGCACAAGGCATTGGGTGTTGACTGGGATGGAGTTGTTGTTGATCCATGAGACCCAGTATGGGCTTGGGTGAGGAGTGATAGTAAGCCCAAAAATCTTAACGGTGTCGGGAGATACGGCATTGACACAACTCCCGTTATCTAAGATCACTTTTCTCACATGAGCCCCTATCTTGACAAAGCTGTGAAAGATTGAGGTTCGACGCCAATCCTCTTCTTGGGGTTTAGTGAGGGTGCATCTAATCACTCCTAGATGAGAGTTGGTAGATGGAGTGGTGTGATCTAGACTCGACTCAAGGTATTGGGTCTCATACTCTTCTTCCCAATCTAGTGAGACTTCATGGACCTCAACCACACTCTCAAGTTCCCCTTGGGGTGGGGGAGCTTCTTCCTCAATAACCAAACTAGATAATCCTTTGGATGGACATTGCCCCGCAAAATGACCAAACCCTTGACACCTATAGCATTGTTGACGCCCGCTACCCGGAGTGGTTCCTACATTTGGGCCTTTGGGAATGTCTTCCCTCCGTGGAGGAGGGTGATTAGGGGTGGGCTTGTTTGGAGTGATGGTGGGAGGAGGGTTGTAAGGCTGTAATGGGGCATTCCCACTTGGGCTAGGGGCTTTCATGGGGGTGGCCGGAATGGGTCGTGGTCCCATGTTTTTAGGATCGGCCGGTCGGGGAGTAGCAAACCGAGGGATCCTAGAGAATCTTTCCACATCCCTAGCTATTTGATAGGCTAGCTCAAGGTTGTCAACGTCCCTCATGAAAAGCTCTCTCTTGATGTGGCTTTGGAGCCCATTTCTAAAGCGGGACAAGGTAACGGTCGGGTCCTCATGAACTCCACACTTTAAAAGATAGGAGTCAAACTTTTCAATGTATTCAACCACGGTCTTCCCTTCTTGGGTGTGTCTTTGCCACTCATCTAAGAGCATTTGATGGTAGGATTGGGGTAGGTATTTATTTCTAAGTTGATTCTTCATACCCTCCCAAGTGGTAATAGGCTCTTCCCGCCTAATCCTTTTTAATCCCTCTTGATTTAGCCAATAAGTTTTGGCTAATTTGATGAGATGCATTTTAGACAACCTTACCCTCCTTTGGTCAGACATAGGGTACCATTCAAAATATTGGTCTATGGCGGTTTTCCATTCTAAGTAGACACTTGGTTCATGGGAACCATCAAAATTTGGGGCTTCTACCTTGATCATCCTTAAGAGAGGGTCATCCGGGTCGTCCCGTGGATGCCTTTCATGATTTTGATGATAGCGAGGCCTCTCATAGTCATGGTATGGGTCACCATTCAAGTCCTCCCTATTAATTTCAACATGTGGAGGGTGGGCTCTTGGTCCATTGTTCCTCGGTTGGAACTCATCCCTATGAAGGTCAACATGTGGTGGGTGGACTTGTGGTTCATTGTTTCTCGAGTGGAACTCATCCCTATGAGGGTCAACTTGTGGAGGGTGGGCTCTTGGTTCATTGTTCCTTGGGTGGAACTCATCCCTATGAAGCTCAACATGTGGAGGGTGGGCTCTTGGTTCATTGTTCCTTGGGTGGAATTCATGCTCTTCTAGTCGAGCGAGCCGAGTGGAAAGGGACTCAAGTTGTGTGAGAATGTTTGTAAGGGCAGCATCTACCCGGTTCATTTGGCC
Organism: Amorphophallus konjac; assembly: GCA_022559845.1. Taxonomy (NCBI): domain Eukaryota; kingdom Viridiplantae; phylum Streptophyta; class Magnoliopsida; order Alismatales; family Araceae; genus Amorphophallus; species Amorphophallus konjac. Next base: position 172,490,552 of record CM040128.1, on the reverse strand, counting down.
TTGGGGTTCCTCAATAAAGGCATCTTGATTGAGTTGAGAATTGGGATCCATGGGGGGAACCGAAGACGAAGGATCGGGTCGGTAAATGGCACAACTATGGGTGGACATGCGAATGGGGGGAAATACAATGAAGGACGGACACACAATGCAATGGCCCTAGGACTTAGACTTGATAGAGACAAGTCAATGACTTGCACTGATACCAATTGATGTGAAACCACCTAGGACTTACCAAGCAAGCCCAATTTAGCAATCAAACAGACCGATAATGGCGACCTCTCACCCGATGCTCACCCAAGTCCCAGGGTAACTTGGCAATGCCAAGGTGAGGTTGAGAGGGTTGGGCCCTTGCTGGTAGAGGGCAAGCAAGGCCAATGTTGACTCCCAAGGGTAATGGCAGCCCAATTCAAGGGAGCTGACGTCGTGCCGAGGGCACGGGTTCCACACTTTTCCCACGGCGATCTCTTATAGCAAGGGAGCTTAAGGATCGGGCTCTCATTCACGGCCAGCGGAGTTATGAACTAATATTGACTAAACAAATACTAATTAGAGCAAAGTTTGGAGCACTTACTCGACCGGTTTCAAGAAACCAGTCCCGCTCGGGGACGTGGGCGAGCGGGGAGGCGTGGGGATCCCCACACGCCGCGTCGGGGCAGCTTGACCTGTTTAAACAATTACAAAACTACACCTCTCGTAGGAGGGGGGTCTTGGGGTGGGGACAACTTGTTATTACATCCAAAACTATCTCCACACAGAGAGGGGCCTTCAGCTGGCCAAGCAGGGAGGGGAGAAACGGGGAAAGGAACGCTGAATGGAGAGCGAGATCAGTTCTGCCTGCTCTCTACGAGTGCTGACAGACAGTCGAAGAAGTGGCTGCTGTAACTGCTCCCGAATTTTTTTGGGGACGAAACCACCTGTAAAATCTTTGTAGGAGGACCGGGAAGTCATCCAAATTTTTCTGGAATTTTTGGAAGTCACTGTTTGCCGGGGAAGAGTCTCGAACAGGGAGGCAGACCTTCAGTTCTGACTGCTTCTGGATCACCACAGCAGGAAGAAGAGGTTGCCACCAGTGCTCCCGAGCTCAGAATGAGGTGCCTCTGAAGTCGTTGAAACCGCCTGTGAGTCCTCATTGAAACGATCTTGACGGAGATGCCAAATGTTATCGGAGCAGACCGGTAGACTCTGAACACTGAGGGGGGGTTGGTGCAGACTGTGTGGAGGCATAACCGCGCACCCGGGGAAGAGAATTGATAACTTTCAGATCCGGACGCCAAACTGAGTTCTGCTTCTTGGGGATGAAAGAAAACTCGGAGTAGAAGATTTTTTCAGAAGAACTCTTGTTTAGATTCCCAGGAGGATCGCCGTAGTTGAGCTTCCACTCAGGTTCTGGTTTCCTGCAAGAGATGCTTTGCGCAGTCGAGGGAGAACTGCTCTCCCGGGCAGAACGTTGCTCGGACGATGATGAAACCACCGCCGTTGCGAATAAGACTGGCAGACGCTTCCGTGGGTACCTCTTGCGCCTTCAGATTCGCTGGCATGTGGTCGGGGTCTCCGCTGCAAGTAGGTGGTCCTCTACAGGTCACCAGCTGCAACCAGGTTCGTCGAAGAAGCTTCCAATTGACCTTGAGTGGAGGTGGAGATGTGGATAAACGGTGAAGGGGTGAGGATGAGTGATAGGTGAGGAATGTGGGGGAGGTGTGGAGGGTGGTTAGGGGTAGTGTGGAGGTGGAGGGAGAGGGGGAGGGTGCAGGGTTCCACTGGTTCAGTCAAGGTGGAAGGTGAGAGGAGGGTGGAGGGTGTAATGGGTGGTGGGGAGTGGAGGGAAGGAAAGGGGCGACCAGCCCTAATGGAGAGGGATGGGGGCGGCCTAAGGTTGGGGAGGGAAGGGAAATTTCGAATTCAAATGGCCTAGGGAGGTGAAGGGTTGCATGGGGGAGAGGGAAAAGTCTTTGGGAAAGGGATGGGGTGGTTGGTGGTTGGAGGGTGGAGTGGGGATTGGGGGGTTCTCCCTTGGAACTAGGGGGTGGAGTAAAGAGGGTTGTGGGGAAGGGGAGAGGCCTTAATGGGGTAGGTGGGAGATAGGAGTGGTTGGGAGGGGAGGAGAGAGAGTAGGGGGCGAACCCCTCTTGGAGGGAGAGAGAGAGAGGAGAGGGGGGGTAGGTGGGATTCACTCCCTAGGGCTTCTCACCCAAAAAATGGATTCACTCCACTAAGAAAATTTGAACTCTCAAATGGCAATTTTTCATTCATTCATTAATTCTAAATGGGGGAAATGTGGTCCTATATATAGGCAACCCACATTTTACAAAAAGCCCCTGATACATGCTACACTGACATATAACCAAAGGAGGGGGGGCGCCCCTGGGCCAAGCCCAAAGAAATGGGCCCAATAGCAAACCTAATGACACTTAAACTTAGGGAAATAAGCAAAGGACCTAGGGACATGACTCAAATAAAAGAGAAAATACATCAAATGACTCAAATAGAAAGCACAAAAAAAGGATAATTGGGCCTTTATAGAGAGAGGCCCGAGCTTAAATGTCACCGGAGTGTGAAGAAGACCCGAGCCAAAGGGAGTCACGGGTGATGTCTCCATCATCGGCGAAGTGGTCCTCGACCTTGGGGGTCTTCATGAGCATGTCATCAATATAGGCCTCGACGTTCCGACCGAGCTGTCCCTCGAACATATGATTGACTAGCCTCTGGTATGTGGCTCTAGCATTCTTCAACCCGAAAGGCATCTGGGTGTAGCAGTATACGCCGAAGTCAGTGATGAAGGCGGTCTTCTCGATGTCTTCTGGATTCATTCTGATCTGATGGTAACCTGAATAGGCGTCTAGGAAGCTGAGTATCTCATTGCCCGAGGTTGAGTCAACCAGTTGGTCGATGTTCGGTAATGGATAACAGTCCTTTGGAGTAGCCTTGTTCAAGTCGGTGAAGTCCACGCACATTCGCCACTTTCCCGAAGCTTTTGGCACCAGGACGACGTTAGCCAGTCACGTCGGGTACAGGACCGGTCTAAAAAGACCAGTCTTTTGCCCCTTGGTGACTTGCTCCTTGATGATCGCCTGCTTCTCAGGCGCATGCTTCCTTCTGCGTTGTTGTACGGCTTTGATGGTTGGATCGAGGTTGTGCTTATGCATCACCATCTCCTCTGGTATCCCAAGGAGTTGATCATCAGACCATGCAAAGACTCGGATGTACGCGAAAAGAAACTCTTTGTATTGCTGTTGGACTTTAAATGTTAGGTCGGCTCCAATCTTTACTCCTAGGGTCGGGTCGTCGTTTAGGAAAACCGCTAGCAATTCGCCTCTAGGCTCGGCGGTTGCAGATTTTTCCTCGACTTCCTGGGGGCCCTTGTTCTTCCCGTCCGGCCTTGTGGCTTCAACCGAGATATTGTAGCACCTTCTGGCCATGGCCTGGTTGCCTCGGACTTCCCCCAACCCATTTTTGGTGGGGAACTTCATCTTTTGGTGATAGGTAGAAGGCACTGCTTTTGTTCGGCTGAGGATTCCTCGGCCGAAGATTGCATTGTATGCTATGATACCCTTGATCACTATGAAGTCCGCCATAACCATAACGGTCTTGGTTGGGGTGCCAAGAGTAACCGGCAGGCTTAGGGCTCCCTCGGGATAAGTGGCCTAGCCATTGAACCCGCACAGGGGGGTTCGGATCGGGCGGAGTTTAGACGGATCCTCCCCCATCTTAAGGAAACATTCATAGGATAATACATCGGGGGCACTTCCATTGTCAACTAGAATCTTGTCTACGTTACAATGGTTTATTGTGGCCGATATGACTAGGGTGTCGTCATGCGGGGTGGTCAGCCCTTCCAGGTCTTGGTCGGAGAAGACTATGACCTGAGGCTCACTTGGTGGGGCCTTGGGAGGCTCGATGGCTCGGCTCGCCCGCTCAGCATGACGCTTCCTTCCTCGGCCAGTGTCTCCTCCTAATGCACCTCCTCCGTCGATGAAGTTGATATAGACCCCACGAGGGGCGTTGTCGATTTCCTCTAGGGTGCCTCGGTCTTTCTTATGCCCGGCCACGAACCGGGATAGGTTTCCCTAGTGGACGAGGCGCTCGATCTCATCCTGGAGCTGGTGCCAATCGCCGGTGTGATGCCCGTGGCCACTGTGGAACAAGCAATGTTTGCTGCGATTGCAGCTTTTCGACGTCATTGGCTCAGGTTGGTGGAGGAGGCCCGAGCCTTTGATGTCTTCATATATCTCGTACACTGGAGCGGTTAAGGGAGTGTACCGCTCGTACTTCTGGGACGGTTCTTTGTGCTCCCCATCTCGGTTCCGCCTCTTTCCTTGGCCCGAGCTTGACTCAGGTTCTCGCTTCTTGTCCCCCTCCCGACCCGAGCCGGTTGCACCTCGGCATGCACTGAGAACTTCTTCGCACTCTGCATGGCGTAAGGCCAGAGTCACTAGCTCGACAAGGGTCGAGGGAGGGTGGAGGATAGGTTCGCGGCGGAGGTTCTCATCCCGGGTGCCTCCGGTCAGCGCGGTTATGGCCGAGGCTACATCCAGGTGGGGGATTCTCAGGGCTTCCGATTTGAATCGGTTGATGTACGCCCAGAGTCTCTCCCCTTGCGCCTGTTTGAGAGCCAAAAGCCCCGCTACCGACCTCGGGGGGCCGCTACCGGTGAAACTCTCCTTGAATACTCACCCAAACTGCTTGAAGTCTCGAATGGATCCGGGGGCGAGGGCCCGGAACCATGCTTGGGCGCCTTGAACCAGGGTGGTCGTGAAAGCTCGGCATTTGATGGCGTCGGACGCCCCGTGAAGGGTCATCAGGGCGTCGAAGCTGTCGAAGTGGTCGACCGGGTCGCCCTGGCCGTCATAAAGATTGAAGGTCAGAATGGAGGTTCTAGGAGATACCTCTACCTTCAAGATATAGTCAGAGAACAGGGATTTCCCCTCGTCCTCCATGGAGGAGTCTTTCTGCAAGGCGCGTAGGGCGCGCTCCTGTTCCGCGAAGCGCCTCTCGAATTCTCGTAGTCAAAGGGATAGCTCCGGGGGGGCTGTCTGGGCGTTCCCCAGGGACTTCGGTCTCTAGGTTCAGATGGCGTGCCCCGGGCTTCCTCTTTTTCGGAGTGGAGGAGGCCTCTTGCTCAGGAGGAGGGACTTGTGAGGGTCCTCCTGACCTGTTACGGATGATCTGCCGACCTCGGAGGGTGAAGCGGCCTCTTGCTCCGGGGGAAGAGGAAACCACCCGCGGTGTGCTGGGACACGTTCTCGCGGGGGGGGGGGCTCTCCTGAGGGGCGCGTGACCTTTCATACCTGGCCGCCTGAGTCCTCATGAGTTCCACGAGGACATCTAGTTTTACGTTGAGGGCCTGGAAAGCGTCAGCGCCGCCGTTAAGCGGTAGCCCTACCGCCGCGGTGGGAGGGGGCGGGAGCCCTGCCGCAGCGGGGGGAGGGGGCGGTCCGTCGGCGGGAGTGCTGACGTTAGAGGGGGGATTTTGTGAGGCTTGAGAGGGGCCTTCTCCCGCAGCCACCGTGGCCTTTCCCCTGTCGCCGGCGGACCTCCTCCCTGAACTTCTTCGCACCATATTGGCTCTTCGGTCGTTTCCCACAGACGACGCCAGATGAAGGGGCGTGATCTCGCGCTTGTCCTGAGCGGGGTAGATGATCACCGAATAGTGAACTGTAAAGAAAGGGAAACGGATCAGGGGGCCCAGGGAAGGTTCCCTGGGGAAAACCCTCCGATGCTTAAGTCAGTAGAGCAATGGTGGAAGATATGGAGGGAGGTAGAAAGAGGTGCACGAGATCCCCCTACACCAAGGTGGTGAAGTGGTTCCTGCTCAGGGAGTTTTAGGCGTGTATTGCCCTTACCTTTCATTGGAGGGAGTCCCAGGTTTATATAGTGCACTGGCTTCATGAGTCCCGTAAGCTGAGGGGTTTCAGGCGGGCGTTATGTCCTCAACGTGGGATCTTTACGTCCTCATCGTGGGATCTTTATAGCCTTGAGGGATCATGGTCCCCTTATCCTCATAAACTCCTGCTCATAAAGGGTTCTCAACGGCAGCATGGATAAGCAATCGTCGGTCATCCCGAGCATAAAAGGTGCCAACCCTGTCCGGGCGATAAGCATAGCTCGGATGAGGATAGGTCGGAGTGGGCGCTGAGTGCCTGCCCTTATCCCGGTGAGGGGATAGATCGGGCACGGGTCTTTCTCTGACCTGGCCGACGCTCAAGCCTTTCGAGCCTAAGGGCCGCTGAGGAAGGGTGTGATCCCGAGTAATCTTATTGGGCTTTTTATTCTAAGTGGGCCCTACGAGGCTGTCACTTGGAATGAGCAGGGCCTCGTTTGGTCCTGATGGACCTAGTTTGGCTGCTTTTAGATGGGCTACAGAAATCTCCCTCTCCATAGGAGATGTCAAACTCCATGAGTATCACCGCCCATTTGCCCAAGTGACCCTTGAGTGCCGGTTGGGACATGATATACTATAGCGGATCCACCTTGGAGATCAGCTTAATCTCATGTGACAGCATGCAGTGTCGGAGTTTCTGGACGGCGAAGACCAATGCCAAGCAGATCTTTTCAATGTGGGTGTATTTCTCCTCAGTTCTGACTAATCTTCGACTGAGGTAGTAGAGGGCTTGTTCTTTCCCTTCTTCATTATTCTAGGCTAGCATTGCCCCCAGGGAGTTATATGTGGCTGCGATGTACAAAACCAGCGACCGTCCTTTCACCGGTGCGCCCAGAACTGGAGGAGTCTTCAGATAGTCTTTGAGCTTGTCGAAGGCTGTCTAGCAATCTTCATCCCAATAAAAGGGAACATCTTTCATCATCAGCTTGTGGAAGGGCTGGCATCACCCTGACAAATTGGATACGGACTGCCGGATGTAAGCCAAGCGGCCTTGAAGAGATCTCAGCTCGGAGAGGTTCCTTGGTGAAGGTAATTCCTGAATTGCTTTAATCTTTACGAGGTCTATTTCAATTCCCCGATATCTGACAATGAAGCCCAAGAACTTTCCGCTTGATACTCTGAACGCACATTTCATAGGGTTCATTTTCAATTCATACTGTCTCAGCCTCTGAAGACTACTCGGAGGTCCTGCAGATGGCCTTCTCTCTTTCTGGTTTTGACTACCAGGTCATCTATGTAGCACTCGACCTTATGGTAGAGCAGCTCATCAAATATTCTAGTCATCGCCCGCTGATAGGTTGCGCCGGCGTTCTTCAATCCGAACGGCATCCTCTTGTAGTGATAAATGCCTTTGGGGGTTCGGAAGGCAGTGTGGACCTGGTCATGCTCCGCGATCCATATCTGGTTATAGCCGGACGACCGATCCATGAATGATAGGGCCTCGTGGCCGGTTGTTGCATCTATCATGACCTCCGTTATTGGCACTGGAAAGTCATCTTTAGGGCATGCTTTATTCAGATCTCAGAAGTCAACACATATCCAGATCTGCCCATTCTTCTTCTTCACGGGCACAATATTACCTAGCCACATGGTATATTGATTTTCTTCGACGAAGCCCACATCAATGAGCTTGTCCACCTCTTTGCATATTTCAGTAATGAGCTCTGGCCTCATGCGCCATGGCGATTGCTTCACCGGTTCAGCTTCAGGGCTTGTTTATAGCTCATGTTGTGAGACTGCGGGGCTCAGTCCTGGCATCTCCTTATAGGTCCAGGCAAAGCAATCTCAGTATTCTCGCAGTAGTTGGATGTACAACTTCTATTCTTCAGCAGATAGCTGGGCGCTGAGGAAGGTCGGCCTATGGTCATCCTCATCTCCCAAGTTGATTTCCATCAGCTCATCAACCATGGCTTGGGCTCCATCTTCTATTTCTAGGGGTGCCGGCTGAAGGTCGATGAAGTCTGGAATATCATCTTCAAGGTCAAGGACCTCGATCTCTTCATTTGGTTCTATTTGAACTTCATCAAGGATCTCTGCCTCGACAAGAAGCGACTGTGTGAATTGTTTCATCAGGGAATCCATTGCCGTTGCAGCTTCGAGGGGTGAATTAACAGCTTCATCCCCCCTTTGGGTCACCGTGTCCTCAGTAGGGGTGGCGCTTTTCTTTTCAGCAGCATGCATCTCCTGCTCGGCTTCGACGGAAGTCTCTCTGACCGGCACGAGAGGTGTTGGAATCATCATTAGCAGAGATCCGCCAGAGGGAGATGTCCCTATTTCTTCAACATCTTCGGCTTCGCTACTGCTGGCCGTGTCAAATCTGGCTTGAAGGGCCGCTTCTTTAGGATAGACTTGCTCCCAGCATCGGCGAGGAGCCATGGCCTCTATTTCTGTGTCTCTTGATGGAGCCGATTCAGCATATTCTGCTTCTACTGGGTATTCATCAAAAGTTGCCGCAGCGGATTGCCTTCAGCAGGATAGAAGGCGGAGATGGTATCCACCTCATAGCGCCCACTGTAGTAATATTTCTCAAGGGTGAAGCCCAACCCTGGATGCTGAGAAACACGTCTCATTTCTTTGTCCAGATTGGCGGGATACCACAATTTCTGGAATGCTTCCTTGTCTTTGCGCGCCTAGTTTGAGGGGATGTACTGCTTTTGGAACATCCTGGCCATCCGACTTGTCGTGAATGCCAGACCCTGAACGGGAGTTAGCGGGTTCTCTATGTCTTCGAGCAAGTGACAATCAGTGTCTTCCCGGGTAGGGTGCTCCTCAACAGTATAGAACAAACTGCTGGGACCATCCATCTACGTCACTTCCCAAGCTTTGAAAGGCTCGACAATTGCATTATCGAGGCCAGGGATTGGCTTGGTGAGGCCTTCTGGGATGCTTATATGGTCGTGCTGCTGACCGACCTTTGCTTCATTGGCTTCAGGGTATATAGCAGGAGGTGCTAGCCTGCCCACGTCTCGAGTGACTGTAATATGAGAGACCACCTTGGGCTTGACATATTCGCACGGCGGTGGTGGGAACCATTTGTCGCTGGACGTGCCTTTGGGTGCCCCCGCAGGGGTCTTGGTTTCAGGGGTCCCTTGGGACCGTTTTGCATACAGATGAGCGTCTGCCAGGTGACACTCGGACACTTCAAATGGGTGGAGATCAGCAAATATCCTCTCCTCCTTCACTTCGAGGCTGTATTTGATGCACTGGTGGAGCGTGGATGGCACCACCATATTTTCATGCAGCCAGGGGTGGCCAAGCAGCGCCTTGTACGAGGTGCGGGAGTCGATAACATGGAACTTCACCTTCGTGGTAAAGTCTGCCAGAGTGAGTGTGAATTCTGCTACTCCCAGCGATACTTCACACTTTTGGTTGAAGCCGGCGATACGCATCTCTCCGGCTTTATCGAGGTGCACATTAAAGTCGTGCCTCTGGTATATTCTATATGGTAGAGTGTTGACAGCTGGACCTGGGTCGACCAGATCCTATTCAGCTCCTGTCCATTTAAGTGCCCCCTCATATAGAGCGGCCTATTGTGGCTGATAGTAGGGAGCAACATGTCTTCGTGAGTGAAGGTCATGCTGGCCTCTGGCAGTGCTTCAGCCAAGCAGGTTCCATATTGAGCAGGCGTCTGTAAAGTAGTGATAATCGCCTGTCGGGTCTCTTCACTGAGAAAGAGAATTTCCCAAATAGTGAATCTTGCCAGAAGCCTTTTCAACAATTTGACTACACGGCTTCCTGCCCGAACATTTGACAGCTTCATCTCATCTGCCCACCTGGGCTTGGAGGAGTCTTGGATTGCGGTCTCTGATGGCCCTGCCTCATTTGGTTTAGATTCTGCATCCCTCTACTTGGTGTAATCTTCTTGTTGCCCTTCATCAGAAATCATCGGGCGAGCTTCATCTGCATCCGGAGCTTCGAAAGATTACGGGGGTAGTGGGTAGGTATCCCCGATTGCAAGATCGACATCCTGACATGGCTGCTTTCCCTTGGACATCTTCAGAAATTCCAGGAAGGAAGGGGTAGTAGTACTGCCCCCATTCTAGTTATAAAGGCCTGACAGAGGAGGAGTCTGGACCCCTTTGACCTCTGGGGGAGGTATCTTGTAGGGTTGCTCTCCCCTGAATATGATATTATGGTTAGCGGGCGGCTGGCGCCCCCATTTCCAGCCTGACCGGGTTGCATGTGCTACAGAGGCTGCCTCGGCCTGGCCTGCCCCGGTGGCGGGTGCAAAGCATATTTCTTCCTCATCCTCTTCAGCAGGCAAGTTGAAGAGAGCCAAGAGAGTATTACAGGACACAATCTGCTCTTTGTTGACCTTAGCGGCCTTTCTTTTCTTCTTTTGTTTCTTTGTCTTCATTTCTTCAGGTGGTGCCTACCCCCAGAACAGGCTGCCATCCTTGTCACACGCTGCATCAGCTTGCTGCTCCTGCTTGAGTGAAAGTTATTCCAGCTCTTGCCACGAGACATGATCCCGTACCAGTAAGGGTTCTAATTCGGGCTGTACATATTCATCTAGCTCGTTAATGTATTCTTGCAGCCGCCGGGCTTCCGGACTGATCTCTTTTACCGTTGGCAGTGGAGTCTATTTCCTCCTATTGTGTGTATGTATCCTGATGACTGCAGGTGGGTTGGTCCACAGAGGTGCTGCCACCGGAGGGGTAGGTCGTGGTGTGATACCATGAATGCGTGCCCCCATTGTTGGGTGAGGTGCCGTCTTCTTTTTATTCTTTGCAGGGACTTGTAGCCATCCCTGTTGTTCTTCTATGGGCGCCAGGAAATAGAGTTCATAAGTGCGCCGACTGCTGGCTTCAGAGATCTCCTCAGGCAGTGCTTGGTACACAAAGACCATATTAGCTGCGGCCCTCCTCAGAGGAGCCTCATGAGGTTGTGGGGGATTGACCCTGTATTCTCCCAGATCGATTTCATCTTTCTTTACCATGCCTTCAATATTATCTTTGAAGACATAGTAGTCTTCAATTGGGTGCCCCAGCATCTAGTGATAGGTGTAGAATCTTGGACAATCCTTTCTCTTCAGGTCTTCCGGCCTCTTTGGTTCAGGTGACCTTATCATATTGGGTTACCCAATCAAACAGAATTTTGGTCTTATCCTTTGGGAAAGAATAGGCCTTCTTCATTTTATCCCTTAGTAAGGGACCTTCTTTGCCATCTCCGACTTTAACAGGCTGCGGGGCCTTTGCCTTCTTGCCTTTATCACTCTGTTGTTCAAATGCTTTAATATCAAGGGCATTTGCTTCTTTAGGCACATGGCGCCACTCTACTGCCTTGCCCTTTTGTGTAGCAGCAGCAGTTGATGTAGGGGCAGGTCTGACCAGGAAAGCTTCGACCTCAGCCACAATGTTGTTCAATTGGTCGAACGACCGGATCTCCATTCCTATCATCTTCTCTAGGACCTCTCTCCTGAGATTTTGTTTGCATATTTGTACATCGTCCTCCTGATGCGGGGGCCGCTTGCATCTCATTCCGAGGTTCCTCCACCACTTGATATAATCAAGGGTTGTTTCATCTGCCCTCTGCCTTGTTGAATAGAGTTCGGCCACTGTGACCTCCCACTCTGTAACATGAAATCTTTCTCTGAACTTCCTCTGCATGTCCGACCAGTCACTGATCGATCTGACCGGGAGGCTGGAGTACCATTCAAAAGCGAGCCCCGTCAGCGAGGACCCGAAAAATTTTAGCATATATGACTCGTCGGTGGCCAGATCACCCATGATGGTCATGTAGTAGGCGACATGTTCCTTCGAGGATCCCTTCTCGTTGAACTTGTCGAATTTCGGCGGCTTGCAAATCCCAGGAGGGAGCCGCTTGGCAGCATGATGCGACGGGTATGGAACCCTATATGCATCAAATGAACCGTAGTCGCCTTCACTTATTTCTGTGAGCTTCAGCTCGATCATTCTCTCCACCATCATTTTAATCATGATGGTTGGATCAACCGGTTCTGGATAGAAATGTGCCAGCTGCAAGTAGGGGGTGACCAGGGTGGTCACCTGTGGAGGAGGACGTAGTAATGGAGGTGTCTGGTGCACCTATGGTAGCACCGGCGGCATCAGCGGCTGTGGTGGGTGCTGCTGAGTTGTCACCAAGCTCAGTTCTACCGGCTGAGGTTGGGCATAGAGTGGTGGGAAGTCAATTTGTTTGACGGCTCCCCGTGATGATTCGGCCTGCATATCAGGCTGCTTGAAGGCTGAAGACTGCTCTGTCTTCTCCATCAGTTGCTTCTTCAGCAGCTCTATCTCCTGGAGGTACCTCTGAAGTATCATTAGTATTGCTGGGTCCATAGCCGCAGTGCTGGGAATAGCTTCTGTTGTCTCCCCGGATGCACCCTCAGGCAGAATGTCGAGCATGACATCTTCTTCTTTTTCTGCTGTCACCACATTGGCGGTAAGGACAACAGATCCTTCACTTTGTGGGTCGTGGGCTAGGGTTTGCTCCCCTCTAGCTGCTGCCAATAGTTCTCTTGCAGCTTCTACCCTTCGAGTGTTCGGCCCTGACCTACCGGCCAATTGAGCCAGCTCACGGGGATCTTCTGGAAGCCTTCCATATCGACTGGATATGCCAGCCATGTTACAGGTGACGATTTGCATTCTTCTTCTTTGTCTACGAACCTTCCTTCTTACATGCTCCGGGAAGGTTAATCTCTCAAACACAGAGATCCTCTTTCTTTCTTATCGCCGAGGGGCAGTTTCATCGGCTCCAACATCGAAGCCATTTTCGTAACCATTGTCATCGATTGACGACAGCATTCCTCTTTCTTCTTCTTCTTCAACTGCCGTTGGTGGGAAGTAGTCTCCTTCAGCCACGGCTGCTTGTAGTAGCCATTGTTGGCCCAGCGAGGGGTTGCCTAGCCCCTGAAGTAATTCCTGACCATACATGTCATTTCTTCTTGCCTCAGTCCCTGACGTAAGACTGGGGATGATTGTCGACCTCCCATGGGAGGGATATAGGCAAGCTAGGCTCGTCCGGCGAGTTGCTAGAATCTTCTTCCCACTGTAGGGATATCGGCCTGTCGGGCGCAAGCCCTAAAGCTTTCACGGCGTGGAAAGTCCACAACTGTTTCTTCATTCCTCGGGGCCAGGCCCCTTTCCTTCTTCATTCTCATTCCGTCACCTGCAGGGCGTGACGGGTTGGTGTGACCTGGTAGGCGGGCTGGGTCTTTTTAGGGACCCAAACCTGCTTGAATTTCTTCAGCCTGGGGGCCAGCTTCTCACGGCCATGGTGTCCGGCTTCTTATTTCTTAGCTCTCCTTCCAGAGAGGGCTTGATAGTAGTTGTGAATTGGTATGGTGGGGATGACCTGATTCGGGACCACCTGGACGTCGCGTCCGTCTAGGAAGACGTGAACTCCACCAATTAGCATGGACTTGTCGGATATAGAGAGACATCCGGTAGCAGCAGCAGTATTCCGTCGGGAGCCTCTGCGCTGGCGTCCTCCAGCATTCTTGGCAGGAACAGGGCGGGCCCCATCGGCGATGTGGTGCACCAGGCAGCTAGCGATAGGAACCGGACTCTTCAGTAAGCCCGCGCAACATCGAGCCTTCAAAGCTTCGACCTTCTTTGCAGTCTCCTCGGTAGGTTCCGAGGACTCCACTTGCAACATGTCAACAAAGGCCAACACCAAGAAGTTGGGGAAGCCTACAACAGCATGGAACGATCCCAGGACAGTGGGCACCGCCAGGTACCCATGCTCAGCGTGGCCGGTGACGATCACGGGGCAAAAGTTAACGCCAGTTAGTCCAGTTGATGCCATTGTCTGCCTGCAAACACAAGACAAGTAACGATCAGCAGTCTTTGGGAAGGCCTTGGGGACCACATATCTCGGCAAAGAGATGAAAGGTGACACTGGTCCCACCAGGCGTGCCAGACTTGTTCGATGGGTATTTTATTTGTTCGAGTCAATCAACCAGTTAATTAATAAATAACCAACTGATTAGTTGACCGCACAGGCGTGCCAGTCACATGAGTGACGAGTTTATTGTGCGTTCATTCTGACCCTCATGGGGCGAGAGTGAGATTCGGGTTGGGACCAGCAGTCCGCCATACCATAAAGGTTATGACGTTAATTACATCTCTCATGAGGGAGAATACCTTTGATTAATTGCTGAGATAGCGGGCCGTTCGAGGCCGAAACAAGATGCAAAGGGATAAATGTGACACGGTCACATGAAATGCCTTTATCTATCATGCAAGAGAGAGGCATGGTCCATCAATTTGGAGACCCTCGATACGTGGCGGAGGTCGTAGA